>CM040121.1:115891184-116491184 GCA_022559845.1 Amorphophallus konjac
GTTTGACACACCCAGTTGTGTGTGTCGACACACTTTTGTAATATGCTTGCACTTGCTGTTGATGTTGTTACTTAATACTGCTGTTGTTACTGGATGCTGTTGTTGCATGCTGCTAAGGTTGATACTGCTGTTGCGTCGACGCCATAGCTCCACTGCGTCGACTCAGCCTTCAAGTGGCCTTGTTAAGCATATTGGTTCACCAGTTAGGTCGACCTACCATGAAGGTTAGGTCGACACACCTTGTCTTCTGATAGCTTGTTTTGTTCCTGTGAACCAAAGTAGGTCGACACACTTCTTAGGTGTGTCAGTGTGTCGACACACTCTAGGCCAAGCCTGCTTACTGAAGCTCTTCATGTGTCGACACACATTGCATATGTGTCGACACACGCTCTCATATTTTGTCAATATAGGTCGACACACTTCCAAGGTGTGTCGACACACTCTGAACACTCGGGCCAAGCCTACTTGCTGAAGTCTGTCGACTTAATTTGTGGAGCAAGTTGACTTAACTTGAGGTGGGTCGACTCATTTGTTGAAGTGGGTCGACTCAACTTATGAAGTAGGTCGACTGACTTTCTTCTTCTGTCGACTCACGCTGTCTGGCTTCTGAACATCTGTCGACTGACCAGCCATATTAGTCGACTTGAATTCATTTCAGTCGACAGAATTCACCTTATTCCTGAGATGATCTGACTTGATGGCTGCATTCACTTATGACCTTGTTCCTGAGATGACTTTGAACATTAAGTCAATTTCTTCACATTCATGACTCAATAAATCATTGAGTCATAGTTAGACATCATCAAAACTAGAGACACAACATGGAAGACACTGTCCACCAAAACCTGTCAGACCTGCTAACCTGTCAAAGACGGATACGGGTAAGTCAACCCGGTTTAAGCTTTCACCTGTTGCTTGCTCTGAGATGGACCGCTGAGCCTGCCAGGCCGGTCCACCAAGGTTCACTTGGATCAGCCCCAACCTCGCTCCAACGGCGGGCTCGATGCCTGATCCAAAACTTGGTAGCGGTCCTCTAGTCGGTCCACCCATCAGCACCTTCGGGGGCCCACATACTAGGCCACCCTGCACCACTGGCCTTCTGGATGCCACCACGTGGCCCCATCGTAGGCTCTTTTCCTACCTTTGGACCTAGGTAGAGATGCCCCAAGTTCTGCACCTGCTGTTGCTGCGCGCTTGTGCCCCTCCTCCTGAACGACCACTCGGGCAACGAAGGAATCCCCTCCTACAACCAAAGAAATGATTGGTGGCACCATGCCCCGGCTAATGGTATAGTGCTGCGGAGCGACACTCGTGACGTCGGACTACGGACTCGATTTCACACGGTGACATCATTTTACACAAATGGCGATCAGAGTTGTAGCATCATCTTTATTTAATTATGTATTTTATCTTTCATTGAGTCTAATCTAATAGTTGCAAATGAGTAGGATTAAAATTTCTAATTTCCATAGTTTTATAGGGCTCAATTGGAGCTAATGTTGTGTATTTTTTATTTTTATGTATTTTTAGTGTGATTTTCGCACTATATTTTTGGTCCTAGGGATATTTTGGTCATACGGTATGAGCGAAGGACCATTAGGGTTCCACCCTCTATAAATCATCTTGTAATCTCACTTTTGACCTAATGAAGAATGAAAAGAAGAAAGAAAATTGCTTTGGCCGCGAGGTTCTCTTCTATCCCGTGAAGGGAGGGTGTGAAGCCCTAAACCCAGGTGCGAAGCTCGAGGCCTCCCCCTCTCTCTCACCTTGTATGCCAACGTCCTCTTCTTCTTCTCCTTCTTCTGTTCCGCGTGCACTCGCCCTTGCGAACCAGGCCCCCCTGCACAGTCACCGCCCTTTGCCTTTTTTCCCTGCACACCTAGACCACCCCATCGAGCCCCCCTTTCTTCATCTTTTCTCCACCCCCCTAACTGCAACATCCCGTCGGAGCCACTGGATCCTGACCGCGGCCCCCTTTGCCTACAACCCCTACTCCATCTCGCATCCGACCGGTCCGCTGTCGACACCATATGCTGCGAAGGCGCATAGCCACCTTCTTCCTTGCATGTCGCCCCTCCCATTCTGCTCCCCGGCCCACTTAACCCTGCTGGCTAGCCTCACCTCTTTCCCTGCACCACTAGAGAGCCACCCTGCACCCCCTCTGTCTGCCGTCTTCGTTTTCCCCGCACCATTCCCTCATTTCCCTACTCTACCTGGGCCCTGCTAGCAGCACCTTTGCCCTGTTGGCCTTGCCCCGATCCTCCATCCTCTTACCTCTGCCGACAACAGTGTCTGCAGAAGGGGCAGGACAACTCGCCCACCCTCTGGTGATCGACCATAGATCTGGTCACTGCGGGGGTGAGAAGCAGACGCGCTGCCGCCAATGTTGACCGACCAGAGATCCCCAACAGTAGAATCCGCGGCTTGTATAGATGCACCGACAACTGCTCTCCCAGAAAGGCCCACATTGGCCCACGAATGGCCTGTTCTGTCCCACATTAGTTTTGGTATCAACGTGCCAGGGAACCGATTTGTCCCATCAAATCGGGGTCCGAGGTAAACCCTTCCCGCGATGGTCTTCAGCTTTAGTGTACTTATGCCAAGCAATGAGCCTATTACAATATTTCTCAATGGACATCAATCCGATAATTATATTTCTCAGTCTATTGTTCATTCATTATTAAAAACTAGCGAGATTATTGTTGAAGAGGAAATGGCTTTTGTGGAGTTCCACCGATAGTTTAAAGGTGGTAGCATATTTTTTTTAGTACTTGTTAAATATTTTGATGGAGCGTGGTGCACTATTTATTCACGGGGTTCAGTTTGGGACGAGATTGGATGGCAGAGCAACATGCTACCAGTAGACCCTGACTGGTCTAGCAGCACTCTTCAGCCACCGCACTTGAAGGGTAAATTTTGATTTATAGACTCTTGCAGGCATCCCTTGCTGTTAAGGAGACACTCAGAGACTTGCTAGCTAGAGTTGCCACGTCACTTGTCAATGTATGGGATCAAAATTTATTTATTGCTTGTGGGTTAGATTTGGTTGATGATACACTATTCGAGGATGATCCATCAAGTGTAGTTTATTGCGCCTCACCTCCCTCTGATAGTTGGGATCATGCATTACTTGCTGAGTCTAGATGGAGTTTTATCTCTGACTACGTATTCAATGCGTCTCTCTTATGTCTCACTTCGCCACTAATTGACCAGTCAGATGATTTGTTGTTGCTGGAGCCATCTCCAGTTGATTTGATGTCTCAGAGTTTTTGCGATTCACATGAGAAGTAGCGGATCGAGATCTCAAGTATGACTATCGACACCGAGTTCGCACCTTATGCTCCAGTTGTCGTCTTCGTCACATTGCAACATTTTAAAACTCGAAGACGAGTTTTCTTGAACCGGGGAAGATTGACGTGGAGCGAGACTCGTGACGTCGGACAACAGACTTGATTTCGCACGGTTGACATCATTTTACACGGACGACGATCAGAGTTATAGTATCGTCATTTTAATTTTTATTATGTATTTTATCTTTATTGAGTCTAGTCTAATAGCTGTAGTGGGTAGGATTAATTTCTAATTTTCATAGTTTTATTGTGCTCATTTGGAGCTAATGCTGTGTCTTTTTTATTTTTCTGTATTTTTCGTGCGATTATCACACTATATTTTTGGTCCTAGGGGTATTTTGGTCGTAGGGTATTTCCACCCTCTATAGATCATCTTGTAATCTCACATTTGACCTCACGAAGAATGAAAAGAAGAAAGAAGATTGCTTTGGCCACGAGGTCTCCTCTATCCCGTGAAGGGAGGGCACTAAGCCCTAAGCCTGGGTGTGAAGCTCGAGGCCTCCCCTCCCTCTCTCCACCCCGTATGCCAACATCCTCTTCTTCTTCTCCTCCTTCTATTCTCTCCTACACAGCCACCACCCTCTGCCTCCTTTCCCTGCGCACCCAGACCCCCCCTATCGAGGGCCCCCCCCCCCCCCCCCAAGCCGCAGCATCCCGCTGGAGCCACCAGATCCAGATCGCGCCCGCCTCTGCCTACCCTGCTCCATCTCGTGTCCGGCTGGGCCGCTGTCGACACCTTGCGCTGCTGCGGCGCACAGCCACCTTCTTGCTCATGCCGTCACCCCGTCACCTCGGCTCCCCTGCCCATTTAGCCCCGACGGCTAGCCTCGCCTCTTTCCTTGCACCACCGGAGAGCCAACCCCCCCTGCCAGCTGTCTCCGTTTTCCCCTTGCTATTCCCCAGTTCCCCTGCTCGACCTGGGCCCTGCTAGCGCCCTGCCGCCCTGTGAGCAACCACCTCCGCCCTGTTGGCCCTGCCCCGGTCTTCCACCCTCCCACATCTGCAAGCAACAGCTTCCGCAGGAAGGGCCCGGACAGCTCGCCCACCCTCCGGTGACCTACCAGAGATCTAGTCTCTGCGGGGGTGAGAAGGAGACGCGGCACCGCCTGTGCTCACCGACTAGAGATCCCCAGCAGCAGAACCCGCGGCCTGTACAGATCCGCCAACAATTGCTCTCCCAGAAAGGCCCACATTGGCCCACGAACGGTCTATTCTGTCCCGCATCAATTTAACTTGGAATGGCTTATTCTTTTCATGACTAAAGTTAAATTAATACCAAACGGCATAGTTGATGGGCTTTTGCAGGATTTGAAGCACTGCCGCAGTCGCTGGACTGTGTTTCTGAAAGGTAAAATAGATAAAGAATATAGTCCCGAAGATCCTTCAAACCTTGCTAGTGATTGGATATGAGCACATGAGATGATCAATGTCTTCCTCTGTATTGTTGCAGAAAGCACATGACATCATAATCTATTCTCCTTTTACTTTGATGTACTTTGGCAACAATTTTTTTTCTTGAATAGCAACCACACTTTCCATACTTCACAAGGCCTCTCATAAACTGGATGATTGCCTTCAAGAAGAGTGTAGAAAGATTTAACAGAAAATTGACCAGGATTGGAACACCGAACTAGAATATCAACCCTATTAAACATATTGCAACAAATTTAATAATTCATAGTATTCAAGCTTTTCATCCTCCTTAAGACAGAGTAGATATACCATTAAATAGAAGCATTCTGTTAGATAAAACTGTTGCCGACTGTAGCCCAAGTGTCCTGTCAAAGCTTGTATATCTTAGGAAAAGCCACACCATCCGTCCCTCGAAAATAAGGTTGATTCATCATTCCCTTTGGATGCCTTTTTCCATGTGGGCTCTTGCCTTTAAAATGCCTCTCCAGGCTGGAGACAGCCGTTCACCATTCTCCATATTCAGATAAAATCTGTGGTTCTCCCATGGCATTTATTAATGATTACTCTTTGCACAAAGTGCATTAGCAATGGGACGTATTCTTTTAATTGGTGGGAGTATTGATGGTTTAAATGCTAAATTAGAACGTTGGATTCATGTTATGGAGTCTGAAGGTTTTATAATTAGGATTAACTGGGAGTTTATGCACTGCAATTTTAGTTAGGGAAAAGTGGCACAAAAAGACAGTCTAATTGATGGATAAAGTATTGCTAAAAGTAGTAGTTTTCGGTACCTAGGATCTATTATTAAAGAGAATGGGGAGATCTATGATGATGTCGCACACATGATTAAGACAGGTTGGTTGAAATGGAGAAGCACATCAAGAGTCTTTTGTGATTGTCATATACCTGTGAAATGTAAGGGGAAGTTCCATAGAATGACTGTGAGACATGTTTTGTTATATGGTACCAAGTGTTTAGCAATAAGAAAGGAACACATTCACAAAATATGTGCGGCAGAGATGAAGAAGTTGAGATGGATGTGTGATAAAACTAAAGATAAGATTAAAAATGAAAGCATCCGTGAGAACTTGGGTGTAGCTCCAATTAATGGTAAAATGAGGGAAAATAGGCTCAGATAGTTTGGACATATGCACCATCGCCCTAACTCAATGTCAGTTAAAAGATGTGAGCAAATCTTAGTGGATGTTAGTAAACGAGCTCGTGTAGGCCTAAAATGAGATGTTGCGATGCTATTAAAAGGGACATTGACTTGTAGGATTTAAATACAAATATAGCACTTGATAGAAATCTTTGGCAGAACAAGATTCATGTAGCCGATCTCAAATAATGGCATAAGACTCTGATGACGATGATAATGGCTCTTTTGCACAGTGCATCCTGTGCCATTAGCTCTCAAAGCCACTTATCAAACAAAGCAACGTTAATCTGATTTATATCCTTAACCCAAGGGCCTCCCAACTTTTTAGGCTTGCAGACTACTTGCCATTTTATCAATGGATACCAGCTGATTGTAATGATGACCACCCCATAGTAACCTTTGACAAAGACAACCAATTTTCTGAGAGACTGAAACAGGTATTGTGAAGACTGATAGATAATGATGGCGAATAGAGGATAACACGGAATTAATTAAAGTTGTTCTCTCTCCTAATGAAAGATGCTTCACCTTCTACAAGGTTAGTCTTTTCTGCATTATGATGTTTAAAGGTTTCCATTCATGATTATGTAATGACCGTTGTTATGATTTCATAAGAACCATGTAATAAGCTGACGTGCCTAATATCTTTTTTTTCTGAAGCCGCCTCCTCCTTGGGAAGTAACAAAAGGAAAGTTTGATCAATGACTTTGCGACGACCTCCCAAATTCATCATCTTCTTTACAGTCTTTAGCACATTGTGTTTGACTAAAAGCCAAAACTGGGATTCCGTCAGGTCCAGGTGCTTTGTCACTGCCCAGGCTAAAAACAGCACTTCTGACCTCTTCTCATCAACTTGCTTGGTTAAAATATCCTGTTCCTCAACACTAAGCTTCTTAGCTTGTGGAACATTCTGTTATAATTTCTTTATGGAGTAGGAGAAAAGTCTGTTTATTGTCCTGTCTAATATTGATACAGGCTGAAATTCATTACCGTGTATGAACATTTGAATATAGATTTCTTATTTGATTATTTTTTATTTAAGATATTTGCAATTTTTTAATATATGTATGTTCTAGATGGGAGGACACAGAAAAAAAGCATTTATATTGATGCCCAAGCACCCAGGTGCCCAGGATGCCTTAGAGATTCACTGAACTTGGGAAACTGGGGAGTGGAGACTTTGCCTATGATGAAACAGTTATGAGGTCACAGTTAAGTGCTATCTTTGTTTCCCTCTGAAGAGGGCTTTGGTAGCACAATTAGATCTAAGTTTTGATTGCTTTGTCAACAAGTTTCTAATTGATAGAATGCATTATTTCAACAAAACAAGGGAAAAAGACAGTGGGATTAGAGTTGGACACCAGATCAGGTGAGCTTTTGCAGGCACAGGGCTATAGATGAAATTGGCTCAACCTTGAGCTTGGTTCTAGCCTAACAATGGGCTCAAGCTTGGCTTAACTTGGGTTTGATAGGCCTCAAGCTTGGCTTGGCTTGGGATTGTTAACTGCCAAACCAGCTGAGCTCAAGTTTAAGCATGAGTATACCAATCTTTGCCTATGAAACCTAATAAAATCTGTGTATTTTTAAGTATTGGAGTTTGAGCTTGAACTTAAAGAACAAAATCAAGCCCAACAAAACAGAAGTATTTACATATTATATACCTATATGTATTATTAATTGAGCCATTTTGTAAGCCAAATGAGCTGACCTCAGTCAGGTCCAAGCTTGGCTCATTTAGACAAGCATGCTTGGGCAAAACAACCCAAAGCCATACTTGAGCTGAGGTCAAGCAGCTTGGCTTGATACCAGCCTTAATTTAATTGTAAAACTTAATTTTTCTGTTAATGGGGAATCTAGCATTTGTTAGGATAATGTGGAAGATTATAGAACAAATTTTTTCCTTGCCTCCTTGGTGTGTAACACCAGTTTCAAAAGAGCAATGTGTATAGTGGAGTGATGGAGTGTAGACAGATAAAAGAGGCAGAATTGAACCTACTTAAATGGTTTTTTATTGATTGACTTGAAGCTGGTAGCATAGGAAATAATGAGAAGGAGACACTATGCAGACCTTAGTGGGATTTTGGTAGTTTTTGCTTGCATTTGTTTTCTTCCTCATCAGATATAATTGGATCTGACTTGTGGTTCTGTTAGTCACATGACCATGGGAGATACTCCAGTTGATTGGACTGACTCTGCCCACGATCACCTCTTGTGCATTCTCACTTAGTTGAATGTTGATGTCATGAGCCCCTTCCCCTGCTTGGGTTTTCTGTGATACAAATGTACAATCGAATGTCAGGATTTTGGACAAACTCCCATTCATCATCCACATTCTTTGCCAAGTTCATGATCATTCCTAATATTTATATGGGAGAACGTAGCATGCCAAAAATTTGTAGTACAATCCTCGCCTATTTCTTGTTTTCCATGACATGGATATCAGTGGAAGTTAGGACTTTTTTTTTTTAGTTTTTTAGAGAATAGTGGATTGTACCACCAATTTTCTTGAAAAATAGAGGTAGTACAATGAAGTGGCAAAGAGGGGAATTTCATCTAATGTCAAGAAAAAAGTCTTAAAAATTACAATGCCTTTGACAATGAGAAATTGGTTATTTTAGGTTGATATTGTTGATAGAATTTCTCATTTTCTCCTTATAGAAAAATAGAAGAGTATGCTTATTCAAAACCATAGTTATCAAGGCGAATAGGCGACCAAGGCGAGCTTGGGGTCCTCGAGCACCTAAGCGCTTAGGCACTCGCCGCCGCTTTGGCGTCAAGTTCATAAAAAATATGATCATTAATGTATATGTAATTTTCTATATAAAAAGTAATCATGATCATTAAACATATGGGAAACAACATTAGTATGGGCTATGGACATAGAAATAAAAACTAATAGAAATGACATTGCAATGAGATACCAAATTAATTTTTGGGATTTTTACATATATACTCCCATAAAGTTTGGTTTTGTCAAATATACCCCTCATCTGAACATATTATCATGAATATCCTTCATTTAGATAGAAATGTTGTGGTTATACCCTTTAGTTTACTGCCGTCGACGGAGGAGAATATTCCGTGAAATATGCCATCTACGGTCGTTAGATCTAGGATATATTTGACAAAATTGAACTTTACAGGGATATATATACAAAAAGCTTACTCTTTAACTCACACTTAACTCGGGTTAAACACACGGGAGTTACGGGCCTTACGGCGAGGGCATAATCGTGATATTACCCATATTTCGAGGATATTCATGATAATATGCTCCGATGAAGGGTATATTTGACAAAACTGAACTTTATAAGGGTATATATGCAAAAATCCCTTAATTTTTAGATAAAATTACCAATAAAAATTGGTCTTTTAGAATGAGGAAAATACTAACCTGATGTTTGCTAATTTCTTCCAAAAATCTGCAAATCATACTTGGAACACATACATATAATATAAAGCATATACAAAAAAGAAAAAGATATCACCAATTATCACATTCAGTTACAAGCAATAATATAGAAAACAAACACATCACCTATTAATAAATCAAGCTTATTAACAAAGGGGGTGGGACAGCGAGAGAGAGAGAGAGAGAGAAGGGGGGGTGGGGAGGGGAGAGCACTATAGTGGCTAGGAGAGCTTTGTCTTACTCACACAGAGAGAGAGAGAGAGAGAGAGAGAGAGAGAGAGAGGCTGCTCTCTGTCTCACTGTATGTGAGAGAGAGAGGAGGGGTGGGGGAGAGAGAAGAGACAGGCGGAGAGAGGGGCAGAGGAGAGAGAGAGGGGTGGCCTCTCTCACTAAGAGAGAGAGAGAGAGAGATAGAGGTACCTCATGATGGAGATGGCTGATGGCGGACGACGACGAGGATGGCTGCAGACGACCATGACGGTGGCTGCTGACGGCCTGACGATGGTTGCAGATGGTGGCGATGGCCGGCGTTGATGCTCCGCAAACACTCAAATGCTAGAGAGACTGAGGCAGGGGGGTATGGGGGTGGGGGATTGTGGGGCAGTGGGGATGTTCATAACCAGATCCAGAAAATACTGGATTCGGTTCTTGCGGGTCAGTGAACCCTGTTGGGAAGGCGGCCACCTAAGCCACCTAAGCAGCACATTGGGCCAGCTTTTTGCGGCCTAATAAGGCATGCCATCTCCTTGGATTTGTGGAGGCACCTTCCCACCTAGGTGGCGTCTAGGCGGGTGCCTTGACAACTATTTTCAAAATGATTGCACAATGAGCACATTCATGGTTTGCCATCTCTTGCGAGATCTCTGAGATCTCTTCTAGATCTCTGTCTCTCCATGGGTTCCTAGAAGAATGTCTACCGAGATCAAGAATAGGAGGGAGATAGAGGAGTAGGGGAACAAGTAGGATAAAGGAGGGGGGAAAAAAGGAAGAGGAAGAGGGGGAGGATGAAGATAATAGAGGAGGAGCTCTGTAACATGTTGAGATGGCATTGAGACCCGAAGGGAATTCTTGTTTATGTAGATATGTTTTTGTGTTGTTCTTATAATATTATGTTAATTTAATCATATTAAATGGAAAAATGACATTTTGTAAGAAACATAAGATCATTAAGATTGTTGGCCACTGTTCTTCATCTCTCCGATATCTCCTCATCAGCCTTTCAAGAAAATGTCTTGATCCAATACAACATTCCTTGATTCTTATCATACATATATGTATACATTTTGCATTGCCCCGGTCTCCCGAGATTTCTCTGTCGTCTCTCCAAAACCCCCCCCACCCCCCACCCCCCCGGGGAGGTGAAGCCATGATCAGATATGACAAACCTTGAGCACTTCTGATCCCTTAACCTCCAATATTCTACATTTCTGGACTTCCCAAGTACGTCTCTGTTCCAGTCTTTTTGTACAATCTACTAGTCACCACTTGACGCTTATATTTTGTCGGACTTCCTACTTTGGACTGCAGACATATTTCTATGCTATATTTTTAACTGTTTGCCATAGCTTCACAAGTAGATATTTGTTCTACTATGCAGTTGGCTATGTGGTGCTGCCACTGGATATGAACATACATGGTCAAGTATTGCTGGTCACAGCTGTGGACGCTACAAAGACCAAAAGGCGGAGCGAGCAAAGCGTGAGCTTCACCGGTACATGCATTACCACAAATTCTACAAAGGCCACACAGATTCTTGCAAGGAAGAAAGCAAGCTTAAGGCATCGATTCAGGAAAGGATATCTATTGTGGAGTCTAGGGAGTCCATGATGAAAGACTACAGTTGGGTCATGAATGGATTCTACAGACTCTTCAGGTCCAGACGTATTCTTTCATATTCATATCCTTTTGCGTTCTACATGTTTGGGGATGAACTTTTTAAGGACGAAATGACAAAAGACGAGAGGGAAATTAAACAGAACTTGTTTGAAGACCAGCAACAACAACTTGAATGCAATGTTGAGAGACTTTCCAAGTCCCTTATGGAACCATTAGACGAACTTTCTGAGGAAGAGATTCAGGCAACAAGGATGAACATTATCGATGTGTCTGTCCTCGTTGATCGGCTTTGCCATAAAATGTGAGATTTTGTAATTTGGTTCATCCTATGTGCTTAGCTGCAAACCACTAAAATAAGTCCTCTTGCAGGTTTGAGTGCATTGAAAATGATTTATTGGGCTCCCTACAAAATACAACCCATAATATTGCTCCATACAAATCCAAGGGCATTGAGAGAGCTTCTGAGCTCAGTAATTGGTGGGATTCTGGACCTAGTCTGAAGAGCATGAAGCCTGCCACTGATGACAGCTGCAGGCAGGCAACAGGAAATGTCACTGGTACAAGTATTCCTCTAATTTTTCATCACCCTTTTAGAAGAATTCTACCTACTCTTCAGTTGTGTTCGGCAATAGTAGGTCTTAATTCCTTTGGATCATGAGGATCCCCCACTCCTAAACCCAAAACAAAATCCAAATTTCTGTCATTTATAGCAAAGAATGTTGAACAAGAAAAAGAAGGGTAAAAAAGCTTTAGAAACTTAATCATGCACGGCTGATATTATTTGGTTTTTCAACCAATTCTTCTGCACATCCAAGAAAAAGTTGTTTTGTGTTCAAAATGCATGCAGCTTCAGAAACATCAGCAATAAAGCTTTAACTCCACTTGATGCATTGACCAAGTGAAGATTTCATTAACATTCTCATTCAAGTTCTTGTATCTACTGTTTCCTAAATATTAGTTTCCCTGCACATGCACTGAACTTGCTCCTAGTTTCGTTATTTTTTTTTGCCTTATCAAAAAGTAATAGTTTCACATGATAAAATAGCTTTTTCTACGAAAGTGGATAGTGCCAAGTATTCAGCAAAGAGAGAAAAAAGGGTTCAGATATCAAGTGTATAATATGTGAGCTTTAAAAATTAGTCAAAAGCTTGAAAAGTCTCCTACCTTATAACTTCGTATATTAAGGTGGTATTCTATATTCCCTGTTTGTTTGCAGAATAGGGTTGGGTTAACCCGCATATCCCACCCTTACCCATCCTAATCGGTTTGATTGTGCGGGATCCCATATTCTGGCCGGTATTTGGGTTAAGAGCTGGTGTCCGAGTTAAGGGCCGATTAGGTTGTTCAAGAGAAAATGCGGAATAAGATAACCCCGGCTATGGTATCCCTCGATCAAAGTAAAATTAGTTATTCTTTGGAATAATCTAACCGGTTATAATATCTCCCTTAACCTATTCTGCAAACAAATAGGGCCTATGAGTTGTATGAATCGGCCTAGACACTTTACCAATTGGATCAAGTCATGTATTGGTCATCTAAGATCCCAAGTCATCTGTATCATGATTTATGATACATAGAGGTACAAACGGGCTGAGCTGAGCCAAGTATTACTTTGCTCCAACTTTGCGTGTACACAATCCAGGCTTGAACTTGACCTAGTATCTAAGATGGCGATGGAAAGTTGGCTCATTTAGTTAATTTGCAAGTTTGAGCCCAACTTGTTTATAAGTATGCCACTAATTTTAATTTAGAAACTTCACCGTCTAAATCACTCACGATGGTGCCGGCCCAAAGGGACCAGCAACAAGGCTTGAGTCCATGCGCTGTGCTTTGCCTTTTTCTGTTCAAAAGGTGGCAGACCAGTTATGTTGAGTTTCTCGCCGCCTCTTTCTCAGGATATCCATGGAATGCAGGATCAATCAATCTGGAATGGAAGTGGCAGTTACTGATCAAGCTTTGCCCCCTCTGCCAAAAATTACCCTGATTGGTTGATCTGACTCAATCTGGATTGAATTGGTCAGATAATCTGAGGGGTGTCTGAAACCCCCAAACTCCCAACTTTCCATCTCCGTGTTAATAGTAGAGAGGAGCAGCAGTGGCAGGAGTCCCCGACTCCTCCCAGCTTGTAACAGCTGTCTGCAGTCAAGGCTTGTCAATGGGGGAAAAGGAAATGGAGCAGCAGCCCCCATCACAATGAGGCAGTGGAAGAAGAAGAAAGAATAAGGAGTAGGGAAAAAATGGAAAATGACTTACCTTTCCATCAAGCACTGCCCACCCCCCAGGTTGCCCCTTGGGGATGTGAGAGTTGCATACACACTTCAGGACAACTGTGAGGTCATAAAACTCCCACTAGTGGACAAAATTGCAGGGTGAGTACCAACATGGTATTCATATGTGCTTTGACCTAAAGACTTCACCAGGCTGGGGGGTCCACTGTCCAAGAGATGTTTGGCCTGCCAGTGGCTTGGGTTAGTGGTGGCTCGTGCTTGATCCTGGGCGGACAGGTGGGTTTTACCCTTGGTACTAAAAAGAAATGCACTCCCAAGCTGCCATTGGGGTTGAGTACCGCCACTGCACCACTGTCTACCATCCTCCTCTCTCTCCTCTTATGCTTTCCTTCCTAAAAATTAAGGTTGATGCTGTTCACTGTTGACAATGACCTAATGAGGGGGTGCAGATGGGGTAAAAGTTTTAGATTATTACAAAATGTAACCTATGTGAAATATTTTTTGTATAGTCTGTTTTATTTCCATGAGAAGCAACTCCGGCTCGATGACTTCTCTTTTGCACATTTTTGGACATACTGGATGTGGGTGTTGAGATCATGGTTTGCGGGATCGCATTGTACCGGTCCGTATCGGCCTTGTCGGACTGTGCCAGCGGAAAACCGGCATGCTAGTACACATCGGCATAGTGCAATCCGATACCCTTATTTTTAATATACTTTTTTAATTAAAAATTATGTTTAGCCCATTTTTTTTTCTTGGCATGGTCCCGACACGGTACCATATCATACTGTACTGGATCATACCACCGGAAAACCGGCACGGTTTGATCCGGCAGTATGGCAACCCTTGGTTGAGATGACATACCAAATGCCAATTACTGATGGTCAAAAATGATTTGCACTGTAGCACTTCATTTTGTGAAGATAGTAATATCAGACTCCCAATGTCAGTTTCCTCCTCACCCAAGTAGATGGTTTACATTTTAAACGTGAAGAGAGACCATATATAACTTGTCCTTGTAATGGTCTATAGGGGAAAAGCATACAAAGCAAGAATTACGCCGTTGAATTTCAATACGGGTGACTTCTTTAGAAAGTTTTTTTTGAAAAGTGGGTAGTACCACTGATGTATAAATAAAAGAGAGAATGAAAGTACAAGTATAGGCTGTGCAAACCTCAAAAAATGCACACTCAAAAACCTATACACCAAAAGACCACACAAAGGCAGTGTGGATCAAATTAGTCCCCCAAATAGCAAAAAAAAGTAGAAGTAAGGGAATTCACACTATAACGAATAACATCCCATTTCCTCACTCAGTTACAAACAAAAGAAATAATTGTCTCCTCAACACGAGACTCCTGAAAATCTGATTGTTTCGCTCCCCCCACAATGTCTACAAGCTGGCATGAAGGATAAGCCACCAAATAGTTATGCCACTCCTAATGGGCTAAGGCTTGCCCTAGTTGGCCAACAGATGGTGAACCTCACTATGCTGACTGATGCCGCATCCGGTCCTCCTAGCAAGCTCTCCCCACACCCCTTGTGAGTAGGAACAACCCACAAATAGGTGGTCAAGGGTCTCCGTATCCTGTACACAAAGGCAGCAGGTGCTGCAGGTCAGTTGGATGTTCGGAAGGAAACGAAGCAGCCTGGCCCGGCTCGGTAGTCTCCTATGTGAGATCCTCCATACTAGAAGTTTCACCTTCAGTGGGCTCTTCGGTTTCCACACCTGGTCATAAAGGCTGTGCTGAACTCCTCCGTCGGAAATGACAACGTAGGCAGATCTAATTGTGAAGGATCCATCCTTCTCCCACCACTAGACTCATTCATTCTCTAAGTCAGGCTGAGGATGGAAGGATAGTATGAGGGAGAGAAGGCCCTAAAGTAGCTCCACCTTCTCGTGACTAAGGTCCCTCCTGGATGTCGGAGCTCAAGCTCCTCCAGGCAAGAGGGAGTCAAAAGCCTGGGAAGTTGACCTCAGGGGGTCTGCAACAACCGCAAAGAGATTCGGGAACAAAGTGTTTAAAGAGGACTCCCCGCATCACTTATCCTTCCAGAAAAGACTCCTGTCGTCTTTTCCTAGTCGGACACGGGTGTCGGAGACAAACATTCCTGCAAGAGAAGATATCTCTCCAGAGCGGAGAGGTCTTATATAGTGGCGTCGGAGCCAAGTCCCAGACTCTCCTTCTATGAAAGTATCTATACCTGATCAGTTGAGCCCACAACCCCTCCTCTCCATGCCCCAACCTTCACAGCCATTTGCACAAGAGGGCCAAGTTGAAATCTCTGAGATTCTTGATCCCAAGATCACCCTGTTCCTTGCTAGTAACCTGTCTGCCCCATGCTATGTCATGCCAGCCCCTGCATCCCCCTCCACTGCCCTACCAAAAGAACTTACACTGAATGAAGTCAATCTTCCTGGCCACTGTTTTTGAGATCCAGAACATAGAAAGGAAATAAGTAGGGAGACTATTTAGCACTGATCTGCACAAAACCAATCTTCCCCCATAGGATAAAGCTCTAGCCTTCCATCCTGCCAACCTGAACTCATACCTCTGAATGATGGGAAGCCAATCTGCACACCATAGAGAGCCTTGGGTAAGAGGGAGACCCAAATAGGAGAATGGGAACTCACCAATCTTACATCCCAGCAAGCAAGCCACCCTCGAGACCTCCCTGTCCTCTAAGTTCACTCCTACAAGAAGATTTTTGTAGAAGTTAACTTTGAGATCATAAACCTCCTCCAACAACTCAAACAAGAGGCTAGCCATGTAATGCTACTGCCCTCAGCTAGGAACAAAATGGTATCGTCAACATACTGCAAGTGGGTGATAGGAGGAGCACCTCTGCCTGCCTGAAAGCTTGTAATCAAACCAACTATCTTAGCCCTCTGCCACACCCTGCTCATAACACTAGCCATAAGCACAAAGAGGAGGGGAGACATAGGATCCCTCTAGTGGAGCCCCCGACCACTGAGGAACCAAGGGGACAACTTCCCATTAATAAGGACCGCAAATGAAGCCGAAGAGATGCAAGCCATGACCTAGCCAATCCACCTCTCACCAAGGCCCATCCTCTCTAACACATCAAAGAGACATTGCCAATTCACCCTATCATAGGCTTTCTCAATGTCTAACTTGAGGACCACCCCTTTTTTCTTTTGTTTCTTCATAGCAAATATACACTCGTGCGCCACTAGGAAGTTGTCCAAGATATGTCTTGCCCTAATGAAAGCTCCCTAGAGGTGACTGACCAGCTTGTCCATAATAGTGACCAACCTCCCAGCCAGCACCTTAGTGATGATTTTATAAGTGCCATTTAGCAAACTGATGGGCGAAGTCCTAGAAATCTTGGGCCCCAACTTTCTTAGGAATAAGGATCAGGAGGGTTTTATTAATACCCCCCAAGTGAGCTCTATCTTCTTGAAACTCCCTTACAATTGCAAGAAGGTCACCATTGATGATCTCCCAACAATTTTGAAAGAAGGCTAGCGGGAAGCCAACCGAACCAGGGGCTCTATCACCTGCAAGAGAAAACACCGCCAAGTGGACCTCCTCCTTAGAGAAGGGCTGGGAGATAACCTCCCTCTCCTCTTGCGAAAGGTTGGGGAGTAGATCATATGCAATCCTCGGTCGACAACACTCTTCTTCTGTGAACAACGCAGAGAAGTAAAGTCTCACCTAGTCTCTGATATCCTCCTTTGCAGAGAACGAAAGGCCCCCCACCTTGATGCAAGAGATGGTGTTGACCCTTCTCCTCTAGAAACAATGCGCTGAAAGTAGGCCATGTTCCTATCCCCCTCTTTAATCCACCTATCTCTTGATCTTTGTCTCTAATAGATCTCCTCTCTATAAGGAATCTTATCAAACTGTTGTCTCAATGTATCCAAGAGTGTTCTGTCCCATCATCCATAAAGTCTGCCTCCTCCAAACAATCCAGACCCTGAAGCTGCTGCAGAATCCTATCTTTCGCTGCCCTTCTCGAGAGGGATTTATTAGCTCCCCAAGCCTGAAGAGCCCGTGCAGTGTGCTTCAATCTTCTTACCAAAGTATCCATAGCGGAGGAGCCCGCAGCCTGAGCCAACCACGCATATGAAATTGTGTCAATAAAGTCTACCTCTCTGAACCAAAGTTGCTCAAACTTGAAACTGTCTCCTATCATACATCCTGCTAGTCTTCAAGAGGATGGGCTTGTGGTTAGAAACAGATCTAGCCAATGGAACCACCTGCACATGAGATAAATGGTCCTCCCAATCCACAGAGACCAGAAATCTGTCCAATTTGGAGCAAGAAGTATCAACTCTCAGATTGGACCAAGTGAAACAACCATTTATGTTAATGTCCACTAGGGCTACCTCCTAGATGAAGTCTGAGAAGTCCTCCGTGTCTTCACCAAAGGTGCCATCAGAAGTCCTCCCATGAGGCTGCCACCGCATTGAAGTCTCCTCCAACACACCATGGCCGGCTTAAGGAGAGATGGTGTCAAATCAAGTCTTCCCACAGTTGCCTCTTTTCCTCCCTGGGGCTTGAGCTGAGGGCCATACACCCCACTAAAGTCCTAGGAGAAGCCATCCCTGATGTTCCTGAAATGCAAAGAAATGGCCCATCTCCTCACCTTCCTGTCCTGTGTCACTTTCTCCACCTTAAACGGATTCCAGAGGATCATGATACTCTCGGCCCTGCCCACTACTGGGGAGGTGACCCCTTTGGACAAGCGGGCCCCTCCTATCTCCTTTAGGAATGTCACACCATCACGCTTACACTTCGTCTCTTGGATACAAAGCATATCTACCTTACACCTCTTAATTAACTCCCTCCAAGCCCTCCTCTTATGCTCACCACTCAAATCCCGCACATTCCATGAGACGATCCTCATTGATCACTCGAGTTCTCTCCCTCCACCCCTCCCTCTTCACTAGCCCTGTACTCCTTTGACAGAGACTGCTCCCCCCCGATACTAGCACCTCATCTCTTGTTGATTTTGGAAAACACCCCCTCAAATCTTTCTTGACAACCACAAAAGGAATGCCCACAATGTCTGCCACCCCCTAGCATGCTCCGTGGTTAGTCTTTCAACCTCCCTGAGCATCTCCTTCACCACCTCAACCCGCCCCTTGCTTCTTCACCCTTCCCCCCTTCTCAAAGAGTCCCGCCCTCTGTGCCCTTCTCCATTTGGCAGCAACCTAACAACCCCACCATCCCCCTCTTCCATTGATTAGATCACCATCCCAGCAGAGTCGATAGACTCTCGGTTGACAGGTGGCTGATACGACACCAAAGACAAGGAAGGATTGTCCCCCACCACCCCTCCGACAGTCGGAAGGGGTTCTTAGATTTTCGAGGACCCTCTGCGCACAGCCATCAACAACGTCTGCAATGGGTGAAACCCAGCCATCGGAGAGTCTCCTATCTTCCACCAGAACTGGCAAAGACGAGCAGTACGAGCCGTTGAAGGGGCGCACATCCTGTCCCCCAGCTGGGGAGGAGACCGCGAGGGGCCCACTACTTTCCTCCTGCGTCCAATCCCTACAAGGAAGGTCTTCTGCCGTTGCCTGGCCCCTCTGAACCCCCTGGACTAGTCGGTAACTGGGATGCTGGCAGCTGGCAGGCCTCGCCACTGACCTAGCGCCCTTCACGGAGGGGCAGCAGGCTAAGGTCATGCCGGCGACTGACTTCGCCTGAGACCTCGAGAAGATTTGTGGGAGGAGATCAGGACGCCGAGCCACTGGATACCAGAGGGGGAAAGGCCAGGCTCAGGGAGTTAATCGGGCGGGAGAGACGACTGCTACCGGGTCCACACGAGACCGGTAACTTTGCCTTCGGGGATCCGGGTAAGTCGTCGGGCAACCGGACCCCAGCCGACCCAGCAACCTGGCCCACTAGGCAAACCAGGTTTAACAAAGGCTCCTTACCATTTCTTGGCGGGTCGGGCCGAACTGGGCCGCGAATGGGCGAGGTGGGCGGGACTGTTAACTTGGTGGGCCCATTTGAATTCAAACTGCCCGCCAACTCATCATCCGCAACCTCCAGACGGGGCCTGGAAACCCTAGGCCCCCCTGTGATGCCCCCCGCCACGCATTCTCTGCCGACAGGTAAGTCACCCGGACGATGTATACCTCTCCCTCAACTGAGAAGCAGATTGTTGGCGGCACCTCTCCAACAGCCGATATAGAAACGGGGGCCTCCACGACAATAACGGAGGCCTCCACAGACACATGGATCGAGCTAGGGATCAACTGTGCAAAGGAACCGACAAGAAAGCCGATTTCCGCCTCATCACAGAGCCAGAGCGGGACTCCTGAAAGCCTGACCCCCCACTCCGGTCGACAAGGGATGGCGAAGGTCCCTCTACTCAGGTTCCATAGCTAGGCTAGAATAAAGGCCCCCTCAATAGTCAACACTCCAGTCTCCGCAACACCCCTCGCCCCTTCCGTCGACGAAGCGACCGTCAAGAGGGAGTTCTTGAGATCCTTCCTAACATACCACGGAGTCCCTGCCTTCCACCGGTCGTCTAGGAAGTGTCTAGCTGACAAGGAGTCGAGGCCACCTTGGATTGGGGAGAGACAAAGGCAATGAGACATCCAGTCCAGGCGGGGGGAGATGCTCTCCAGAGACACCTCCCAAGGTCAATGGGCTTCCCTGGGGGTAGGCACAGAGTCCGTCGACAGGCCACCCCGGAGGGGGCAAAGGACCGGCACAGCAACCCCCCCAACTACCGGGCACTCCGCGAACTCCAACTTGGGTGAGGCAGAACCTACGGAGATTGCCGGAGACCCACATCGGAACCACCTCCGAGGAGGTGCTCGGGGTCCTCCGGCAGCCCTAGACGGGCCGGTCCTCGTCTCATCGCCGGGCACTCCCTCTTCGATACTCAAAGCTTCTCTTTCTAGAATGGTCTTGGCTTCTTTAGAAAGTTTGATTTATTATTTCATGAAAAATGCAGAGAGCGGTATTCTAAGATGAGTTATTCTGTGTCAGCATATTTCTGCATTGTATCTTCCGCCGAACAAAAAGGAAATTCCTTTCAAGCTTGAAAATTGATCTAAGAATTGGTCCTTCCTCTTACAAAATGTCATCAGATTCTCTTGGATTTCAGCAAAGTTTGTCACTTCTGACCAAGAAAAAAGATTTTTTTTTTCAATGATCATGAAGAATCCACCACATCCTGCACAGCCTGGCTGGTTCAGATGAAGAGCTTCATTTTGAAGGGAAGATGTTTTCAATCGTTTACCTGATGTAGTAAAGCGAGGGCTAAAATGAATGTCAGGTCAGGGCATAATAGTTTACTTAGACAGACTTGGAAATTAGCTAAAATTGTTTAAGCCCTGTGTTTCCCTCTTTTGGTCACCCAACTGTGAATTATCCTGATAGTGGTTACGTTACACATTGTTTTGGAACCATTATTCCCGGTATTCCTCCAACAAAAGAAGAAGAAGAGAAGAAGAAGAAGAAGAAGTGGGGGAGAAGAAGATAAAGGTAACACACTTCATGGACAACCGCAAGGTCGCTATATCAACTCCCTGCAGTGGACAAACACAGGGAGGACACCAACTTGGGGTTCACGTGGATTCTGACCTCATAGACTTTGCCTGGCAGTGTGTGTTGGGGGGGGGGGTACATTGTCCAAGAGACATTTGGCCTCCCCATGGCTTGGGCTAATGGTGATTCAGCCTTGATCCTGGGTGGGTTGGTTTACTTTTGGTATTTGGAAAAGAAAAGAGCAATGGTAATATACCTTATGGAATGATGATATTAGGGTGGTTTTATTTGTGCAAGTTCTGTGAAGTATTTTTCACGTATACAACTTCCTTTGGGGGGTGGGATATCCTGAAATACATTTTCGCTCCTTTTTGTTTATATTGGGCTAAATTACTCTTGTTATTTCTCATGCATTATTCTTCCTTCGAGTTAACTTGATGGAAAGCTTGCATAAATTGAAAAGATCATCTGTCACAAGTCACTTACTGAAACATTTTTTAAATGCAATGCAGGAGCATCTGATCCTGCTAGATCTCTCTCTTCCCGGTTCTTGAATGGCTCTGCATGCGTAGATGATAATGGGTGCTCTGGAAGAAAGCGTGCCAAACAGGAAGTTTTTGGGGATGGCTTATTCGATCTTAACATGCCTCCAGATGTGGCTGAGAAGAGGGTGAAGATCTGAGCGTCAGAATTTTATCAGGTCACAAGTGTACATATAAAAGCCCTGAAAAAGTGGTTTGTGCAGAAAATTATTCCGTTGCCTGATAGAATTTTGACCTTTATTTCATACCTGCAATGCCCAATTTTGGAAATCTAAGAATGGGAGTTAAAAAACCTTGTGATTTCTCCTGTTTCTCTTTGTTCCTGTATATCCCTTCCCATCACTCGATCAGCTTCTGTATAGTCTGTTCCAGCCTCTGTTAGCCTTTGATCTTGTAGAACTACAGGAGTTTGGATCTCTATGCTGTAACTGGGGGTCTAAGTCTGAGCCTCCCCAGCAGGTGGGAACATAAACATCCCGTTAACTAGTTTGTGTATCATGGCTTTATATCAGGTTAACTATAGCCAAAGCAGATGACAGGCTGCATTTTGTGCTGCACACATTTCTCATGGTACAGCGTATCCCTTGCATTTTGTGCTGCACACATTTCTCTTATATCAGTAAGTGAAAGGTATCATCCAGGTATTTTTCTCTTTTTTTGTTTTGGGTGGTTGGGGGGGGGGGGTTGGTGTTAATTAAGAGACTGCTATTCACGTTCTCGGAATAGTTCACTGTTTTCTTCTCCATTCCCCTCCCATGAGGAAACAGGCTTGCAGAGTTTTGTTCCACATGATCCCAACCTCATGTTGCAGCTCTTCTCATTTGAAAAATATAAGAGAAAATTGCAAAAATAACACTGTTAAATGAGCAATTGTAGAATTGTTATCCTTACATAGTTATTACTAGTAATGACCTTGCGTGAAAGCAAGCGGAAAATTGCTCTCGACGTTAGTTAGTTCATATCCTCTGTTTAGATCTAGAGTAATGCTTTGTTTTGATCTATAAAATTAAAACTGTGGAAGAAAGTACTATCGAAAAATGTTATTTTCACCGGCATTGCATCGAAGAGAGAGAGGGGTAGAGATAAGAGATAAATAGGTGTAGAGGGAGATTCGGGGTATTTTAGCTTTTTTTCTTAAAGTTAAGTACGAATTAAGGAAGGTTAAATAAGAGACTTTAACGGAATGTTAATGTGGGTGATGGTAAGGGTATTTTTGCAAGTATTGCAACAACAGTGAGGCAATGATATTTATGTAAAGATGACATTTTTGCAATTACTCATGTAATAAGGTTATTTTTATAATTTCTTTCAACATAGAGGCTTTGTAATAATAATGACTATGTTAAGGGTGGTGATTATGTAATTGTTCAGGTAATAGAGATACTTTTGTAATTTTTTTTAATAAAAAATATAAACATTTGTCTTTATTTTTCAACCTCTTATTATGAAACTTGCAAACATTTGTTTTGCCTTCCTTGGGGGTTAACTCACTTTTCAATAATTTTTTTTTTTTACGAATCTTCATTTATGCGAAAATAATCGAGAAAGCAAACTCCCAAAACTGTGGATTTCTACCGTTGCTCCTTTTCACGTGATTCAATCTGACTTGTGGGTTACAGCTGATTTTAAGTAGATCCTCGTCTTGGAGGAAACAAATTCAAAGTTCATGCAAGGTATAACAAGTAAGTGTAGAAGGGCGTTCATCAGATGTGCACCCGATTGCAACCGGTATCCAACCTTCGGTATTTTTGCAAAGTAGTAAGGTAACTGAGGACATGGGAAGATGTTAGCCCAATGCGTATCCTATCCCCCCCTTTTATGTTACGTGGTGTAACATAAGGGACATTTTTTTATGGGCAATTTTTTAAAAAATAATCTTATTTTAATTAATAATGTTCCAAATAGACCCAATCCCAAAATATTTACATGACTAGAACCCATTTTTGCATACTGGCCCAGGTGGCAATGATGTGGCCTAGTCTTGTAAATGTCTTGAGATTGGGTCTATTTGGGAAATTATTTATTAAAGCAAGATTATTTTTTAAAAATTTTCACTCTTTTCAATGCAACAAGTTTACTACCCAAGACCCGTGAGAAACGCCAAACACAAGAAGCACGTATTAAGGCGCGCGGCCGGCCTTCCTCAAGTTATTTGGTAATTTTTTTTTTCTTATGAAATGTGAATGAAGCAAAAGAAAGAATAATGAGTGACACGGTAATCTGATCCCAGGAGAGAAGATCCTACTCTGATACATCATCTGTTAATGCTGCAGGATCATATTGCTCATACCGCGCACAAGTTATTTGGGTAGGTGGCACGAAACATCCCCGTGCTGTCAAATTGGTCACATGTGGTACCGTATTATGCTGGCTGATTTAGTCTACGTCACGTGGAGTATGATAAATACGGGGTGCGTAAACAAGATCACGATCACGAGTTATGATATCATATTAAAATTTATTGAATTGAATTATTCAACTCAAAATCTTAAGACGTTGAACGGAGAAGACTTCAGTAATATAATCACATTATATTTTAGTATGTTTTCAATATCAAATATTTTTACAGAAAAAAACTAAAGCACTCATAGGTTTAGCTTTGGATAATCTTAACACCGAAGATTGGAACCGAGTAATTAGGAAGGTGCTCTTCATTTGGACCACCGGGATTTTGAAACGTCGGCGTCAATCGTGCATGCACTTGACACACGAGAAAAAGTCATCATATAATAGATCCATCGCATTTATATCAAAAGTCCTCATATAAGAGATCCATAGCATCTATCCAACATTCGTATGAAATCTTTTATAGGAAGATATCCTTACAGAATGAAGAGATCCATGGTATTTATTTGACAATCGTATTAAATCTTTCACAAGATCTCTATAGGGAAGAGATCTCCATAGCATTTATTTGATATAAATGAGATGGATCCCTTCCATTAATGAGGAAGTAAAATCATATAATATGAAGATATGACGAGGAAGTGAAGTAATACGCATCTGCAAGTGGACTTGCAGATGAATCTCTTGAACACAAGAGGAATCTATCTGGGTACTATAACAAAGCCATACGCGGTCTGAAAAATAAAAGCTGCATAATGTTGAGTTCTAAGTGAGTTCCTAAGATCCTAGAATTCTCTTGAATGTTTACTTGGGCCGTAGATAATTGCAATTGTGGTTTCTCAAGTGATGTTGATGCTGTCACTCTTTCTCTTCAATTCTTCTAAGACGAGTCAATTCGAGATACGAATTAGAAAAGGTGCATGTCATTATTAAGCATTCAGGGGAGTGGGAGAAAAAATCATCCCCATATTAGCTGTGAGCTCTCAATAATAAGACAAACGATATTTATTAGTCAATTATTATATATTGAATCTAAAAATAACAAACATTACACAATGCAATTCTTCATACTCTTAATTACATTTGTGTCTTAACATAATTGGTAAAGCATGTAGCTTGCAACTCAGTACTTGAACCACACTCTACTCTGATTAAGAGTGCAAAATCGTTCGATCAAACAGGGTGTTCGGATGCAACCACACCCATTCTTACGTCAGGATATGTGATGAAATGTTGGTCTAACCTGCATACACCACCGCTTCTCTGCGTGGCACTCAAATGTGCCAAGGACACACTACAAATCTCCGGTGGAAGAAGTTCCTTCGTGATGGAGAAGAAACATGCATTTTTGAAGAAGGTACCATCCAAAATCATGCATGCCCGGCATGATGGTGTTACCAGGCACAAGCTCCTCATCGATCTACACCATTACAGGACGGTGTTGAGGTGGCTGGCATGCACCTTCCGGCATCATTCATTTGATAGGGAGGTTCTAGGGAGTAGCATTAATTGAGATCATTTCACGTATCACATATTGCTACCTACAACTCTAAGCACAAAAAATTGGCATACATTAACCAGAGTTTCAGGTCTTTCAATAGAAAGTAAACCATAAAATAACTCTTGGATAGCGCCTTGATCTATCTGTCAAAAGATATATAGGATACAAATCCAACATTTTAATGGAAAAATTTTCAAAAAACATAAAACAAAACAAGGATTTTGGTTCTGCAACCTTGTAGAGGGGGCTTTCCCCCCCACCTTCCCAGTGGCCCAACAACACTACACGGCCCATCAGCAGAGTACGACCCACTAAGGTTGACCCGCTCTTCTCAGAGCAACACGGACGCCTAGGTGCCTCTTTGCCAGGCCTAACGTTAGAAGGAAAGCCCACGTCCTCGTTCGTCAAACCTAACGTCGGGAGGAAAGCACCCAAGTATTCACTCATAGAGGTCTAGAGCTTTAGCTCAGCCCTGAGGCACTAGAAGGCCTTGAGAGATAACTCGACCCCAAACCTTTAGAGGCCTAGAGCTTTATCTTGGCCCCGAGACATCATGAGGTCTCGAGAGATAACTTGGCCCCAAATCTCCAGAGGCCTAGAGCTTTAGCTCAAGGGACTAGGAGGTCTCGAGAGATAACTCGATCTCAAACCTCCAGAGACCTAGAGCTTTACCTCGGCCCCGAGACACCTGGAGGCCTTGAGAGGTAACTCGGCCTCAAACCTCTGGAGGCTTGGAGCTCTAGCTTGGCCCTGAATCCCAGAGCCACTTTAAACTCAGGATGAAGCAAGAGGCAGCATTAGCCCCTCCCGCATGGTGCGACGGAGGGGCATCTGGCAGGATCTCCCTAACAACCACTTTCGCCGAAGGCCTGGGCATTGCCCTTGGTCATGGAGGCCCCAAAGCAAGGCAACTGCAACAAGCCAACAAATACGGTCAAACCTCCTCTAGGGAAACCATGAGGTGGTACCTCAAGAAAAATAGTTAGGAGTACTATGGTTGCCTTACATATCTGCACCCCCATCCCAAGACGCATGGGGAAGTGAACACTAGTGCTAAATCCATGCAACATGGCCAGTGCCCTGCTAAACCCACCACAACTGTGTGGTTTCAAGGAGCCCAAGTGTCATTAAAGTGCTAGTAGATCTGCACCCCTTCACAAAGATCACGATGCGTTGTGTATCCCGTAGGTTGTGCCATTTTGACACACTACCTTGAAGTGTCTCTTCGACCTCGACAACAGAGAAGCCTCATCCTCTTCGAAGCACCCTCGCGTCTATATAAGGAAGTATTCGCGACATCCTCGAGGAAGGAGCTCGACAAGATCCTCTCAGGGTGGTGGATGCCTTGGATTGTCCCATCTCGGAGCTCGACAAGGTCCTCTCAGGACCCCGATTAGCTGATCTTAGGCAGCTAATCCCCCGCACCACCACCTACAAAGCGCCATCATAACCAACTGCCAGAAGCCCCGGGGCCCAAGTGCGCCTCTATGATAGGTTCCCAGCTCGCGCCCACCGCTATCGCCACCCACCGACCGCATTGCATCGCCATCGGAAGGAGGACTTGGAAGGCAAGGCTGGGAGTGTAATGACCCAAGATCCGGATACCGGGGAGAGCTCGATACCATTCGAATCCTGGCCCGCCGCCCACGAGCCGGAGGGCTCGGAAGGGCTAAAAGGAGTGTAGAGGTACAAAGAAATAAGAAATAAGCAGGGACAATACAACAATTGACAGAAATAAATAAACAACTACACCATAGTCCAATCCAACAAAAGTACAGTTTAAGGCAGAGAACGTACCCAACACCGAGTGAACACTCGGCCCGACGAGTTGGCAGCTAAGAACTTCCGCGCAGCACCCTCGAACCTAGAGGGAGAACCGTCGCACCTGAAAAGCAGGGGTGAGCCTCCTGTCACTGGCTCAGTAGGGGTCCCGCGGAACCCCAACTGTAATCAACGACGGTAGCATAAAGCAACAACACCGGCAGGAACGACACGCGGTGGCCGGGAAAATCTCGGCTCTACAGCTACTCCTACTGTACTAGAAAACACGTCCCGATCTCGAGTCGGGGAAACACCGATCTAACAGAAAGACCTCTGGCTATGCTGCCAGAAAACACACCTAGACAACCATGTCGCGGAGGCCTGTCTTGCGGACAAAGGCCCAACCCAAGACCACTCGGTCTAGGAACACGGTCACGACCTCGCCGTCGTGAAACTAATACCGTCTAGGGAAAGCCCTCGGTGACGCTCACCGGAAACCCTAGACCTCTACCACAGGAACACACCCAGAAACTACACGTAAAATCACGTCTCGCAGACGAGAAATAGAATCTCGAGTCACGTGAAACTCACGTCAAGTGACAGGAGCACTGCCCACCAGAAGCAAAGCCGGATGCGTCCACTGACGACTTAGTCCGCGCCTCAAGTGTCTCGCTGCGACGCCCCAGGCGGAGACAGAGACACAACAGTAACCAGTACCACGAACAAGGACTAGTTGGGATCGCGCTCGTCAGCGCGGGTCCGACAGCCCCCAACTGAGTGTGCACACACAGACCATGCGCCCTAGGTCAGATCCTCTAGCTGGTTCTTCCCCCGAACCCGGACTCAGACTGCGCGTGGGGGCCCTACGGTAACCAGCCTAAAAATCGTCTTTCTCGGGTAAGACGCTCCACCACCCTCGGGTGGGTCAGCACACGCGTGCTGTAAGAAGGCTACAACCAGTGGGAGGTCACTAAACGTGAACACAGAAAGCCACGCACGCATCCATTGCGAGTAACACGGAGTAACGGGTGGCTCGGAGCCACCAGACTCTCGATGGTCCACTAGACCTAATAAGCACAACGGTCCTTGAGTCACAAGACTCGGGGTCAAGATCGTCATACATAACAGCACAACGCCATCAATCTAGCTTAATCCCTAAGTTTGAAACCATAGTAGTACGAATACCGAGGTAGTTCATAAGCCACCGGGTTAATCCCCCATCCAAGGGACACATGAAAAACATCCAGCCCCAGGCTGGGTGACTGGACTTACAATCAAAGGCCATAATCATGGCCCACTCGAAAACCGCCTTCCGCAGAAACCCACACCGTGCGGGGAAAGCCCACCGCACTCGTGCCGACTCACGATGACTCAATCTAGCGAGAACGCGAAAGTCCAAAACATGTGGGGTCACTCGGACCCACCAAACCTACGGGCATGCTAATCGAGGTAACACGGTACCTCCAGACACCCAAAAATATGGACACGGAACCTACGGAGTGTCCAGGACATCCATGAGGCCGAAGGTCAACCACTGGGTCATAACTCATAACCGGGTCGACCGGGGCCCATACAACGTGAAACATACACGACTATCACGAAAACCAAGTGGCGGTCCTCTCAGGGCCATCACAGAGCCTAGCGGTCGCTCCCGGACCGCAAGGCATGGCCTAGCGGTCCAGCCAGGACCGCAAGGGCCGAAGACACACCGAACTCCAAGCGGTCACTCCCGGACTGCCAGGCAGGGTGGCAGTTCTCCGCCTGATCGCTAGGCGTATCCTAGCGGTTAGTCACAAGGCTGCTACCCCACTAACCTCAACCGATCAAAGCACGGACAAAAGGTCATGCCCTGACCGCAAAGTAGAGCCTAGCGGTCTTCACTAGACCGCTAAGACACCCTGGCGGTCCATCGCGCGACCGCAAGGCTCGAACCGATATACGGGGCCCCTAGCGGTCTCCAGAGGACCGCCTCACACCCTAGCAGTCTTTGGAAGGACCGCTAGGCCGTCCCGAGCCCAAAAATGGCGGGAAACTCCATTCCACGCCCCGTTCACATCCATGTGAAGGGGAAAATAAGGGGAAACTAGTCCCTTACCTCTCTAGCACCGAGAGGACCCATTTAGACCCCCAAAACGCGATCAAAACACTAGATCGGGCTCACACCCCAAAACATGCTCTTTTCCCCAAAATGCTCAAACAAGCCTGCTCGGCTCACCACAGCCTACCAAAATCATGGGAATAGAAGTACAAGGGTTAAGGATCCATCCCCCTACCTCCACCGAAGATTTCACGCGCTGTGGACGCCGATCCATGAAGAAAATGCCGTGAAACCCTCGCCAGCTCACGAACGTGCCACCAAGCCTCATCGCGCCACCACGCCTCGATCCTCGACCCATCCTCATGCTCCTCGCCCTCACGCTGTCCCTGCCTCACCCACCATCACCCCCGTCGGCCGCCCAAAGGAGAGGGGGAGAGAAAGAGAAGAGATAGAGTGAGAAAGATAGAATGAGAGAAAGAGAAGGGGTGGGAGGTTATTAATAGAAAAACCCAAAATTTCAAAAAGTTAAAAAATATTAAAAAATTACCTCCGTGATTCTCGGGAAGAGCACAACACGCCGGTACTATCCCGGAGTTAGAGAACGCAACGGTTCACCCTGCACAGAGTTCCGAAGGCACATCAGGGAAAAACACGTGTAAAGCACAAAACACACTCCGGGACCCACGAAAGCAATCCGAAATCCACGGATCCTGACCCGGTAAATATCCTAAAAACCCAGGGCATTACATCCCTCCCCCCTTAAAGAAATTTCATCCTCAAAATTCAGGACAAACGTCAAGCCACAGTGGAAGAACACTTTAACCCACTGACAACATTGTTAGAGCCCCAGCACAGAAAACCTCGAATCTCACGAAAGCACCAAACCGGAGGGATACGGCCAGACCTTTATCATGACCACCGCCTCGCTCATGACCCAACACACCTCGATCATCAGAGCAGGCATAACATAAAAGCACAAGTCTGGCATCACCTCAGTCACAACAAAACCCACTCACGGCATTGTTGCCACCATCTCGCTCACCGAGAAGACACAGTCCTTGTTACGAGAAGCAACCACCGATCCAACCACGCTTGGCGGACCAACCAAACATTAGCTTCTATACCAGCTGACCGCCACAAACTTGTCGGCTCCACGCCAAGGACCATCTCATATCTGGCAAGCCGAATGCCAACAACATCACGGGACCAACTCTGTCAGAACTCAAACTTCGACAAAGCCCAGATCCCATCCGGAAGAAGGCACAACACGAGAACGGCCACCAAAGGCCTCACATGCACACAGTTCTCACCGTTCTCGAAGCGCAACCACCAGCATCTTCTGTCTGTGAAAGACCAATCGCCGGTCACAGACACTCGCCAACGGGAAACCCTCACTAGGCTTACAGGGAGATCCTCCCAGGCTGGCCACCAACCAGGGATCACCATCCAACGTCAACGTCTCTTCAGAGACCACCACCATACAAAAGCATCGTCTAACTCCCTGTCTCATCAAATCCTATCTCATCTCAATTACTCCAACTGGACGCCTGCCAATCCCGATTCCGCTCTTACCACAGAGCCACGAGACACAACCTGAGCAATTCACGGCACACAACTCCAAGGAAACCAAGTGCCACTTGCTATCGCAACAACCTGGTCAACAGCGCCACGACCAATGCACACGGGTCCCCAGACAATACACATCTTACCATGGTCAATCACTCGGTCAACTTGACCAGCCGCTCGCAACCACCAATTGGGACCCATAATCTCTTAGAGATCACTTCTCCAAAACATAACCTCATCCGAGAACACAACTTCCAACACACGAACAGGGTACTTATGCGACGCACTCGCCAACACATTTCCCCAACTCTCCATTCTACCAGTACCATGAACCACAATACCTCTAGCAACGGCACGGCAACAACACGTCTCACACCGAGGAACCAATCCTCCAATGCTCAACACATCCTCAGGGACCTGCCCGTAGCAACCAACGCTATAATCCTGAACCTGTGGGTCATGGGCCCACCAAGCTTCCATTGCGCATCTCTGATCCACGCACAGCCATCACAACGACAACTCGAGATCCTCCATCCCAACAATCCTCTGCAACTCCGTAGGCTCCGATCCTCAACGCATCGAAAATCACAACACCAGCCAGAAATTCTCACGAACACCGCCTAACCGGCACTCGTCCTTCCGGAACAGTGCCAACGCACCCTCACGCACCAGGGAGAAAAGGGCACAGATTCTCACAGGCAACCACCTTACCAAAACACAGGACTTGTCTCACACGGACTTTATGACACACAGAAGGCCAACCAATCCGAACACACGATGCAAGATGACGAACCTCGGCAAAACGCAATCTCTCCAACCAAAGAGAAATCGGCATACCTCCGACCAATCGGGAGGAAAATTCCATGCTTGACCTGATCTCAAACCTCGCATACACTGGGAACCGCACCTTCCAACATCAGAAAAATAATCACTTCCGTCAGGTCAGCACCTCTGACAACACTTGCCGAGTGTCTCGTCGGACCATGATCACATCATCTCTTGATGCACCACCACTGCAATTCCTTGAACTGCAACACGTCACGCCAAGAGCCGCAACACGAGCCATAACTGGCAACCGCCAATGCTCATCCTCGAGCCCCGAACTCACCGCGGAACCTTCACATCTCACGCCAAATCCAGGGCGAACACAACCCATTCGCACACAGGAGCGCAATAGCAAGAACTTACTGGGACGCCTCCGCCCAATCCTGCCTCAAAATTCACAAAAATAATCGGGACCGACATGTCATTGCTGACATCACAGAGCACGATAAGAAAATCAGGCTCGACAAATCAGCAGCTCAACAGAAGATCCTCCGCTCGCCCTAGCATAATTCTCGATCAGAGCACCCACTCCGACACCTCAAACCACAATCTCAACTGTTGTGCCCCTTGTGATTTGATGATAGGGTGTTGTTGTTTGGTTGTTTTGATGATAGCAACTCAATGAGTCTCAACATAAGAATGATGATGAAATGATGTTTTGAATGCATTATTCTGTTTGAATGTTCTGGTATATAGATTGCATTCTTGTTTTCTTTCTCTCACTGCATCGGTTCAATTTCTGTCATACGCATACTATGCATCAATGCATTAACAGAATCTGTACATCGTCTTGGTGTAGGCGTGGCAAAGTCTGTACATTGCATCGCATGCTCATACACTCGCAAGTCTATACATTGGCTGCTGCATGCTCACACAACCATTAAGTCTGTACAGCCAGTGCATCGTTCACACCAGCAAGTCTATACTGTGCATACTACATCGTCAAAGTCTATACATTGCATTGTAGCATGCACGAACTAATGTCTGTACACTGTATTGGTTACAGATACTGCCATTCAAAGTCTGTACACTGCATTGCACGAGCTGAAGTTTACACATTGTCTTGTTGTACGCACTTGAAGTCTGTACATTATCCACTTGCAGCATCAGCACAAATCTGTACAACCTGTGTGCTTTAAAACGCTAAGTCTATACATTGCACCGTCTTACTTAGCGTCTCATGCTAAGTCTATACATCGTCTGCCAGCCAGTGTATCCTGCGTCTCTCTTAGCGTCTCATGAGCATACTCAAAGTCTGCACATCGTCTTGGCACATGCAAGTAAAGTCTGTACATCATCCGTCTCACTTAGCGTCTCATGAGCATACGCAAAGTCTGCACACGCATCTCTTGACTTCAAGTCTATACATTGTCTGGTCGCACACACTCAAGTCTCTACATTGCATCATGTGTTGCATGCAATTAAGTCTGCACATCGTTAGTATAGTCTATACACTTAGCGTCTCATGCATATGCAAAGTCTATACATTGCAGCCTGTTCGTGTTCAAGCTTTCCAAGTCTATACATTGTCTCATGCATACATAAGTTTGTACAATTTGTGTGGCTTGTTCATGCATGTGCTGTGTTGTCAGTGGGTTAGTTAAGCAAGTCTATACAGACTTGTTCCATGCGTTAGTTTAAGTAACTCTATACATGATGCATTGGTTCTTAAGTGCTAGGTTGCAAGTCTATACACTGTCTTGTTGCGGGCATAAAAGGTATGTACATCCCTTGACAGTATGCCTGAGCATTCATCCTGTACATACCTTGCATGCCTGAACATTTATGATTGTTGTGCACACTTTACTATATACATATTGCATTAAACTGTCTTGCATGCAGAGTCTGCACACATGACACATAGCAAGTCTGCACATCACACACAAAGTCTGTTTTACTGCACAAACACTAAGTCTACACATTGTTGTATGCAGAGTCTGTACATTCATCTGGCATGTCAGTGCATCCATTTGTAATGTATATACCTTGCTATCTGCATTTGTGCACGTCTTCACTCTAAGTCTATACATTGCTTCATGCATTACACGAAGTCTGCACATTGTGTGTTGCTATGCTCATACATCATTTTAGTAAGTATGCACAATGGTGCGCATTGAGTCTGCACATTCATTTGGTATATCAGTGCATCCATTTGTAATGTTCATAGCCTTGCATACGTAAAGTCTGTACATGCCATAGCCTTGCATACGTGTAGTATGTACATGCTTTAGCTTTGCATTCACAAAGTCTGTACATGCTCACACATGTTGCATAGTGAAGTCTGTACAAGCTGTTAGTCTTAAACTGATAATTCTATCCGACTGACTGACAGGTACTCTTTGTGAAGGTTAATGATGCACGTGATCCAAGAATAGAAGATGGCCCTAATCGTGACACGTGGAACCACTGTGTTGAAATGCTGCCACGTGGAATGAGGCCTTTGGGATGGAAATGTGGAGGACACACGCCCTAGCTGCTGCTATATATATGAAGCTTCTTCCTCAGGAGAAGTCTGATCGTGATAGAAGAGCAGAAGCAGTGAGGAGCCTGCACGATCCAGAGAGCAGAGAAGAAGAAGAAAAGAAAGAGGAGAAAGAAGAGAAAAAGAGAGTGAGAGACAGTGAGATCGAGAGAAGAAGAGAGCAGTCTGAAGATCAGTCTTTACTGGACCGTGGATCAAATCCAGGCCAGTCAGCTCTGTTGAGAGCCACATTGTGTTTCATCGCATACAGCTTCCTGTTGCTGTGTTTTCCCATTTTCTTGTTTTCTCTTTTACCTTTCTTCAAGCTGTTAGTCAGCGGTTTGCAGAGGAGGAATCCTCTGGACAGCAAGCTGTGTTACTCAACGGGCGAGGTGGATACCTCGGACAGCAAGCTGTGAGGCTCAGCGGAGCGAGGTGGATACCTCGGATAGCAAGCTGTGAGGCTCAGCGGTTGTAGGCAAGCTGTGAGGCCCAACGGTTCAAGCTGTGAGTCAGCGGAATCCACACTCTGGTTTGAGTGTGGGGTGGATGTAGGTCTGGAGGACCGAACCACCTAAAAATCTCTTGTGTACGGTGTGGTTTGATCTCATTGTGTGTTTGACGCTAGATGAATGCATAGGGGCGATATGGTTTGATTGCACACCGTGTGTTTGACTGTGGTATTGAGTGTCATTTGATATTGTTGTTCCGCAATTGCTCTTTGTCCTTCTGTTGTATCAGAAAGATTTTTTTAATTGAACAAAATTTTAAGGGGAGATTCATTCACCCCCCTCTGAATCCAACGCACCGAACCCAACACTTGGTATCAGAGCCGGTTGCTGTGCATATGATCTAACAATCCGCAGCAGATCCTGCATCTTCTGTGGTGCATTTCAGAGTGGGTTTCTTGTGCTCGGTGTTTTGTCTCACTGATTTAGTGTCTTGCTTTGCTCATCTGTTTTCGGTGCATCTATCATCTCTCGATGGCTCATCCACCGATCTTCAGAGGTGATGACTTTGATATATGGCTGGAAAAGCTTCATCGGTATGTAAGGAAAATTGATCATGATCTTTGGAAGGTGATAACTCACGGTCCTCATAAATTATCGAGGGATGTATCTAAATGGACCGATAAGGATAGATTGAAAGACTCTGTCAACTCTAGAGCATTAGATTTAATGAAAGCATCACTTGACAGAGCTCTAATTTCATGTGTTTCTTCTTGCAGGTCTGCTAAGGAAATTTTAGAGAAACTGAAGCTTACCAGGAATCGCAACACATGTATGATGGTTGACGATGATGGACAGCAAGAAGAAAATGAAGAAGGAGATGAAGATGAGGTACCTTCTGAATTTGATAATTATGATATGGATGATTGGATTGTAGCATACAATGATCTGCTTGATTCTTACGAAAAGTTAAAAAAATGAAATAAATCTCTAAAAAGGAAGTTGAATGATCATGTGAATGTTAATTCTGGAGGTGAGGATATGGAAATTCTGAAGACAGAAAATGAGATATTCAGAAGACAACTAAAAGAGTTTGATTCTGTTACTTCAGATCTAGATCATTTTAAATCTCAGAAAGAAATGCTTATGAAACAAATTGATTTACACAAAAAGGAAAATCAAGAGCTTGCTTGTGAAATTGCTGAACTAAAGGAAAGACTTAGCTTGATTGATGATGATTAGGCTCATAACGATAATGTAGTTCAGAATGAAAAACTGGTAAAAGACTTAGAGTGTGTTAGTTCTGAATTGAATGTCTTAAAATCTGAGAATGAATGCCTTAGGAAACAGAGCTCAAAAGTCAATGCTGAAATTACATGTGAATTTGTTTGCAAGGATTGCTCATGTCTGAAAGAAGTTAACGAGAGTCTTCATTTTGATCTTGAATGGTATAAGGATCTAGTTGCCTCATTAAGAAATGAGAATAATGAATTGCTCAATAAAAGTTTAAAGATGAACAGAGAGAAGAAGCTCTAATAGAACAGCTAAGTTCCATTACTAATGACGAAAATTCTGCTGAACAAATCCTAAATTTGAAATCTGAAAATGAAAAATTGAAACTGATACAAAAGGGGAATGGAGAGTTGAAGCAGTTAAGCACTGCTATGTCAGAGAGACTGAGTGCTCTAGTAAAAGGAAAATATGTTGTTGATGGAAATCATTTTTGAAAATCAGCTCAAACTCAAACAGGAAAATGAAACATTGAAAAGTCTGAATGATGCTATGCATAACCAGGTCATTTCCTATGAAACTGAAATTGTTGGCCTAGAACTTAATGTTTCAAAACTTGAATCTGAAATCTCTGACTTGAACAAATCTCTTGAAAAATTTGTGAGTGGAAAGGATAATTTGGATAAGCTCCTTGGTTGCAAAATTAATTTCCAACGTGAGGGTCTGGGCTTTAACCCAGCTAATAAAAAGGGGTTTGACAGTAAGCTTCACACTTCATTTGTGCATAGTTCTGAGTCAACTAGCACATCTAGTGTACCTATCTTCGAATTCAGTGCTCAGAAAAATAAAAAATCCACTATCAATTCCAAATCTGCAGAACAAACTCAAAAACTGAAAAAGAATGAAAATTCACAGAAAAAGGACAAGGATACTCCTGTTGGTACAAAGATTGCCGCACACAAGTCACATGATCTCTCACACACTCATACTAAAAGGGGGTCATGTTATTATTGTGGGAAGTTTGGTCATGAGATGGCTGAGTGTTTTGTGATGAAGAAGGATGATATGAAATTTAACAGAATTCATGCTAGGAATTCTCAGGTTAAGAAATCTTCTTTAGCTCAGAATAAAAGAATTCAGTACTTTTACTGTCACAGAATTGGTCATCTTATGCGCAATTGTAAACTAAAGAAATAGGATGGTTTCAATGCTAGAAAATTACATGATAGAACTGTTCAGACTAAAAATCATGCAAGTCATAAGAAGAAAATTCAATGTTATTGTTGTGGCAAGCTGGGCCACACTGGAGCCCACTGCTGGCATAAACAGGGAAAGAAACTTAATTTTGAATTTGTCAAATTCCCTGCAAATAGAAATGTTTTTGGTAGGAATAAAGTTATTTTTAAAGAAAAGATTCTTGCATGTTTTGAATGTGGAAAACCTGGCCACCGAGCTTCTGAATGCTGGTGGGCAGGTAATGGTAAATCAAAATTTCATGCAAGCAACAGAAATTTTTTTGCCAACTTACATAGATTCCATGATTATAATAATATCCACAAAAAGAATTCAAGGGATGTTACTTCATGTAGATATTGTGGAAAGTATGGTCACTCTATAAATAATTACTACCTGATGGATTATGATGATAATGTTGCTAAAAGATCATCCAGAACACATGTCAAAGTTAACTCGGGACCCAAGGCTGTTTGGGTCCCTGCATGATCAAGTTGATTAACATGCTACAGGTGTGCCTTGGTATGAAAAAGAGGGGTAAATAAACCAGGGCACTCAATAGGAAGACCCTAGGATCCTGCTCTTCAGGTTTGTTTTGACCATCCAGTTTAAATTCCATTATATAAAATTGTGAACTTGAAATGACTGCATATCATGTTGATCTGTTGGTGCTAAACTGAAGTTTTCTGAAATATGAATTGCACAATCATGCTTATGGTAATTCTCTTCTGTCTGACTTGCATGAATCATAGTTGAATGTCAAGTTTGAAATCATGTATTGTGCCTTCATTACATTTCATGCACTTAGTCAGGGGGAGCTCAACTAGTCTTGATTAATCATTCTGCTGCTCATGCCTTGCTATTTTCATGATAAATCGAGACAGAGGAAGTCTTTGATCATCTCATTCACTTTCACCTGAAATCCTCCTGTCTAGTTTATTGGATCTTCTAATGCTCTCAGTTTGTTCCAATTAAATTCTATGATGTCTTCACCAAAATAGCTGATCAGTCTGTATTCCATTCCAGACTCAGCTACTGTCTGTTGATAAACTCTCTTCTAATGCTCTTCTCTATTGGTGATTGACTCTTCCACCAGCTTATACTCATCCTTCATATACCTCTTAGCTGGTGTGACTGATTTGATTCTACTGTTGATTAGTTGGTCAGATAATTTTTTTTTGATCTCAGGAACTTAAGCTGCATGTCATGCAATTCAGTCTGAGAACTTTGTAAAAATTCCTATCATATAGGTTTAAGAATTACCACTGAATCAGACTAATATTAGATTAATGTATTCTCAGATTTGTAATTAAATGAATTGAAAATATCTGAATGATAAGCTTTAATAAATCTTAACCATCTGTGTCATAAAAACCTTAGACTCACTCATCAGATATCTGAAAATTTGAAATCAGGGCTACTTTGGTTAAGATACATAGAGTGAGTATTGTTGTTAAACATTAACTTTGAAAAATTTGACAGGAAATAAAATCAGTGAGTAATGAAATGACTTTGTTCACTGAGAAACTGGGTTTTCCATCAAAGAAATGGAGTGAACCCAAGTCATGAAGTGTCATAGTCACTTAAAATGAAAATTCATTGAGAACCTGACAGAGCAATGGCAATTCTGTATTGAGTAACTGGGAAGTCTGGCCTCTGATCAAGGTGTCTTCTCATGTAAAAAGACACTTATATTGCTAACTCTGTTCTCGAAGTTGAGAGGCAATGACAGTTATCACACTGAGTAACTGGGTCACTTCACCTGAGACGTGTTGTGCCTCATGTAAAAAGGTGTTGATCAACCTAAATTGCTCAGGAAAAATATAATGTGCTTCAAATGAAAAATATATTGAAAATTCTGTCAACTCATATTCTTGTAAAAGTGTTTAACCTCAGTACTAATCTGTGTAACTTTCAAAGGTGCTATTGAGATCATGTGTGTAAGATAAAGATGATTGATTTTGAGTGTTATCTAACTATTTGGTTCACCTTTATTAAAACTTGGATTCAGATATGAGTATTGAGTTTAATTTGACAAATTTGATATACATCATAATTAAATCAGATTGGTTAAGTTGTCAATTCATAACCCTTTATGATAGAAGAGTCTATTCTTCTTAAGACTCATTGTAGTGGTGCAAGCATTAAAATCCCTCATGATCATATTCATTCCAGACAACCTGATCAACATAAATCTTGCTATTGATTATTCATTGAGATGTCTTGTAATTATTTGCTCTCCACACTGTTGAAATCTTCCATCCTGACTTCACTCATGTTCTCAGGGAGAGCTTTGGTTATTATTTGCTCTCAGGGGAGAGTAGTTATGCATGCATGTTGATAGGGGGAGAGCTGTTTTCTTGTCATAATGGGGAACTCTATTTTAGTGAACTATGTTTCATTCTCTGTCTTTGTGTGCTGAATTTTATCCCTCAAACCATCTCCTTTTTGATTATGTCAAAGGGGGAGAATAGTTTGACGAGTCAGTGTGACTCATTATGTTGCCATCATCAAAAATGGGGAGATTGTTGTGCCCCTTGTGATTTGATGATAGGGTGTTGTTGTTTGGTTGTTTTGATGATAACAACTCAATGAGTCTCCACATAAGAATGATGATGAAATGATGTTTTGAATGCATTATTCTGTTTGAATGTTCTGGTATATAGATTGCATTCTTGTTTTCTTTCTCTCATTGCATCGGTTCAATTTCTGTCATACGCATACTATGCATCAATGCATTAACAGAGTCTGTACATCGTCTTGGTGTAGGCGTGGCAAAGTCTGTACATTGCATCGCATGCTCACACACTCGCAAGTCTATACATTGGCTGCTGCATGCTCACACAACCATTAAGTCTGTACAGCCAGTGCATCGTTCACACCAGCAAGTCTATACTATGCATACTACATCGTCAAAGTCTATACATTGCATTGTAGCATGCACGAACTCATGTCTGTACACTATATTGGTTACATAGACTGCCATTCAAAGTCTGTACACTGCATTGCACGAGCTGAAGTTTACACATTGTCTTGTTGCACGCACTTGAAGTCTGTACATTGTCCACTTGTAGCATCAGCACAAATCTGTACAGCCTGTGTGCTTTAAAACCCTATGTCTTACTTAGCGTCTCATGCTAAGTCTATACATCGTCTGCCATCCAGTGCATCCTACGTCTCTCTTAGCGTCTCATGAGCATACGCAAAGTCTGCACATCATGTTGGCACATGCAAGTAAAGTCTGTACATCGTCCGTCTCACTTAGCGTCTCATGAGCATACGCAAAGTCTGCACATGCATCTCTTGACTTCAAGTCTATACATTGTCTGGTCGCACACACTCAAGTATGTACATTGCATCATGTGTTGCATGCAATTAAGTCTGCACATTGTCAGTATAGTCTATACACTTAGCGTCTCATGCATATGCAAAGTCCATACATTGCAGCGTGTTCGTGTTCAACCTTTCCAAGTCTATACATTGTCTCATGCATACATAAGTCTGTACAATTTGTGTGGCTTGTTCATGCATGTGCTGTGTTGTCAGTGGGTCAGTTAAGCAAGTCTATACAGACTTGTTCCGTGCGTTAGTTTAAGTAACTCTATACATGATGTATTGGTTCTTAAGTGCTAGGTTGCAAGTCTATACACTGTCTTGTTGCGGGCATAAAAGGTATGTACATCCCTTGACAGCATGCCTGAGCATTCATCCTGTACATACCTTGCATGCCTGAACATTTATGATTGTTGTGCACACTTTACTATATGCATATTGCATTAAACTGTCTTGCATGCAGAGTCTGCACACATGACACATAGCAAGTCTGCACATCACACACAAAGTCTGTTTTACTGCACAAACACTAAGTCTACACATTGTTATATGCAGAGTCTGTACATTCATTTGGCATGTCAGTGCATCCATTTGTAATGTATATACCTTGCTATCTGCATTTGTGCATGTCTTCACTCTAAGTCTATATATTACTTCATGCATTGCACGAAGTCTGCATATTGTGTGTTGCTATGCTCATACATCATTTTAGTAAGTCTGCACAATGGTGCACATTGAGTCTGCACATTCATTTGGCATATGAGTGCATCCATTTGTAATGTTCATAGCCTTGCATACGTAAAGTCTGTACATGTCATAGCCTTGCATACGTAAAGTCTGTACATGTCATAGCCTTGCATACGTGAAGTATGTACATGCTTTAGCTTTGCATTCACAAAGTCTGTACATACTCACACATGTTGCATAGTGAAGTCTGTACAAGCTGTTAGTCTTAAACTGATAATTCTATCCGACTGACTGACATGTACTCTTTGTGAAGGTTAATGATGCACGTGATCCAAGAATAGAAGATGGCCCTGATCGTGACACGTGGAACCACTATGCTGAAATGCTGCCACGTGGACTGAGGCCTTTGGGATGGAAATGTGGAGGACACACGCCCTAGCTGCTGCTATATATATGAAGCTTCTTCCTCAGGAGAAGTCTGATCGTGATAGAAGAGCAGAAGCAGTGAGGAGCCTGCACGATCCAGAGAGCAGAGAAGAAGAAGAAAAGAAAGAGGAGAAAGAAGAGAAAAAGAGAGTGAGAGACAGTGAGATCGAGAGAAGAAGAGAGCAGTCTGAAGATTAGTCTTTACTGGACCGTGGATCAAATCCAGGCCAGTCAGCTCTGTTGAGAGCCACATTGTGTTTCATCGCATACAGCTTCCTGTTGCTGTGTTGTCCCATTTTCTTGTTTTCTCTTTTACCTTTCTTCAAGCTGTTAGTCAGCAGTTTGCAGAGGAGGAATCCTCTGGACAGCAAGCTGTGTTGCTCAGCGGGTGAGGTGGATACCTCGGACAGCAAGCTGTGAGGCTCAGCGGAGCGAGGTGGATACCTCGGACAGCAAGCTGTGAGGCTCAGTGGTTGTAGGCAAGCTGTGAGGCCTAGCGGTTCAAGCTGTGAGTCCGCGGAATCCACACTCGGGTTTGAGTGTGGGGTTGATGTAGGTCTGGAGGACCGAACCACCTAAAATCTCTTGTGTACGGTGTGGTTTGATCTCATTGTGTGTTTGACGCTAGATGAATGCATAGGGGCGATATGGTTTGATTGCACATCATGTGTTTGACTGTGGTATTGAGTGTCCTTTGATATTGTTATTCCACAATTGCTATTTGTCCTTCTGTTGTATCAGAAAGATTTTTTTAATTGAACAAAATTTTAAGGGGAGATTCATTCACCCCCCTCTGAATCCAATGCACCGAACCCAACATCAATGCCTCAGGGACTGGATACACCAATAACAGCTCCCTCAGAGCACACTCACGACCACTTAACCACGAACAATCCTCGCCAGCTACCTGAACTCGCTGCAAATACCTAGAACGCTGCACCGCAACAACACACCTACCGACAACACTCTGCTCAACGCAGCACAACCGGAGCCACCACCCATCGGGAAGAAATCTTTCTATCACATCCGTAGGGCCCCACACAGGCACTCCACGAAATAGCAACCACCTTCACAGTGCCAACGCCGCGCCCTCAAGCTCTTACGCGAGAAACCAAGCGAAAAACATGCACAAAACCCTATGCCAGCTACCGACTGTACTGGACTTTACGGACTCCGATCACTGCAATATCTTGAATTCCTATGTACGACCACAATCACAGCTCTGATTCCAACTGTAACGACCCAAGATTTGGATACCGGGGAGAGCCCGATACCATTCGAATCCTGGTCCGTCGCCCATGAGCCGGAGGGCTCGAAAGGGTTAAAAGGAGTCTGGAGGTACAAAGAAATAGGAAATAAGCAGGACAATACAATAATTAACAGAAATAAATAAACAACTACAATAGGGTCCAATCCAACAAAAGTACAGTTTAAGGCAGAGAACGTACCCAACACTGAGTGAACACTTGACCTGACGAGCTGGCAGCTAAGAACCTCCGCGCAGCACCCTCGATCCTCGAAGAAGAATCGCCACACCTGAAAAGCAGGGGTGAGCCTCCTGTCACTGGCTCAGTAGGGGTCTCGCGGAACCCCAACCGTAAACAACGACAGTAGCGGAAAGCAACAACAATGGCAGGAACGGCACTCGGTGGCTGGGAAAACCTTAGCTCTACAGCTACTCCTACTATACTAGAAAACACGGCCCGATCTCGAGTCGGGGAAACACCGGTCTAATGGAAAGACCTCTGGCTACGCTGCCAGAAAACACACCCTGACAACCCTATCGCGGAGGCCCGTCTCGCAGATAAAGGCCCAACCCAAGACCACTCGGTCTAGGAACACGGTCACGACCTCACCGTCGTGAAACCAATACTGTCTAGGGAAAACCCTCGGTGACGCTCACAGGAAACCCTAGACCTCCACCTTGGGAACACATCCGGAAACTACACGTAAAATCACGTCTCGCAGATGGGAAAGGGAAACTCGAGTCACGTGAAACTCACGTCAAGTGACAGGAGCACTGCCCACCAGAAGCGAAGCTGGATGCGTCCACTGACGACTTAGTCCGCGCCTCAAGTGTCTCGCTGCGATGCCCCAGGCGGAGACAGAGATACAACAGTAACCAGTACCACGAACAAGGACTAGCTGGGGTCGCGCTCGTCAGCGTGGGTCCGACATCCCCCAACTAAGTGTGCACACACAGACCATGCGCCCTAGGTCAGATCCTCTAGCTGGTTCTTCCCCTGAAGCCAGGTCTCAGGCTGCGTGTGGGGGCCCTACGGTAACCAGCCTAAAAATCGTCTCTCTCGGGTAAGCCGCTCCACCACCCCCGGGTGGGTCAGCACACGCGTGCTGTAAGAAGGCTACGACCAGTGGGAGGTCACTAAACGTGAACACGGAAAGTCACGCACGCACCCATTGCGAGTAATACGGAGTAACGGGTGGCTCGGAGCCACCAGACTCTCGATGGTCCACTAGACATAATAAACCCAACGGTCCTTGAGTCACACGACTCGGGGTCAAGACTGTCGTACATAACGGCACAACGTCGTCAATCTAGCTTAATCCCTAGGTTTGAAACCATGGTAGCACCAATACTGAGGCAGCTCATAAGCCGCCGGGTTAATCCCCCATCCAAGGGACACATGAAAAATCTCCATCCCCAGGCTGGGTGACTGGACTTACAATCGAAGGCCATAAGCATGGCCCACTCGAAATCCGCCTTCCGAAGAAACCCACACAGTGCGGGGAAAGCCCACCGCACTCGTGCCGACTCACGGTGACTCAATCTAGCGAGAACGCGAAAGTCCGAAACACATGGGGTCACTCGGACCCACCAAACCTTTGGGCATGCTAATTGAGGTAACACGGTGCCTCCAGACACCCAAAAACACAGACATGGAACCTACGGGGTGTCCGGGACATCGACGAGGCCGAAGGTCAACCACTGGGTCATAACCGGGTCTACTAGGGCCCATGCAACGTGAAACATACACGACTATCACGAAAACCAAGTGGCGGTCCTCTTAGGGCAGTCACAGAGCCTAGCGGTCACTCCCGGACCGCAAGGCATGGCCTAGCGGTCCAGCCAGAACCGCAAGGGCCGAAGACACACTGAACCCCAAGCGGTCACTCCCGGACCGCCAGGCAGGGTGGCGGTTCTCTACCTGACCGCTAGGCGTATCCTAGCAGTCAGTCGCAAGGCTGCTAGCACACTGACCTCAACCGATCAAAACACGGACAAACGGTCATGCCCTGACTGCACAGTAGAGCCTAGCGTTCTTCACCAGACCGCTAAGGCACCCTGGCGGTTCATTGCGCGACCGCAAGGCTCGAACCGACATACGGGGCCCCTAGCGGTCTCTAGAGGACCGCCTTACACCCTAGCAGTCTCTGGAAGGACCGCTAGGCCGTCTCGAGCCCGAAAACGGTGAAAACGAAGGGAAACTCCATTCCACGCCCCGTTCACACCCATGTGAAGGGGAAAATAAGGGAAAACTAGTCCCCTACTTCTCTAGCACCGAGAGGACCCATTTAGACCCCAAAAATATGATCAAAACACTAGATCGGACTCACACCCCAAAACATGTTCTTTTACCCAAAATGCTCAAATAAGTCCGCTCGGCTCACCACGGCCTACCAAAATCACGGGAATGGAAGTACAAGAGTTAAGGATCCGTCCCCCTACCTCCACCGAAGATTTCACGCGCCGTGGACGTCGATCCATGAAGAAAACGCCATGAAACCCTCACCGGCTCACGAATGCGCCACCAAGCCTCATCGGGCCACCACGCCTCGATCCTCGACCCATCCTCATGCTCCTCACCCTCACGCCGTCCCTGCCTCGCCCATTATCACCCCCGTCGGTCGCCCGGAGGAGAGGGGGAGAGAAAGAGAAGAGAGAGAGTGAGAAAGATAGAATGAGAGGAAGAGAAGGGGTGGGGGGGTGATTAATAGAAAAACCCAAAAATTCTAGAAATTTTAAAAAATATGAAAAAATTACCTCCACGATCCTCGGGAAGAGCACAATGCGCCGGTACTATCCCGGAGTCGGAGAATGCATCGGTTCACCTTGCACAGAGTTCCGAAGGCACATTAGGGAAAAACACACGTAAAGCACAAAACACACTCCGGGACCCACGAAAGTGATCCGAAATCCACGGATCCTGACTCGGTAAATATCCAAAAAACCCGAGGCATTGCAGGGAGTGTCAACTACCACACTGCCATCCAGTGCCCTTCTTTGCCATGCAATGCCCTCATCTTTGCCTACCTTCCCACATGAAAGTCTATGAGGGGCCCACTCGAGCTTCCACGATACCCAATTCTAGCTGCTGCCTCTGTTCTGTCATCGTCAAAGATACAACTCCTATCGACCCTGCTCCTCAAACTCTCGGAGGTAGATGTGGGGCACGAGGTGCCTACGTCGGGGACATCCTTCCTAAGTTCCCAACTCTAGTATGGCCGTCCCCAGTGTGCCACCACCTCTTCACACCAGTTGCCTGAACCGCTCGCCAGTCGGGGCTATCTTGAGCTCGGACTCCATTGCCTATCGACACTGGTGTAGGTGCCGGAAGGTGACGGCCGCACATGGTGCGAATGCATGAGAGTGTGATGTTCTTCCGAACTTATGCTACTGCTACCTACAACGCACAGGTTAGAAAGAAAGAGATGATGTGATCGCCAGAGGTGTTTACCTGAACCTCACAGGGGTAGAATGATCATGAACGCCTTAGGAATGGGAGAATGTGGGTTCTTCCTGTCCTCGCTCTCGGCCGGCCAAGAACGCAGAGCTCTGCGAGTCGGTGATGAAGTCCCTGCAAATTAACCAGCAAACAGAAAGAACAAACCCATTAGACTGTGATAGTGTAGTATATGCTCAAACTAAAAGGAAAACATGCAAATGGTGGTGATCGTACTGGGAAGGGGGCGGAAAGGGGGATGGCCGAGACTTTCGACCATCCGCCTTCCCTATGTTTTGGGTTGAAAAACCTCTTTAAAATAGGGAACTAGGAAGATCTAGCATGTATGAATGCAGTGAAATGGAAATGAACGTAGCAATATAGGGAACAAGGGAAAGAAGGACGGGGTTTGCCCGTCAACCAGCAGAGGGCAGCCAGCTATTTGGCCGTTCAAAAGAGGTGGGCGGCCATGTCGATGACCGCCCCCTGTAATCTGGACTCTCCGGTCGCAGAGCTCTTTAACGGCAGGTTCTGCTGCTAGGGGAAGGTAGGGGAAGGCGCTCTTGTGCTCACAGCTCTCTCTGGGCCTCAAACTACTAGCCTCTCCTCCTCCCAAAAGGTCCAACCCCCCCCCCCCCCCCCTCACGAAAATGTCCAACCCCTCCCTTGAGATAGATCGGAATGGGTTTTCGTATGTGGGCGATTTCCCTCCATCAACACCATTCGAAAAATAGAGTGCGTGTGAGGCTACGTGGGTCTCAAACCCCCCGGAGTCGGAGCAGTTGTGGAGGACGTGCCCGGAGTGGGCGGAAACGTGGGTTTGACTGTAGTTATCAGGAGGCGGCCAAGTAGAGGGCCGTTCAAAGGGAGCTGGGCGGCCATGCCGCTGGCCACCTTGAGGAGCTTGGCGACCAGGAGTTTGGCCACCTTGGGATGTGGGCGGCCAGCTCTCTGGACGCCCTGAAATGGGCTGGGCGGCCAGCTATCTGGCCGCCCAGGGATGTGGGCGGCCAAGTCTTTGGCCTTCCAGAGAGATCAATGGAAAATGGAGAGAATCATATATAGCACCTCAAAAAATTGATTCGCGAAGGGACAGGGTGGAGCCTACCTAAACAAGGATAAGACTCCACACTCTCAATCAACCAAGAAAAAGGTGTCACTTCTATGATGGCTAGACAAGGGTATGCGGGATGTCCGAAATCAGGCGTCTACAACTGCCTAACGACGAATGCCTCTGGCCCGGCTCCTCATGCTAGTTCACCCACACCAAGCGACAGATCTGATGTTCCTCCAATGACCTCCTGTGGCCGTCTTCCTTCTTGTTCTTAGGCTCTATACGTGAGCCTCCTCCTCCCTTTCCTAGACTTTGTAACCCTTGTTGGATTATGTGGATGGTCAAACTAGAGGGGGACGGGGTGAATAGGTTGACCCTTTGAAATCTTTTGCGAAAGATCATAATCAACTTTTAAGTAGCAGAATACTAGTTCAAAATTTAGTAAACAGAAGGTGTGGAGATCGAACCTAATCAATCATCTAGCGACACACAGATATTGCAAGTGACAACAAACCACAAGAGAACACAAATTTTTATGGTGGTTTGGTCTCCCTGTGGAGACCTACGTCCACCCCTCACTAGATCAGTGAGGATCCCTACTGAGCCTTATAGCTTTGCTAAACTGAGGAACAATCCCCTCGACAACGCTGACCACTACAGCTTGGTTAACAAGAGGAACATATCCTCTCAATCAGTTACCCGCTGACAAACAGCTTGAGGGCGTACAAGCCCAAACCCCTTGACCCAGGCACACGCCGCTGGATCAAATCCTCTCCCTCTACTCAAACTAGTACGAGGGAGAATTACAGTAGTAAAGTTCAAGCTGAAATGAAAAACAAGAAACGAAATCACTTGAAGATGGAAGAAGGAGCCTCAGATCTGGGACGGTGCTGATTCTCGAGTCTCAAACATAAAGATCAGAGAGAAGAGGCGATGATGATCAACTGGCTTTCACTTCCTGGATTGTAGATGAGCTTGAGATGATCAACAGCTAATAGACTTCCTTTGATCTCGAGAGGATGCAACAGCACGCCAGGAGGAAGACGATGATTCAGGCCATTCTTCTCAAGAGCTTCTGCTCTATCTTGTTCGACTACTGCTCCTTCAACTTTCATCTCCCGTGCTCTCCCTATTCACGTGAATATTCCTTTTGTGGGCCCCAACCAGATTTTCTAGTTAGCCCAATGATTGTTCTCCTAGAGGCTTCTGGAATCGCGAGGGAAAGAGAGCGCATGCTCTTTTAGATGATGTGGCATCTAACGCCACTTACGGCTGGGGTCCACCCAATAATCACTTGATGAGATTCAGATGGCATCAACCCTTTTTGACTAAGGGGTTGACATAGCCTTGAAATGCCCACGGAGCCTTTCGAACATAGACCAGATGCGTTGACGCATAGGTGATGCGGGACGGACACGGGGACCGACTCTACGTGATATGGACCTCGGACTCTAGATGCGGACACGACCAGCAACACATGATAGGAGAGACACTAAGCCCGACACGGAGAGCTCCTATGGGCTATACGTCGCTAACAGAAACGCAAGCTCACTCATCGTCCCAAGCGAGGGAAACGCGGATCGTGCGCGGTTGAAGAACCGACAGAGTTCACGGGTAGTCGACTCACTTCCGGACTTGGATCGAGTCACGGGACGGGTCACTATCACACTCACAGCGGTGACATGGACACACGGGCTAGTACCTATCGCTCTCGGTAGCGGCAAAAGACCATATACTAGCTAAGCAAATGAACACCAAGAGGTTCGGACTATTACCTCCATGCACCCGGCGTGGCGAAGACAACCCCGGTCGAATCACGGACTCCCGGTTAACAATTATTACAGCAATACACTAAGTCGACCCACTCCACGCAGGGAGGTAAAAGGTCACATGTGGGGTCCGGGAATCACGCAACTCGGGTTGACGGGCAGCATCTTGATGTCGCCCGGCGGTGCCGAACTCCGCGTTTTCGTGCTTTCCGAACGGCGGCTTCTACGGGCCCGTGGGGCCCACGGACGGCGCTGTCCTCCGGATCTACGGGGGTGGGACCCACTGTGATGGGGACCCCTGGTGGCGCACCTCCACGGACGGCGGTCGGTCGGGAACACCGATCGGGGGTTGATCGGCCCCGATTCCCAATTCTTGAACTAACTTCCCACGGATTTTGATTGCTGTTTTCCGGCGCGCGCTCCGACGAAAACGACCGCTGCGATCAATCCCAACGTCGGATCGGGACGCATGAGCTATCGTTGGAAAGCTCTCTTCAAATGCTTCAATCTAGACCCAAAGAGATCTGCTGGATCTGGTCGGATCAGAATGTTATTGAATTGACAAGTCCCTGTTGTACAGTAACCGAAACCTCAGATCTACAGGTGAGTTGTCTGAAGACTGCCTTTGACCGCGATGAAGATGGCCAATTCAGCTCCTGAGCTCTTCATCAAACTTGTGGGATTTTGAACAAGGAGAACGGGGATAGTTTTTATGAAAGGATTGGAGGTGGCTACGAATTGTTATGATTTGTGCATTGAAAGGGGGCCGGATCTGGACAGAGGTGGACAGCACTGTAGCTAGATCTGAAAGCGATTTTTGAAAAATAGGTGAAGGGTGGATCAAAATTCAATAAAAATCGTGGAGGGAGGGGTTGATGGATAGAACTCCCATTAAAATGGGGAGCCCCTGGAAAAATCACAAAGGGGTTCGAACACTAGAAACACAGGGTGGGTGGAAATCAGATCTGGGAAAAGAGGTTGGACGAAAATGGAAAATTATCAAATGGAAGATTCATAACCAACCAATTTTTTTGGATCATAAGGAACACCTCTGGAACATCCTCTCAAAATCCCAGCTTAAAAACATGACAGGGTGGAGAGCAAGAATTCATAGAAGACACCTCTGTCCTGGATGGACAGAACACCGGCAGTGACGGTGGAGGCGCGATGGCGGCACGTGGCGGCGGCGGCGGCGACCGAAACTGATAGGGGTGGAGTCACACCATCAGAATACAGTCTTCTTAGCTGCAAGGAGGAGAAAAGGGCGGCCTAGGCCTTGCTCAAGGGGATTTTCTTCCAATTCAAATGTATTAATTCCTCAAAATGGGAAATTACAAGTATTTATGTGTTACATCTCACATCCATTATCCACCGTTGGATCTAGGGGATGGGAATGGGTGGCCTGGATTGAGTGTGACACACACACACAAAATACAATAAATAAATTAAGGGGGGGGGGGCGGCCCATTGACTAGGGTGGGTCAAGGGGACATGCTAGGTGGGAATGGGTGGATTTTGTTGACATTTGTATTCCAATGTCCCCCCACTTGGCCCACCCTTCTAGAAGCCTCCATGTGGAAGGTTGACTGACCCCACATGGGACCCAAGGCTGAGGTGGCTCAATGGGATGGGGCCTGGGGGGCTCGTGGGGCCCACGGGGTCCAAATTGCACATAAGCCCCTATTACAATCAAAATAGCAAACCGAATACAATGAAATAAACATAAATTACACACAAATAAAGTCTAACTAATATGATAAATGGGGAGGCTCAAGGCGGAGTCTCCAGACTGTCTCCGAGCCAGATGGACGCTGAGGTGGCTCGAGTCGTGCTCCGTGTGCGGTACCGGTGGCTCGGCGTGTCGCGCCGCTCAACTGCTCGGGTGTCCGCACCAATTCTCCTCGGGTGGGAGAAACTCGACCCTGTCGAGTAAGGGTTTGCATCGCTCCTGTATCGCTCCAGAAGGTCCAGATCAATCCGCTGCAACTCGCCATGCGTGATCCATGTGTCCTCGATAGCGGGCCGTCCTCTCCATCGCACTAGGTAGCGCGGGTAGGATCCACTCCTGGTAACTGTCACCTGCTCATTCAATATATGATCTATATGCTCACGCTGCCGTGACAACGGGGCTGGAGGTGGACACTCATGTGTGGGGTCACTCACAAGGGGAGGAGATGGCTCGAAAGGCTTACTAGGGATCACCGCTGGGTCCCTATATGCAACTAGATCTAATACATTGAAAGTAGAGCTTATACCGTATTCCTCGGGCAAGTCCACAACGTACGCATTGGATCCAACGCGTTTCAACACTCTGAATGGACCGGCTCCGCGAGCTTGCAACTTCTTAACGGTTCCAGAGAGAAACCGTTCAGTTCTTACCCTGATCATGACATATTCGCCCTCTTGGAATTCTGTGGTGTCAGTGGGCATCGGCTAACTCCTTGTAACGTGCATTACTGGCCTCAATGTGATGACGGATGTCGTCATGCAAACTCCTAACATGCCTAGCAAACGACTTGGCCGACTCTGACACTCTAGCATGGATAGACATGGGGACAAGGTCAACGGGTTTCCTAGGCCTACGACCTGTGACAATCTCAAATGGACTCATGCCGGTAGACATATTCACCGAATCATTATATGCAAACTCGGCCATGGGTAGAATGAGATCCCAATCCCTAATGCGGTCCCTAACAAGACACCTCAAAAGGTCTCCCAGACTCCTATTGACCACCTCGGTCTGACCATCTGTCTGGGGATGATATGCAGTGGAAAACTTGAGGTGCATACCCATCATATGCCATAGTGTCTTCCAAAAGTAGGAAGTGAATCTAACATCACGGTCAGACACTATAGTGCGAGGCAACCCGAACTTGCACACCGCATGCGTAAGGAAAAGGCGGGCTACCCTCGAAGCATCCAAAGTCTTCGAGCAAGGAATAAAGAGGGCCATCTTAGAGAAATGGTCAACCACCACATAGACCGAATCATGCTTTCTGGAGGTACGTGGCAATCCCAAAACAAAGTCCATGCTAACATCCTGCCACGGGGCATCAGGCACGGGAAGAGGCGTATAAAGGCCGGAGCTTTGCTTCTTCATCTTGGCCGTAGCACAGGTACGGCACTGAGCCACGATGTTAGCAACATCGCGCTTCAAGCTCGGCCAATAAAATCGATGCTCCACTACCTCAATAGTCTTGTTCCGACCAAAGTGGCCGGCTAGACCTCCCGCATGTAGTTCCCACACTAAGAAATCTCGAACCGAAGTTTGGGGAACACATAGCCTGCTACCTCGAAAGAGGTAACCCTCCTGAAGCACATACTCATCAAGGTCTCTCGAGGGTCCGGCCTGGAGAGTGGTAAAAATCTGACCGAAGTCAGGACAATCAACATAGGCCTCCTTCATCTTCTCTAACCCTATGACCTCGGCACTCATGGTGGTAAGCAAACATGCTCGCCGACTCAAGGCATCAGCCACCTTGTTCTCCACTCCAGCCTTATGTTTAAGCACAAAGGTGAAGTGCTGGAGATACTCGACCCAACGACTGTGACGCGAGTTAAGCTTCTTTTGGGAATGGAGGTACCTCAATGTCTCGTGATCGGAGTATAGGATAAACTCCTGATGTAAAAGATAGTGCCTCCAATGCCTAAGAGCCTGAACAACTGCGTAGAATTTTTTATCATATGTGGAATATCGTAGTTTCGTGTCATTCAGCTTCTCTCTGAAATATGCGATCGGGTGGGACTCCTGACTCAAAACTCCTCCTATCCCAACACCCGACGCATCACAAGAGACCTCGAACACCTTCGAGAAATCAGGTAGTCGAAGGACAGGTGTCTGGGTCATGTGCTCCTTGATGTCCTTGAAGGCGGCAGATGCGGCCTTCGTCCATACAAATGTGCCCTTACGGATGCAATCCGTGATCGGGGTGGTGACGGAGCTAAATCCGCGGATAAAGCGACGATAGAACGTCGCAAGACCATGAAAGCTGCGGACGTCATGAATCGTACGGGGTTCCGGCCACTCAACAATGGCCCGGACCTTCTCCGGATCGGCGGAGACCCCAGTACTAGACACAATAAAACCCAAGAAGGTAAGCTGAGGTGTCATGAAAGCACACTTCTGTTGGTTCGCAAACAACTGCTCTCGCCGAAGAAGTAGACAGACCTGCCGAAGGTGGTCTAAGTGGTCCCCTGTGGTGCGGCTATAGATAAGGATATCATCAAAATACACCACTACAAAGACTCCAATGAAAGGTGGAAGGACCTGAGTCATGAGCCGCATGAAAGTACTAGGGGCATTGGTCAACCCAAAAGGCATGACCAACCACTCATATAGACCGTCCTTGGTCTTAAAGGCAGTCTTCCACTCATCACCTGGCCTAATCCTCACCTGATGATAGCCACTCTTAAGATCGATTTTCGAAAAGATAGTGGCACCTGCCATCATGTCTAGCATGTCATCCAGGCGGGAAATAGGGAACCTATACTTCACGGTGATTTTGTTGATGGCACGACTATCAATGCACATTCTCCACGTGCCATCATTCTTCGGGGCGAGTAATGCGGGTACAGCACATGGACTCATGCTGTCCCAAACATACCCTCTCTGCACTAACTCATCGACCTGCCGTTTAAGCTCGGCATGCTCCGTGGGACTCATGCGATAATGAGGAAGGTTGGGCAAAGAAGAGCCCGGAACAAGGTCGATGGCATGCTGAATATCCCGCATAGGTGGGAGTCCCTCGGGAAGCTCATCGGGAAAGACATCAGCATACTCCTGCAGAATGGGAACAACCTCGGGTGGGAGCTCACCCTCGGAGTCCCGCTCCACCTCTCGGACCGTAATGACAAACACCGGACAGCCCTGACTAAGCTCCTGCTCCATTTCCCGGGAGCTAATCATCATCAATCTCCTCGTCGAGGGCTCTCCTGGGCCAGAGGTAAGGGTCATAGCCCGAGCTGGGGATGGGGTACTAGGCCCGGGAACGGAAGGCTTCGGAGTACTAGGGCCAGTAGGACCCCTGACTGATGGGCTCCTGGGCCGAACGGGTTGGAGGGTGACCCGCTGGCCAGCGTGGTCGAAGGTACAGGTGTTCGATCGGCCATGGAGCGTGGCATCCCAGTCAAATAACCACGGCCTACCAAGAATGATACTGCCCACTTCCATGGGGAGAACATCACACCAGATCTCGTCACGGTAGGAGTGGAGCTGCAGCGGGACCAAGCACCGCAGCCTGACCGAAATGGAAGTGGTATCCACCCATGATACCTGATAGGGACAAGGATGGTCTACGGGTGTGAGACCAAGACGGGCGATAGCGTTCGTGGAGATTGCATTGATACAACTCCCGCTATCGATGACCACCTTGCAAATTTGCTTTCCCAGCCTACAGAATACATGAAGGATAGTAGTCCGACGCCAATCATCACTGACCTGCGGCTGGGTGAGGATACATCTGACGACCCCCACGTGGGTATCGTACGAATGCTGGGCATCCTGGGCCTCACCTCCCATCTCATAGTACTCGTCAGCTAGCTCTTCATCTACCTCATAGCTGACTAACTCGAGGTCCGTAGGGGTGGTATCCTCGGCCTGTGTGTCCCCAATGTGAAGAGATGGGTGGGTGGGACACTGGTTGGCGAAATGGCCAAACCCATTACAGCGATAACACTGCTGCCGTGATCCACTAGGCTCCCCAATCATAGGTCCTTTATCTTTATCCTCCCGACGGATAGGAGGTGTAGGCAACAAAGGACGTGCAGGAGGTGCGGGTGCCGGTGGACGGGCTGTGGGTGGGGCCGTAAGATGCTGGGGATGAGGAAGGTCCCTCGGGGCTGGAGGATGAGGCCTAGAAGCAAAGGGCTCGGGGCGAGCGGGCTCCTGAGGTCGAGTCATGGGGGCCCTCGGATACGTGCCAGATGAGCCACGGGGCTCAACACTACGAAGGGGAAAGGAGCCCAACCGATGGGGTGACTCGAACTCGGCCTCGAACTGCTCCAATTCGAGAGCGATCTGATATGCGTGCTCCAAAGTGGTTGCATTGCGGCGAAAGAGTTCATATTGATAATTGGGCCGTAAACCTCTTCGAAAGCGGGATATAGTCATGGTGCTCTCTTCCGTGACCCCACACCATAAGTAATACTCATCGAACTCGGCGGTGTACTCGGTCACGGATCGGTTCCCTTGGGAGATGCTTTGCCACTTGTCTATAAGACGTTGACGATATGAGGCGGGAAGGTATTTCTCCCTCAATTTAATTTTCATATCATCCCAAGTACCGATTTGGGGTTGACGTCGCTGATTGAGCAGACTCTCCACATTGATCCAATAAGTTTGGGCTTGCCCTTGCAGCTTCATCTTCGCGTATCGGACTCTTCGGTGGTTCGTCATCTCAAACCACTCGAAGTACCGGTCCATGCCGGCCTCCCAATCTAAATACACCCTAGGGTCCAAGGACCCGCTAAAGGTGGGAGGGTCCGCACGCACACCCCTAAGGATGCGGTCGTCATCATCATCATCACTATTCCGTCGTTGATTCCGACGACCATTTCCCCCCTGATCATTGTCAGAGGCATAATCATCCACTATAGGCGCCTGTTGCCTCCCGACATCCTCCACTTGAGCCCTTGGCACGGCGGGTGGCTGTGCCGACTCTTGTTGGCCGTTCGTCGGCGCGGGTTGCGCCGCTACTGGGCCCCTCTCTAGAACGGTGATCCTCCCTACAAGGCCTTGAATGGACTGATCCGAACTCTCGGCCCGATCCTCGAGGGCTTTCATCCGCCCTTCTAGACGCGTTCCTATGCCATCCATACGCGTACTAAGACCATCCATACGCGTGTCAAGACGTTCCATAATGGCTCGAAACATCTCGGCCGTCGAGGACTCAGCGGAGCTACGGGCTCGGGAGTCCGCCATAGGTGGTGGGGCGAGTATTGGGTACCTCGACGGGTGGGCATGCAAAGACACACGACCTAGAAGACACCGACTAATGCAACCACTCACTAGATGATGCACTTAGACCTAACCAATATCCGGTACGAGGCGGAGATAAGTGATCTGAAGATCACTCGCACAAGTACGCTACCCTCCCGATAGGCATAACCTAATGTTCGGGCAACGCCTTTTAATATACCAAGCTATTGGGTGAAATGCAATTTGAAAACACTTTTTTTTTGTTGTTTTGAAATGATGATCCTAGACTCGACTTATACTATGCAAGACATATGCAACGACTACCCTAGACTCGACTGGCTCTGATACCAAACTGATGCGGGACGGACACGGGGACCGACTCTACGTGGTATGGACCTCGGACTCTAGATGCGGACACGACCAGCAACACATGATAGGAGAGACACTAAGCCCGACACGGAGAGCTCCTATGGGCTATACGTCGCTAACAGAAATGCAAGCTCACTCATCGTCCCAAGCGAGGGAAACGCGGATCGTGCGCGGTTGAAGAACCGACAGAGTTCACGGGTAGTCGACTCACTTTCGGACTCGGATCGAGTCACGGGACGGGTCACTCTCACACTCACAGCGGTGACATGGACACACGGACTAGTACCTATCACTCTCGGCAGCGGCAAAAGACCATATACTAGCTAAGCAAATGAACGCCAAGAGGTTCGGACCATTACCTCCACGCACCCGGCGTGGCGAAGACAACCCCGGCCGAATCACGGACTCCCGGTTAAAAATTATTACAGCAATACACTAAGTCGACCCACTCCACGCAGGGAAGTAAAATGTCACATGTGGGGTCCAGGAATCACGCAACTCGGGTTGACGGGCAGCATCTTGATGTCGCCCGACGGTGCCGAACTCCGCATTTTCGTACTTTCCGAACGGCGGCTTCTACGGGCCCGTGGGGCCCACGGACGGCGCTATCCTCCGGATCTGCAGGGGTGGGACCCACTGTGATGGGGACCCCTGGTGGCGCACCTCCACGGACGGCGATCAGCCGGGAACACCGATCGGGGGTCGATCGGCCCCGATTCCCAATTCTTGAACTAACTTCCCACGGATTTTGATTGCTGTTTTCCGGCGCGCGCTCCGACGAAAACGACCGCTGCGATCAATCCCGACGTCGGATCGGGACGCATGAGCTATCGTTGGAAAGATCTCTTTAAATGCTTCAATCTAGACCCAGAGAGATCTGCTGGATTTGGTCGGATCAGAACTTTGTTGAATTGACAAGTCCCTGTTGTACAGTAACCGAAACCTCAGATCTACAGGTGAGTTGTCTGAAGACTGCCTTTGACCGTGAGGAAGATGGCCGATTCAGCTCCTGGGCTCTTCATCAAACTTGTGGGATTTTGAACAAGGAGAACGAGGATATTTTGTATGAAAGGATTGGAGGTGGCTACGAATTTTTATGATTTGTGCATTGAAAGGGGGCCAGATCTGGACAGAGGTGGACAGCACTGTAGCTAGATCTGAAAGCGATTTTTTAAAAATAGGTGAAGGGTGGATAAAAATTCAAGAAAAATCTTGGAGGGAGGGGTTGATGGATAAAACTCTCAGTAAAATGGGGAGCCCTTGAAAAAATCACAAAGGGGTCCGAACACTAGAAACACAGGGCGGGTGGAAATCTAAACAGCAAGCAGACAGATCTGGGAAAAGTGGTTGGACGAAAATGAAAAATTATCAAATGGAAGATTCATGACCAACCAATTTTTTTGGATCGTGAGGAACACCTATGGAACATCCCCTCAAAATCCCAGCTCAAAAACATGACGGGGTGGAGAGCAAGAATTCAGAGAAGACACCTCTATCCTGGATGGATAGAACACCGGCGGTGATGGTGGAGGCGCGATGGCGGCACGTGGCGGCGGCGACCAGAACTGATAGGGGTGGAGTCACACCACCAGAATACAGCCTTCCCAGCTGCAAGGAGGAGAAAGGGGCGGCCTAGGCCTTGCTCAAGGGGATTTTCTTCCAATTCAAATGCATTAATTCCTCAAAATGGGAAATTACAAGTATTTATGTGTTACATGTCACATCCATTGTCCACCGTTGGATCTAGGGGATGAGAATAGGTGGCCTGGATTGAGTGTGACACACACACACAAAATACAATAAATAAATTAAGGGGGGGGGGGCCATTGACTAGGGTTGGTCAAGGGGACATGGTAGGTGGGAATGGGTGGATTTTGTTGACATTTGTATTCCAATGTCCCCCCACTTGGCCCACCCTTCTAGAAGCCTCCATGTGGATGGTTGACTGACCCCACATGGGACCCTAGGCTGAGGTGGCTCAATGGGATGGGGCCTGGGGGGCCCGCGGGGCCCACGGGGTCCAAATTGCACATAAGCCCCTATTACAATCAAAATAGAAAACCTAATACAATGAAATAAACACAAATTACACACAAATAAAGTGTAACTAATATGATAAATGGGGAGGCTCAAGGCGGAGTCTCCAGGCTGTCTCCGAGCCAGATGGACGCTGAGGTGGCTCGAGTCATGCTCCGTGTGAGGTACCGGTGGCTCGGCGTGTCGTGCCGCTCAACTGCTCGGGTGTCCGCACCAATAGGGTGCCTGCGTCAACCCACTGCGCTGACCCCGAACACTCTTTTATCTCAAACATGAGCTGATGCGTCGATGCTGCGATGTTGTGGCGTTGACGCACTGCGCTATGCCCGTGATTAATGCTTCTGCCTCTTGAACTGATGCGTAGACGCAATTAGCATCATGCGTAGACGCTGTCCTTCTATGCAAACCGCTGTGTGGACGCCTTGAGCATCTTGCGTAGACCTTGTTTCTTCCTTGCATTCAAGAATAAAGCAGATACGTGTGTTAATGAATCAAGGATTAATTCATCAGTTTTGTTAAACTCAACACAAACATCTCATGGTTGTCATCATCAAAACCAGGGGCACAACAATCTCCCCCTTTTTGATCATGGCAACTATGAGATGTATGTGATGCGCACCGACTAGCGTCGTTAAGAAAGCCGTGCCACAATTTAAATAATTCACACTCACTCACTTTAAAAGGTAGAAAATTAAGAATATAGTGGTAAGCGGAGTCGATCCCACGGGGAGAAATAATCCTTATTGAACAAGTTGGAAAAATCACTTTGTACTTTTGAAAATCGAGTTTTAGTGTGATTAAGACTAAAAAAAAAATAAGCTACAAAGAAAACTTAATTAAAGAAGTTGAGAGGGTTTAAGAAGAGAAATTGGAGGAGATAGAGAGAAAATTAAGCCAACCATAATATGCGAAAAATGACTTTTATTACCTTAGGAGGTGGCAAGTACAATGTAAATAAAAAAAAAGTATAACTTAGAACATGAAAAAGAAAAGAGCTTGAGAGCCAATGGATGAAGAGCAACGCTGCCTCCTTGCCAAGCCTTCGATGCCGCCCCGCCTAGGATGCCGACGTCATGAGAGGATCAAGAGATGAAAATCCGCCAAAGGGATATATGGATGAAATATGGGAGATGAAGAGAGGAAGGTGGAAGAAAAGTTTAAAAACCACGTATGATGTGTGTGAGAGTGTGCTGTAAACAGAGAGAAGAAAGGAGGTTCGTGGGAAAAGATGGAAACGTGCAGTAAACAAAATTTTGGTAAAAATAGAGGGAGATTGGAGGAAGAATAACTTTAAAATAAGAAGGAATTAGGAAAAATGATAAACATGAAAGTTGTAGAAGATGAGAAGGGGAAGAAGATTGGTGAAGACTTCAGAGTTTAAAAACGAGAGGAAGGTGGAGAAAATGGAGGATGAACATGAGGTGGTCGCGGATGAACAGTGCAGAACTCTAAAAATCTGAACTTTAGAAAATTGACTGTAGCTTGAAAACGGTGAAGATTTGGACGAAGTTGTAAACTAAGAAGTTGAAGAACTTTAAAAAACGCACAACTTTCATGAAGAACACAGCGAGAGATACGGAGCAGAAGGTGGAGAAAAATGATGAAGAACAGAAAGTATGAAAATCGGGTGAACAGTAAAATCCGTAGATAGAACTTTGAAAAACTAATTATAGCATAAAAACGTGCAAGAATTAGAAGATGAGCAAGAAGAATAATTTGTAGAAGACTGGAACACGAAGAACTTTGATGAAGAACTCAACTGCAAAAGATGAAAGAAAAGACTTAGAAATTAATCCCTAAGGCAGATCTCCAAACTATCCTCCTCGTAACCCTGCGACCATGACATCCTTTTAATGGCATTCGGCAGTTTCCTTCGACCGTGGACTCCAATCTTGATGCATATCCTTATTTCCAGCAATGGATCATTACCCCAATAGAGTCCTTACTCATAATAGAGTCCTCCTTTCCACTGTTTCTTCGTAGATAAATCAAAACAAGGAAGAATAGCTCGATCGGGAACTACAGTTGCCTTTTCTGGTTCAACTTTGAATAGCGACTTATATTGGGGCGTCTTTTCTTTAAATGACGCCTTAATCTAGGGCGTCCTTTCTGAAGTAGCGACTGCATCTCGGGCGTCAGTTTCCTTAATTCCTCATTTGCTATTTCCACATTTGTCGTAAAATAGGAATTTGACGACCTCCACCATGGGCGTCCTTTCAATGAGTAGCGACCTCATCTCGGGCGCTAATTCTTTTTCTTCTTTTTTTCTTCTTTTTTCACTTTCTTTTATCAACTGAATTGACGCCTGTGACACTGTCGCTTCTTTCTGAAGACGCGCCCTTGCGTCTGTCGTTATTTAAATAGCGCCTTGATCTAGGTCGCTGTTTCCTGAAAATTAAAATATCAACCTATTTAGCTCCAAAATAATTGTGCAAATATTTAAATATTTCTCACATGGTCTTTTAAGCTCAAAAAGATGATAAAATGCATGAAGACCCAAATAATGTGTGAGAATGTAATTAATGCTCATGTTGCACAAATATACTCAAATAATGCTCAAAGATGATGAATGTGATGTAAATTATGATATAAAATATAGCATTTATCACATCCCCCAACTTACTCATTACTAGACCCTTAGCAATATAATTAAATTAAAATTAAGGACCAACAAGAGTTCACAAAGATCATACTCTTATATCCAGCTCTCCTTTCATAGAATCAACCAAAGATTAGGAATCCAGAATCATTAATGCTCATACTAGCTTTAGATTGGAAATTTAAAGCACATGACTTAAGAATACAAATCAAAGTTCAATAGCACTTGTGCATGTGTAATTCCAAATCTGCAGTTAAGACAATTGCATCCCCTAGTTGTTATTCTAAGTAAGTACCTTTCAACCCTGCACCTCTCAGAACGGAGCATTTAAGCATACTAGCTTTTGTCTGCCTTTTTCTTCTGTCCCTTTGGGATCTTATTTTCTATTTGTACACACATGATGCTGCACTACCTTTCTCTGTTTCACACAAACCTCAACTCTTGCCTTAGGAGAAGCAGGCCCGGCTATCGCAGATCCAGGTTCCCTTTTCTTTTTTTACGCGAACCTCAACACGTCTTAGGTGAAGTAGGCCCGGTTACTCAGATCAGGGGTATTTTTCATAGCGTGATCTTTCTATTTCATCATTTCTCTCTTTTTCAACAATATTCTTTGCAAAAACTTGGCAGAAAGCTTTTTCTTGAAATAGATCTCCTCCTCAAGAAATGCAGAGTATCAGATACAGTACCCAAAATAACAGAGGGCTTGTCTTATTTTGCTTCATCAGAGTGCATAGTGAATATTTTTTTTCTAATAGTGCGCATGAACTTTAAAAAGATTCTTATATCAGTTTTCCATGGCTAGATTGAACTTAATTTTCCTTCAACCTTCTCCTAGCCTTTTCTAATCTAGAATTACTTTCAATTCAAGCATGAAACAATAAAACTCAGTCGGGAATTTCATCTTTTCACTTTCATACAAATTTGTAAAAAAATGATATGATATGCAAGAATTCATGCCAAATCCCTACCAGATTGTACTATATGCAATGAAAATTTTCTGCCCTCTCCCCCCAACTTGAATGACATTGTCCTCAATGGCATGTACAGTTGAAATGCAAGAACAATGTAACAATGAAGTTTGCTGAGTAGGAAAGAGACAACCTGGTGTGCGGGCAGAACTCCATCAATAGACGGCAACAACTTCTTCTCCTTGGCTTGAATCTAACAACTAAAACACACTGAAACAAAAAGCATCAAATAACAAAAACCTTGGGTTGCCTCCCAGAAGCGCTAAGTTTTCCGTCTTCAGCCAGACGCATTAAGGCTCACAAATAATTACTCCAAATCACACAAAGCAATTGATTCTTTTACAGTTAACTGTTCATTCTCCAAGTAAGGTTTTAACATTTGGCCATTGACAGTGAAAATGTGACCATTTTTAGGATCCAAAATCTTAACAGCACCATGATCAAATACTTTAACAACAACAAATGGCCCATCCCATCTGGATTTTAGCTTACCGGGGAACAAACGCAGCCTTGAATTAAATAGCCAAACCTTTTGATTTTCTTGAAAACTCTTTCTGTGAATGTGTTTATCATGAAATGCTTTGGTTTTAGCTTTGTAAATCCTTGCATTTTCATAGGCTTCGTTTCTTAATTCCTCCAGTTCATTAATTTGTAGAGCTCTTTGGGCACCAGCTTGATTAAGATCAAAATTAACTTGCTTAATAGCCCAATAAGCTCTATGTTCCAATTCTACGGGCAAGTGGCAGGCTTTACCAAAGATCAAGCGATATGGTGACATACCAATGGGAGTTTTGTACGCAGTTCTATAGGCCCATAATGCATCATCTAGTCTTTCAGACCAGTCTTTTCTATCCGGCCTAACAGTTTTATGCAGAATGTTTTTAATCTCCCTATTGGATACTTCAACCTGACCACTAGTTTGGGGATGATAGGGGGTAGCAAGTTTGTGAGAAATACCATACTTACGAAGCAAAGCTCGAAATTGAGAATGAGTGAAATGAGAACCCCCATCACTAATCAAAGCCCTAGGACAGCCAAACCTAGAAAAGATATTCTTCTTCACAAATTTCATCACCACCTTATGGTCATTTGTCCTAGTAGCAATGGCTTCAATCCATTTGGAAACATAATCGACCGCCACCAATATATATTCATTACCAAATGAAGATGGAAACGGTCCCATGAAATCTATTCCCCAAACGTCAAATATTTCAACTACCAGAATGGGATTTAGCGGCATCATATCTTTCTTTGAATTATTGCCCACAGCTTGACACCTCAAACAAGATTTAGAAAATTCATATGCATCCTTGAATAAAGTGGGCCAGTAAAATCCACTTTGTAGCACTTTTGCCGCTGTCTTCTTTCCAGAGAAGTGTCCCCCACAAGCAAGATTATGACAAAAATTCAATACCGATTGTTGTTCTTCTTCTGGGACACATCTTCTTATAATCTGATCGGGACCCACATGAAACAACTCAGGGTCCTCCAGCAATAGTGTTTTACCTTAGAAAAGAAGTGATCCTTTTCCTGTCTAGTCCAACCTCCCGGAATTTGTCCTACCGCCAGGTAGTTAACAATATTAGCATACCAAGGAGTGGATGAATGAGAAATGGAAAGAATTTGTTCATCAGGGAAAGAATCTGTCATTGGAGTACTTTTAGGAATCACTATCCTGGACAAATGATCAGCAACAACATTAGCTAACCCCTTCTTATCTCGAATCTCCAAATCAAATTCTTGCAACAACAAAATCCATCTAATGAGACGGGGCTTAGCATCCTTCTTGGAGAGTAAGTATTTCAAAGCTGAATGATCGGAGTAAACAATAACTTTGGCCCCTAGAAGATATGATCGAAATTTTTCCAGGGCGAAAACAACAGCTAACAGCTCCTTCTCCGTGGTAGTGTAATTCAGTTGTGCATCAGCAAGGGTGCGACTCGCGTAGTAGATTACCACGGGCTTCTTATCTATCCTTTGACCTAGGACAGCTCCAATAGCATAATCAGAAGCGTCGCACATAATCTCAAAAGGAAGCGACCAATCTGGAGATTGAAGAATTGGAGCTTGAGTAAGGGCTGTTTTCAGAGAATTGAATGCTTTAAGACAAGCATCATCAAACTGGAATGGAATATCTTTAGCAAGCAATTGCGTGAGGGGACGAGCAATGGTGGAGAAGTTCTGAATGAATCTGCGATAAAACCCGGCATGGCCAAGGAAAGATCTGATCTGCTTAACAGAAGTAGGAGGAGGAAGATTGGAAATTAAGTCAACCTTGGCTCTATCGACTTCTATCCCCCTTTCTGAAATCACATGGCCTAGAACTATGCCTTCTCGCACCATGAAGTGGCTCTTCTCCCAACTTAATACTAGATTAGCTTCCATGCACCGCTTCAAAACTTTTGATAGATTATCCAAACATCCTTCAAATGAAGATCCAAAAACTGAAAAATCATCCATAAAAACTTCCAAAGTCTCCCCTACCATGTCAGAAAATATTGACATCATACACCGCTGAAAAGTAGCAGGAGCATTGCACAGACCGAATGGCATCTTCTAAAAGCAAACGTGCCAAAGGGGCACGTAAAGGTGGTCTTTTCCTGATCCTCCGGATAAATAGCAACCTGATTGTATCCGGAATAACCATCCAAGAAACAAAAATAATTCTGTCCAGCCAATCTCTCCAGAATCTGATCAACAAACGGAAGTGGGAAATGATCCTTCTTTGTCACAGAATTGAGCTTTCTATAATCAATACAAACTCTCCACCCCGTCTGCAATCGCATAGGTACCTCCTCTCCTTTCTCATTCGTCACCACAGTGAGTCCCGACTTCTTAGGAACCACTTGTGTCGGGCTCACCCATTTACTGTCAGAAATGGGATAAATTATCCCAGCATCTAGCCACTTTACAACTTCATTTTTCACCACCTCTTTCATATTCGGATTCAGCCTCCGCTGCATTTCTCTGCTGGGTTTGGCATTGTCCTCTAAATAAATGTAATGCATGCAAACATCAGGACTTATTCCCTTCAAATCTGCCACAGACCACCCTATTGCCCCCCTATGCTCCTTAAGAACTTCTAAAAGTTTGGATTCCTGAGCAGAGGTAAGATTAGAAGCAATGATAACAGGCAAGGTATGATCTGGGCCTAGATAAGCATATTTCAACGAATCCGGCAGAGGTTTAAGTTCCAAAACGGGTGGCTGAGCCAAAGATGGAAGGATTGGTTCAGATCTTAAAGGAGGCAGAGGTTCTACTCTAGATGAAAGAAGGGGTGAATCCTGAAGCAAACTACCCTCTTCTAACACAATATCATTTTCGTCCGGACATTCCTCAATTATTTCCTCAAAAATATCAACAATATTGCATTCTTCCTCATTGTCCGGGTACTTTGAGTCTTTGAAAACATTCAAAGAAACCTTTTCTCCTCCAAAAGTAATATCCATCATCCCAGTTGCACAATTAATGTTTGCCTTTGCCGTAGCCAAAAATGGGCGTCCCAAAATAATTGGTGTATGCCTTAACTCTTGGGATGGGGCTATATCCAAGATCAAAAAGTCCACTGGGAAATAACACTCATGAATTTTTACAATCACATCTTCTAACAAGCCCTTAGGTGTTTTTACAGACCGATCCGCCAGTTGAAGGATAATAGAAGTGGGATTCAATTCTCCTAGATCAAATTGCTCATATATGCAGGTGGGTAACAAATTAACACTCGCTCCAAGATTTAACAAAGCTTTATCAAATGTTACCCCACCTATATCACATGAAATTAGTGGAGCTCTAGGATCCTTCAACTTCTTTGGTAAAGAATTCATTAAAACAGCACTAACGTCTTTAGAAAGATGGATCCTTTGTGTGGTTGCCTTCTGCTCCCTTCTTGGGGTACAAAGCTCTTTCAAAAACTTGGCATAAGCCGGTACATGCTTAATGGCATCTAAGAGCGGAATATTGATATTAACTTGCTTGAATAGTTCCAACATCTCTTCTTGTTGGACCGGCTTCTTTTGAGCTTTCGGCTTTAATGCATCTGGAAAAGGAACCTTAGGAACATATCTTTCAACACCTTCATCAACCTTACCCTTTCCTATATCCATTGTCTTTCCCCCCCATCCGACTGCTTTGGCTCTTCTTCCTCTTCCTCACTCTCCTCTTGAATGTCTCGGCCCTTGCTACAACCCTCATCCTTAGTGTGATAAGGATCACTTAGAATCTTCCCGCTCCTAAGAGTAGAAATAGCTTTGGCATTTTCGAATTGAGGAGCATTAGGAAGAGGAGGCTGGGGTTGATTGGGTTGATTTGGAGGAGGAAGAATAGGAGCTCTTTGTTGGAAACCTGGAGGTTGTTGATTACGGGGATTAGCAACGGGTTGACTAGGTAGTTGCCCAACATCTCTCCTCACATTACTCGCAGCCAGCTGACCTATTTGACCTTCTAACTTGGCAATTGATTGTTGTTGAGAAAGAATAAGTTGCTGAAGTTGGTCAAACTTATCTTCAAAATTAGGCTGGTGAAATTGAGGCGGTGGCTGATAAGGAACTTGAAATTGGGCTCCCTGTGAGTAGCGATGTGATGGAAACTGATTGAACTGGCCTTGATATGGTGGAGTTTGTTGAAATTGGGCCTGAGCTTGATGGAATGATGACTGTTGAAATGGAAGTTGTTGGTGATTTTGTTGAAAAGGAGATGAAAATTTTTGATGAGATTGATTTGGAACTGGAAAAGATTGCTTAGGGACTGAGGGACTGAGGGATTGACTTGATTGGATGGACCTGCCTGAGATTTCCAAGAGAAATTAGGGTGATTTCTCCAGCCTGGATTGTAGGAATTAGAATATGGATCATAACTGGGCTTGGAGACTCCCTGAGCAGCAAAAACTTGTTCTTGAATAAAAGGGGGTAGTTGGGCCGCTGTAGGACAATCTATGACAACATGATTTGGGCTTGAACACAAGGCACACAGTTCTTGCATGTTTGAATTTGAGCTAGGCTGAGAAGAAGGAAGGGAGGGCTCCTGTCTATTCATCGACAAAAGTTGATCTAACTTTTGGGCCACTAAATCCACCTTCTCAATTTTCTGCGCCAATAAATCAACTTTATTCAATTTCTGGGCAAGCGCATTAACATCAAACCTATTCTCAAAATCTCCTTGTGTTTTAACTTCATATAGCCCACCCTTCTTAGACGGTCCAATCATTCTCTCATATGAAGAAAGTGAAGCATGACTAATAGAATTTTCACTTAACATCTCAAATAAATCATAAGCTTCATCTTCACTTTTGCTCATAAAGGCTCCCCCACAAGAAGCATCCACCATCTGTCTGTAATTTTCAGTTAATCCCTCATAAAAAGCTTGAACAATTTGCCATCTAGATAGGCCATGATGGGGACATTTCCTTAATAGATCTTTCAATCTATCCCAGGCCTCATGAATTTGTTCTCAGGATTTTGTGTAAACCCAGTGATGGCCCTTCTCATGGTGTTAGTTCTACCAATGGGATAAAATTTCTTCAAAAACTCCTTTTGCATCTCTTCCCAAGTACTGATCGTTCTACCCAAGGAGCCTAGCCAGTATTTAGCTTTATCCTTAAGGGAGAATGGGAAAAGAGTGAGCTTAAGGGCATCATCTGAGAAGTTTTGAATTTTGACAGTGGAACATATTTGGAGAAACTCATCTAGATGTTTATATGGATCTTCATTAGTATTGCCATAGAAGGATGGCAACATCTGGATGGTGCTGGATTTAATTTCATACTGAGCAGCTTGATTCTGTGGTGCTTGCACATAGAAGGATGGCTGATATTGATTTGGAATGAAATAATCCTTCATTTGTTTAGGAGCTTGGATCTGATTTTGGTTCTCCATAAGGTTAGGTTGGGATTGGGCTTTGAAATGCACTAACCTTTCAATCTCACTAATGGGTCCTAACAACTGTGGGTGGAGAGATCTCCTACCTTGCATGCAATGCAAAGGGCCCAATATGAATGATAATTTTTTTATTTTCTCTTTTTCTCTTTTTTTTTTCAAATGTAATAAAGGATGTAATCAACTATCTCCTATATGAATGCCTTTTTTATGAATTTTTTTTTTAAATGCAAGGGATTAATTCTTATATGAATGATTTATGCAACGAGAATGATGATAATTTTTTTTTATTTTAGGAAAACCTTCTAAGGGCGCTTTAACTCCAAGGTACTTCGTGGTACAACCGGCCCGGCGTCCGTGAGGGAATCCACGGGTGCGGGGACTTATGGAGGTCTTAGAAATAGAATTTCAAGTCTAAAGAGACGGAGTGCTCAATGGAGTGTCCTTCCAAATCCAAGAAAGGTGTGTGGATCCTAATGCCCTTAAGAGGAGAAATAGATGAGAAAAGAAAGATTTTTTTTTTATAAATAAGAATGCAAGTAAATATAAAATCAACTAAAATACATGATGCATGAACAAAATGCAACTAAGATGAAGATATGCTAACATAATGAATTTTTTTCTTTTTCTATTTTTTTTGAATTTTCTGATTTTTTTTATTTTTATGGAATTTTTCTTTTATGAAAGAGATTAAATAAAACCAATAAACTAACTAAAAATGATAATTAACATGTAAACTAATGAAAAATAAAGCCACCAATCATATTTTTGATATTTTCTAGATTTATAATTTTTTTGGATTTTTTTCAGAATTTTCAGATTTTTTTAGAATTTTTCTAGAATTTTACAAGAAATAGACCTTTTCCTACGTATACCAACCTTTAGTGACGTTTGAATATCACAGAATTCTTGATTTCTAACTTTCTGCGACAGATTATTTCCTGGGAATTTGCAGATCCGATTTTCTGTAATTTTCTGATTTTTGATTTTTTTTAGATTTTTCCTGCAAAATAAAAATAGAAAAATAAGAAAACTATATACAAATCAAGCATAAGGAATTTCCCAACATAAAAATTAATTTTCTCCCCGGCAACGGCGGCAAAATTTGATGCGCACTGACTAGCGTCATTAAGAAAGCCGTGCCACAATTTAAATAATTCACACTCACTCACTTTAAAAGGTAGAAAATTAAGAATATAGTGGTAAGCGGAGTCGATCCCACGAGGAGAAATAATCCTTATTGAACAAGTTGGAAAAATCACTTTGTGCTTTTGAAAACTGAGTTTTGAGTGTGATTAAGACTAAAAAAAATAAACTACAAGGAAAACTTAATTAAAGAAGTTGAGAGGGTTTAAGAAGAGAAATTGGAGGAGATAGAGAGAGAAAATTAAGCCAACCATAATATGCGAAAAATGAGTTTTATTACCTTAGGAGGTGGCAAGTACAATGTAAATAAAAAAAAGTACAACTTAGAATATGAAAAAGAAAAGAGCTTGAGAGCCAATGGATGAAGAGCAACGTCGCCTCCTTGCCAAGCCTTCAATGCCGCCCCGCCTAGGATGCCGACGTCATGAGAGGATCAAGAGATGAAAATCCGCCAAAGGGATATATGGATGAAATATGGGAGATGAAGAGAGGAAGGTGGAAGAAAAGGTTTAAAAACCACGTATGATGTGTGTGAGAGTGTGCTGTAAACAGAGAGAAGAAAGGAGGTTCGTGGGAAAAGATGGAAACGTGCAGTAAACAAAATTTTGGTAAAAATAGAGGGAGATTGGAGGAAGAATAACTTTAAAATAAGAAGGAATTAGGAAAAATGATAAACATGAAAGTTGTAGAAGATGAGAAGGGGAAGAAGATTGGTGAAGACTTCAGAGTTTAAAAACGAGAGGAAGGTGGAGAAAATGGAGGATGAACAGGAGATGGTCGCGGATGAACAGTGCAGAACTCTAAAAATCTGAACTTTAGAAAATTGACTGTAGCTTGAAAACGGTGAAGATTTGGACGAAGTGGTAAACTAAGAAGTTGAAGAACTGTAAAAAACGCACAACTTTCATGAAGAACACATAGAGAGATACGGACCAGAAGGGGGAGAAAAATAATGAAGAACAGAAAGTATGAAAATCGGGTGAACAGTAAAAACCGTAGATAGAGCTTTGAAAAACTAATTATAGCATAAAAAAGTGCAAGAATTAGAAGATTAGCAAGAAGAAGAATTTGTAGAAGACTGGAAAACGAAGAACTTTGATGAAGAACTCAACTGTAAAAGATGAAAGAAAAGACTTCGAAATTAATCCCTAAGGCAGATCTCCAAACTGTCCTCCTCGTAACCCTGCGACCATGGCATCCTTTTAATGGCATTCGGCAGTTTCCTTCGACCGTGGACTCCAACCTTCACTCAAATCCTTATTTTCAGCAATGGATCATTACCCCAATAGAGTCCTTACTCATAATAGAGTCCTCCTTTCCACTGTTTCTTCGTAGATAAATCAAAACAAGGAAGAATAGCTCGATCGGGAACTGCAGTTGCCTTTTCTGGTTCAACTTTGAATAGCGACTTATATTGGGGCGTCTTTTCTTTAAATGACGCCTTAATCTAGGGCGTCCTTTCCTGAAGTAGCGACTGCATCTCGGGCGTCAGTTTCCTTAATTCCTCATTTGCTATTTCCACATTTTTCGTAAAATAGGAATTTGACGACCTCCACCATGGGCGTCCTTTCAATGAGTAGCGACCTCATCTCGGGCGCTAATTCTTTTTCTTCTTTTTTTCTTCTTTTTCCACTTTCTTTTAACAACTGAATTGACGCCTGTGACACTGTCGCTTCTTTCTGAAGACGCGCCCTTGCGTCTGTCGTTATTTAAATAGCGCCTTGATCTAGGTCGTTGTTTCCTGAAAATTAAAATATCAACCTATTTAGCTCCAAAATAATTGTGCAAATATTTAAATATTTCTCACATGGTCTTTTAAGCTCAAAAAGATGATAAAATACATGAAGACCCAAACAATGTGTGAGAATGTAATTAATGCTCATGTTGCACAAATATACTCAAATAATGCTCAAAGATGATGAATGTGATGTAAATTATGATGTAAAATATAGCATTTATCAGTATGCCATTGCATCTAAATAATAATGTATTGTTCAAATCAACCAAGAAATTCACTTCAGAGACCAGAACACCAGTTCATGTCATTCATTTCATTTAAGTCCAAGGTCTAACATCAAAAAGAAGAATAGAAGAACTTTTCTAACAAAAAGTTGGACATTCTCACAGACCATTTCTTTCAAACATTTCACAAAATATGTAAAAGAAGAAAAACTTCACTCAATCACATTTGATGCAGATGCAATGCAATTCCAGGCTCCAACTTGAGTTCATGTCTCTCCCCCTTTGACATCATCAGGAAGGTGAGCAGGTGAGGAAGAGTGAGACTGAAGAATGTTTGCAGACACAGTGTCCAGTTGTTGCTGAAGCTGCGTCATAGAAGATGCTAAACTGTATAGTCTGTCCAAAAATTGCTGATCTCTTTACAGGATGAACTTATGATAATCCTGTACTTTGGAAGTGATACTATCAAACCAGCTGTGTAAAATATCAAACAAATAGTCCACTTGAGCTTTCTGCTGAGATCCCCATTCAGGTGCAGAAGAGGAGGCTTCTGTTGGTGGAGGGCAGTACACATCACGCTGATCTTCAATTATGGGTGGGAAGTTTTCTTTTAGAATATGTAAAACATCCATAACCTCATCACCCACTAGAGTGGATCGTTCAAACAGTTTAGCAAGGTCCTTACCAAAAGATGTAATCTTTTCAAACAAGGTCTGAACCTTTTCACTGAACTCATTGTTCTTGTCAATCAGGGTGGAATATTTCAAATTCAACTTTTACTGGTTTTTGTTGACATTATAGTTATATGTTTGTACATCATGTAGCCTGTTCAGAAATTGTTGATGCAAGCTTTTCAAATTGTGCATTACTGACCCAGCTTTCTGACAAACCTGAATGAGGGATTCCATGAAGTTATGAATCTTTTTGTCTGACTTGAATTTGTCATGCTTGAACTGTTCCCATCTGGTGTCTAATTTCTGCTCAAGATGGGAAATCCTCATTTCCATGGTTGAGCTCAAGTGCATTATGGAAGAATCAATGTTCTTGAACTTCATTTCCAGAAATTGGATCAAAGTTGGATTGATACCGGAATTCTGATCATGCATGCCAGCACCACAATGAAATCTATCTGGCATTTCTTCCTCAGGAAGGTAGGTAGATTCATGTTCCCTTCGAGGAGAGGGTTCCCGAAAAGGACCATGTATGATCATAATGTCGCTAGTGACAGCTGGGAGGGTTGGAGCAGTATCTGTGACAATATCAGCTTGGACAGGACTGGCCTCGTGTTGGTCCATTCTGGTAGGACTAACCTCTTGTCTGTCTACTCTGGCTAGACTGGCCGCTGGGTTTTCTTGTGCTGTTTTGCTCATTTCTACAACAGGTGCCCCAGAGGCAGAGGCATGCTTCTGACTTGGCAGTACTCTGACTGGCTGTCCATTCACAACTTTAAATCCCATGAACTTGTGAATGTATGATAAGGAGTATCTATTCCCTCTAGGAATGTTTAGTTTCTTTTCATTTCCAAAGTTCACTCCAACCTTTCTAAAAATTGCAGTCAATGGGGCAGCATATGGAAGTGTCCTAGACTGTTTCAGACATGTACCCATGGTCTGAATGATAACATCAGTCAATGAAATCTTGATCTGTTTCAGCATACAGTATAGCAAGAATCGTTGCATCTTAGTAACTCGTTCCCTACCACTGCTCTAGGGTGTAATGATGGATGTGCAGATATGATGTAGCAGTCTGTTGAAGGGAGGGAACCGATTGGCTTTTAGACTAGATAGATATGTCTGCTTGACAACAGTAGGATCACTAGGCTGTTCAGTCAAAAGGGCATAAGCGTCATGTTCATCAAGATGAAAACTGTGTAGTTGAACCCCATCCATTGGCATTTTCCATGATCTGGCAAATAGTTTATTTGTTAACTCAAAACGGACATTTCTGACTGTTGAAGAAATTTTAGGGATGTGAGGATCATATTTCAAATTTTGGTAAAATTCCCGAACGAGGGTGGGGTAATATATTCTATGATTTGTGACAAAAGGCCACCAACCCTGAAAATCCAAAGTGGGAAATAACTGCGGAAAAACTTCAAGCATCCCAACATCAGTATCAACAATATATTGTGGGATAAGGACTTTCAGAGGTTCTTCTATATTGAAGGTGAGAGAGGGATCAGAAGACCTTGCATGTGAACTGTCTACACCTTGCTTCCCCTTATTAGCAGCTAAAGATGTAGACTGCTCCTCTGCCCTTGATTTAGAGAGCTTTCTCTTTTTGGTCGGCGGGCTCGGATAGAGACGGCGTTTCCGAAGAGATAGATCTATCTCTTTTCCTTTCCGTTTCCTTGGAGCTGAAGAAGACGGTATCTCCTCTGGAGGATCTGCCACGGGAGCATCGTGAGTATCCTTCTGCTTCGCTGCCCTTGATTCTGAGAGATTTCTTGTCTTTGCCAGCGAGCTCTTCTCTTTTCCTCTCCGTTTTCTTGGAGCTGACTGATACGGCGTCTCCTCTTGAGCATGTTGAAATTTGGTTCGAGGCTCAATCTTGCCCTCAACAAAGATGGGATATCTTCTCTTTAGACCCTTCTTGTCCTTTGTCCCTTTTTTCGGAGGAGCCATGGTAGGGAGGTGAATCACACGGCAACAAGGAAGAGAAGTGCCGTGGGAAAGAAGATGAGGGAAGCGGAGAGGTAGGAGCCAACAGGGTTTTTGAAAGAGGCGAGGAGGCTGAAGCATTTACGCTGAGGGGTTTTAAAGAGGTGACCCCTCAGTTTCAAAAAGACAAAGCCGGTTCAACGGGATGAACCGGACTAGGTTGATAGAGCGACCACGCGACTGCGTTGACGCATTGAAGGACTGAGTCGACGCCACCAAAAAGAAATATGAAGGAAATATTGAGTTAAGAACCACAGTATTGAGGCATTCTAAAGACACTGAAATATGAAAGATGAGATTGCATTCAGGGATTTTTAATAGATAACATTCAAGTTCCCTTATGAGAGATATGATAAGAGACCCTAATTCACATAATGATGTGGAGAAAAACAATCTTAAGAGTTTGAGTTAAGCACTTGAACAAGAAGAGTATGTGTATGGAAAAAAGATAGAACAGTTTTCACACCAGGAACTTTCTCAAATCTAACCCCTAGATTGTTCAATTTCAAGAGACCCTTATATAAGTGAATTTAACGAGTATTGAATATGAACTCTGTAGGATTGTATGTGAGCTTAAGGTCAACCACACACACATATATATATATATATATATTGTTATTTTTTTATTGAATATATATATAATTTTAATTTTCATTAGCAGTCAAGTGTAGCTAGCATCTTGACACGGATACACATGTTTATCAGACACCAGAGTCCCTGGTTACTCAGCATAGCTAACTATTCTACTCCAATGAAACAGAGTTGGCAACTCACATCATGACATGCCTCTCAGCACTTCATTGGTGCATGAAGGTAGTTTCTCAGTGAAAATTTGCCATTGCTCTGCAAAGAATTATTTTTCTTTCGGAACAGAGATAGTAGCTCACATCATGACATGCTCCTTAGCACTTCCTTGGTGCATGGAGATAGTTTCTCAGTGAAAACTAGCCATTGCTCTGCAATTTATTACATATATATATATATATATATATATATATATAGGGTTTATTCCTTCAGCTCTTATTAAACCTATTCCGAGTTTAAGGTCAATACAGATATTAAATTCATTTTGCACAAAGCGGTCTCTTTACTTTTGATCATCATTGTTCTAGAGTAGATGAGTTCACAGTTTTATTAAATAGTTCTATAGCTATTCCATATGCAAGGCACTTTTATGTTCAAGAATTTTAAACATTCAAGGATCATAAGATTTATAAGTCTCCAGCCATTAATATTACATAGAGTCAGTTAGTGAAGACCAAAACCTCTCATAAAGGAATTATCATTTTAACTCCCCCTGAATCTATGACATCAACTCAAGTTCCAGAGCTCATGAACCTGCCCTCATACTGAAGATTGATAGGTTCTTCAACTACTGGCTAAAGAAATGAATATATGAAATATGTGAGGAAGAAACGAATTGACGAGAAGTTGAGAAGACTCCAGGCTTCAGACAATCTAAGGTACTGGAAGTGCCATTTTAGAACAACTTCACACAGCAGCAGACTTTGACGCACAGCAGACATTGCGTCAGCTTCTTCTCACCAAATATGTCCTCAGTAGGTAGAATTTCCAGATTGCGTTGACTCATCTTCAGTACTGAGTTAACCCTTCTTAAGTGAGCAAGTTGACTCCAGAATAGTTTACACGAGGTTTCTGTCAATGCGTCAACTCAACCACATCATAGCGTTAACTCACTCAACCAATCAGCTAAACTGCCAACACTGTTTCCAGATTATTTCTATCAGTGCGTTGACCCAGCCTCATGTGGGGATGTTTTTTGTTTAGGTTTATTTTACTGGATTTATTAGGCGTGCCAGTCACCGGAGTGACGATTCATTGTGTGCTCGACCTGACTCAGTCAGTCAATTGTGATATTCGTGTCAGGACCCTGAGTCCGTCACACCATAAAGGCTATGATGTTAATTACGTCCTTCCAAAGAAGGACAACCCTTGATTAATTGCCAAGAAAGGATGCCACGGGGGCAAAATGAGATATGACTATTACGCTAACTCCGCTAACGGGATGCAAAACATGCATAGAAAACTGTGCTATACGGGACATGATAACGGTGTTATGGCGCAAACCCGGCAGCATGTCCCCTTGTCTGGGGCTATGCCAAAAGGAAATATAGGTCATTCACCCACGAAATGTCGGGATGGAAGCCAAAAGAGAGGCGGGCGTAGCCCTGGATCCAAAAGGATTTGAATGTGACGAGACAGTGTCCGCTACCATGTCGCTTGTTGATATTCCCCTTAAGGGACCATTGGAGGACATGCAGTGGCAGAACTCCGAGGGTCAACGGGGTGACAAAAGAAACCTCGTATTCGGTATAATGTAGGGGTAAACCCCCGATTAATGTATCTCCCGTGGATCTGGATGAAGAACCATGATTCCCTCGTAAAGCGATGAAGGCTGGCATGAAGGTTGACAGGAATGGGACATTGAGTTTAGACTGGATTTGGGTTTAATGGAGTTGTTGAGACATCAGATTTGGATGGCACCTGTTAACAAGACGAAACAGCGCGGATAGGAGTCGGCGCGAGGGGGATCCCGGTGCGACGGGCAACCGGCGTGGCTGGAAATATAGGCAGATGGCACGGCAGGGCATGCGGCGCGGCAGGCTCCCGGCGCGCCCTTCACCCAGCGTGAGTTTAGCGCCGGGAGGAGGTGGCGTCGGGAGGTGATGGCGCCGGGAGGTAGTGGCGCCGGGAGGCCGTTTTGTTGGTTTTCTTCCGATATTATGAGGGGTTCTTATGAGTTCAAGGGGATCCTCTGTATTCAACGGGGATTCCATGACAATAATTGGGTGAGATAGAAGATGGGGGTGGATTCATTCACCAGGGGATCCGAGGAGACAGTGTAACTGTAACATATATCCCCTGTGGCGACCAAGGTGTCATGAGATGATATAGCTCAGCCCTTTGCCACACAGTTGGGGGCTAAATGCATAATTTCGGTGAAAACATCGCACTATGTGACCGAATAACCCTCTGAACGAATTTTGACAGCACCTCCCCTTATTTCGGGAGTACGCCAAAAGGGTATTATGGGTCATCCACTCACGAACTGTCGGAGTGGAAACCAAAATAAGAGCCGGGCGTAGCCCGAGATCCAAGGGATCCAAATCATATGTGTCTTTATCCCATGTTGTGATATCCCCTGTACAGTCAATGGAGGACATGCAGCGGCAGAACTCCAAGACTTAATAGGGTTATAAAATGTGGGGGAATGACCCCTTTAATATGGCTCCCATGAGGATAGAGGGAAAGGTAGTGCGTCTCCATAGGACATGGTATGATGAGCAGGGTTGGCATGGCCTGACGGCATCGGCACGAACGCATGGACGTGACCAGCAGGTGTAAAGGTATCGGCGTGAAGAAGGAGTTGGGCTTCGGTGCGACATAAGAGACTCAGCCGGCGCGGCAAGCCCTCGGCGTGAGACTTGCGCCGAGAGGTGCTCGCGCCGGGAGGCTTCCTGAAGTGAGGTTTCTAGAGGGGTTTGAAGGCAGGGGCTTTGGGCATTTAAAGAAAAAGGGTTTGTTCAACAATTTGAAGACCAATTCGGACGATCGTGGAGAGGATGGTCCGGGGTGGAGACGACTTTCCTTCTGGGGACTGACTGGGAGCAGAACCATGCACGGAAACCTCACGATTCGGATTCGTCCTTTCTCGTTTCACAGACGAGAAGCCATAAGATAGGCTGTGTCAGGCTCTCGTTGTGAGTGTAAAGTTGAAAGAATCATACGATGAACGAACTTTCAACAGACTCAGAAAGCCAAAACGGTAAAGCATTCATAGATGTGCAGCCATCAATATCCATAGCATATAGTGCAGAGGCAGAAACAAAAGAATAATGACGGGGGAGAACTCAGCCCGCCTTTCATCAACTATTTCTTCTGAAATAGCGTACAAAAATTCAACTCGGGAGAAAAAGAAGCATACACCGACTCTATCCCTAAGGACAGGGTTACATTGGCATTCAGTGCTACGAGAGCAGAGATGCTAGAAAGCAGAGATACAAACGAGAAGGGGGAGCAGTATTCAGACAGAGGAGAAAGGGGGAAGAGGAGCTGCAGCTGCTCAGGACGTCGAACGGCACATCCCACCTGGCTTCTTCCTTCGAGTCTCTGCCCCTCTCTTTTCTTCAGCTTCTATGGAGGGCTCTCGAGCTCCCCCTTTCTTTCAGTGGCTAACTCTTGTATCTCATTCCACCCTCTTATCTTTTCCTTCTCTTTTTTTCTCTGTTGCCCCCGTTCTTTCTTTTTCTTCGAAGGGCAGCCTTCTTATAGAGGGATGACCCTCATTCTCTCGGCCTGAGCTTCCCGGCGCGCCAACATCCATCTTCCCGGCGTGGGCAGCCCTCGGCGCGTCTCAGTTCACATTTGGGCTTGGCCCATTTTCCTATCATTCGGCACAGGATCCACCTAATGAACTCCTTCCGATAGTGGGCTTCTTGGCATATATATTAAGACTTCATGGGGCTTGTTTAACACCTTGCATTCACAAACACGTGTGAGGCACTGTGCATCCCACCTTCGGAGAATCAGAATTATCTGAGCATCCTTTCTTAGCAGACAGATGATTGCCTGAATGTTGGTATAGTTTTATCAGCCCGACTACCTGAATGATAGCCGTACTGGACAGCGGCCTAGCCAGGGATGGCTTTAGCCGAACAAAGTGTTAGGAATAGCGGGTCTCTTCTATTCTGATTCTTGGAACTTTTAGGGATGGAACAGGAGCCGCACCCTCGACTGGTCTTCAAAGTTATGAATTTACTTTGGTCTCTTCTGGTATATTTTAGGTGTCAACAAATGCCCCCCCACCCGTAGGTGGCGTAAGCGAAGAATGAGTGACACGGGACATGCGGGTGCACACTGCACCACAATTTGTAATTTCTTCAGGTCTGCTCCTGTTCATTGTTCATTCTTGTGACTCTGGGTCTTCATTCTGCTTGGACAATCCCAGTACTTTATCAGTATACTCGGACATGTATCAGCATTCTTGATTTGATCTTCTGATTGCAGCACCCTGGATGAATCGAACGGCGCCACTGACGATTGGGCTGCAGGCATTTGGTTATCCCTTGGACACCTGGACCCAGGGGGTGCTGTTCCTGTTAAAATTCATAAACCGCCGGGACTTTCTTGGGAGAGTGATGAATGACCGACTAGCGGCCCTGAAACTGCATAAAACTGACTGTCAGGCATAGCTAACATCTCTGATTTCTGATCTTCAGAAGAGCAAAGCTCATGTTGAAGCTTCCGCTGCTCGGGCATATATTCTACGCAGCCGACGAGAAGAACTCCAGGCTGAATTGGCCACCATTGAAGCTGAGATACCATAGTTGGAGGCTGCAGAAGTCCAAGGCATCGAGGAAACTTCTTTATTGGAGGGCCGGGTCGCGTCCCTGGAGATTGAGGTGACTTGCGTTCAGGAGGAAGAAATGCAGCTCCATGAACTGGGAGCGACTCCACATGTTGGGCACATTGACTTTGCAGATATTTTCAGGCGGTCATAGCCGATCTGCCTTTGTAATTCACCCCCTTCGAAGGGCCCTTTTTGTATTCATCCCTTCCCTTTTGTAATGAAATACAAGCTTCCTTCACTATTTTCGGTGTCCATCTTTACACCTATATTCTGTTACATCTTGTGGCAATTTTGGCGACCCGTTTGGAAGTGCACCCATGTCTGTGCCGCAGGAGAGCGTCCACCCTTTCAAGAAAAGGATGGGGGCCTTGCTCCACCGCGTGACGGGGTTCCAGAGGTTGCTAGGTTGGTGCATACGTGAGTCTTGCCGACAAAAAACGTCAAAAATACGACTGCTGGCTAATGAAAGGTCCATCCAGGATAGGCTTCATCATTGGTAGGGCAACTGATGGGAGTGCGACTTAGAGGCATAGCATATACCTTATAGTAATCCCATTATTGACCCTGGTTCGGGGAAATGTTGGCCGACCTTGTCGATGGTGACAAGGGTCGAAAAGGTAGCGACCGATCTTGTCGATGGTGACAAGGGTCGAAAGGGGTAGACGGTCTTGCCGAAGGTGACAAGGACCGGAATGGGTAGCGACCGATCTTGCCGATGGTGACAAGGGTCGAAAGGGGTAGACGGTCTTGCCGAAGACGACAAGGACCGGAATGGGTAGCGACCGATCTTGCCGATGGTGACAAGGGTTGAAAAGGTAGACGGTCTTGTCGATGGTGACAAGGACCGGAAAGGGTAGCGACCGATCTTGCCAATGGTGGCAAGGGTCGAAAGGGTAGACGGTCTTGTTGATGGTGACAAGGACCGGAAAGGGTAGCGACCGATCTTGCCGATGGTGACAAGGGTCGAAAGGGTAGACGGTCTTGCCGATGGTGACAAGGACAGGAAAGGGTAGCGACCGATCTTGCCGATGGTGGCAAGGGTCGAAAGGGTAGACGGTCTTGCCGATGGTGACAAGGATCGGAAAGGGTAGCGACCGATCTTACCGATGGTGGCAAGGGTCGAAAGGGTGGACGGTCTTGCCGATGGTGACAAGGACCGGAAAGGGTAGCGACCGATCTTGCCGATGGTGACAAGGGTCGAAAGGGTAGACGGTCTTGCCGATGGTGGCAAGGACCGGAAAGGGTAGCGACCTATCTTGCCGATGGTGACAAAGGTCGAAAGGGTAGACGGTCTTGCCGATGGTGACAAGGACCGGAAAGGGTAGCGACCGATCTTGCCGATGGTGACAAGGGTCGAAAGGGTAGACGGTCTTGCCGATGGTGAAAAGGACCGGAAAGGGTAGCGACCGATCTTGCCGATGGTGACAAGGGTCGAAAGGGTAGACGGATGGGTACGCATTGGTGGGATATCAGATGAAGACTCCGCCTCGACCCTATGAAGGTTCTTCAGGACGGAGGGTGGATCATCACTATTCATCATTAATTTACTTTTTTTATATTCACATTACTGACCTAAGCGCCCTTTCGGGTTTTCGTCAAAGCCAGCCCCCTCTTACTTTTGCCCATGCGCCCTCTCGGGTTTTCACGTGGCGGGGTACCCGATTTTGCCTGCGACGCCCTTTCGGGTTTTTGCCACAACGGGGTTATAGCCATTTTTGCACTTGTCCTAATACAGGAGCAAGTCTAGCGGGGTATCTATATTTTTAACCCAATTTTCTTTTCTTTCTTCTTTTTTTTTGATCTCGAATTCGGAGTACAAAAGAACTGGACTACTGGAATGCCTACCGGCCTTGCCGATGATGACAAGGATCGGTCCCGGGTTTAGTTCATCGACACTGGTTAAATGCTGAAGCAAAGGTCATGGTTTGTTAATAAGGACGTAAGATCCGAGTTAAGGGTAGAGGTCGACCGATCTCACTGATGACGACGAGGGTTGAACATGGGTTTATTCATCAGCATGGGTCACATGCCAAAGCAAAGGTAGGATTATTAACCAAGACAGAAGGTCTAAGTTAAGGGTAGAGATTGACCGATCTCGCCGATGATGACGAGGGTCGAACATGGGTTTGTTCATCAGCATGGGTCACATACCGAAGCAAAGGTAAGATCATTAACAGGGACGGAAGGTCCAAGTTAGGGGTAGAGATTGGCGAATCTCGCCGATGATGTCGAGGGTCGAACATGGGTTTGTTCATCAGCATGGGTCACATGCCGAAGCAAAGGTAAGATCATTAACAGGGACAGAAGGTCCAAGTTAGGGGTAGAGATCGACCAATCTCGCCGATGATGATGAGGGTCGAACATGGGTTTGTTCATCAGTATGGGTCACATGCCGAAGCAAAGGTAAGATCATTAACAGGGATGGAAGGTCCAAGTTAGGGGTAGAGATCGACCAATCTCGCCGATGATGACGAGGGTCGAACATGGGTTTGTTCATCAGCATGGGTCGCATGTCGAAGTAAAGGTAAGATCATTAACAGGGATGGAAGGTCCAAGTTAGGGGTAGAGATCGACCAATCTCGCCGATGATGACGAGGGTCGAACATGGGTTTGTTCATCAGCATGGGTCACATGCCGAAGCAAAGGTAAGATCATTAACAGGGACGGAAGGTCCAAGTTAGGGGTAGAGATCGACCGATCTCGCCGATGATGACGAGGGTCGAACACAGGTTTGTTAAAGGATTTCCGGTGGGACTTTTGATGATTGTCCCTTTTGGAGTTTCATCGGGTGGAGAACAAAAAGAGGAACTTTTAGATTACCACTTTACCGACCTAAGCGCCCTTTCGGGTTTTCATCGAAGCCAGCCCCCTCTTGCTTTTGCCCACGCGCCCTCTCGGGTTTTCACGTGACGGGGTACCCGATTTTGCCTGCAGCGCCCTTTCTGGTTTTCGCCATAGCTGGGTTATAGCCATTTCTGCACTTGTCCTAATATAGGAGCAAGTCTGGCGGGGTATCTATATTTTTAACCCCATTTTTCTTTTCTTTCTTTTCTCTCTTTTTTTTATATTTTTTTTTGAGGATATAAAAGGCGGTAGGTTGAGGTGTGATGTCCGACCGTTGGTTGATCGTAGGCGGCTGCTGGCCGGAGTACCAGGCCTTGTGCCAAGCAGAATGGTTCATTCGTTAGCAAGGGCTGAATGCTAATGCAAAGGAAAGATCTTTCGCCGATTCGAGCGTAAGGCCCGTAATGGCAACAATGTGAGAAGGCCGGCTAGGACATGAAGTCTTGAGCCGAAAGGGTTTATTCGTTAGCAAGAAGATAATGCTAACGCAAGGGAGGGATTTCATGCCAGTTCAGACGCAAGGTTCGTAATGGCAGCCTGGCGTATTGTTTTGAGAGCTTGGCCAGGGCAGAGTGCCATTAAACCAAGGGAAGGTAGCTCGGTTAGGGCGGAGTGCCACTGGACCAAGGAAAGGTAGCTCGATCAGGACGGAGTGCCACTAGACCAAGGAATAGTAGCTCGATCAGGGCGGAGTGCCACTAGACCAAGGAAAGGTAGTTCGATCAGGGCGGAGTGCCACTAGACCCAAGAAAGGTAGCTTGGTTAAGACGGAATGCCACTAGACCAAGGAAAGGTAGCTCGATCAGGGCGGAATACCACTAGACCAAGGAAGGGTAGCTCGATCAGGGCGGAATGCCACTAGACCAAGGAGGGGTAGCTCGATTAGGGCGGAATGCCACTAAACCAAGATAAGGGTAGCTCGGCTAGGGCGAAATGTCACTAGACCAAGGATAGGGGTGGCTCGATCAGGGCGGAATGCCACTAGACCAAGATAGGGGTAGCTCGATCAGGGCGGAATGCCACTAGACCAAGGAAGGATAGCTCGATCAGGGCGGAATGCCACTAAACCAAGATAAAGGTAGTTCGGCTAGGGCGGAATGCCACTAGACCAAGGAAGGATAGCTCGATCAGGGCGGAATGCCACTAAACCAAGAAAGGATAGCTCGATCAGGGCGGAATGCCACTAGACCAAGGAAGGATAGCTCGATCAGGGCGGAATGCCACTAAACTAAGAAAGGATAGCTCGATCAGGGCGGAATGCCACTAGACCAAGATAGGGGTAGCTCGGCTACGGCGGAATGCCACTAAACCAAGAAAGGGATAGCTCGATCAGGGCGGAATGCCACTAGACCAAGATAGGGGTAGCTCAGCTAGGGCGGAATGCCACTAAACCAAGGAGGGATAGCTCGATCAGGGCGGAATGCCACTAGACCAAGATAGGGGTAGCTCGGCTAGGGCGGAATGCCACTAAACCAAGAAAGGGATAGCTCGATCAGGGCGGAATGCCACTAGACCAAGATAGGGGTAGCTCGGCTAGGGCGGAATGCCACTAAACCAAGGAGGGATAGCTCGATCAGGGCGGAATGCCACTAGACCAAGATAGGGGTAGCTCAGCTACGGCGGAATGCCACTAAACCAAGAAAGGATAGCTCGATCAGGACAGAATGCAACTAGACCAAGATAGGGATAGCTCGGCTAGGGCGGAATGCCACTAAACCAAGAAAGGGATAGCTCGATCAGGGCAGAATGCCACTAGACCAAGATAGGGGCAGCTCGGCAAGGGTGGAATGCCACTAAACCAAGAAAGGGATAGCTCGATCAGGGCGGAATGCCACTAGACCAAGATAGGGGTAGCTCGGCTAGGGCGGAATGCCACTAAACCAAGGAGGGATAGCTCGATCAGGGCGGAATGCCACTAGACCAAGATAGGGGTAGCTCGGCTAGGGCGGAATGCCATTAAACCAAGAAAGGATAGCTCGATCAGGGCGGAATGCCACTAGACCAAGATAGGGGTAGCTCGGCTAGGGCGGAATGCCACTAAACTAAGAAAGGGATAGCTCGATCAGGGCGAAATGCCACTAGACCAAGATAGGGGTAGCTCGGCTAGGGCGGAATGCCACTAAACCAAGGAGGGATAGCTCATTCGGGGAGCGCCGGCTGAACCGTGTGGTATACCTTTAGGTGCTTCCCATTGAGGGGAGAGAATTGGATGACTCCTTTGTGATCCGCAAGGATGTATGCACCCCCTTCATATACTCGGTGGATGACATATGGTCCGACCCAATTTTCAATCAACTTCCCCTTGGGGTTGGAGGCCATTACTTCTCTTCTTTTGACCATCACCGGGTCTCCTTTCTTGAATTCTCGACCCTTGACCAGCTTATTAAAAGAACGGGCCATACGGGCTTGATAGAGTTGAATATTCTGTTGCCCCCGGAGGCGCTTTCCTTCAAGCTCGGCGAGCTCTTCTAATCTTCTTTCTATGTTGACCTGCTCATTGCCTGCCAATCCGTGCTGGATGGCGACCCGCAATGAGGGGATCTCCAGCTCGATCGGCACCACGGCCTCTGACCCATATACGAGGGAGTAGGGCGAGCAGCCGGTAGGGGTCTTGTAGACCGTGCGGTAAGCCTATAGTGCCTCGTACATTCTTTCTTCCCAATCTCTTCTGTCAGTCTTGACAATTTTAGCCAGCAAAGTGCATAGCGTCTTGTTAAAGGCCTCTGCAAGCCCGTTGGCCTAAGGATAATAGGGAGACGATGTTCTCCAATCAATCTTGTATTTGTCAGCTAGTCGATAAACCTTCTGATTTTTGAAGTGGCTGCCGTTGTCGGAGATGATTCGGCTGGGAATCCCAAACCGGAATATTACATTCTGTCGGAAGAATCTCGCAACTAATTCTCCCGTGACTTCTTTTAGTGCTACTGCCTCCACCCATCTGGAGAAGTAATCTGTAGCTGCTAAGATGTATTTGCACCCTGATGAAGATGCTGGTAGTGGCCCCACCACGTCTGTACCCCACTGTGCAAATGGCCAGCTTGGTAAGGTAGGATGTAGAGGCACTGGATGCCTTCTTGATATATTGGCATGCTCTTGACATTTCTGGCAGGCCTTGGCAAACTTGTAGTAATCATCAAATATGGTGGGCCAATAATAACCCAACTTCTTTATTTCAATTTTTATTTTCAGACCGGCCTGGTGCGCCCCGGCTGATCCGGCATGGACTTCTTGCATCACCTGCCTGGCTTCCTCTGGAGATAAGCATCGAAGTAATACCTTTTTCTGGGCATCTGCCATTATTCGGAACAATGTCCCATTCCTCATCTCATAGGAATCTTTGATTCTCAGGAGTTTCATTTTCTGTTCTTTCACCTTCGGAAGCTGTTGGTGTTGGAACCAATGCAGGAGGTACTCCCGCCAGTCGGGCTACTGGACTGCTTCAGCAACTGCTACTTCATCAGCTTGTTCACCGGCTAGAGCTTCTATCATGCTGGGGACCTGCCGTCGGTTGATGACTGATATATTCAGGCTCGTATCAAGCGGGACCGCCAAAGAACTTGCCAACTTTACGAGGGCATCGGCTTGAGCATTCTACCCCCGGTTGATGTGCTTGATGCTAATGAGGTAGAATCTTTTCATTAGGCGCAGGGCCAGATGGTAGTAAGGGACGAGCTCCTGCTTTCGTACCTCAAACTCCCCTTCCAATTATTTTATAACCAGCATGGAGCCCCCGAATGCCTCTAGCATTTGAATCCTCATGGATAGAGCAATCTGTAGCCCGATTATGAGGGCTTCATATTCTGCTTCATTATTTGTGCAAGGCTTGTTTATCGAGCAGGATGTGTGTATGACTTCCCCTTCCGGGGACTTCAAGACTATGCCTGCTCCTGCGCGGACTCTGGCCGATCCCGTTGCTGTGGTGTCAATTCTAGAGGCACCATCAAAATACAGCTTCCACAGGGAGGGCCGCACCTGGCTGACCTCCAAAGTCTCATCTTCAGGAAGCTCTGGTTCCAGAGGGCAGTCTTCGGGTACTGGATGTTCATCAAAGAAGTCTGTGATAGCTTGGCCCTTGACGGCCCTTCGCGGTACATAGGAGATGTCATACTCCATAAGAATCACCGCCCATTTGCCCAAGTGGCCTTTGAGGGCCGGCTGAGACATGATGTATCTAAGCGGATCCTCCCTGGAAATCAGCTTAACTTCGTGCGACAGCATGTAGTGCCACAACTTCTTGACCGTGAAGACCAATGCGAGGCAGATCTTCTCGATGTAGGTGTACCTTTCCTCAGTTCTGACCATTCTTCGGCTGAGATAGTAGAGGGCATGTTCTTTTCCTTCTTCATTATTCTGGGCTAGCATTGCCCCCAGAGAATTGTGTGTGGCTGCTATGTAGAGGATCAGCGGCTGTCCTTTCACCGGCGTACCCAGCACTAGAGGAGTTTTCAGGTAATCTTTCAGTCTATCGAAGGCTAGCTGGCATTCCTCGTCCCAATAGAAGGGAATGTCTTTCATCATCAGTTTGTGAAAGGGGTGGAACCGCCCTGACAAGTTGGATATAAACTGCCGGATGTATGCCAGGCGGCCCTGAAGAGATCTTAGCTCAGAGAGATTCCTTGGCGAGGGTAACTCCTGAATCGCTTTGATCTTTGCGGGGTCCATTTCAATTCCCCGATACCTGACAATGAAACCCAGGAATTTTCCGCTCGAGACTCCGAACGCGCACTTCATAGGGTTCATTTTTAATTCATACTGCCTTAGCCTCTGGAAAATGACTCGGAGGTCCTGCAGATGGTCTTCTTTCTTTTTGGTCTTGACTACCAGGTCATCTATGTAGCACTCGACCTTATGGTAAAGCAGCTCATCAAATATTCTAGTCATCGCCCCCTGATAAGTTGCGCCGATGTTCTTTAATCCGAACGGCATTCTTTTGTAGTGGTAAATGCCTTTGGGTGTTCGAAAGGTAGTGTGGACCCGGTCACGTTCCACGATCCATATCTGGTTGTAGCCAGACGACCCATCCATGAATGATAAGGCCTCATGACCAGTAGTTGCATCTATCATGACTTCCGTTATCGGCACTAAACAGTCATCTTTAGGGCAGGCTTTATTCAGATCCCGAAAGTCAACACATATCCGGATCTGTCCATTCTTCTTCTTCACGGGTACGATGTTAGCCAGCCACATGGTATATTGATTTTCCTCGACGAAACCCACATCAATGAGCTTGTCGACCTCTTTACATATTTGAGTGATGAGCTCTGGCCTCATACGCCTAGGGGGCTGTTTCAACGGCTCTACCCCAGGGTTTATGGTCAGCTCATGCTGTGAGACCGAGGGGCTTAATCCCGGCATCTCTCTGTAGGTCCAGGCAAAACAGTCCCGATATTCTTGTAGCAGCTGGATGTACATCCTTTGTTCTTCAGCAGACAGTTGGGCACTGAGGAAGGTTGGTCTGGGGTCATCTTCGTCTCCCAGGTTGACTTCTATCAGTTCATCGACTGTTGCCTGACCTCCGTCTTCTATCTCAGGGGGTGCAGGCTGGAGGTTGACAAAGTCTGGTATATCATCTTCGAGGTCGAGGACCTCGATCCCTTCATCTTGACTTATTTGAGTTCTGCCAAAAATATCTTGTTCGGCTGACAATGGGTGCATGCACTGTTCTGCCAACAAGTTTACCTTACCAGCGGCTTCAAGGGGCGAGCTGATTGCCTCACTCCCTGCTGAGGGGATTGCAGTCACCATGGGCTGGCGATTATTTGTCATTGGGTCAGAGTGGCCTTGCAGCTCTTTGGCAAAGGGTGAAGAGATCTCGGTCCCCTGAGTTACCATGCCCTTAGTGAAGGCAACCATTTCTCTTCTAGCAGCATCTGTCTCCCGATCAGGCTCGGGGGAATTTTCCCTAACTGGTCCGAGAAGTGCCGGCATCATGAGTAAAGGAGGGCCACCGGTGGGAGGCCACTCTGCTTCTTCCACCTCTTCGGCTTCACTACTACTAGCTGTGTCAAATTTGGCTTGAAGAGCTGTATCTTCCGGGTAGACCTGTTCCCAGCAGCGACAGGGGAACACAGCCTCGGATTCCAGGTTTCTTGACTGGGCTGGCTGAATGCACTCAACTTCCATCGGGTGTTCATCAATAGCGACCCCCAGTGGGTTATCTTCCATCAGGTAAAAAGCAGAGATGGTGTCTACTTCATAGCGCCCGCTGTAATAGTATTCTTCGAGGGTGAAGCCCAATCCCGGATGCTGAGTGACATGCCTCATTTCTTTGTCCAGGCTCGGAGGGTACCATAGCTTCTGGAATGCTTCTTTCCTCTTGCGAGGTTGGCCGGAAGGGATGTGTTGCTTCTGGAACATCTTGGCCATTTGATTTGTCATAAATGTCAGCCCCTGTATAGGCATTGAGGGGTTCTCTATGTCTTCAGGCAGATGACAATCAGTGTCTTCTTGCGTAGGGTGCTCTTCGGCCATGTAGAACAAGCTGCTGGGACCACCTATCTGTGGCACCTCCCATGCTTTGAAAGGCTCGACAGTAGCATTGTCGAGGCTGAGAATTGGCTTGGTAAGACCTTTGGAGACTCCGATGTGGTCGTGCTGTTGATCAACCCTGACTTCATTAGTTTCGGGGTAGATGGCGGGAGGCGCTATCCGGCCTACATCCTCGGTGATAGTGATGTGTAAAACCACCTTGGGCTCGACATATCCACGCGGTGGCGGAGGAAACCATTCTGCTTTGGGAGTGTCTTTTATTGTGCTAGAAGGGGTCTTGGCTGCAGGGGCCCTCTGCGACCATTCTGCATATAAAGGGGCGTCTGCCAAGTGGCATTCGAATACTTCGAATGGGTGGAGATCAGAAAATACTCTTTCCTCTCTCCCATCCGTTCTGTATTTGATGCATTGGTGAAGTGTGGAAGGTACCACCATATTCTCATGTAGCCAGGGGTGACCAAGCAGTGCCTTATATGAGGTGCGGGAATCAATGACATGAAACTGCACCTTCGTGACGAAGTCCCCTAGGGTGAGCGTGAACTCTGCTACCCCTAGCGACACTTCGCACTTCTGATTGAAGCCGGCAATACGCATATCCCAGACCTTTTGTAGGTGCACGCTGAAATAGTACCTCTCATAAATCCTGTAGGGTAGAATGTTGACAGCTGCCCCCGGGTCAACCAGGATTCTGTTCCGCTCTCGGCCATTCATGTGTCCCCTCATATACAGAGGTCTGTTGTGACTGGTAGTAGGGAGCAACATGTCCTCCTGGGTGAAGGTCATGCTGGCCTATGGCAGTGCCTCAGCTAGGCAGGCTTGATATTGGGCAGGCGTCTGGAGAGCAGTAATGATCGCCTGTCGGGTCTCGTCACTGAGAGAGAGGATTTCCCAGACAATGAACCTCGCTGGGAGCTTCTTCAAGAGCTTGACCACCCGACTTCCAGCTCGGACATTGGACATCTTCATTTCAACCGCCCACTTGGGCTTGGAAGATTCTTGGACTGTGGCCCCTGATGGACCTACTTCATCAGACTCAGAGGCTGCACCCTTTTGCTCGGGATTACCTCCTGGCTGCTCCTTACAGGCTTCTACCGGGTAAGTTTCTACCCCTTCTGACAATCTGGGAGATTGCTGGATCTGTGGGTGATTTCCCCTGGTTGCCGGTTCAACCTCCCAACATGGCTACTATCCTTTTGACATTTTTATGAACTCCAGAAATGAAGGAGCGGGAGTGCCACCCCCACTTTGGTTGTATAAGCCTGACGGAGGGGGGATTTGAATTCCTCTGACCTCCGGAGGGGGTATCTTGTAGGGTTGCTCCCCTCTAAAGATAATATTATGATTGGCGGGCAGCTGACGCCCCTATATTCGGCCCGACCGGGTTGCATGTGCGGCCGTTGCGGCTTCGGCCTGGCTTTCCTTAGCGGCGAGCGTGAAGCAAATCTCTTCTTCATCCTCCTCACCGGGCAAATTGAACAAGGCAGAGAGGGTATTGCAAGAAAGGGTTGTTGTGACCCCTCTATGTTGATGATGTTGACACTTGCTTTATTTCATTGGCAACACCATTGTTTTGATTGATTGGCAACTGCTCTTGCTTTGATGAAATTGCTCTATCAGATTGACTATGTGTTCTTTGCATTTCATACACTGCTGTTTGCATTTCTCACTGTCATGGGTCGACGCATCCTCTGATGGGTCGACTCCTTTAGTAGACATGTCTTAGGCTAAGTCTATACAGCGTCTCATTCATGCTTTGATTAATGAAGTCTGTACATCAGTCTTCACATTCTAAGTCTGTACAGCTGTTGGGTTTGGACTCAGAGTCTGTACACTCGATTCGCCTTTGAATTGGTCAAGTGTGTACATTCCTTCACTGTAGCTTTCACGTATCCAAAGTCTACACATCGTGAAAGTCTATTCATTCTTCACTGACTTTCGTTCAAGGCAAAGTCTATACATTGGAGTCTTTCCCTACGTTTCTTAAGTGAAGTCTGTATACTCGTTTTTGAAGCCTGAAGTCTATACACTCCAGCCATTCCTTGAGATCAAGTATATACATCGGCACTGTAGCAGCATCGTCTAAGGTTGTGTCTCAGTTGAAGTCTGTACAGTGCTATTCACGCTTTGTCTGCATGCTGAAGTCTATACAGTGGACCGTCTCATTTAGCGTCTCTTGTGCAAAGTCTACACATTCCAGCGTCTTACGCCAACAAGCCTTCTCCAGCGTCTCACGCACCGTCTCACCAAGTCTGTACAGCGTCTGCATTGTCTCGCTCACACTTGCTAAAGTCTGAACATCCACAGTGTCTTTCATCGTCTCACTTTGCGTCTCAGTTTGCAAAGTCTATACATTCACTGCAGAGATCACTGTCAAGTCTATACAATGGTCTTCACACTTGAAGTCTATACATTCGATGTGCAGAGTTGATGTCTATACTGTGCCTTATGCTGATCGAGTCTACACATTGTTCGGTGGCAAGTCTGTACACTGGCCTCAGCTATTCAAGTCTATTCACTGGACTGTTTGGTCAATTCTATACACCCTTCAGTTGAAATTCTAAGTTTGTACATCGAACTGTGTTAAGTAAAGTCTATACATCCGATTGTACAGTGTCTTAGCCATCGTCTCACTTCTTCAAGTCTACACAATGGTCGGTGGTAAGTCTACACATTGGTGTTTCATTCGAAGTCTGTACACTCACCAGTGAACGACAAGTCCACACATTGGACTGTAGCTGCTTGTTCTTCAAAGTCTGTACATTGGGCTTTCACATGAAGTATGTACATCCGTTCGTTCTGCATCGTTATCAAGTCTGTACATCCACTCTTTGAGCATCAAGTATATACATTGGTATTGGGTGAGCATAGTCAAGTCTGTACACTGCACTCGAGTCCGTTGTCTTAAATAAAGTCTATACATTGGCATCGGTCTTCACCTTGAGTATGTACAGTGGCTGCTTCATATAGGAAGTATGTACAACCGTTGCCTCTTCATATAAAGTCTATACTATTCCTGGTGAGAGTCTAGCCCCTCAACATAGATTGTTAGTAATAGATGTCACTATCCCTAAATTCAAAAGAAAGATCATTATAAATAATTATTCCAAGATTAAATGGTGGAATTTAAAAGGTAAAAGTTTAGAAACATTTAAAAATCATCTATTAAAGGAAAATATTTAGAATTTAGAACAAGAAACTAATGTAATGTGGAATAATGTTACAAATTGTATAACGAGGGTTGCAAAACAACTCTTAGGCGAATCTAAAGGTAAAAAGAACTTAGAAAAAGAGACTTGGTGGTGGAGTGAGAAAATTCAAAATACCATTAAAGTAAAAAAGGAATGCTTTAAAGTTTGGCAAGCTAACAAAAATGCTCAAACCCTAGAAGCTTATAAAATCGCTAAAAAGAGAGCTAAGAAAATAGTCAGCGAAGCCAAATCAAAGGCATTTGAAGATTTATATAATAAATTAGGAACCCGAGAGGGTGAAAAGGACATATTTAAACTAGCTAAATTAAGAGAAAGGAAAACTAGAGATTTAGATCATGTTCGGTGCATTAAAGGTGAAGATCAAAGGGTTTTAACTAAGGATCTTGAGATTAAAGGGAGGTGGCATAGCTATTTTCAGAAGTTACTTAATGGAGATTCCGTCAAGGATTTATCTTTAGAAGGTACCCAAGAGCCCACAATATTTGATAAATATCAATATTTCAGGTGTATTAAGATGTCAGAAGTGGAGGATGCTTTAAGGAAAATGAAAGTGGGCAAGGCCTTAGGACTAGATGGCTTACCTATTGAAGTATGGAAAGGCCTAGGAGATATTGGTATTCAGTGGCTAACTAAATTTTTTAATAAAATTTTAAAGGAACGAAGAATGCCAGAAGTTTGGAGAAAAAGTGTTGTAGTTCCTTTCTATAAAAATAAAGGAGATATTCAAAGTTGTAATAATTATCGTGGAATTAAGCTTATGAGTCATACTATGAAACTTTGGGAAAGAGTAATTGATAAACGCCTCCGTGGTATGACTACTGTGTCGGAAAATCAGTTTGGTTTTATGCCAAATAGATCTACTACAGAAGCTATTTTCTTGCTACGGCAGCTAATGGAGAAGTATAGAGAGATGAGAAAAGATTTGTATATAGTTTTTCTTGATTTAGAGAAGGCGTACGATCGAGTACCGAGAGAATTGATTTGGTGGACATTAAGAAAGAAAGGAATCTCTCAAGGATATGTTGATTTGATTAAGGATATGTACGACGGTGCTATTACTAGTGTTCGAACTATTGCTGGGGAGACTGGTGAATTTCCCGTTTCTATAGGTTTGCATCAAGGTTCTGCACTAAGTCCGTATCTCTTTGCCTTAGTTATGGATGAAGTAACTAAACAATTGCATGATGATATCCCTTGGTGTATGCTATTTGCAGATGATATTGTTTTAATTGATGAGAGTATTGATGCTCTAAATGCTAAGTTAGAGCGTTGGAGACTTGCCTTGGAGTCTAAAGGTTTTAAAATTAGTAGGAGCAAGTCAGAATTTATGCACTGTAATTTTAGTAATGGGAGAGTGGTTCAGGAAGACATGGTTCTAATTGACGGACATAACATTCCGAAGAGTAGTAGCTTTCGATACTTAGGGTCTATCATACAAGAGAATGGGGAGATTTATGATGACGTTACACATAGGATTAAGGCAGGCTGGTTAAGATGGAGAAGTGCATCAGGTGTCCTTTGTGATCGTCGTATGCCTGTGAAACTCAAAGGGAGGTTTTATAGAACGGCTGTGAGACCTGCTCTGTTATATGGTACCGAGTGTTGGGCAGTACGAAAGGAACACATCCACAAAATGTGTGTAGCAGAGATGAGGATGTTGAGATGGATGTGTGGCAAGACTAAGAAAGACAAGATTAGGAATGAGCGCATCCGTAAGGACTTAGGGATAGCTCCAATTGATAGTAAAATGAGAGAAAATAGACTCAGGTGGTTTGGACATGTGTTTCGTCGCCCTAACTCAGCGCCGGTTAAAAGATGTGATCAAATCTTAGTGGATGCTAGCAAAAGAGCTCGAGGAAGGCCTAAAATGAGATGGTGCGATGTTATTAGGAAGGACATTAGTTCCTTGAGTTTAAATATGAATATTGCACTTGATAGAAATCTTTGGCGGAACAGGATTCATGTAGCCGACCCCAATTAATTGGGATAAGGCTCTGATGATGATGATGATGATGATGACTTTGGGCAAGTCTGTACACTGGTTTTCCTTCTTATGAAGCCTTTATATTTACTAAGTCTACACACTGCTTTCCTTCTCATGAAGCCTTTACGATCATTGAGTCTATACACTGCGTTGTGCATACTTTGCATTGCACTCATGGTTGCAAAGCCTGTACAGGGTTTACAGTTAAACTGAATATGTTCTTGTCTGTCTGACAGGGAATGCAGAGACAAATGAAGGGCACGTGATCCGAGGTACCTGGCTCGTGATCCGAGAAGAATAAGGTATCCAGATGAGGACACGTGTTCTGACACTCCATTGGATGCTGCCACGTGGTCCAAATGCTTTGGCGGGAAACGTGGAGAGCACACGCCTGCTGCTGCTGCTGCTATATATACATGCCTTCTTCCATAGAAGAAGGGAGATCGAAGAGAAGGATAGAAAGTCTATACAGCCAAAGCAGCAAGGCTCCTTCGATCCACTGAGAGAAAAGATACAGAGAAGAAGAAGAAATAGAGAAGAAGAAGAAATAGAGAAGAAGAAGAAAATGAGAGAAGAAGAGATAGAGAGCTGATTGAGAGTGAGAGTGAGAGAGTTTGTATCTCAGTCTCGTGGTTCAAAACCAGAGCTGAGCTTTTCTCTTTAGAGCTACATTGGTTTTGGGTTTTCCTTTTTTCGTTTTGATTATGTCTATCATTTCCAAATATTGTTTCCTCAAGCTGTGTGTCAGCGGTCTTGCAGTGGTAGTCTCCACTGGAGGGGTTAAGCTATATTTCCCCAGCGGTTGCAGAGGATCAGATCCTCTGGTCGGCAAGCTGTAGTGCCCAGCGAAGCTGTGTATCAGCGGATTGTTTGGCCAAGCTGTAAAGCCCAGCGGACGCAAGCTGTATTGCGCAGCAGGAAGCCATACTCGGTTGAGTGTGGGGTGGACGTAGGTCGTTGACCGAACCACCTAAAAATTGTGTGTGCAGTGTGTTTGTGTTTTTGTTTGATCTGTGTGCGATGGGAATTCTTGCTTAGCTTATTTGGTTTCATCGCTCATGCTCATGTCTAGCTTTCGATATATAGATATGGTGAATGGCTTTCATGGGTCGACCCTTTGCTTAGCATTCTTCCTTTAGCTTAACTAATGTTTGCCTAAATTCCGCTTTAGAACTTACAGTAGTTTTAAATTAGGCAAGTTGATCTATTCACCCCCCCTCTAGATCCACACTCAGTGGAGATAGACTGCGTCCATCTAACCCAACACTTGGTATCAGAGCCTAACTCTTCTGCAGGGACTCATCGCCCGAAGAGAATAGGCAGAGATAGATGCTCGAGGGATGATTGCCAAAGGTCACTCAACAACGAAGCCCCCATTCTTTGATGGATCAAACTACGCATACTGGAAGAACCGTATGCAAGTGTTCCTCAGGGCTAAGGATTATGAGATTTGGAAGATTGTCAGCAAGGGACCTTATGAGCTGTCCCCGAATGAAGATGTATGGACCAAGGAGGAGATCAGAAGGTCCACGCTGAATTGGAGTGCTATAAATGCTATCCAGTGCGCTCTGCGTCCTATAGAATTCTCCCGTGTGTCTGCTTACAAATCAGCTAAGGAGATGTGGGATGCGCTGGAAGTAATTCATGAAGGTACATCTCAAGTAAGAGAGCAGAAGGCCAATCTTCTTGTATCTGAGTATGAAGCCTTCAAGATGAAGCAGAATGAGTCCATCAGCGAAATGTACGCTCGGCTGACTGTCATAACCAATGGCCTCATAGGTTTTGGGAAACCTCAGACAGAGTATGATGTAGTGAGGAAAATTCTGCGCTCCCTGACTCCCATTTGGCAAACCAAAGCAACAGTGATGGAGGAGTCAAGGGACTTGCGTAATACTAAAGATGATGAGCTGATTGGCTCACTAATGGCATATGAGATAAACATGCCAAGGACAGATGAAGCCGAGAGGAAGAAGAAGCCGATAGCGTTGAAGGCTAGTTCCAGCAAATCAACAAAATCCAGCTCTAGCAGCTCTTCATCATCAGAGGAGAGCCTAAATGAAGAAGAAGATGTGACTCGATCTGAGATAGCCATGATGACTAGAGAGTTCAGGCGATTTCTCAGAAAGGGAGCAGGACGGTTCGGCCAGAAGAAATACAATGGTGGCCAAAAGGATAAAAGGTATAAATCTAAATCTGCAAAGAAAAATGAAGCTAATGTCTGTTATCAATGCAGGAAACTAGGGCATCTGAAAGCTGACTGTCCAGACAATCAGAAACATAAGGACAGGTCAAAGAAGAAAACCAAGAAGGGAAGAGCTATGATCAGCACATAAAGTGATGAAGATGAAGGCTCTTTCAACATCAGCTCAGATAGTGAAGCCGAATCTGAACAACCCATTTGCCTTATGGCAACAAGCTCCGAAGATAGAGAGGAGGACATAGATGAGGTAATCACTGGATTTGAAAACTTCACAATTGCTGATTGGGTAGATGCTTATCATGACATAGCTGATAGAGCTGATGATATTAGAAAAGAGAATAGGCATCTTAGAAGAAAAATCAATTCCATGCAAAATGATAAAACTCTATCTGATAAAATTGCATGTTTGGAATCTGAAAATGATAAACTGAAACTCACATGCTCTGAAGTAGAGGACATCAAAATTGAGTTAAAGGTTTCTAGGGAAGAGAATCTAAGACTTGAAAATGAAATTGATGAATGGAAGCTGAAGATTCAAAAATGTGAAAGTGAAGTAAAAATCATCTCTGAAAAATATGAAGCTGTCCTCAATGTCAACAATGAGCTGAAAAAGTCTATTGATGAACTTCAGAAAGATAATGAGGATAAAATGAAAACCATTGAGAAAATGACCCAAGGAACAGATAACTTAAATGCTTTGTTAGGGTCAAAGGTTAATTTCAGAAAAGAGGGCCTAGGATTTAGTTCTAGTGCAACAAAAATATTTAGGATGAGAACAATTTCATTTGTTGCTCAAAAGGAAAAGGGACCTCTAATTAGCATGAACTCAACAAATTTGATGAACAAAACTGCTAATCTGAAAAAGCCCAGTGCTGAGGAGAAGGGCAAACGAAAGGTTAATGAGCCTAGTAGAGCCAGCACATCCAAGCAGAATCCTAGGGCTCAGACTCAGGTTAGGGGTCAACCTACACAGTCCAGTAAACCCCAGGTCAAGGTAACCAAGTCTCCACCATCAACTCCACATCTGAAGAAGACCCAATATAAACCTATGTATAGGTCAGCAGGGTCCAAAGTACAGGGGAGACAGAGTGCTGCTAGGAGTCAACCCAATTATTTTTATCAACCCAGAGCTCAGACCCACTACAATGCACAGCCAAGCTACTTCAATAGGTCAGATTGGTCTAGAACTCAGGGTAGGTTTACAGGTCTTGCACACCAGGGTGCTCAATATCAAAGACCTTACAGTAGAAATTGGGTCAATGGATATGGTTACTGGACATCTAGAAACCAATATTTCCATAGCCAGCCCAGGAACTACTATGGCCAAAATTTTGTGAACACACCCTGGCCAAGGCACTGGCACAGAAATAACAATACTGTCAATAATCATGCTGCTGCCAATAAGAAAAAGAACAATAAAAAGAAAAGGAACAACAACAGAAGAAAATCTGTAGGATCCACTGAACAAAGTTCATTTAAACAAATGTGGATTCCAAAACATCTGCTTTCCTGCTTTGCTTCTAGTTTATTTACATTGGAGCCCAATCAGTCTTGGGTTCCAAACTTCTCTACCTAATTGTGTATGCAGGTATGCCTGACAGCCAAGAACAACTTGTGGTACATGGATAGCGGCTGCTCCAGGCATATGACAGGAGATAAGGCCAAATTTTGCATGCTGACTGAGAAAGTAGAAGGCCTTGTCACATTTGGAAGCAACACAAAGGGTAGGATTATCGGATCAGGTAAGGTAGGTAAGTGTTCTACCTGCTGCATTGATGATGTTATGCTGGTTGAAGGGTTAGCCTATAATCTACTTAGCATCAGCCAGTTATGTGATAAAGGTTACAATGTTTTATTTAATTCTCAATGCTGTAAGATTTTTGAACCTGATTCTGATATTGTCAAATTTTCTGAAAAAAGAATAAATAATACTTACATGATAAATTTAGATGAAATTCAACACACTAACCTTTACCTTACTGCCAGTAGAGAAGACATAGCATTTTTATGGCATCGTAGGTTAGGTCATGCTAGCTACACTGTTTTGCACAAATTAAATAAGCATGGCATGGTTAGAGGACTTCCTGAAGTCTCATTCAAGAAAGAAAATAAAATCTGTGATGCATGCACTCAATCAAAGATAACTAGAAAGTCATTTAAGTCTAGAACTGAAAATCTGTCTTCCAAACCCTATGAGTTGATACATATGGACCTTTTTGGGCCAACTAGATCTGTCAGCCTATCAGGGAGGAGGTATGAGTTTGTCATGGTAGATGACTTTTCTAGGTATACTTGGGTTTATTTCTTATCTAATAAGAGTGATGCTTTCTCTGAATTTCAAGAGTTTTATGATAAAACAAATCAGAAAATTGAAAACATTTTGTCTGATCATGGAGGTGAGTTTGAAAACTCACAATTTGATGAATTATGCAGGTCAAATGGAATCAACCACAGGTATTCCTCACCAAGGACACCTGAGCAGAATGGAGTTGTGGAGAGAAGGAACAGAACCCTAGTGGAAATGGGTCGTACACGCCTTGTCGAAGGTGGTCTACCAAGGAAATTTTGGGCTGAAGCAGTGAACACTGCCTGTTATGTAATTGACAGAGCCATGGTAAGACCTTCTACCCGGCAAACACCATATGAGATCTTAAAAGGTAAGAAACCTTCTATTGCTCACTTCAAGGTCTTTGGTTGTAAATGTTTCATTCACATAAATGATAAGAAGGACCTTGATAAATTTGAACCTAAAGGAGAATCAGGAATTTTTCTTGGCTATTCTGAAAACACCCGAGCATACAGAGTGTACAATCTGAACTCTAAGACTGTTGAAGAATCTCCACACATAGTTTTTGATGAATCCTTGGTAAATTCTAATGTTGGTCAATGCAGGAATGAAAACAATGGTGAAATTCTAAAGGAAGGAGATCCTGCAGACAAATCCGAGGATGAAGAAGGACATAAAGAGCTTAATGAAGAGGAGCCTACAGTTCAGGGGGAGGTAAATCAAGTTCATGATAGTCCAATTGCGAATATTAGATATCTCAAGGATCATCCTGTAGATAATGTTATTGGAAATCTGCATGACCCTCCTAGGACTAGAGGCCACTTAAGAATTCAACATGAACTGAATGCTTATGCTTTTGTATCAAACACAGAACCCAAGTCCATTGACTGTGCTCTCCAAGATGTGCATTGGATTAATGCCATGCATGAGGAGCTCAATCAATTTGACAGGAATAAGGTGTGGTTTTTGGTTCCACCTCCTGATCATGAAACAGTCATAGGGACTAAATGGGTATTTAGAAACAAAACTGATGAAGCAGGGAATGTTACTAAAAATAAAGCCAGACTTGTAGCTCAGGGGTACAATCAGGAATTTGGAATAGACATTGAAGAGTCTTTTGCCCCTGTAGCTAGGTTAGAAGCAATAAGAATTTTATTGGCTTATGCATGTTCCCTTGGAATAAATCTTCAGCAGATGGATGTGAAATCTGCTTTTCTAAATAGGGAAATTAATGAGGATGTATATGTGAGACAGTCTCCTGGGTTTGAATGTTTAGATTTCCCTAATCATGTTTACAAGCTCAATAAAGCTCTCTATGGTCTAAAGCAAGCTCCTAGAGCTTGGTATGACATGTTGAGCAAATTTCTCACCGACAAGAACTTCACAAGAGGTATAGTTGATCAAACATTATTTACCAAGGTAAGCCATCCCGATATTCTTATCATTCAGATTTATGTGGATGACATTGTGTTTGGGTCAACTAACCCCAAATTGTGTGAGGAATTCTCTCAAATAATGACTGATGAATTTGAAATGAGCTCAATGGGTGAGCTCAAACTATTTCTTGGACTGCATGTTACACAAACAGAAGATGGCACCTTCATCTCTCAGTCCAAGTATGTAAAGAACTTATTGAAGAAGTACAAAATGGACAACCTCAAAGAAATAGCTACTCCAATGTGTACCTCAACCAGTTTGGATGAAGATTCTAAAGGTAAACCTGTGGACCAAAGGCTATACAGAGGTATGATCGGATCTCTTCTCTATCTTACAGCATCTAGGCCTAATATATAATTTGATGTGTGTTTATGCTCTAGATTTCAGGCCAGTCCTAAAGAAACTCACTTTAAAGCTGTGAAAAGGATTTTTAGGTACTTACTAGGCACCCAAGAACTAGGTCTCTGGTATCCTGCTAAGTGTGAGTTAGAGCTTCTAGCCTACACTGATGCAGACTATGCTGGGTGTCGAGTAGATAGAAAAAGCACCAGTGGCTACTGTCAATTCCTTGGTGGCTGTCTTGTGTCTTGGGCATCTAAGAAGCAACACACTGTAGCATTATCCACAGCTGAAGCTGAGTATGTTGCAGCATGTAATTGTGCAGCCCAAGTACTTTGGATTAAGCACCAACTGGCTGATTATCAGATAAATCTGAGATGCATTCCACTTTTATGTGATAATACTAGTGCTATATGCCTTGCTAAAAATCCTGTTCACCATTCTAGGACTAAGCATATAGAGATAAAACATTATTTTCTTAGAGATGCTGTAAATAAAAACGAGATTGAAATGAATTTCATAGAAACTGAAAAATAAATTACTGATATTTTTACTAAGCCTCTTGGGAATGAAAAATTTAAGTTTCTTAAAAGAGAACTTGGCTTATGTACATTTCAGCATGATGAATGATTGTTTAACTACTGTGAATAAAATTTCTGATGTGGACTTGCATTTGATTGCTTGGATAATTCATGTGGATGTGAATATTGAAACAGACTCATAATCATTACTGAACATGCATGTAGAACTGTCCTGCATTGTATTTCTCTACATAACCGTGGTATATTAAATAGTAGGCTACTAAAGGGCAGGGAAATCTGTCTGGAGGTTCTTACTATGTGTGAGATGGTCCTTGAGACCATGTTCTCCGCCTAGTACCATGGGTTATATTGATTGATAGGGGAGTCTGAATGAGCATGAATTTCAAAATACTTTGTTCAGTGTTCAAAGAAAACATTGTATATATTCAAGGGGAGGTTGTCGAGTATTTGCATGTCTTTGCCTATCATTCATTCATGACCTATGCATAAGCTCTCTCTCAATTAATTCTTGCCTTTCATTAGCAAATTGCATGCATATAGACAGGGGGAGTATTGCTAGAAGTTCAGAGTGGTTTCAACTCTCTTGAAGTCATTCAACCTTTAACTCTGAATACTTGTCTCTGACATTATGGCAATCTGTTGGTCAGTTCTGATTTCTAAGTAGTAGAAAATGGACTTCTTCATTTATAAGAATTTGAATTGTTCAAAGACTGACGTAATGGTTTAAATCTTATAATGGTTGGAGTTTAAAGATTGCAATCAGTATATAAGTAAGTTGAAAATTGATAAAACTCTCAACCTCTTTCTTATTTCATGTTAGACAAAGCTAATCATATCTGAAATCTGAAAACTCATCTGAAATCATATTAGAGAGGTTAAGTATGTGTATTGTTCTTAAACAAGTCATTCTGAAACATAAAAAGGACAACTAAGAAAGATATTGAAAAACATTGAAAAATATTGAAAATTAATATTGACAGAGCAATGACTGGTAAATCACTGAGAAACTGAGTGATCCATCACAGAAGTGGACAACACTCATGTCATGAAGTATATCAGCTATCTCTGCATAAAATGCTCAAATCAGCAGGCTGGTTTCACTGAGTACCTGGGGATAACTGGCGTCTGATAAACGTGTACCCTCACACAAAAAGGTGTAACTCAGTTCTGTTAAATTTGATCATAGGCAGAATGGTCCATCTTGTTGAGTATCTAGGGGTATTGGTGTCTGATAAACGTATACCCTTACGTAGAAAGACTTATGGTACCTGAATGCTCTAAATGGTCTAATATTGATAATGCTGCTCCTTCAAAAGAAAAGTTCATGAGTGTCAATTTGTTTAGTTTCAATACATGACTTGATTTCTCTCAATATTTTTTATGAGACTATGAAAGTAAGATATTATGAAACTAAATCTTTCATGCAAATGTGATTCTGGTTTATTGTTTTATCATGCACAGTGAACTTATCTATTGCTTGTAGTGCATGAACTCCAAATTTTATCATCCTTAAACCAGAACTCTTTCTGACAGCAGTTTCTAATTTCATATGACTGAAGACTCTATGCTTTGGAATGCTTATTCATGAACTACCTGTTCAGAATGCCAGTCAGTTCTTCTCTTGATCATTCCCTTCTATTTAATTTTTCCCTCCTCTTTGTTGATGGCAAAGGGGGAGAATATTGTCTAGGGGGATGTCTAGGGGGAGAATACATATCTGTCTGAATTCTAAATTCATTCCAAGGGGGAGTGGGAGTGTATATGCATAATGATAAGGGAGAGTTTGAGGCAGTGAGTTGCATGCATTCATAGCATCTGCATGTCAATCTGCATAACTCATCATGTCTTTCATCAAACATATACCTATATGTCAGGATGTTGTTATTCTACTTCATATGGGGTTGCCATCATCAAAAAGGGGGAGATTGTTGTGCCCCCTCTATGTTGATGATGTTAACACTTGCTTTATTTCATTGGCAACACCATTGTTTTGATTGATTGGCAACTGCTCTTGCTTTGATGAAATTGCTCTATCAGATTGACTATGTGTTCTTTGCATTTCATACACTGCTGTTTGCATTTCTCACTGTCATGGGTCGACGCATCCTCTGATGGGTCGACTCCTTTAGCAGACATGTCTTAGGCTAAGTCTGTACAGCGTCTCATTCATGCTTTGATTAATGAAGTCTGTACATCAGTCTTCACATTCTAAGTCTGTACAGTCATTGGGTTTGGACTCAGAGTCTGTACACTCGATTCGCCTTTGAATTGGTCAAGTGTGTACATTCCTTCACTGTAGCTTTCACGTATCCAAAGTCTACACATCGTGAAAGTCTATTCATTCTTCACTGACTTTCGTTCAAGGTAAAGTCTCTACATTGGAGTCTTTCCCTACGTTTCTTAAGTGAAGTCTGTATACTCATTTCTGAAGCATGAAGTCTATACACTCCAGCCATTCCTTGAGATCAAGTATATACATCGGCACTGTAGCAGCATCGTCTAAGGTTGTGTCTCAGTTGAAGTCTGTACAGTGCTATTCACGCTTTGTCTGCATGCTGAAGTCTATACAGTGGACCGTCTCATTTAGCGTCTCCTGTGCAAAGTCTACACATTCCAGCGTCTTACGCCAACAAGCCTTCTCCAGCGTCTCACGCACCGTCTCACCAAGTCTGTACAGCGTCTGCATTGTCTCGCTCACACTTGCCAAAGTCTGAACATCCACAGTGTCTTTCATCGTCTCACTTTGCGTCTCAGTTTGCAAAGTTTATACATTCGCTGCAGAGATCACTATCAAGTCTATACAATGGTCTTCACACTTGAAGTCTATACATTCGATGTGCAGAGTTGATGTCTATACTGTGCCTTATGCTGATCGAGTCTACACATTGTTCGGTGGCAAGTCTGTACACTGGCCTCAGCTATTCAAGTCTATTCACTGGACTGTTTGGTCAAGTCTATACACCCTTCAGTTGAAATTCCAAGTCTGTACATCGGACTGTGTTAAGTAAAGTCTATACATCCGATTGTACAGTGTCTTAGCCATCGTCTCACTTCTTCAAGTCTACACAATGGTCGGTGGTAAGTCTACACATTGGTGTTTCATTCGAAGTCTGTACACTCACCAGTGAACGACAAGTCCACACATTGGACTGTAGCTGCTTGTTCTTCAAAGTCTGTACATTGGGCTTTCACATGAAGTATGTACATCCGTTCGTTCTGCATCGTTATCAAGTCTGTACAGCCACTCTTTGAGCATCAAGTATATACATTGGTATTGGGTGAGCATAGTCAAGTCTGTACACTGCACTCGAGTCCGTTGTCTTCAATAAAGTCTATACATTGGCATCGGTCTTCACCTTGAGTATGTACAGTGGCTGCTTCATATAGGAAGTATGTACAGTCGTTGCCTCTTCATATAAAGTCTATACTTTGGGCAAGTCTGTACACTGGTTTTCCTTCTTATGAAGCCTTTATATTTAATAAGTCTATACACTGCTTTCCTTCTCATGAAGCCTTTACGATCATTGAGTCTATACACTGCGTTGTGCATACTTTGCATTGCACTCGTGGTTGCAAAGACTGTACAGGGTTTACAGTTAAACTGAATATGTTCTTATCTGTCTGACAGGGAATGTAGAGACAAATGAAGGGCACGTGATCCGAGGTACCTGGCTCGTGATCCGAGAAGAACAAGGTATCCAGATGAGGACATGTGTTCTGACACTCCATTGGATGCTGCCACGTGGTCCAAATGCTTTGGCGAGAAACGTGGAGAGCACACGCCTGCTACTGCTGCTATATATACATGCCTTCTTCCATAGAAGAAGGGAGATCGAAGAGAAGGATAGAAAGTCTATACAGCCAAAGCAGCAAGGCTCCTTCTATCCACTGAGAGAAAAGATACAGAGAAGAAGAAGAAATAGAGAAGAAGAAGAAAACGAGAGAAGAAGAGATAGAGATCTGATTGAGAGTGAGAGTGAGAGAGTTTGTATCTCAGTCTCGTGGTTCAAAACCAGAGCTGAGCTTTACTCTTTAGAGCTACATTGGTTTTGGGTTGTCCTTTTTTCGTTTTGATTCTGTCTATCATTTTCGAATATTGTTTCCTCAAGCTGTGTGTCAGCGGTCTTGCAGTGGTAGTCTCCACTGGACGGGTTAAGCTGTATTTCCCCAGCGGTTGCAGAGGATCAGATCCTCTGGTCGGCAAGCTATAGTGCCCAGCGAAGCTGTGTATCAGGGGATTGTTTGGCCAAGCTGTAAAGCCCAGCGGACGCAAGCTGTGTTACGCAGCAGGAAGCCATACTCGGTTGAGTGTGGGGTGGACGTAGGTCGTTGACCGAACCACCTAAAAATTGTGTGTGCAGTGTGTTTGTGTTTTTGTTTGATCTGTGTGCGATGGGAATTCTTGCTTAGCTTATTTGGTTTCATCGCTCATGCACATGTCTAGCTTTCGATATATAGATATGGTGAATGGCTTTCATGGGTCGACCCTTTGCTTAGCATTCTTCCTTTAGCTTAACTAATGTTTGCCTAAATTCTGCTTTAGAACTTACAGTAGTTTTAAATTAGGCAAGTTGATCTATTCACCCCCCCTCTAGATCCACACTTAGTGGAGATAGATTGCGTCCATCTAACCCAACAAGGGTCACTCCCGTTGTAGCCTTGCCGGCCCCTTTCTTCCTTGTTTATCTCCTTTTCTTTTCTTTGACTGGCGCCTGCCCCCAGAACATGCTGCCATCTTTGTGTTGTGCCCCTGTGGTTTTGATGATAGTAAACACTATAAGTCACCATTTGCATATGTGCATGAAAGATCTTGTTGATTCATTTAAGTGCATTCATATGTGTTCTTGTATTTGTGAATGTGTGCTTGTGAATGGCATTCCATTATATCTGTCTGACATCTGGACAGAAGTGTTGTGAATGTGTGCTTGTGAATGGCATTCCATTAGTTCTGTCTGACATCTGGACAGAAGTGGGTCGACCCCCTTCTTAAATGGGTCGACCCCCCCAAGATTCGAATGCTATACTTTGGCTGCTGCATGCTCACACGATCAGTTAAGTCCATACATTGCTTCTAGCATGCACACACACACCCAAGTATATACATTGCTGCATGCTCACTGCATTTAATGTTATGCCTGCACATTGCTTAAGTCTATACAGAGTTAACATTGTCTCGCACACAAGTTCACTTCCAAGTCTATACATTCTTGCATTTTGTGCTTCACGCTTTGTTCAAGTCTATACACTCTGTTGCATATTGAACGTGAAGTCTATACATCATCCACCGTCTCATGCTGTGTCTCATCCAAAGTCTATACATTCACATGTAGGCAAAGTCTGCACATTGGCAGCACTGTGCAAGTCTATACATTGCCTTTGGGCATCCAAGTCTATACATTGCCTTTGGGCATCCAAGTCTATACATTGGCAGTGTGTCTGTGTTTCAAGCCATTCGTCAAGTCTACACACTGTCCTATAGCTTGCATGAGTCATCGGTGAAGTCTGTACAGTCAGTGTGTTTCGCTCATCTAAAGTCTATACATTCCTTCCTATCTTTACGTACGTTCTGAACTGAGCAAGTCTATACATTCCTTTCCTTTGCCTACGTTCAGAACACAAGTCTACACACTGTTCTGTACATCGCCTTCAAGCCTTCCAAAGTCTATACATTCCTGTAGCATGCACGAAGTGAAGTCTATACATCGTGTGCTTCGAAGCTTTCAAGTCTGTACATGGTCTTGGCATTTGCATTGAAGTCTATACATTGGTCTTCGTTTCAAGTCTATACATTGGCCTTCAAGCAATTCCAAGTCTGTACATTGGGCAAGTGTCTTGTGCTTTGAAGCTTTATCAAGTCTATACAGCCATGTCTTCATTGCCTTGCTTCTTCATGCATTTGCTAGTCTATACAGCAACTAAGTCTTTACATTGTGTTGCATTGCATGCATTACCTAAAGTCTATATATCGCATGCATTGCACACTGCAAGTCTGTACAGCCCAAGTCTGTACATCCGAATGTCTCATTCAGCGTCTGACACTTGCAAGTCTACACATTGTTCTTCAAGTAAGTCTATACACTGCATTTGTACATTGTTCTGTCATGCACATAAAACTCACAAGTCTGAACGTTGCTTAGTTGCACGCCACACACTTAGCAAGTCCATACACTCCTCTATGCATAGTCAATTCTATACAGACTTAGCGAAAGCTTAGCTAGTCTATACATTGGTCTCTTAGGCATGTAAACACCAAGTCTATACACTCCTTGTTTCATGTCTATACATTCGGTTGTTCCATGCATTTTCATCAAGTCTATACAGAGCTTGCCTCAAAGTCTGGACAGCGTTCGCCTCAATGTCTGTACAGCCTGTGTGTTGAACGAACACAAGTCTGTACATCGTCCAGCGCTTCATGTGAAGTATGTACAATGCCTTAGTCTTCTACACATGAAGCCCATACATTGCTGTTGCATTCACGCCAAGTCCATACACTGCATTTGTGCATTGTTCACAGCAAGTCTGTACATTGAGTTCTCATGCATGTAAGCATCGAGTCTATACACTCGCTCGTCTCTCCAAGTCTTTACATCGGCGCACTGTTCATGCATCAGTTCTTCAAGTCTATGCATCGGCGCACTGTTCATGCATCAGTTCTCCAAGTCTATACATCGGCGCACTGTTCATGCATCAGTTCTTCAAGTCTATGCATCGGCGCACTGTTCATGCATCAGCTCTCCAAGTCTATACATCGGAGCACTATTCATGCATCTGTTGAGTCTATACACTGGCTATGGTTTGTCATGCATCTTACCCACGCAAGTCTGTACACTGAGGTCGCTTGAAGGGCTTCAAGTCTACACACTCTCACGTTGTACGTACTTGCTTAATTGCTGCTTCTAAAGTCTACACATTCGATTGCTTCATGCTTTACACAGAAGTCTACACATTCCACTCTGTTATGTTAATGCATCATTTTGCAAGTCTGTACACTGAGGTCGCTTGAAGGGCTTCAAGTCTACACACTCTCACGTTGTACATACTTGCTTATTTGCTGCTTCTAAAGTCTATACACGCTGTGTTAAGAGCATGAACTAACTAATTGCATTTCTTTGTCTATGCCTGCAGATGAGTCAGGCTGATGAATGGGCACGTGATCCGAGGTTGGCACCTGGCACGTGATCCGAGGTGTCCTCTGGATAAAGGGGGCACACGCCCTAGTTGCTGCATATATATATATGAAGGTTCTTCATCCGTAGTAGACAGACAGATAGAAGAGGGCTGATCGAGAGAGTGTTAGAAGAAAGTGAGAGCAGTAGAGAGGCAGTGAGCAACAGAAGAAGAAGAAGAAATAGAAGAAGAGTGCAGCAGAAGAAAAAGAGAAAGAGAGAGAGCTCGTGAGGATTGAGAGAAGAAGAGTAGACAGTGAGAGAAAGATGCAGAGAAGAAAAAGAAGAGTAAGAAGAGGAGAGATCGAGAGATAAGAAGTTTCATCAGAAGATTAGATCCTGCTGGACCGTGGATCATATCCAGGCCAGTCAGCTCCTGCGAGAGCCAAATTATGATTTCATTTCCAGCTTTCTGTTTGCTGTGTTATTTTCATTTCTTATTTTTTTTTGTTTCTCCGATTACCTTTGTTCTTCCGATTCTCTGGATAGAGGTCGGGTTCCTCCTGTGGACTCAGGAGAAGGGAGACCTTGTGTCTACGGTTCGCAAGTGGATGGGAGTCACTTGTGGGTTCCCTCCTGGTCTGGAGGAAGAGTGGTCTGTGGCCTCTGGTTTGCTGGTGACGGGGAGTCACTGGTGGGTTCCAAGTGGCTGGGAGTCACTTGGGGTGTCCCTCCGGTCTGGAGGAAGAGGGGAGGCTGTTCCCCTGGTCAAACTGTTTGGCAGCAAGTGTTTGCAGACTGAGTCTACGGTTCTAGCGCTAGCTAGTGGAAGCCTCACTCCGGTTTGGAGTGAGGGGTGGACGTAGGTCTTGGTGACCGAACCACCTAAAAAATCTATTGTGCAGTGGTTGTTTGATTTCGTGGTTACTTCCGCTAGATGAATGTTTTAGGCGCGCTACATATTTGCTCTATTGTTTAAGCCATCTGTGTTTTAATTTCGCAATATTGTTTGAGCGAAAAGTTTTTAAGGGTGGGATTCATTCACCCCCCCTCTGAATCTATCGCACCGATCCTATCAATTGGTATCAGAGCGGTGTCTGCATAGAAGGTCCAGCGACCTGCAGATCCGATCTTGCAGTCTTCGGTGCTAATTTGCTTTTGGTGCATCAATATTCCTGTTGAATTAAATCTGATATGTTTCCATGGGTGATCCACCAGTTTTCAACAGCTCCAATTTTAATGTATGATTTGTCAGTCTAAAAAATTATGCTATATCAGTTAATCCTGATCTGTGGAAGTTAATTTCACACGGTCCTCATAAATTACCAAAGAAAAAGTCCAAATGGACTGACAGTCACAGATCAATGTATGAAGAGAATCAGATAGCTATGAATCTAATGAAGGCAGCTACTGATAAGGCTTTACATTCCTGCTTTCATGATTGCAGCTCTGCTAAAGACATTCTAGATATGCTGAAGCGAGCTCAGAAGAGAAGTGAAGACAGCTGCATGATGGCTAACAGAAGTAATCAAAGTGACAGCCAAAATGACGAAGATGATGATGAAGAGGTAAACCCTTTCAAGAATTTCTCTTTGGATGATTGGGAAAATGCATATGCTGAATTGCTTGAATCTCATGAACATTTAAGAAAACAGTATAAAAAATTAAAAAAGGGTACTGGGTTAGATAGTTCAAGCTCTCCATGTGAAAATTGTTCTAATATCAAGCAATCCCATGATGCCTGCTTGTCTGATATCCATATGCATGAAAATCAGAATGGAAAATTGAAGAAGGAACTTGAATGTGCTTGCTCTGAACTAAGTAGGCTAGAATATGAAAATGACTCTCTGAAACAATATGTTAAAGAAAATAAAGAAAAATTTGGGAAACTTGAGCAAGAGAAGAACTTGTTTGCTGAAAAATTTAATGCCATAAAATCTGTAAATATAGAATTACAGAAAGATTTTGAAAAACAACAAAAAGAATTGAAGGAGTTTGAAGCTGGGAGAGAAAGCAAGGTTAACTCAGAAGATCAAACTCTAATAAATGAGTTAATTCAAAATGATAAGCTTAAGGAAGAAAATGAGAAGTTAAAACTGCTGAACTCCACTATGTCTGAGAGACTTCTAGCCTTAGAAAGAGGAAAAACTGTTTGCGTTGAAGATTCTGAAAAATTGAGCAATCTAGAACAAGAGATTGAAAAATACAAAATAGCTAACAAAGTTTTGAATGAAGCTATGAATTGCAGTGAGCAAGAGATTGCCAGTTATGAGTTACACATTTCCTCTCTAGAAAATGAAATCCAAGACTTAAAAGATTCTTTGTCTAAGTTTGTGAGTGGGCAAGAAAACCTAGACAAGCTACTAGGTGTAAAAGTCAATGTCAGGAAGGAAGGGTTGGGCTACAATAATCTGAATAAAAAGGCTTTTAAGAATAAAGTAATGACATCATTTGTAAATGCTTCAAATATAGCCTCTACATCAAAAGATAAACATCCCATTGTTTAGAAAATATTGGGAACAAAGGTTAATTGCAAGAAAGAGGGACTGTGTTACAATCCAGTCATGAGGAAGGTTGATGGATCCAACCTGAAAACTGTTTTTGTTAAATCTTCAGAACAAGAAAAGCCTTCTACCTCATCTCCACCTCAGTACAAGGCTAAGAAAATAGAAAAATAGGATAAAAATCAGAAAAGGATTGGAAAACAGAAAATAAATAAAAAAGGTTCATCAGTGCATGTTGATCACAGTCCTCACACACACTCACATGCATCTAAAAAGAAAATGATCTGTCATTACTGTCATAGATTTGGACATCTGATGCATGAGTGTAAATTGATGGAGAAGGATGATAGGAATGCGAGGGAATTTCATGATAAAAATTCTTCACCTCAGAAAAAGAAAACTGAATGCTTTCACTGTGGCAAATTTGGTCATAAGGCATTTGAATGTTGGCATGCTCAGGGTAGAAAGTTTAATTCTAAAACTGTCAATCTCCCTGCAGACATAAATGATGCTGATAGGAATAAATTTGTTGTAAATAGAAACTATTCTGCATGTTTCAATTGTGGCAAGATGGGCCACATTGCAGCTCATTGCTGGCATGTTAAGGGGAAGAAATTTCATTATGAGTTTTTTAATTTCCATGACAACAAAAATGTTTTTGAAAGGAAAACTCTTGCATGTCTTGAGTGTGGTAAGGTAGGCCACAAAGCTAGAGATTGTTGGCATGCTCAGTGGGCCATAGAGCTAAGGTAGGCCACAGAGCTAAAAAATCTACTGTGTAGTGGTTGTTTGATTTCGTGGTTACTTTCGCTAGATGAATGTTTTAGGCGCGCTACATATTTGCTCTATTGTTTAAGCCATCTGTGTTTTAATTCCGCAATATTGTTTGAGCGAAAAGTTTTTAAGGGTTGGATTCATTCACCCCCCCTCTGAATCCATCGCACCGATCCTATCACTTTGTCTGATGCCTTGTCAGCTTCCCCTTCCTGCTTCAGTGAAAGCTGTTCTAGCTCCCGCCATGGGAGATGATCTTGTACCAGCAAAGGTTCTAGCTCGGGCTGCACATACTCATCTAGCCCATTTATATAGTCCTACAGCCGCTGAGCTTCTGGGCTGATCTTCTTGACCACCGGCAATGGAGTCTGCCTCCTCCGATTGCGGGTAGGCATCCGGATAACTGCTGGTGGATTGGTCCACACAGGTGTTGTTACCGGTGGAGGGGGTCGTGGTGTGACGCCACGAACATGTGCTCCCGGTGTCGGGCGAGGTAGGGCCTTTTTCTTGTTTCTTGCGGGGACTTGTTGCCATCCCTCTTGTTCTTTTATTGGGACCAGAAAGCAGGCTTCATGTGTATGCTGAGTACTGGCTTCTGCGGTCTCCTCAGGCAAGGCTTGATACAAAGAGACCATATTGACGGCGGCTCTTCTTATGGGCGCCGCATGTGGTTGTGGAGGGTCGACCTTGTACTCCCCCAATTCTATTTCTTCCTTTTTTATCATGCATTTGATGATATCCTTGAAAACATAACAGTCTTCAATTGGATGCCCCAGCATCTGGTGGTAAGGATAAAATCTTGGGCTATCTCTTCTCTTCAGGTCCTCCGGCCTCCTTGGCTCAGGCAGGGTGACCTTATCATACTGGGTAACCCAGTCAAATAGGATCTTGGTCTTCTCCTTTGGGAAAGAGTATGGCTTCTTCATTTTATCCCGGAGGGATGGGCCTTCTTCGCCGTCTCCGGTCTTGGCAGGCTGAGGAGCAGCTGTCTTCTTGCCTTTATCTTTTTGCTGTTCAAATGTCTTGATATCAAGGGCATTTGCTTCTTTCGGTGCCTGGCGCCGTTCTGTTGCTTTGCCCTTTTGTGCAGTAGGGGTGTTTGGTGTGGGGGCTGGTTTTGCTAGGAAAGCCTCCACTTTGGCAATAATAATGTTCAGACGGTCGAACGACCGGATTTCCATGCCAATCATCTTCTCCAGCACCTCTCTCCTGAGGTTCTGTTTGCAGATCTGCACAGCGTCCTCCTGGTGCGGGGGCCACTTGCATCTCATTCCGAGGTTCCTCCACCTCTTGATGTAGTCGAGAGCAGTCTCATCTGCCCTCTGTCTTGTTGAATAAAGTTCAGCCACTGTGACCTCCCTCTCTGTAACATGAAATCTTTCTCTGAACTTCCTCTGCATGTCCGACCAGTCGCTGATCGACCCGGCCGGGAGGCTGGAGTTCCATTCAAAGGCGAGCCGTGTGAGTGAGGACCTGAAGAACTTCAGCAAATATGACTCGTCGGTGGCTAAGTCACCCATGATGGTCATGTAGTAGGTGGCATGTTCCTTCGGGGATCCCTTCCCGTTGAACTTGTCGAACTTCGGCGGCTTGCTGATCCCGGAAGGGAGCCGCTTAGCAGCATGATGCGGTGGATATGGCACCCTATATACATCGAATATAACATAGTCACCTTCAGCTCTTTCAGCGAGCTTCATCTCGATCATCCTTTCTACCATCATCTTGCTCATGGTGGTTGGGTCGACCGGTTCCGGGTAGAAATGCGCCGGCTGCAAATAGGGGGTGACCACGGTGGTCGCCTGTGGAGGAGGACGCAGCAATGGAGGTGTTTGGTGCACCTGAGGCAGCACCGGGGGAGCCAGTGATTGTGATGGGCGTTGTTGGGTTGTCGCCAAATTTGGCTCCGCCTGCAGAGGCGGGGCATAGAGTGGCGGGAAGTCGTTCTTGCTGATGGCTCCCCTTGATGATTCGGCCTACACATCAGGCCGCTTGGAAGCGGAGGACTGCTCTGTCTTTTCCGTTAACTGCTTCTTCAGCTGTTCTATCTCCTGGCGGTACCTCTGGAGCATCATTAGTACGGCTGGATCCATAGCCGCTGTGTTGGGGATGGCCTCTGTTGTCTCGCCAGATGCACCCTCAGGTAGGATGTCAAGCAAGACATCTTCATCTTCATCTGCCGTTATCACATTTGCTGTGAGAATAACGGCCTTGTCATGCTGTTGGGGGCAGGGCAGGGCTTGCTTTCCCTGGGTTGCTGCCAGCATCGATTTCACGGCCTCCACTCTTCGAGTGCTCGGCCCCGGTCTGTCGGCTAGCCAGGCCAACTCTTGAGACTCTTCGGGCAGTTTTCCATAATGGCCATCTATCCCGGCCATATTGCATGTGAAGATCTTCATCCTGCGCCTCTGTCTGCGAACCTTGCTCTTGGCATTCTCCGGGAAGGTAAGCCTTTTGAACACAGAGATACTTTTCTTTTCCCCTTGACGGGAGATAGTGTCATCGGCTTGAGTATCAGAGCCGTCTCCATATCCATTGTCATCAACCGATGACGTCATCCTCCTATCTTCTTCTTCTCCCGCTGCCATTAATGGACAGTGGTCTTCTTCAGCTGCGGCTGCCTGCAACAGCCGTTGTTGGCCCAAAGAGGGGTTGCCCAACCTTCTAAAATTGCTTCTGACCATATTGGTCATTTCATCTTGCCCTCGGCCCGAGTGCGGGGTCGGGGACAATTGTTGACCTATCATCGGAGGAATGTGAGTAAACCGAGCCCTCTCGGTAGTCTGGTGTAATCTTCTTCCCATAATGGGGATATTGGCTTGTCGGGCGCAGGCCCTAAAGCTTTCTCGGCGTGGCGGATCCACGATTGTCTCTTCCTTCCTTGTGATAAGGTTCCTCTTGTTGTTTTCTTCTGCTCTGGTGGATCTGGGGTGATACTGCACTGGAGCTTCTTGCTGGATAGGCTGGACCTTTTTGGGGACCAAAACCTGCTTGAATCTTCTTGGCTTAGGAGCCAACATCCTCTGGCCATGACGGCCGGCTTCTTCTTCTTCGGCCCAGCGAGAGCTTGGTAGGAGTTGCGGACTGGCACAGTAGGGATTACCCGGTCCGGGCTCACTCGAGCCTTGCGCCCGTCCAGAAAGACACGAAGGCCACCGACCAGCATAGACTTGCCGGATGTGGAGAGTCGTCCGGTCAAAGCAGCATCAGCCTTCATTCGGGGGTTCCGGTGTCGGCGTCTCCCAAAGCTCTTGGCAAGGACGGGGCGGGCCCCGTGAGTAATGTGATGCACCGTGCAGCTGGCGACTTGGGATGGACTTACGGACGAGTTGTCACAGTGTCGAGCCTCTGGGGCCTCGACCTTTTCAGCAACCTTTTCTTCGACGGTCTCCAGGGACTCTGTCTGCAACATGTCAACGAAGGCTAACCCCAAGAAGTTGGGGAAGCCTACAGCTGGTGGGAAATATCCGAAGACCATGGGTACCGCCAGGTACCCGTGCTCCGCATGGTCGGCTACGATTGTGGGGCCGAAGCCAACACCAGTGAGTCCGGATGACGTCATCGTTTACCTGAGACAAACAGACAAACAATCAGCATTCTTGGGGTAAGCCCCCGAAGGTATCCTCTCTTGGCAAAGAGATGAAGGGAGACTCGGGTCCCACCGGGCATGCCAGACTTGTGGGGATGTTTTTTGTTTAGGTTTATTTTACTGGATTTATTAGGCGTGCCAGTCGCCGGAGTGCCGATTCATTGTGCGCTCGACCTGACTTAGTCAGTCGATTGTGATATTCGTGTAAGGACCCTGAGTCCGTCATACCATAAAGGCTATGCCGTTAATTACGTCCTTCCAAAGAAGGACAACCCTTGATTAATTGCCAAGAAAGGATGCCTCGGGGGCAAAATGAGATACGACTATTACGCTAACTCTGCTAACGGGATGCGAAATATGCATAGAAAATCATGCTACGCGGGACATGATAACGGTGTTATGGCACAAACCCGGTAGCACATCCCCTTATTTTGGACTATGCCAAAGGGGGAAAATAGGTCATCCACCCACGGAATGCCGGGATGGAAGCCAAAAGAGAGGCGGGCGTAGCCCTGGATCCAAAATGATTTGAATATGATGGGACAGTGTCTGCTACCATGTCATTTTTTAATATTCCCCTCAAAGGACCATTGGAGGACATGCAGTGGCAGAACTCCGAGGGTCAGCGGGGTGACAAAAGAAACCTCGTATTCGGTATAATGTAGGGGTAAAACCCCGATTAATGTATCTCCCGTGGATCTGGATGAAGAACCATGATTCCCTCGTAAAGCGATGAAGGCTGGCATGAAGGTTGACAGGAATGGGACATTGAGTTTAGACTGGATTTGGGTCTAATGGAGTTGTTGAGACATCAGATTTGGATGGCACCTGTTAACAAGATGAAACGGCGCGGATAGGAGTCAGCGCGAGGGGTATCCCGACGCGACGGGCAACCGGCGTGGCTGGAAATATAGGCAGACAGCATGGTAGGGCATATGGCATGGCAGGTTCCTGACGCGCCCTTCACCCGGTGCGAGTTTGGCGCCGGGAGGAGGTGACGCCGGGAGGTGATGGCGCCGGGAGGCAATGGCGCCGGGAGGCCATTTTGTTGGTTTTCTTCCGATATTATGAGGGGTTCTTATGAGTTCAAGGGGATCCTCTGTATTCAACGGGGATTCCATGGCAATAATTGGGTGAGATAGAATATGGGGGTGGATTCATTCACCAGGGGGTCCGAGGAGACAGTGTAACTGTAACGTATATCCCCTGTGGCGACCAAGGTGTCATGAGATGATATAGCTCAGCCCTTTGCCACACGGTTGGGGGCTAAATGCATAATTTCGGTGAAAACATCGCACTATGTGACCGAATAACCCTCTGAACGAATTTTGACAGCACCTCCCCTTATTTCGGGAGTATGCCAAAAGGGTATTATAGGTCATCCACTCACGAACTGTCGGAGTGGAAACCAAAATAAGAGCCGGGCGTAGCCCGAGATCCAAGGGATCCAAATCATATGGGGCTTTATCCCCTGTACAGTCAATGGAGGACATGCAGCGGCAGAAATCCAAGACTTAATAGGGTTATAAAATGTGGGGGAATGACACCTTTAATATGGCTCCCATGAGGATAGAGGGAAAGGTAGTGCGTCTCCATAGGACATGGTATGATGAGCAGGGTTGGCGTGGCCTGACGGCATCGGCATGAACGCATGGACGTGGCCAGCAGGTGTAAAGGTATCGGCGCGAAGAAGGAGTTGGGCTTCGGCGCGACATAAGAGACTCAGCCGGCGTGGCAAGCCCTTGGCGCGAGACTTGCGCCGAGAGGTGCTCGCGTCGGGAGGCTTCCTGAAGTGAGGTTTCTAGAGGGGTTTGAAGGCAGGGGCTTTGGGCATTTAAAGAAAAAGGGTTTGTTGAACAATTTGAAGACCAATTCGGACGATCATGGAGAGGATGGTCCGGGGTGGAGACGACCTTCCTTCTGGGGCCTCACTGGGAGCAGAACCATGCACGGAAACCTCACGATTCTGATTCGTCCTTTCTCATTTCACAGACGAGAAGCCATGAGATAGGCTGTCTCAGGCTCTCGTTGTGAGTGTAAAGTTGAAAGAATCATACGATGAACGAACATTCAACAGACTCAGAAAGCCAAAACGGTAAAGCATGCATAGATGTGCAGCCATCAATATCCATAGCATATAGTGCAGAGGCAGAAACAAAAGAATAATGACGGGGGAGAACTCAGCCCGCCTTTCATCAACTATTTCTTCTGAAACAGCGTACAAAAATTCAACTCGGGAGAAAAAGAAGCATACACCAACTCTATCTCTGAGGGCAGGGTTACATTGGCATTCAGTGCTACGGGAGCAGAGATGCTAGAAAGCAGAGATACAAACGAGAAGGGGGAGCAGTATTCAGACAGAGGAGAAAGGGGGAAGAGGAGCTGCAGCTGCTCGGGACGTCGAACGGCACACCCCACCTGGCTTCTTCCTTCGAGCCTCTGCCCCTCTCTTTTCTTTAGCTTCTATGGAGGGCTCTCGAGCTCCCCCTTTCTTTCAGTGGCTAACTCTTCTATCTCCTTCCACCCTCTTTTCTTTTCCTTCTCTTTTTTTCTCTGTTGCCCCCGTTCTTTCTTTTTCTTCGAAGGGCAGCCTTCTTATAGAGGGATGACCCTCATTCTCTCGGCCTGAGCTTCCCGGCGAGCCAGCATCCATCTTCCCGGCGTGGGCAGCCCTCGGCGCATCTCAGTTCACATTTGGGCTTGGCCCATTTTCCTGTCATTCGGCACAGGATCCACCTAATGGACTCCTTCCGACAGTGGGCTTCTTGGCATATATATTAAGACTTCATGGGGCTTGTTTAACACCTTGCATTCACAAACATGTGTGAGGCACTGTGCATCCCACCTTTGGAGAATCAGAATTATCTGAGCATCCTTTCTTAGCAGACAGATGATTGCCTGAATGTTGGTATGGTTTTATCAGCCTGACTACCTGAATGATAGCCGTATTGGACAGCGGCCTAGCCAGGGATGGCTTTAGCCGAACAAAGTGTTAGGAATAGCGGGTCTCTTCTATTCTGATTCTCGGAACTTTCAGGGATGGAACAGGAGCCGCACCCTCGACTGGTCTTCAAAGCTATGAATTTACTTTGGTCTCTTCTGGTATATTTTAGGTGTCAACACCTCATTACTGCGTTAACTCAGACTTCTTCACCAATAATCCTATTCAATCAATTGCGTGAGCCACACTTCAGGTTCACAAAACATTAATCTCTAGGTGCTAACTTGCTCTCCTCAGCAAGTAAAATCTGGTACAAACTCCCCCTCAGATCATGCATGACAAAAAGTTTTGATGAAAATGCAGTGATTGACATGATGGGCTTTTTATTTATCATGTGTTTTTCAAGACAGAGAAAATGACCAAAAACTGAACTCCCCCTAGATTTTTGACTTATTTAGAAACCAAGAGCTTTCAATTTAAGCAAGGCATGTAATCAATTTATTGCTAGGTAAAGTTAACCAATGAAATTCCAAAGAATAAACTGAGCTATCAAGTTAGGCAACAAGATGAGGATTACATAGTCCAAGATCTCTCCTAAGACAAGTAAATCTATCATTACTCAGAGGCTTGGTAAAAATGTCAGCAACTTGATGTTGTGAGTCAACAAAAACTAATTTAAAGCTTCCTTTATTAACTTCATCTCGCAAGAAGTGATGCCTAATTTCTATATGTTTGGTCCTAGAGTGCTGAATAGGATTCTTTGCCAGGTTAATGGCATTTGTGTTATCACACAAGATTGGGACACACCCAAGATCAGTTTGATAATCTTGGAGTTGGTGTTTGATCCACAACACTTGAGTGCCACAACTCCCTGCAGTGACATATTCTGCCTCTGCAGTGGATAGTGCCACTGAGTGTTGTTTCTTGAATGCCCAAGAAACCAAACACTCTCCCAAAAATTGGCAATAGCCACTTGTGCTTTTCCTATCAAGTTTGCATCCAGCATAGTCTGCATCAGAATAAGATACTAAGTCAAGAGCGCAAGATGCAGGATACCAAATCCCTATATCTCGAGTTCCGGCAAGGTATCGAAAGATACGCTTAACTGAGCTCAAGTGGGATTCTCTAGGATCAGATTGAAAACGAGCACACATGCATACACAAAATTGGATATCTAGCCTAGATGCAGTAAGATAGAGGAGTGATCCGATCATACCTCAATAAGTCTTTGCATCCACTGATTTACCTTTCAGATCTGCATCCAGAATTGTGTTGGTGCTCATGGGAGTGTTGATTGTTTTAAGATTCTCCATTTGATATTTCTTCAATAGTTCAGAGATATATTTTGCCTGGTTGATAAAGCATCCTTCCTTGCTTTGGGTGATTTGAAGACCTGGAAAAAATTACAGCTCACCCATTAGACTCATTTCAAATTCTGTAGTCATCAATTGTGCAAATTCCTCACACATGCTTGGTTTAATGGATCCAAAGACTATATCATGAACATAGATTTGAACTAGAACAATGTCATTGTTTCTTACCTTGGTGAATAAAGTTTGGTCCACTTTACCTCTTGAATATCCTTTTTCAGTGAGGTATGAGCTGAGTCTATTGTACCATGCTCGAGGTGCCTGTTTAAGCCCATAGAGAGCTTTGTCTAATCTGTAAACATGGTTAGGACAGTTTATGCACTCAAAACCAGGGGGTTGTTCAACATACACCTCTTCTTTTATTAGACCATTAAGAAACATACTTTTTACATCCATTTGTTGTAGTTTTATTCCATGGCAGCAAGCATATGCAAGTAATAATCTAATGGCCTCTAATCTAGCTACTGGAGCAAAGGATTCTTCAAAATCAATGCCGAATTCTTGGTTATATCCATGTGCTACCAGTCTTGCTTTATTTCTTATCACAATTCCATTTTCATTTTATTTATTTCTGAAAACCCACTTAGTTCCAATTACTGATTGTTCATTGGGTCTTGGTACAAGGTGCCACACTTTGTTTCTCTTGAATTGATTTAGTTCTTCATGCATTGCATTTATCCAACATTCATCTTTTAGGGCTTCAATTACATTTTTAGGTTCAATTTGAGACACAATAGCCAAATTATCCATTTCCTCAATTATCCTAAAGTGAGATCTAGTTCTAGTAGGGTCATGCAGATTGCCAATAACGCTTGATAAAGGATGATCTCTTAACATTCTAACATTAGTTAGAGAGTTACCTTCATTAACATCTGTATTACCTTGAGTGCTTGATTCTGCTAGACTCTCACCTGGCCTTGACTCTTTCTCCTGAAGATCTTGTTCTTCCTTTACTTCAAGGAACTCCCCATCATCCTTGTCCCTGCAAGATTGTTCATTTTCAGATCTAACATTCATTTCATCAAAGACAATATGTGGAGATTCTTCTACATTTTGAGTTTTGACATTTATGACTCTATAGGCCCTAGAGTGATTAGAATATCCCAGAAAAATGGCTGGTTCACTCTTAGGTTCAAACTTATCCAAGTCCCGTTTGTCATTATTTTGAACAAAGCATTTTGACCCAAAAACTTTGAAATGAGCAACAGATGGCTTCTTACCTTTCATTAACTCATATGGAGTCTTTTTGGACAGAGGTCTTACCATTGCACGATTTACAATGTAGCACATAGTGTTTACCACCTCAGCCCAGAATTTCCTTAGAAGTTGTCCTTCGATCAGTATTATTCTAGCCATCTCCACAAGAGTTCTGTTTCTTCTTTCCACCACTCCATTCTGTTCAGGAGTTCTTGGTGACGAGAACTTGTGTGATATTCCTTTTGCCCTGCAAAAGCCATCAAATTCTGAGTTTTCGAACTCTCCTCCATGATCTGACATGATAGATGAAATAGTATACTTACCATCCTACTGAACTTTCTTGAAGAATGCCTGAAATTCTTCAAACGCATCATTTTTATGAGATAAAAAGAACACCCAAGTGAACCTAGAAAAGTCATCTACCAAAACAAAGCCATATATGTTTCCACTTAAACTTGCTGTTCTGGTGGGTCCAAACAGATCCATGTGAATAAGTTCAAGAGGTCTAGAAGATTGGTTTTCTATTCTAGATTTAAATGACTTCCTAGTGTGCTTACCTTGAGTACATGCATCACAAACTTTGTCATTTTGTTTAAATGAGACATCAGGAAGACCGTTTACCATGCTGAATTTTGCTAACTTATGCATGACACTATAGCTAGCATGTCCTAGTCTACGATGCCATAGCCAAGCCAGCTCACTTTTGTTCACAGCAAGACATAGATTATTATGAGCATGATCATCTAAGTCTACCATGTACATGGTGTTTATTCTTTTTCCAATAAACTTAACATTTTCAGAATGCATTTCAAGAATGGTGCATACAAGAGAATCAAACACAACCTTGTGTCCCCTGTCACATAGTTGGCTTATACTAAGAAGATTATATTCTAGTCCTTCAACAAGCAGCACATCATCAATGGAGTTCAAGGGAGTTTTGCCCACTTTACCTTTTCCAATAATTTTGCCTTTATTGTTGCCCCCAAACGTGACATGCCCTCCTTCTTTCTCAACCAAGAAACAAAATTTTGCCTTATCGCCCGTCATATGCCTTGAGCAGCCGCTGTCAAGATACCATCTGTTGTGTACAGCAGCAAGGCACTCCTGTAATTTACATCAAACGAGGGATTTTGGAACCCAAATACACTTGGGTCCCATCAGACCATATGATCCTGTCAAGTAAGACAACATACTTTTGGGAATCCATATCTGTTGTTTTGGAGGTTTTTGAGATGTGGAGTTCATAGGTTTGAGAATTTTCTGATTAAGTTGAGGTACCCTTCGGAATGAATTCTTTGAACCAGTTCTGTTGTTAAAGAAGTGTGAATTTTTATTCTTGTTTCCACTCCAATGATTATTCTGAATCCAAGAAGCACTGGGGAACCTAGGACGAGAAGCTCTAGTTGAATATTTAATTCCGGATGGAATGAAGCTTTGCTGCGTAGACCCTCTTGCACGGCTGCGTTGACCCATCCACCCAAACCCCATGTCATATGGGTTCTGGTACGCAGGGTGTGTTGACGCACTGTTGTGACTGCATCAACTCATTCTTTTATTTCTGAAGGGATACCCGTTCTGGAGGGGTATGTGCGTTGGCGCAGTATAGACATGGCGTTGACGCGGCCAGTGTTTTGTTTTAGCCTTATTTCTGTAGAAGCCCTTAGACGTAGGTTGAGTAGACGCAGGATGGCCAGTGCGTTGACGTGGCTGTCTTGTGCCAATCCAATGACTCCTTGAATTTCCATAAGCTTGATGCTGGGTTGATGTACTAAGGTCCATGGGTTGATTTGAGGTTTTACTTCCAGACTTAGGCATATTTGTGTGGTGATTGGTATTCAAGGTAGCATTCATTTTCTCTTTGCCCTTTTCTTTTCTGGTTTCATCTGTCTATTTTACTTCTTCTTGATTGTTCCCATGTGGCTTCACTGTAGCCATTGGGTTTTGCTCAGATGTGCCCTGTTCTGGAACAAAGGTTATCAGTCTTATCCCTAGATTCTTCTTTTTAGTTGGATTATATCCAAGTCCTTCTTTTCCAAAATTACTTTTTATTCCCATAACAGCTTCTAGGTTGTTTTTGCCTTGTGTAAATTTCTCAAGGGAGGCTTGTTTATTTAAGTTTTCATCTTCCAGTCTCTTCAAGTTTTCTTAGAGTTCTAGATTTACTCCTTGAATGGCTTCATATTTTTCTTTAGCCATTTTTACATCACTCTCCAATTCTTGCATTCTGAGTTTCAGGTCATCATTCACTTTCAGTAAAAATTCATTTTCTCTTTTCATCTCTATCAATTGATTTTTACACAGATCACTTTCAGCAAGAGACTTTCTTAGATGAGTAATTTCAGCTTCTAAGCACATGATTTTCTCATTCAAGGAATTATCTTGACTAGTCAAATTTTTCTTCTTCTTCAGTGATTTATTTTCTTTCTTCACATAATCATACTTATCTAGCAATTCATTAAATGCTTCTTCCCAATCACTGCAAGAAAAGTTTTCAAAAGAGGAGGTTACCTCATCCTGATCATCTCCCTTAGCCATAAAGCATAGCTTAACATCACTTTCTTCTTCAAAGGTACTCTCTTCTTCATCTTCATCTTTCTCCTCGTCACTCCAAGTACTCATCATAGCCTTTGGCTTCTTATTTTTCCATTTTGGTTGGACTTTCTTCACATTCTCTGGACATTCAGATTTGATATGACCTTGTTTCCTGCATTTGTAACAAACAACCTTGTCAAGTTTCTTAGAATTCTCTGATTTGAATTTTGAACTCTTTCTTACCTGTGGTCTACTGTTCCTTATAAATTTACATTCCTTCCTTAGAAACTTCCTGAATTTCCTGGTGAGCATTGCTATCTTACCTGAGTCATCATCTGAGGTAGATGACTGACTGTCATCTGAACTCTCCTTGTTGCTAGGACCAGCCTTCAATGCAAGTGGCTTCTTCTTTTTCACATCCTCATCAGTTCTTTTGAAATTCAGCTCGTAAGCCATCAGTGATCCAATAAGCTCATCAGGGGTAGTGGTAGGAAGGTTCCTAGATTCCTCAACAACCGTGGCCTTGGTGTGCCAAATTGGAGTTAGGGATCTAAGAATTTTCCTGACCAGTTCATAATCACTATAAACCTTTCCCAGACCTTTAAGACCATTCACTAATAGAGTTAGCCTAGCATACATTTTAGATATATTTTCCTATGGCTTCATTCTAAAAGCTTCATACTCAGAAATTAACATATTATCTTTTGTCTCTCTTACCTCTGACGTACCTTCATAGATGACTTCAAGTATGTCCCACATTTCCTTGGCACTGGCACATGAGGACACTCGTGAAAACTCCTTAGGATGCAATGAGCATTGCATGATATTCATAGCTTGCCAATTGATGTTGGACTTCCGAATCTGCTCTTTTACCCACAGTTCTTCATCTCCTTCTAACTGATAGGGTCCTTTGCTCACGACTCTCCAAATCTCATGATCCTGAGATCTCAGAAATACATGCATCCGATTTTTCCAGTAAGCATAGTTAGTGCCATCAAAGAAGGGCGGCCAATTCACTGCATACCCTTCAGGCATGAGCCCCTTGTTTTCCATTCCACTAAATCTCTCTGGGTTGTGAGACCCTTGACAAGAGAGCCAAGCTCTGATACCACGTGTTAGATTATGTGGATGGTCAAACTAGAGGGGGAGGGGGTGAATAGGTTGACCCTTTGAAATCTTTTGCGAAAGATCACAATCAACTTTTAAGTAGCAGAATACTACTTCAAAATTCAGTAAACAGAAGGTGTGGAGATTGAACCTAATCAATCATCTAGCGACACACAGATATTGCAAGAGACAGCAAACCACAAGAGAACACAGATTTTTATGGTGGTTCGGTCTCCCTGTGGAGACCTACGTCCACCCCTCACTAGATCAGTGAGGATCCCTGCTGAGCCTTACAGCTTTGCTAAACCAAGGAACAGTCCCCTTGACAACGCTGACCACTACAGCTTCGTTAACAAGAGGAACACATCCTCTCAATCAGTTACCCGCTGACAAACAGCTTGAGGGCGTACAAGCCCAAACCCCTTGACCCAGGCATACCCCGCTGGATCAAATCCCCTCCCTCTACTCAAACTAGTACGAGGGAGAATTACAGTAGTAAAGTTCAAGCTGAAATGAAAAATAAGAAACGAAATCACTTGAAGATGGAAGAAGGAGCCTCAGATCTGGGACGGTGCTGATTCTCGAGTCTCAAACATAAAGATCATAGAGAAGAGGCGATGATGATCAACTGGATTTCACTTCCTAGATTGTAGATGAGCTTGCGATGATCAACAGCTAATAGACTTCCTCTGATCTCTAGAGGATGCAACATCACGCCAGGAGGAAGACGACGATTCATGCCATTCTTCTCAAGAGCTTCTGCTCTATCTTGTTCGACTGCTGCTCCTTCAACTTTCATCTCCCGCGCTCTCCCTATTCACGTGAATATTCCTTTTGTGGGCCCCAACCAGATTTTCTGGTTAGCCCAATGATTGTTGTCCTAGAGGCTTCTGGAATCGCAAGGGAAAGAGAGCGCATGCTCTTTTAGATGATGTGGCATCTAACGCCACTTACGGTTGGGGTCCACCCAATAATCACTTGATGAGATTCAGATGGCGTCAACCCATTTTGACTAAGGGGTTGACGCAGCCTTGAAATGCCCACGGAGCCTTTCGAACATAGACCATATGCGTTGACGCATAGGGTGCCTGCGTCAACCCACTGGGCTGATCCCGAACACTCTTTTATCTCAAACATGAGCTGATGCGTCGACGCTGCGATGTTGTGGCGTTGACGCACTGAGCTATGCCAGTGATTAATGCTTCTGCCTCTTGAACTGATGCGTAGACGCAATCAGCATCCTGCGTAGACGCTGTCCTTCTATGCAAACCGCTGCGTGGACGCCTTGAGCATCCTGCGTAGACGCTGTCCTTCTATGCAAACCGCTGCGTGGATGCCTTGAGCATCCTGCGTAGACCTTGTTTCTTCCTTGCATTCAAGAATAAAGCAGATACATGTGTTATTGAGTCAAGGATTAATTCATCAGTTTTGTTAAACTCAACACAAACATCTCATGGTTGTCATCATCAAAACCAGGGGCACAACAACCCTGGTTTGCCCAGGCCGTGTAAAGCTCCATCTAATATAATAAAGAAAAAACACTAAGGCCTTCTTTGTTAAACGAGTAGGGTACCATATTCGATCTCAAAGGGTCGAATGCGGTACCCTAGGTCGGTTAAGAATGATGTGTGTGAGATGTGGAGGTGGGCCCCGATGTTTTCTCTTTCATCGGATGCGATATCCGCCTCCACTATTCTGAAAACAAAGCGGCCCTAATAGAATGATTGGAGTTGTTGCATCCGCCACCTCCCTTTTCCTCTAATGGTTGGCCCTCTACCAAAGACGTGATTTGTTCTCCACGATAAATCTTCAAGCCATCTGATGGTCTGGAGAAGTTGCGAGTTTTCAACTGCTATAGTTTGTGGGAAATGGGCAAAAAATCGTGAAGCTGGAACACCCAAAATGAGTCAAAAAGTGGCACACTGCACCAACCAAGCCACTACTCTCCAAGTTAGCCTAGAGGAGGAACTAGAAGGAGGGATCTTCTAAACTCAAGAGAAAGGGAGCCCCCGCAACACAACCAGTCCGCTCAAGGTGACCTCAGCTAAGTATTCTTACCACACTTTCCAGTTCAAATGTCATCCTTTAAGCATATCTATATACATGTGGTACCAGTCTTGTTATGTTCCCTCCCCCGGCCCAACAGTATCCCGGTGCATCAGCCACCAAGAAGGGACCTGAAGAGAAAGGCCGAAACTTCCTCTCACTCCCCTATCACAGGTTGAGCCCCTAGAGATTACGGGCACAACCACCCACAGTTGTAATGTCCCAGATCTTTGTTGGATCTTTATTGGGTCTTTCGGATCCTTTTCGGAGAGTTTCGGATCGCTTTTGTAGCTCCCGATTTGAGTTTTACGATCCGTGTGGGTTTTTCTCTCGTACTAGTTACGGAACCCTGCGGTGAGTTTATTTCTCATGTCATCGACTCATGGACGCTACAACGACGATGTGCTCTTCGAGCCGGTCATTTTGGCTATTTTTGTGTATTTTTCTGAGACCGGGCCAAAAATCGGATTTTTCAGAAATTAGGAAAATTTCCTAATTTCTTTCTATAAATTCAATTCCACTCTCTCTCCTGCTCATTTTCAACTTCACGCTATCTCACTCCGTTCTCTTCCATCTCTAGTCCGTTCGGCGCGGGGCACGCACCGTTGCAGAGCTGGCTAAGGCGTGGGCGTGCTCGAGTGATCGATTCGCGGGAAGGAGCAGCGGATGGAGCGTGGCTGGCGCGATCCCTCGGTGGATTCCGAGTGGACGTCGTTCATGATTCGGTGGTTTTTGGTGTGGTTTCGTCCCTTCGGGGCACGGTTTCTTCGGTGGAGTAGGGAGACAGACCGCCACTTCCTTCTGCACGTTTTCCCTGCTTCTATGCGTTGTTTGGTGCTCGATCGGGGGAGATCGGGCCGGTTTAGTGAAAACAATAGTTTTTGGGGTTTTCAGGGTTCGCCGAAAAATGGCAACCATTTGTAATGTGGTTAGTGTCAAGCTGACCGTTGGGATGTCTGGATCCCATTCACGTAAGTTTCGTGTCGATCGGTTGTCATTCGAGGCCGGTAGGAGTCTGGGAACCTCGATGACCCACTTTGGGTCGATTTGATGAAATCGCCCCGATCTCTTGTTTTAGGGTTTGCATGTGGGCTTTTGAGCCTCCTAGAGTTGCTTTTTGTTGTCTAGGTTTGTTTCCCCTGCGCTTCAGTGTGAATGGGGCGTGGAACGGTCCGATTTGGCGTTTCCACTATTTTCCCGCCGTGACCGGTGTAGCGGTCGTTTGGGCGTTTTTGTTCTTCGTGGTTTTGGGAGTGTGACGGTCCAGGGGAGGTGCGTCACAGCTCTCTGACGCGACCGGGGTGATGCGTCACGTCTGTTTTGTCGTCTAGCATTTTGGGTGAGTCGGTTCCCCTGACGCGCCTGCCCTGGTGCGTCAGGTTTTTGTAACGCGCCTGCCCCAGGCCGTTACACTTCGTTTAGTCGCGTTGGGTGGCTGTGTTGGCTGTCTCTAACGGCCCTGCCCCCTTGCGTCACAGTGCTGTAACGCGTCCGCCGTGGACCGTTATGTGCTGTTTGTCCGAGTTTCAGTTTTGGGTCGGTTGGCGTAACGCGCCTATCCTCACACGTTAGGTGGGCGTAACGCGTCTGCGCTCGTGCGTTAGGCCGTTGTAACGCACCTGCCCTAGTGCGTTACGTGGCTCATGTTGTGTTTTCGTGCCTGTTGTCTATGACGCGCCCGCCCCGATGCGTTAGGCCCGTGTAACGCGCCTGTGCTAGGCCGTTACAGTCCTGTTGTGGCCGTGATGGCCGTTGGGCTTTTTGGTGTGTGGTCGTGTGTTGTGGGTCTGTCTTAGGTGACGTTAGGGGTTGTTTTGTGGCGTGTCTGTGTGTGTCTGTCTATGTTAGGGTGATGTCTGTTGCTCCCGTGGTCTGGCCGCTTTCCCCGTGGACATCGGTCGATGCTCCTATGAAGGCTAGGACTACGTTTCCGAGTCTGTCGGCAGTTTCTTGTGCTGCCTTTGGTGTTTGAGGTACGGATGACAGTGCATGTTCGACTGTCTGTACTTCAGCGCCGCGTTTTGAGCTTCCTCTTCTCGTTGCCCTAGACGTCCAGCAGTCGAAAGGTGACCCCGATATACGGTTTGTAAGCTAGTTTCCGTCGATTCCTGCGGTTACCGTAGCATCCTACGGGGGGAGAAAACTTGCTAGAGGCATGGCTCTAGGCAGGAGCCGGTGTGTACACACGTGGTCAGGGGCTGAGGACTGACGCCGACGGGCGTAACCCTGACTAGTACTTGTACCTGTGTTTCCACGTGGGTCTGCGACTCGGCCTTGTCCGTGTTGGTCGCGCTTGGCGGGTGGTCGGGAAACTTGTGGTGGGTGCTTTGGTGTAGTGTAAGACGTTAGTGGACGCATCTGGCCGCTCTCCCAGTGCGGGGGTTTTCCGTCGTGTGGCGCGCGACTCCCGTGCTCTTCTTGTGTTGTGTCCTGTCTGGTGCACGACGCTCCGGTCGTGTTGTCTGTGCCTGTCTAGGTTTTTTCTAGACTTTCTTTTGCATGCATGTTGTAGGTGTAGGTTGGGGCGTTTGTGCGTGGTTTTTCCCCTTTTTCCTCGTTGCTCCTTAATCTACTTTTCCTTTCTAGGCCTGCTTGCCTGTTCGGGTTATTCCCCTCGTCCTTACCTGTTCCCTACTCCTGCTTCCCTTTCTTTTACAGCTTTCTAGTGCTGTTCCTTGCTGTTGTTCCAGTTGTTCCGTGCTACTGCGTATTTTTCAATGGGGATCCGTGTGACCCCTACTGAGCCAGTGACACGAGGCTCACCCCTACTTTTCAGGTGGGGATATGTGTTCGTTCTGCTTCCGTGGATCCTGGACTTCGAGTTGTAGCTGCCAGCTGGTACCTCCGTCGGGCTTCCCCCGACTTCTCGGTACGTCTTATCTTTCTGTCGACTGTACTGCTAGACTGATGTCTTTAGCTTTGGACTTGACTCTAAGTATATAATTGTTTAAAATCTGTTAATTAAATTGTAATTTTATTTCTGCTACTTTAGCAGCCCGATCTAATGAAATTTTAATTGCTTGCTGCTATATCTGTCAGTTCAATGTACTACACGACAATCCTTTTTCCCTTCGGAGCTTTACTGCTCTTGGGAGGCCTCGCGGGTTCCAAGTGGTATCACGTGTATTCGGTAGTCCTACCGGGTATACCTGGTATTCGGGATCCAGGTCGCCACAGTAGTTGTGTCATCGTGGCCATTTCACAACCTCCCTATCATCGGTTTGACAATCCTAGCTGATCTTTGATGGATGGACCAACCTACAGGCTGGCTCTGGCTCGCCCGCTCTGACCCCCCTCGACCATCCTCCAGCAACTCTTGCACGCCAACCACCAGGTTCTCTCTAGCTGGTCAACGTGCTTCCGGTGGCCTTTGATCTTCACCGGTCACCAACGATCACCAGCCTATTGACATCGGGTCCATCACCGCTATTCATGCAATAATATAGACACCCTACCTCTTGTGAGCAAGTACCACGATCACCTGCAGGCCTGTGAGAGAGCCATGATTACCTCTTCTTGCTATACGGCCTGCTGCCCTGGCCTATATGTACACATATAATTATGCATTTCGCCTGCCCTTCATTCTTTTGGCACTTTCTCTCTTTCTGCTTCCACGTTTGTATCCTCCCCTCCGATCTCAACCGAGCTGCACTACAAGGAGAGACCCTCCTCTGGCTTAACACCATAAAGAGATCCCTTCGGGAAAACAGAAAAGATGAAGAGTGAACAAAGCCCCTCTGTATGCCTAAGACAAAGAGTGCACAAAGCCCCTCCATACACCTAAGATGAGGAGTGCACCAAGTCCCTTCGAACGCCCAAGCTAGGAGCGCTTTGAGCTATTCCCCTCTACATAATTGCCGCCCCTGCTAAGAGAGGCAAAGAAAGGGGAAACCATAGAGGATGTCTTAACCCCTAGATACGTAGTGAGTTATACATAAGCTCCATTACCAAGCTAAAAGTTAACTTCGGAGTGGGGGACAAGTGTAGAGGAGCCAACAACACTGCATGACCCATTAGCATAGTGCAATCCACTAAGGCTGACCCGCTCTTTTCAAAATGACACAGAAGCCTAGGTGCCCATTCCCCTGGCCTAACGTTGAAAGGAAAGCCCACGTGCCCCTTTGCCAGGCCTAACCCTGGGAGGAAAGTACTGAAAGAGAGGCTTAGAGCTTTAACTCGGCCCTGAGGCACCAGATTGTCTCAAGAGATAACTTGGCCCCAAACTTTTGGGGGCCTAGAGCTTTAGCTCACCTTAGGAACCAGGAGGCATTGAGAGATAACTTGGCCCCAAACCTCTGGAGGGCTAGAACTTTAGCTCGGCCTCGAGGCACTAGGAGGCCTTGAGAGATAACTCGGACCAAAACCTCCCAAGGTCTAGAGCTCTAGCTCGACCTTGAATCCCCGAGCCACTTTAAGCTTGGGATCAAGCCAGCGGGAGAATTAGCCCCGACCGTATGGCACGACCAAGGGGGCATCAGGCAGGATCTCCCCAAGAACCACTTCGGCAGAAGGCCCGGGCATTGCCCCCGGCCATGTAGGTCCTAGAGCAAGGCAACTACAGCAAGCCAGTAGATGTGATCAATCCTCCTCTGGGAAAATCACAAGGTTGCACCTCGAGAACATATGCCCATTCAGGAAAAATGTGGCCACCCTATGTATCTGCACCCTCGTCCCAAGGCGCATGGGGGAGCAAACACCAATGCTATGCCCGTGTCATGTGGCCAGTGTCCTGCTAAACCTGCCACAAGCGCGTGGTTTCAAGGAGCCCAATTATCATTAAAGCTTTAGCGGATCTGCACCCCTCCCAAAGATTGCAAGGCATTGTGTGTCTCGTAGGCTGCGCCATTTTGACATGCCGCCCTGAAGCGTATCTTCGACCTCAAAAATGGAGAAGCGTCATCATCTTTGAAGTGCTCTATCTCTGTGACCTTCGTAAGAAAGGAGCTTGACGAGATCCTCTCAGGGTGGTGGACGCCTTGGACTACCCAATTTGGGAGCTTGACAAGGTCCTTTCGGGACGCCGATTGGCTAATCTCAGGTAGCTAAGCTCAAGCACCACCACCAGTGAAGCACCACCTCCTCCAACTGCCAGAAGCCTCGGGGCCCAAGTGCGCCTCTAGGATAGGTTCCTAGCTCACATCCACCACTATCGCCATCCACCGACCGCATTGTACTATCGCCTGCTGGAAGACCTGGAATATGAGACTGGAAGCATTAACTATCGTGCAGCCATTATATGACGCCCTTCATTGCCATGCGGTGCCCTCTTCTCCCCCTCCCCTCCCATAAGAAGGTCTATGCAAGGGCCACTCACGCTTCCGTGCTACCCAATTGCATTCGCTGCCTCTACGCCGTCTATCAGCTCTACTCCTCAAACTCTCGTCGGTGGATGTAGGAGACGAGGTGCTCACGCCGGAGACATCCTTAGTTCCCAACTCCAGAACGGCCATCCCCGATATGCCACCACCTCTTTGCAGCCACTCACCTCTGCTGCCCACCAGTCTGGACTATCTCAAGCTTAAACTCTATTGCCTAGCAACCCTAGTTGACAGTGACTGTGCCTCCGGCCCTCCTCCTCACACCACTTCGCCTGCACCAAGTGACAGATCCGATGCTCCTCTAGCTACCTCCTACGGCCTTCTTTCTTCCCTTTTCTCAGGCTCTATATACAAGCCTCCTCCCTTTCTCAGACTCTATAACCCTAGGCCGCTCATGCTGTGTAAGGCTCCTTTCAAAGGAATAAAGAAAAAAACTAATAGAACAATTAGGATTCTTGCATTCGCCATCTCCCTCTTTCTCTGATGGTTGGCCCTCTGGCTAGAATGTGATGTGCTCTCCCCGACAAATCTCTGGGCCATCCGACGGAAAAGCTACGAGTTTTCAACCGCTACAATCCTATAGTAAGTAGATCGATGAAATGACATGACACAGGATTGGGAAAGATGCCTCCTTTCTTGCTGCTTGCTCTTGCCTTGCATGTCTTTTATGAGTATTAGAGCGAAAGGGGCTGCAATATCTACCATATTCTTTATACCACTCCACTCAAAAAGACATGTTTGTGTTCAAATCTTCTGATAGGGATGAGAGTCGGAACTACCATTAATCTTAGAAACTATCATGATACCAGCAATAGAAATGACAATCCACAGAGGACTACATAGCTTAGCTTTTATGGGAAGAGGTTTGAACGGAGAGGTCATAGCATTTAAGATATTAGACAAACTTAATTTTTTAGGCACATGGCCAAACTAAAAAAATGATAATATTGAATTAAAATTGTAAAATAAATGGCAAAGATTGCACGCATCTTGCCTTGGGGGTGCTGGAAACACTTTGTATCATGATTGTTAGGTCTTCGATCAGATGACCATATGAGATGACCTTGAAGCGAACACCCCATGCATGTTGACTTAGTTCAATTGCCATTGCAGTATTGTAGCTCTATTGCACTTGATGCCATAATAGAGCTAAGACTCATTATTGTACTGCAACGTTATTGCATTTAATGCTGCAATAGAGCTACAGATTATTGTCGCCATAGTGTAACGATACTTGGCCCTTTAGGCTGACCATTGACCTTTTTCTCTTTGTTTTGAAAATGGGAAGCGTTAAAGCTAGAATGCTATTGCGCCTTTAAGTACCTACAACACTATGTATCATATTGCCAAATGTTGACTATGTGACCATACTTGTTGAAAAATGGTTGTATAACTAATGCACCATATATGTGTGAGTGTAGATCACCATTCTCACCACTGTGGCATACATCCAATACTATAGTAGAGCTACACTTAAACCGATAATAATCCAATGACAGTTAATCTTTTTTTCTTTTCTATCTTAATTACGAGGGAACTACTTGATGAGTGCTACTAATTAATAACTCCAGAGACTAGCAACTTATAATATAAACTCCCAAGTAAAATAATAGTAATCATGTGATAATAAATAAGGTATCATGCACACTAACCTTCAGAAAAACAACTTAAAATATAAAACTAATCGATTCAATCATAAGATATGTGCCTTAATTTGAGCAATAAAAAGACTCATCAAATGAGCAATATGATCTTAATGTGACACAAGCTGAGTAGATGTCAATAGGTAGGATTGAGACAAAAACACATGGGTGTAGCTTGCCCAAAATCAGGGTGGGTTAAAAGGACACTTGAAGATTGGAGCTAACTCGATCGAGCTCAGCCGACAACAAACACGAGTCTCCCCTAGGCTAAACTGAAGCATGTCCTGCAGGCCCGGTCTCCCTTTCGTTCTGTGTGGAAATCCTATAAACCATCTTCCCAATGCTCTCCTCTCTCCTATCTTGTTGTTGCCGACTCCCTTTATTCCCCCCGAACTTCCTTTCTATTTGGTGTTATATTCCCTCTTCTCTTCCTTCCTTTTCCTTCTCACCTCAACACACACAAGCGTTTCATTTTTTTCCCCTACCTTATCAAGCTACGTGAAGAACCATACTATCTACCATTTTTGCAACATCCTAGGATTTCAGATTATGTTTTGGCGAGTATCGGATCATGTCTCTGTTCGTGTTTAGATTTTAAATAACAGATCTTTGGATCCCTAAATAATAATTATTAAATTATTTCGGAACTGTGGTGACATGACAAGCGAGCCACACGTTTTTTGAAAATTTTTGGACTAAACTCTAATTTCTAAAATTTTAAAACCCAAAAATCTGAAACTGATATAACCCCCCCCCACCCCTCTCTCTTCCCTCATTTATCTTCTCTCCCTCAATTGTTCACCTCCTCCTCTCCTTCCCTCCTTCGGTGGCCGACAGTGGCATGGAGGGTTGAGGCGGCTGGGCAACGTCGGTGGCATGTGGTGAGGATGGGGCGTCTTCGATGATTTTTGGAGCGTGAATTAATCTTTCTCAAAAATAGGGGGATGCATCCTAGACCCTCCTTGTAGATTTCCCACGATTTCATGCCAAGGTGAGGCCGTGAGAGAGTTTATTTCACTTTTGAGAAAAAATCATGCTCGGGGTTCGAGTGGCAGATTTTGATTGATCCGAGCCATGATCTATAGTTAGATCTCTTTCATTTTGTGGTTCGGATGGTGGGGAGAATTTCTCTGGTGTTTCCCCCCTTGTACGAAGCGAGTGGGCATGGTATTAAACCTCTGGTTGAGGTTCTATTTGGGCAAACCCCACAGTCAGCAGCTAGATCGATGGTCGCTAGGGTTGGAAGCCTTGCCCAGTTGGGCGGACATGTATCTGGCTGCCTAGGGTTGGTGCCCCGTTGGGCGGCTAGGTGTTTGGCCGCCTAATCTGATAGCCGGCTAGGTCCTTGGCTACCCAGTGGAGTGTTGGGCGGCCAAGTATGTGGCCGCCCAGGGGATTGGTAGTCTGGACGGCTAGCCCTCTGGCCACTTAGGTGCTGGATGGCTAAGGGGGCTGGCTACCCAGTGTGCCTTTGTCCCAGTGTGTTGGGCGGCTAGGAAGGTGGTCGTCCATGCAGCAGTTTTGGTGGCCAGACTTGTGGCAGCCTCGATTCCGAGTTGCCGAGTGTCCTTCGTGACCTCGTGTTCAATAGAGGGTCATTCTCACATGATCGTGTGTTTTTACGGAGGGTTATTCCCGCATGATCCATGTGGACCGGTGTTCGTCAGTTTTGCTGTCCAGCCTTGTGTTCTTATAGTTTGACATCGTAGGGCTGTGTCGTGCTCTCAACCGTGTGTGTGTGTGACCGGTGGTACTCTGACAATTTCTGTTCCGACTGTCTGTTTATACCTTGAGTGACACACCCCTAGTTGTAGCCCCTAGACGTTGAAGAGTCCTTCTAGTATGAGGGCTTTCCCGTGAGACGATTTCGAGTTGGTTACCATGGGCCCCTATGTATAAGTAGGCGTTGAGGACTTTCTCTACGTTCTCGAAGTAGGCATCGAGGACTCTGTCTACTCTGGGTTAACCTGAGTCCGAGCGAGGATAAAACTGGTTGTAGGACCTAGGCATCGAGGATTCTATCTAGTGTTCGCACACGTAGTTGGGGGCTTAGGCACCATGTTGACGAGCATGCGCGGACTCCAACTACTCCTAGAATTGTGTGTGTGTGTGTGTGTGTGTGTGTGTGTCTCACTGCCACGTCCTTAAGCGAGCGACTGTCTGTTCATGAGATAGGAGGCACGGGGCAAAACGTCAATGGATGCATCCGACCGTGCTTCTAGTGGATAGTTTCTCCTATCACTCGTGCGGTGGTTCTCCCGTGGTTAAGGTTGTAGTTTCTCAACAGTGAGGCCATGGTCCTCCCGATAGTTGAGGTAGTAGTTTTCTCGACTGTGAGGTTGTGTTTCCTAGTGATATGACTTACGCGTGGTCGAGTTATCTCCGACATGTGCTGTTGACACCTGGAAAATGAACAAGGGTGAAAACATAATTGAAAAGAGGGTCGGACCAACAGTGAAAGACCAATGATGAAGCTCATCAACTGTCTGCTCGGCTAAAGCCCTTGTCGGCAAAGCTGATGCCTGGTGCCAATGTCACTCAGCCGGCAGCACTGATAAAGCAGCAGTCACTCGACTGATGAGACCTTCCAGCCCTTTAATGAGAGCTGTACTACCGTTTCGCCCAAGAATCCACGGATGATATGTCAGGGTAAGTCAGATGTCGGCTTACTGACAAATGTAATAGGAGATGAAGATGAAGCTGGTACCGGCAGATGAAGATGGCAAAGGCTTTTGCAAAGTCAGAGCAGAAGAAGAATGGTCTCCACAGATTATACTCCCGGCAGAAGTCTTTCCGGACTAAAACTGATGCCCGAGCTCGTCACCATCCAAGTGACGATATCGATAAGAAAATACCCGGTCTTGTCACCGTTCAGATGGCAATTCTGATGAAACCCTTGTCTACGGACTGATGAAACCCCTGTCTACGGACTGATGAAATCGCGGTCTACGGACTGATGAAAACCGTAATGATGATCTCGATACAAGATATGTCATCAATGAAAGGCCCTTTCGGGTGATGATGTCCTTGAAAGACCCAAATGGGTCTGTGAAAGTGGCTAAAAAGCTTTAATTGGGCCTGCAAAGGATGGCGTCGAGAGTCACTTGCCGAAGCCCAAAGAGGGCGCCGAGAGCCACCTGCAAGCGCGCCGGGAAGCCCCATCTGGGGGGCGCCGTGATGCTGCTGCCGAGAAAGGGAGAAGTCCCTATAAAAGCCCCTTCCCTTCGAACAGATAAAAGGGAGAGAGACAAAAAAGAGAGGACAGACGGGGAGAAATAGATAGAACCGATCAAAAAAAAAGAGAGAAAAGACAGCAAGAAAGAAAGAAACCCATCCAGAAAAGGAGATCGGAAAGGAGAGAGAGAGGACCTCCGCTGAAAGAAAGAGAAGAAGAAGAAGAAAAACCCCCAGGTGGGCTGCTTGGGGGAGGGAGAGGAGTCAATGCTCCACCCTCCCCCCCTATGTTTTCTTTTCTTATGAGTTCTTTTCTTCTTCATGTAATTTCACGAGTTTATCTCGATGCATCGGATGTAGCCGAGATGTCCTGGCCTTTGTTTCATCCCCTTTCCCTCACTCCCTCTCGGTGATTGGTGAGTCTTGGAATGATGTACTGCTCCTGCTTTCTTACTATGTATTTCTCCCGAGGAATGTCGTCGGATGAATAAACATGATGGGCTACAGTTTATGCCTGCTTTTATGCCTTCTTTTGATTCCTCTGAAGCTCTATCACCATTCTTCATGTCTCTTGTCTTCTCTCAGACTAGTAGCATGCTGATCCCCCTCCCCCAGTAAACTAATAAGTCACCGATCCGTCTGTTTTCTTTTGTTTTAAGGCACCATCCATGCTTATCCCAGAGCCCGGGACAGACTATCCCTTGGCGTCCGGGATAAAGCCGTGCTATGCGATGATCAAAGATCATGAGATTCCGGAGTTATAAATGCTTTCGCTCCATCTACATGCATTGTTGAAATCACCTATGGGGCCAGGGGCGGCCATCTCTTGGCTCCCAGGTGACCAAAGACGCCAACAAATGATCCCCCGAGGGTCCGTGATATATGACGATCCAGAGCCCCATCCTGCGGTGATCCTTTCGATCCCCCCTTTGAATCCAGCCCATCTTTGGCAAATCAAACCCATGTATGTGTAATCTCTAGCCTACCCTCCAAATCCAACCTCAATCCGAGCCAAAAATCTCATAAAATCCCAAAACAGAGCATCGTTTGAGCTCTGCAAACCCTGAAACCCTGTAGCATTTCCATCCTCTCGGCGTACAAAATTCCCCACCGAGAACTACGCTGCCGAGAGACCCCTTTCATCAGCAAGCCGACAAAATTCCCTCCAGGCCATTTCCACGTGAACTCCCTTGCCTTTGGCCTCTCGGCACCGGCTTCCCAGCGCGATGAGGAGCGCGCCGAGAAGCTCTGTGCCGAGAGCCTCCCCCCTTTCATCAAGCCGCGCCGAGAGCCTCTCTTTGTTGGTCAAGCCGCGCCGAGAGCCTCTCTCTGTTGGCCAAGCCCCCACCGAGACCCTCTTCAAACCACTAAAACCCACGCCGAGACCCTCTTCAAGCCATTGAAACCCACGCCGAGACCCCCTTTGGCCAACCACTAAAACCCACGCCGAGAACCCCCTTGGCCAACCAATAAACCTCCGCCGAGACCCTCTTCTGGCCGATAGAAAACCATGCCGATGCCCTTGCTTTGGCCAATGAAACCCAGTCTGAGGCCCTCCTCTGCATGGTCATCCTTCGACCCTTTTGGTTCCCTATACATCTGTCTAGGGGATGCTCAGAGATCATCATATGTGCCCTGAGGTGGTATAATAATGGGGAAGACCTCCCCTACATTCCTATGTCCCGAATTTGATTCACATGCAACCCCGCGGGTTCGGTGGACCTTGTCTTTACAAGGGTTCCGTCGGTCTCCGAGAAGGGGGATAGTGATCGATGCCAGAGACATGGATAGTCTCTTCGAGCCTTAGTGCTCACTCATTTTCCGGCTTTCATCCCGGCACTCCGTGGATGTTAGCCTATACCACTCTCTGGCAAATGTTCGGTCCAAGAGAGGTGCTGCCAAAATTCTCTCAGGAGATGAAAGTCGACATCAGGTTATCCCCCGGGCTCTGCATGATAATGGTGACAGGGTTTCCCTCGACCCTAGTCTTCCTAAATCCCTCTTCTATCCTGATGCTTCTGTAAAGCCCAAATCTAATCCAGCTCAGATTTGATGCACTGATCCACTTTGACCCCAAAAGAACCCATCCACCATGGCCTGGATAGTCCAGAAACCCAAAAGCAGGTCCCGTAAACCCTTGGAGACCATCTCTGAATCATCTTAGCTCCCGGCGCCACGAATAGTAAAAGGCATGAGCAGCTCTCGGCGCATGATTTCTTGCGCCGAGAACCCTATCCCTTGGCGCGCCGGGAAGCCCCCCCCCCCCCCCCCCCCCCCCGCTTGCCCATTTTGCCAAGCCGAGAACCCTATCTCTTGGCGCGTCGGGAAGCCTCCTTCTTGCGCCGAGAGCCTTGGCCATTTTGCCTTCGTGACGGGAACCTATGTATACTCGAACTGCATCGATAAGCAACCCCTTTGGCTCGGGAGGGCTCTGCCATTGCATGAGTTCCGCCGGCTTCTATAGGGAATATCAAACACTGCCCTATGGCATGTATATACACATATGAGTAGGGAGGTCTGGCCTCTCTCTTTCTCTTGGCTTTCATCCCGGCACTCCGTGGATGATAGTCTATTTCCCCCTGGGCATAATCCAGATAAAGGGGAGATGCTGTCGAAATACTGATCGATGTTTTAAACCTCATCACGGTCGCGGCTCAGGCTACCTGTGATTGAGATCCTCCTTCCCCCCTAAGCCCGGGCTTTGAACCGCTGACTTAACGATATCATCTGTTTCTACGGTTGGTGTTATTATCTTGCCCGCCTTTCTGGCTTCGGTATTAAGTTGCATTTCCGCACATGAATATATGTTTGCCTCTCGAGGCCTCCTACTTTTAGCGTTTAATCAAGGGTTGTCCTTCTTAGGAAGGGCGTAATTAACGTCATAGCCTTCATGGTATGGCGGACTTCTGGTCCCGACTCGGACTTCATAATCGACTGATCAAGTCAGATTGAGCGCACAACGAAATTGTCATCCCGGTGACTGGCACGCCAATAAATAAATAAAGCAATAAATAAATAAAATAAACTAAATAAAATAAATGTGTCAAACAAGTCTGGCACGCCCGGTGGGACAGAGTCTCCCTTCATCTTTACGCTAAAGTAGTAGGCCCGGCGGGCCCCCCTGAAACTTCTGATTCTGTGTACTTTCCTTATTTCCAGGAATCTACAATGACAGCCGGAATCATGTCCGTTTGCTTCGACCAGCAGCCAATTGACATGCATGTGCGCGAAGGCTACCTAGCGGTACCCCTCGCATTGGGATCACTGCCGCCTGCTGTTGGGCTGCCCAACTGCTTGGGCGTCGTCTTCACTGACCTTCTACAGGTCGATTACAATGAGCAAGGCACTGCTGCAAGTGCCCCGGTGAAGATCACTGACCAGAAGAATATCGTACCAGAAAAGACGGCCCCCACGGCCGTCGCCTGCTATGTCCATCACGTCCAAAAAAGGGACGTGATCCCTGCTGCTGCTCAGAAGGGGAGAAGAACCAACCGGAGGAGCCGGTATGTTGCTGTTGACCGCCGTCTTTCCAACTCCGAAAAGACAATGATGATCGGTGGTGTCCGGGCAAACATGAACGGTTACCCAAGGGCGGTCAAGCCGGACGTGATCGTCCCGATGGTGCCCACTGCCAACAGATTCCAAACTCTGACCACCAGGCAGGCCAATTGGGAGGCTAATGAAAAGAAGCCGCTGGCGCCCAAGCCAGCAAAATACAAACAGGTCTGGCGGCCGAAGAAGATCCAAAGCTGGGCCCCAGCTCAGGACAGGGAGAACCTTACTGATGTCACTATTGCCCGCCTCAGAGCAGGGGGCAGAAGGGAAGTGAAGAAAGATGAAAGAAATGCTACTACTGTCTACCCCAGGACCCGGGGGAGGAGAGATGAGGTTGAGGGTCAGGAAAGAAATATGACTGTTGTTCGCCCCATGATGAGGGGCAGAAGATACCAGACAAGGGAAAACTTCACTACTACCCATCCCATGGCCAAGGGCAAGAGATGGGAAGAGAAGATCTACAATGCTGCGGCCGACCGTTGCCAAGTTGGCAATATGAGAAGAAGTGAACCAGTCACTGTGGTTACTGCAAGAAGACCGAGAGCCTGTGCCAGACAGGATGATATCTGCAGATACTCCAAAGCCGAGCATTTGAATGCTCGGGTGGCAAGACTGGCTTATCAGCAAAAGAGCCAGGACAGATTGATACTCCAACCTGAGCCACAGAGGCACAACTCTGAAGAGATGAAGCAGATAGTCCAAGACTACTTCCACTACCTGGGGAGCTCTGCCCTCGGTCAACAAAGACTATCCCGTGCCTTGGGCACCAGAGGTGAAGAAAAAGAAGAAACACTTCAGGAAACGATGATCGGAGCCTCTTCCTCCGATTCAAACCACTATGAAGATGGCCTCAAGCCCGGATATGATAAAGAAGACCTGTACCGGGAAGAAGCCAAAGAAAGAATATCGGTCTTTGACCGGCTCAGATATCCTGACCAGGTGAAAAGAAAGGTCTACAGGCGGAAGGGAAAAATGCAAATCTTCGCCTGCAACATGGCTGGACTCGCCAGGGGGCAAGATATACTACCAACTTATCCAAATGAACTGCTCAGGTTGGCTACTAGACCTGGTCCTGTCACAAGAAGAGGCCAGGCCGCAAAAGATAAAATAAAGAAATATGATGAAGCTCGCAAGATCACCACCATGACAGTCAATGTGGTGACGGCACAGGATGAAGACAATCCCTTTGTTGATGATGCTGAAGGGACTTCTGAAGATATGCAAATCCCATCAACCTTGGATCCCATGATCCAGATGATGTTCAGGAGATATCAGCAGGAGATCAGTGCTCTCCGAAGACAGCTCAATGAGAGACATGAAGCTACATCAGTCTCAAAGCAAGCTGAACCTGCGGGGCAAACATCCAGCTCAGCAGAGACGGCTATCCCAGCTAACCCTCTCCTAGCTGATAAGGGCAAGACACCGAGCCTACCTGTTCCACAGCAAACAACAGCTCAGCCCTCTGTGTCTTAGACACAGCCTACCGCGCCCATCTTGCGCGCCACTGTGATGACAACTCCTCACAGCCAGCAACAAGCCCACTTCTTCCCAGAAGAGATAGATCCAGCTGTAGCCCACAAGCAGATGATTGAAAGAATTGTGGAAATGAAGCTGTCAGAAAAGAATGGTGGTGATGCGGATACTTATGATGTGTACAAGGTACCGTATCCTCCCCAGTATGCTGCCAAGAAACTACCCCCAGGTGTCAGTAAACCGCTGAAGTTTGAGAAATTTAATAGCCAAGGCTCCCCTAGGGAGCATATAGCCTACTACACTACAATCATGGGTGACCTAGCAGTCGATGAAGCTTATCTGCTCAAGTTCTTTGGCTCATCCCTCACTGGGTTGGCCTTTGAATGGTGCTCAAGTCTGCCAGCTGGGTCAGTGGCTGATTGGCCTGATATGCAGAGAAAATTCCGCGACAGATTTCATGTCACGGAAAGGGAAATCACGATAGCAGAGCTATATGCAACCAGGCAGAAACAAGATGAGACTGCACTGGACTACATCAAAAGATGGAGGAACTTAGCCATGAGATGCCGAAGGCCTCCTCATCAAGAAGATGCGGTGCAGATATGCAAGCAGAGCCTCAGGAGGGAGGTGCTAGAAAAGATGATCGGTGCAGATGTCAGAACATTTGACCGGCTGACTAATATAGTGGCGGAAGTCGAGACGTTTTTGTCCAAGCGTCCTACCGCCAATGTTCTCACTATGCCGAAGGGAAAATCCAATGAACGACGGCCATCACACTCTGAGGCCAACACCGTCGATTTCAGAACCTTCGAGCAACAGAAGGGGAAGAAAGGGGCAGATGAAGCTCCCCCGTTGGCAGATACAGCAGAAAGAAAAGATAAAGTCTCTCTGAGAGACAAGATGAGAAAAGCATATTCCTTCCCAAAAGATAAGACGGCCGCACTGTTCAACTGGGCATACAAGTTCAATAAGGTAACATTGCCTGAACCCAAAAGACCAGCAGATGCAGCAAAGAAAGATGATCCGCTGTTCTGTCCATTTCACCGTGCGCTGGGGCACGCAATTGAAGATTGTTATGTCTTCAAAGATATCATGGAAGGAATGGTCAAGAAAGGTGAGCTGCAGCTGGGAGATTACCAGGTAAAGCCGCCCCATCCACATGAGCCTCCACCCTGGAGAGTGGCTGCCAATATGATCTTAGTCTACCAACAGTTGCCCAAGGAAGCCGTTGAAGAATGCACCAAGCATACCTATGAAGCTTGCTTCCTCACCCCACAGAAGGATCAGGAAGGATGGCAGATGATACCCATAAAAAGCAGAAAGAAGACTCCTACAGCCAGTACCAGCGGAGCAGTTATCCGGGGTGTTACCCCAAGGCCCGAGCCGCCTCCAATAAAGCCAATATGGCATACAGCTGAGACCGGACCAGTCATCCGGATCCCTACTCACAACCGGAGGAGACAAACTCCCCTCCCTACGCATAAAGAGCTCGAAGAATTGAAAATTAAAGAGCAGCCAGAGGCAGAACAAGAAAAAGCTGAAAATGAGCCCTTCTGGGGGCAGGAGCCAGCAAAGCCAAATTCCCAAAAGAAGATGAAACGGCCCAAATCTAAGAAAGGAAAGAAGGTCACGACAATACAATGTAACACTCTGTCAGTACTCTTTTTCTTGTCCGGGGAGGATGATGAGCCGGAAGCATCCAACGCTCCGCTAGAAGCTAACCATGCCGAAGCCTCTACCTCGGCCCATGCAACACGTTCTGGGAGAAGATGGGGGAGCCCACCACCAGCCAACCATAATATCATGTTCAGAGGGGAGAAACCCTATCAAATCCCGGAACCAGAGATACGAGGTGTCCAGGTTCCTCCCCCCGCCAGTCTGTTCCAAGACAAAAAGAAGGCAGATGAAGCCCCTTCATTCCTGGAGTTCCTGTCCAGCTTAGAAAATGAGCAATCGGCTCATACTGCTCCAGATAAAAGTAATAAATGCCAGCAGACAGCGGCTGGAAAGTAGAAACAACATGAAGAAAATGAAGAAGGTAACCCTCTAGCAAAACCAGGGGCAGTCGCTACAGAAGAAGCCTTCCGGGAGACCGATGAAGAAGATAAAATTGAAAATGGGCAGCAAAGGCCACAGGCACCACATGAACCTCCAAGACCCCGATGGGCAGAGGAGATGAGACTGTCTAATGTCCGGGTGGGTAGTCGAGTCATGAAAATGCTGAAGAAGCTCCCTACCAGATTCTCCATCTGGGAAATTCTCTCTCTGAGTGAAGAAGCTCGCCAAGCAATTGTGGATGCACTGCAGTCCGCGGCACAATGTGAAGCACTCCTGGCAGAAGTGAATGCTGGGCCATCGGTCACCTTCACGGAAGATGATATGCTAATCCCAAATGTCGGTCATAACAGACCGCTGTATATGAGGGGCTCCCTGAACTGTCAGCTGATAAGCAGAATACTGATAGATCCAGGGGCTGCTGTGAATATTCTCCCATACCGCATCTATCAGAAATATTACTTTGATCTGCAGCTCACCAAGGTCAGAGACATGAAGATTGCAGGATTCAACCAAAAATGTGAAACACCTCTCGGGGTAGCTGATTTCAACCTCACATTGGGCGACCTCACTACAATGGTACGATTCTATGTAATCGACTCCAACACCACGTATAAGGCCCTGCTGGGAAGACCGTGGCTGCACGAATATCAGATAGTGCCATCCACGCTACACCAATGCATAAAATACTGCCATGAAGGAAAAGAAGAAAGGGTGTTTGCAGACCTCCATCCCTTCGAAGTGTTCGAGTGCCATATGCTCGATGCATCCTACTACACCGAGGTGTCACAAAGGGATAAAGAAAAAGAAGCTGTGGTCAGCCGGGAAAAGCCGACGACAAAGACAAGAAATTGGTCTCCGCCGCCGCCAAAGGGCTACATCAAAAAGCATGGGGTATCTCACATCTCTTATGCTGGTGATTTTGCTCGGATCACTCCTCCTGGCATACACCCAGATGATACTGAAGAAAAGATGAAAGAAAAATACACACAGGTGGCAGTTCCTCAGGGTCTAGTCAAGCCCATAGCCAGCATAGAATACCAGACGGTGCTACCACTGAAGACTATGAAAATCCCTCGCTTCTGCAAACCTCCTATCATATTCTACACCGGGGGGGCAGTCGAAGAAGACGATCAAGATTGCGTGGTCCCTGAAGAAGCCGCAAACCGGATGGTGCCAATTACAGGCCTAGAATACACTACCCAACGGGTTTCGCAAATGTTCTCCAAGATGCAAATGCCTTCAATACAATCTGCAGCCCAGAAGAAAGCATTCAAGGAGCTATGGGATCCACCTCGAGATAATAAAGAACTGAGGAAGATCACACAGCACCCGGGACTGGGCTATACCCGGCAAGAATACTATGAAGCTGAGGTAGATGTCATCTCTGCCTTCTACCAGCATGAAGATTCCCCTGGGATGGACTATGACCAATACCCTTCGGAAGATGAAGAAATCATTTATCAGTCCGTAGTGGACAATGAAATCCCAGACAATCTGCTAGGGGTGGGGATACCTGACGAGACAAAGAGAGATTGGTACTGGGAAGATCTATCTTGCAAGGAGGATATGTTCCAGGATGAAGCGAAATTTGACACGGGAACCCCGGATGAAGATCAAGTAGCCAGAGAGCTGCAAGAGTGCCTGGAGTTTAGGCGCATTCTAGAAGAATTCCGAGCTCTACATAATGATGACCTCTCAGGGGAGCCCACATCAGAAGAGCCTCTAAGCACGGAAGATTCCACTTCGAAGTTTTCCGCTGAGCCAGTCACGTCCTCGGGGCAGACTGAACAGAATCCGGCCGTATTGGCCTTATACGATGCACCAGCATTTGCAGATGACCAATCTGATGAAATAGAAAATCATGAGAACGAAGAAGATTATATCTCGGGAGGCTTTATTGATTTGCAAGAAGCCCCACCCGAAGTTGAAGACGGAGGCCAAGCCACCGTCGATGAGCTGATAGAAGTGAATCTGGGGTCAGCAGAGGAGCCAAGGCCTACATTCCTCAGTGCACTGCTGGAGCCAGCTGTCAAAGAACAGTATATTCAGTTTTTGAAAGAATTCCGAGACTGCTTCGCATGGACATATGATGAAATGCCAGGACTGAGTTCTGATGTGGCACAGCACCGATTGGCGATAAACCCAGAGGCAAGCCCTGTGAAGCAGCCTCCCAGGAGAATGCGTCCCGAACTGATAAATCAGATCAACAAAGAGGTCGACAAGCTGATCGATGTGGGCTTCGTTGAAGAGAACCAGTATACTACATGGCTGGCCAATATAGTGCCCGTGAAGAAAAAAAATGGGCAGATCAGAATATGTGTGGATTTCAGGGACCTGAATAAGGCTTGCCCGAAAGATGATTTCCCAGTGCCAATCACTGAAGTAATGATCGATACAACCACTGGCCATGAAGCCCTGTCATTCATGGATGGGTCATCTGGATACAACCAGATCTGGATTGCTGAAGAAGACAGAGTGCACACTACATTCCGCACCCCGAAGGGGATATTTCACTACAAAAGGATGCCGTTCGGCCTCAAGAATGCCGGCGCTACTTATCAAAGAGCTATGACAAAGATCTTTGATGATTTACTCTTCAAGAAAGTGGAGTGCTACATCGATGACCTGGTGGTGAAAATTAGCAGAAGAGAAGATCATCTGCAAGACCTGAGGATAGTGTTCCAGAGGCTGCGCAGATATGAACTCAAGATGAATCCTATGAAATGTGCCTTCGGCGTGTCCAGTGGAAAATTCCTTGGGTTCATTGTCCGTCATAGGGGCATTGAGATCGACCCATCCAAGATTAAAGCTATCCAGGAGCTCCCTCCACCAAGGAATCTCCACGAGCTGAGATCTCTACAAGGGCGTTTGGCCTACATCCGACGATTCATATCAAATCTGTCGGGGAGATGCCACCCTTTTCACAAGCTCATGATGAAAGATGTACCGTTCCTCTGGGACGATGGCTGTCAGGAAGCCTTTGAGAAGCTGAAAGAATATCTCAAGACCCCTCCAGTGCTGGGGGCACCTATTAAGGGCAAGCCCCTGATACTATACATTGCAGCCACACACTGTTCCCTGGGGGCAATGCTAGCACAGATAAATGAAGAAGGCAAAGAGCAGGCTCTATACTACCTGAGTCGGAGGCTGATTAGAACTGAAGAAAGCTACACCTATATAGAAAAGACATGCTTGGCACTAGTCTTTGCCGTTAAAAAGCTCCGGCACTATATGCTGTCACACGAAATCAGAATGATATCTGCAACAGATCCGCTCAAATACATATTGACTCAGCCAGTACTGAAAGGCCGGTTGGGCAAATGGGCAGTAATTTTGATGGAATTCGATATCACATATATACCCCAGAGGGCAATAAAAGGACAGGCCGTGGCCGATTTCTTCGCAGAGCATCCTGTGCCAGAGAATGATATGTTGGGGACTGAGTTACCCGATGATGAAACACTAGAAGCCTGCCAGGCTCAGTCAACTATGTGGCAGCTATTCTTTGATGGAGCATCTAGAACAGAGACGGACTCCGATGGAAAGACCAGAATATGGGCCGGAGCCGGTATTGTGCTAAGATCACCAGAGGGGGAGGTTGTGCATACTTCCTGTTCTATAAACAAGCCCTGCACTAATAATGAAGCCGAGTATGAAGCTCTGATAATCGGGTTGCACATCAGCCTCAACATGGGTATCCAGATGCTTCAGGTATTCGGGGATTCAATGTTGATAATAAAGCAAATCCAAGGGGAGTTCGAAGTGCGAAAGCCGGAGTTGAACCCCTACCACCAAAAAGCTGTGCGCCTCATGGTGAAATTCTATCATATTGAGCTCAAGCATGTTGGCCGTGCACATAATGCCCAGACTGATGCATTGGCAAAGCTAGCCAGCTCAATAGCAGTCCCACCAGATGAGACACTGAACATTGTTGTTATAAACCGGCGGCAAGTCCCCAGCATGCTAGAAGGCTACCCCGAAGAAAATGAAGTCGCCATGATCAGTACAGAACAAGCATCTGATTGGAAACAACACCTGCTACAATGGTTTTCACACCAACAGCTGCCGTAGAAAAGAGAAGAAAAGATGAAACTTCTAAGGATCAAAGATTCTTATGAATTCAGAAATGGAACTCTGTTCCGAATAATGGCAGATGCACGCAAGAAGATTTTGCTCCGCTGTCTGTCTACTGAGGAAGCTTGGCAAGCAATGAAAGAAATACATGCTGGGACGGCAGGTGCTCATCAAGCTGGCCCTAAGATGAAGATAGAAATCAAGAAGCTGGGCTACTATTGGCCCACTATGTTTGAAGACTGTTGCAAGTTTACAAAGTCATGCCAGAAATGTCAGGAGCATGCTGTTGTGCCTAGAAGGCCACCTGCCGTTCTGCACCCTACAGTCCCTAGCTGGCCGTTTGCACAATGGGGAACTGATGTAGTCGGCCCACTACCGACCTCATCGGCCGGACATAAGTACATACTGGCAATAACAGATTACTTCTCCCGATGGGCGGAAGCTATAGCATTACGAGAAGTGACTGGTGAACTGGTCGCCAGATTCATCAAGCAGAACATTATCTTCCGGTTTGGAATCCCCAGCCGGATAATATCTGATAATGGAAGTCATTTCAGAAATCAAAAGATCTATCGGCTTGCCGAGAAGTATAAGATCGAATGGAGGACTTCCACTCCTTACAATCCACAGGCAAACGGATTGGCAGAAGCCTTCAACAAAACTTTATGCACCTTGTTGGCTAAAGTCGTCAGTTCTAATAAGAAGGACTGGGAAGAAAAGATGTATGAAGCTCTGTGGGCATACCGCACTGTCTTCAAAACACCTACAGGGTGCTCGCCATACTCACTGGTATACGGCTCAGAGGCAGTAGTTCCATTAGAGCTGGAAGTCCCGTCACTCAGAGTGGCAGTCCAATATGACCTGGCCCATGGCGAACAAACCAATGCAGAAAGAAGATTACAAGAATTGGCTGAATTGGAAGGAAAGCGCCTCCAAGCTCAGAAGAATATCCAGATGTATCAGGCCCGCATGGCCACTGCATTCAACAAACTCGTAAAAGGACGAGAATTTAAGAAAGGTGACCTTGTCATGGTCAAGAAAAGAGAAGTCATGGCGTCCAACCCAAAAGGAAAGCTGAATCCTAATTGGGAAGGTCCTTCTGTGATATATAGGGTCTACGAAGGAGGGGCCTACATGGTTGTTAACCATCGAGGGGAAATCCAATTCTCACCACTCAACGGTAGACACCTAAAGCTGTATCATGCTGCCCAACCAACATTCTCCGAGTAATCGGGCTAAAAGCTACCTCTTTCTTGGTCTAGTGACACTCCGCCCTAACCAAGCTACCCTTTTCCTTGGTCTAGCGGCACTCCGCCCTAACCAAGCTACCCTTTTCCTTGGTCTAGTGGCACTTCGCCCTAACCAAGCTACCCTTTTCCTTGGTCTAGCGGCACTCCGCCCTAACCAAGGTACCCTTTTCCTTGGTCTAGTGGCACTCCGCCCTAACCGAGCTACCCTTTTCCTTGGTCTAGCGGCACTCCGCCCTAACCGAGCTACCCTTTTCCTTGGTCTAGCGGCACTCCGCCCTAACCGAGCTACCCTTTTCCTTGGTCTAGCGGCGCTCTGCCCTAACCAAGCTACCCTCTTCCTTGGTCTAGCGGCACTCCGCCCTAACCGAGCTACCCTTCTCCCTTGGTCTAGCGACACTCTGTCCTAACCAAGCTACCCTCTTCCTTGGTCTAGCGACACCCTGTCCTAACCAAGCTACCCTTTTCCTTGGTCTAGCGGCGCTCCGCCCTAACTGAGCTACCCTGCTCCCTTGGTCTAGTGGCACTCTGCCCTAACCGAGCTACCATTTTCCTTGGTCTAGCGGCACTCCGCCCTGACCAAGCTACCCTTTTTCCTTGGTCTAGCGGCGCTCCGCCCTAACCAAGCTACCCTTTTCCTTGGTCTAGCGGCGCTCCACCCTAACCAAGCTACCCTCTTCTTTGGTCTAGTGACATTCCGTCCTAACCAAGCTACCCATTTCCTTGGTCTAGCGGCACTCCGCCCTAACCAAGCTACCCTTTTCCTTGGTCTAGCGACACTCCTCCCTAACCAAGCTACCCTTTTCCTTGGTCTAGCGGCGCTCCGCCCTAACCAAGCTACCCTCTTCCTTGGTCTAGTGACATTCCGTACTAACCAAGCTACCCATTTCCTTGGTCTAGCGACACTCTGTCCTAACCAAGCTACCCTTTTCCTTGGTCTAGCGGCACTCCGCCCTAACCAAGCTACCCTTTTCCTTGGTCTAGCGGCACTCCACCCTAACCAAGCTACCCTTTTCCTTGGTCTAGCGGCGCTCCGCCCTAACCAAGTTACCCTCTTCCTTGGTCTAGCGGCACTCTGCCCTAACCGAGCTACCATTTTCCTTGGTCTAGCGGCACTCTGCCCTAACCGAGCTACCTTCCCTTGACTTAGAGGCATCCTGCCCTAGCCGAGATACACCATTTCCTTGGTTTAGCGGCACTCCGCCCTAACCAAGCTATCCCTCATCATGATCTAATGGCAGTCTGACTTGTCACCCTCCCAAAAGAGGGGAAGAGAGAATAATAAAAAAAAAGAGAATGAAAATAAATAATAAAAATGGGGTTAAAAATAGAGATACCCCGCCGGTCTTGTTCAGGTTTTCTGAGCAAGGGCAAAAATGGCTAAAACCAAACTGTGGTGAAAACCCGAAAGGGCACTGCAGGCAAAATCGGGTACCCCGCCACGTGAAAACCCGGAAGGGCGCGTGGGCAAAAGCAAGAGGGGGCTGGCTCCGGTGAAAACCCGAAAGGGCGCTTGGGCCAGTAATATGGTGATTCTAAAGGAAACCTCGCCTCCCGTCATAAACTTCTCGTCGATCGACCGGCACCTTGTCCGATCAACGATCAAACCCACGCAGTACGGACCCTACGTCTGTCCTGATAAAACCCGCATTCCTTGCCCAAAGTCCCATCATGATGAAATCAGCTGTTGACCGATTGGGCGCACTGCCCGGTCAATGATGAAACCTATCCGGCTTAGACCTTACGTCTATCCCGATGAAACCCATGAAACCTTTGCATTGGTATAAACCCAATACCCATGATGAAACCAGCTGTTGACCGATTAGGCGCACTGCCCGGTCAATGATGAAACCTATCCGGCTTAGACCTTACGTCTATCCCGATGAAACCCATGAAACCTTTGCATTGGTATAAACCCAATACCCATGATGAAACCAGCTGTTGACCGATTAGGCGCACTGCCCGGTCAATGATGAAACCTATCCGGCTTAGACCTTACGTCTATCCCGATGAAACCCATGAAACCTTTGCATTGGTATAAACCCAATACCCATGATGAAACCAGCTGTTGACCGATTAGGCGCACTGCCCGGTCAATGATGAAACCTATCCGGCTTAGACCTTACGTCTATCCCGATGAAACCCATGAAACCTTTGCATTGGTATAAACCCAATATCGATGATGAAACCTGCTGTTGATCGATTGGCACCCTGCCCGATCAACAATAAAACCAGCCAGTGTAGACCTTACGTCTATTCTGATGAGGTTCATAAGATCCTCGCATTGGTATAGACCTAATACCGATGATGAAACCCACCTTCGATCAATGGGCATCCTGCCCGATCGACAAAGAAACTCGTCCTATCAAATCCACATACCCCTTTACGTCCCGCCGTGATGAAACCCACCATTGGTCGATCGGCACCTTGCCCGATCAATGATAAAACCAGCCAAGTGTAGACCTTATGTCTACCCTGATGAAACCTATAAAATCCTTGCGTCGATATATACCCAATACCGATGATAAGAGCATGCACTAATGAAGCAGCACATCACCTGATGCGTGCTGAAGTCCCAATTCAGGAAACATATGTATATATATATATAAAAATGGGGTTAAAAATAGAGATACCCCGCCAGACTTGTTCGGACATCCCGGATAAGGGCAAAAAATGGCCAAAAACCCAGCTGTGGTGAAAACCCGAAAGGGCACTGCAGGCAAAATCGGGTACCCCGTCACGTGAAAACCCGAAAGGGCGTGGGCAAAAGCAAGAGGGGGCTGGCTGTTGGGAGAATGTTGTGCTCACGTTGGGCATGTGTGGAACGTGAGTGTTTCTATTGTTTTGATGATGTCCAACTATGACTCATATAATGATTGGTTCTATTGTTTTGATGTGATTCCAACTATGACTCAACTATGACTCATTTCTAGTGCTTTGATGATGTATGTCCTTAGAGTCATTTTGCTATTTATTATGCTTTTGCTATGCATTTGATAAAATCCATTTGCATACATTTCAGGTCATCATATTGCCAATTCAACATATCAAGAATGGCTTGCAACGCTTAACCAATTGGCCGCACAGAAATCAAGATAGATCCAAAGGCGCCAAGATCACTCAAGATGCAAAGTGGAAAGGAAGTGCAACAAATCACTCAAGACTCAAGATGCAAGTGCAAAAGATCCCTCAAGATACTAAGTGGAAGCTCAACAAGATAAGCCATATGTCAAAGGTGAAAGCTCGTTGAGCTAAGCCAAAAGAAATGGAGTGAAGATGTCAAGGTGAAAGCTAAGGAAGAAGAACTCTTGTCATGTGATAAACCATTGGATGGTGAATGACTGGAATGAAGTTGGCATGATGAAAGGAACGCGTCCAAGAAAGGAAGAAAGCTTCTACAAGGTCCGAGCATTCATCCAAGATGATCAAGGTTCAAACACTTTGTTTACATGTTCCAAATCTAAGGTCAATGCACAAAGAAGTATAGCCAAGAGAATCCAAAGTTAAAGACTGTGTTGATACGTTCAAGACTATCAAGGGAGATGCCACGGACATGAATGGGCTGCTAATGGAGTTTGAACGACTTAACGGACCGAACCGGAGACTCAACGGACTGACCCGGGCTGACCCGGGCCCTGCCCAGCTGGCGGTCGACCGCCAGCACAGGGGCGGTCGACCGCCCCAGCCAGCAGGTGCCAGACTGCATGAGTCTCAGTGGCGGTCGACCGCTAGCCAGTGGCGGTCGACCGAAAATCCCAGGGATCGCCCGTTTTCAAGTTTTACAGTTGCGGTCGACCGCCAAGAGCTGTAGGTCGACCGCCAGCCCCGAGCCAACCTTATTTGACTTCGAAATCCACCTCATGGCCAGCCCCTTTCCATGGATTTGTTTAATCAAATCTTATCTAATCTTCCATGATTTGTGGATCTGGTCTAGGGGGCATCTATGGACCATTCAAGGGTTATAAAACCAACACTTGAGGGGATGGAAAACCTAATGCTTCAAGGGGGCTTCCATATGCTTAATTGAAGATCTAAAGGGGACGAAGTACTGTTCACGTGAACAGTACTTCGTGAAGAAGTTCTTCATCCAAGCAAGGTTGATTCAAGCTCAAATCAAGGCAAACAACCTTCAAGGAAGATCAGATGCAAGCTAGGCTATCAAGGTGATCTAAGGAAGCTAGTTTCATTCAAGATCTTCAAGAGAAATCATCTACATCATTCCGATTCATCCAAGGTGATTTCTGAAGCATTCAAACTCCTAGAAGCTGTTGAAGAAATAAGATTCAAGGTAGAATCAATTACTCTCTTCATCCACTTCAAGAAGATACAAAGAGAAGATCAAAAGAGAAGATTGAAGGAAGAGTTACTATTCACGTGAACAGTACTCCGTGAAGAACATCTTCATCCAATCCAAGGTATTCAAGCTCATATCAAAGAGATCATCTTTCAAGATCTGTGAAGAAGGAAGCAAGGATCAAGGTAGCATCTATTCACTTCTTCATCCATTCAAAGAGATCAAAAGGAAGATCAAAAGAGGAGGATTGGAAGAACAGTTACTGTTCACATGAACAGTACTCCGTGGAGAACAATCATCCATTCAAGGGTGATTACAAGAAGATTGATTTGCAAGAAGAAGAGATCCATGCTGCTGATCAACAAAGCATATCGATACAAGGGCCAATTCCTTCTTACTCAATCTCTTATTTTTAATTCCTTCACATCTGTTTTACTTTCAATATTGTTAAACATTGAAGTTGTGATTCGTCCCTACCGGTGGTTAGTAGGAAGGCAATCGAGAGTTCTCCGATCTGCGGTATAGCCGTCCCTGCCGGCTTTGTGTGTAGGAAGACAGAAAGAGGGCTTTCTCTATTCTGTGGTTTGGGGCGTGTCCCCAGGTCAAGCTGTGAGTCAGCAAGGAAGCCTCACCGGGTTTTTGGTGAGGGGTGGACGTAGGTTGCGGGGTTGCAACTGAACCACCTTAAAAATCCCTGTGTTGTGGGTTGTTTATTGTGTGTGATTGATCTATATCTTCTAACCCCATTCACAGGTTCGTGTGCTTCCACACTTGGTTATATTGTTCACACACATATGCACTTTGAGTGATCAACATAGCATACACACACACACGGTTGTTGCAAGCTATTGCATGTTCATATATGTGTTATGCTTTGTAATTCACTTAAAGAAGTGTGGACGTTTCATAGCTTGTAATTCAAGTCTTTTCATTTGAGCCACTCTACTTAATTCCGCTGTGCATTGTGCCTAAGTGATTCATTCACTTTATAAGAGTGGGTTAAGCTTCCGCTAGCTAAGAGTTTTTAAATAGGTAAAAGTTTCTGATAGGATCTATTCAACCCCCCCTTCTAGATCCATTTACACCTCACGGGACCCAACAAGTGGTATCAGAGCTAAGCTCTGTCATTCCCAGATCCAACGATCTACAGGGAAAGATCCCGGTGTTTATTATTTAAATGGATTCACATGCTACACTTGCTTCGATGGTTTCTCCGCCCATTTATGATGGTTCTGATTTTTCTACATGGGTATGGAGAATGTTCATCTATGTTAGTTCCATAGATCCACAATTGTGGAATCTTATATACAATGGTCCTCATGAGCTGCCATCAAATTCAATTGATTGGTCAGCCGAACATGAGACCAAACACAATGATAATCTTGCTGCATATAACTTAATTATAGCTACAATTGATATTAGACTAACTCACATTGTGTCTTCCTGCAGCACAGCCAAGCAAGTATTGGACAAGTTGGTTAAAATCCATGAAGGGAAGGAACAAGAACAAGAATGCTTCATGACCGACCGTGCAGAACAGTCCAGCAATGCATCCTCATCACAGGTAAACTCTGACTCAGAGGAATTCACTTTTGAAGAGCTTATGGAAGCCTATGGTGAGTTGATTACTCAATACAAAAAGGTCAAATCAGAAAATAAAAATTTGAAAAAGGATCTCAAGAAAATCAACCAAAATGAAAGCTTGTTTTGTAAAAAGTGTTCTATTGTTAAAGAGCTTAACAATACTCTCTCAGCTGATCTAGATACGCACAAACAAAGCATTGCATGTCTAAGGGAAGAAAATGAAAATCTTCATGATGAAATCACTAGGTTGGAAGAAATTGTAATAAAACTTCAAAACCAACCTAAGGCAATCTCTAATGATCAAACTATGGCCGATGGGCTTATTCATGATGAGAGGTTGGTTGAAGAAAATAAAAATTCTGTTTCATGCTCTGCTAATTTTGCATGTGAAAAATGTTCATTCTTGAGAAACATAAATGCTGGTCTCCATGATGATCTTGAATGGCAACAAAATTTGATTGATTCTCTAAAGGAGGAGAATAGAGAATTGTTGGAAAAGAAAATTTAACATGAAAAAGTTGAAGAAGAATTGCTTGAAAAATTGGTTGCACATGATAAAGGCAAATTTGTCATTGAAGATCACTCTGAAACTCTGCATGCTTTAGAACAACAAAATCAAAATCTTAAAGCAATAAACGCCATGCTCAATGAGCAATTGGCAGCATGCGAAGAGGGTCTTGTTGAATCTAAACAGCACATTTCCTCACTTGAAATTGAAATTCAAGGTTTGAATGATTTCCTGTCAACGTTTGCCCAAATCCAAGATTTTGGCTCACCGGAAGCCACCACTTCATGTGGTCACCAAAAAGGGCATACTGCTCGAAAGAAAAGCAAAATTCAGCATTCTCATCCAAACATGCACCATAACATATCCAATGCTAAATACCATGCCTTCCACAAAATGAATGTTACTTGTTATTATTGTGGTAAACATGGTCACACTGTGCATGATTGTTTTATCTTGAGAAATGATGAGCTTAGAGCAGGAGATCAAGTGAAAGAGCAAGGAAAGAAACAGGTCAACATTGGCAGAGGGCTTCCTCAACAGAATTCTGTACAGAACCACATGAAGAATCAGAAGTGTCGACATTCCTATCCAAATAGGTCGACACTCCCCATGGCCTTCAAAAGAAATGCTTCTCTTTGTTGCTCTCATTGTGGTAAGTCTGGCCATACTGTTCAAGAGTGCTGGCACTTGAAGGGAAAGCATCACCCTCATACCATGAAGGGTAAGAATCATGCTCGCCCACAAAAGTATAGTCCACATGCACATGCACATGAACATAAAAAGGATAATCAATCTTTTGTGCGTTGTTTCTACTATGGTAAAAATAGGCATGAGATGTATGGTTGCCATACAATGAGGGAAGATGATTTGATTGCCTTGAAAAAGATGAGTCAAGATGCTAAACCTGTTGCTAACCCACAAGGACCCAAGCAAGCTTGGGTACCTAAAAATTCAAAATGAGATTTTTGGGTGCAGGATGCCTTGGAGCTGAACAAAGGATCATAAGGTAAATAAAAGCTCAAGGCACAGGTATGTACATAAACTTTTTAATTTCAATCATCTTGCATGTTTAGTCCTAACATGTAGATAGTGCATCATAAGTCTGCCAAATGTCATTAAATTCTGTAAATTGAATTGCTCTTTGAAATGCAAAACCCCCATGGTGTGGGATGAACTTTTGAGCTAGATAATTTGCTCACACCATACTTGATTTCAGCTATTTAACTCATGAAAAACTTGTTATGCTGATGAAGTTGATGTGATGATGAGTTGTTTGCTACCTGATATCAGCCACTTGCAATTCTTGGACTTTGGTTTTGATGATGCGTACCATGGCTGCATTTTCAACTCATTATTCATGTTAGCACTGCTCAAAGGGGGAGTCTATTGGCATCATCATCATCATCATATTGCATTCAGTTCAAAATCCATTGTGAATGATTTGTGTTTGCATCATCTCATAATCACACATGCCTTAATGCACATCATGTTTAGAAGATAAATGATAATGCACAATCATTTTACAGCATCGTCATTGCATTGTGTATTCACATAAATCTTAGGATGCATAGTTCATTGCCAACCCTTGCATGTATTCAGGGGGAGTCAACATCAACCTAGCTTGAATCACTTTACATCATATCATTCGTGCATGACCATGGTATATCAAATGTTGATGTATGGAAGGGCAGGTTATGCTTGCCTTGAAGCACTCAATATGCGTGAGGTTTCACCTCCGCCAAGTACCATGCGTCACTATCGCATATAGGCCATATAGCTAGGGGGAGTTGTCTTCTTGAGGCATTCGTGCATATGGTTCATATTCATTGTTGCATTTAATAAGTGCTACATACCTTGAGTCGGGTCATAGCATTCATGCACATTTCTTTTTGCCCATCTCATGAGTGATCTAGCTATTCCATGCACATCCTAAGGGGGAGTCTTGCAATCTGAACATTCTTGGGTAATTATCTGATAATGGTGTAAGAGTTTTCTATTATATGCACTGATGATTGTCCATCAAATAACAATGGTTCAGATTTAATGATTTCTTTGAAATTCTGATAAATATATTTTTAAAATCATCTATGTCACGTAGTCTTTAATAGACTTTAACTAGAGGTTGCATGTTGTGATTTGAATGATCTTTCTGAAATCTGAAAATTCAAATGTCATAGTCAAGTTGGTTGAGTTGCTACAGTCTCGTATTGTTTTTAAACAACTTGACATATTGGAATTCATAAAGGCAAAATTTTAGACAAAGCAATGACATTAGGTCACTGAGAAACATGTCTTCTCATCAAGGAAATGAGGATAGATATGTCATGAAGTGCCTTTGTTATCTTTGTTATCTATAGCTTAGACTCAAGGCAGAGCAATGGCTACATTGCTGAGAAATATATCTCCTCATCACAGATATGAGATCGGGTATGTCATGAGGTGATTCAGCTATCTCTGTTCAAATCTGAAGCATAACAGTCAGTCTTACCAAATACCTAGGAATACTGGCGTCTAAACAGCGTGTATTCTTACGGCTAGGCAGTATGCACTAGACTCGCTTGCTCGTAAAATATGGGTCTAATGATATGAATGTCATTGAAAAGGATATATAGGAAAAAGTGCTACAACATAGAATTCATTATAATTGTCATAGTTGTTTAACCTCAATACAAGTTGTGCTTTTCCCGATGACGATTATGAATATGGCTGTGTAAGACAATGGAGGATTACCATTGCTAGAGCATGCACTTTTGGTTCACTTCTATTAAACCATGGATATAGCTGGTTTTCAAATTCTCTTGTTAATTCAGAATTCATTATCTTTGAACCATACATATTCATCACGGCAGGTTTCTAGTTGCTTATAATGGTTTGCTCTATACTCCTCTTTCCCTCAGCTTCCTACATAATTTGTTCATTCATTTAGATAGGAGGAGAAAGGTTGCATTCATTTCTATAGGGGGAGAAGGCTTGATGGCTTGGTAAGTCATTCATTCTGATAGGGGGAGAATGTTTCTTGTATGTGTTTGCATATGTGGTTTGGTGAGCGTCATATAGGGGGAGAAGACCATGTCATCTTGTGAGCATTTCATTGTCAAAGGGGTAGCATGTTTTCATGATTCATGTCATAGCATAACATGTTCATCTGTCATTGCATAGCATGTGTAAAGCATGTTTTCATGATTCATTGCAAAGTATGTGTTGAAACTTCAAAATTCATTGCCATTGCATAGCATGGTTTCATTCATTTTAGAGCATATCACACATTGCACTCTTTGCATTCACATGCTCTACTTCATCTATACACATCTGTGATCACTTCATGCATACATAATTGGGAGAAATCATTTTGTGCTCATGCATACATATTTACATTCTCATGTTTTGATCATCCTTGCATTGCACATATGTCTTGCATCTTGCATTCCCATGTATTTCTTTGAAAATCCTGAAAAACATAAAAAGCTAAAATCTTGAAAACCTCTAAAAATTGAAAAATCTGAAGTCAAAATTGCTTTATGGATGTCTTGTCTATCTCTTCTATTGGACCATGTTGGCATACTTCATCTCATTCATTGGTCTCACAAATGCAAAAAGGGGAAAGATTTGATTCCTTCTTGCTGCTCCCTTCTTGCTGATGGCAAAGGGGGAGAAGATTTGGTTGAGCCATTTCAAAGATTTTGGTATTCTTTGTGTGGAGTCGATTTGGTTGAGCCATATGCATGTCTGGTATTCTTTGTGTGGAGTCGATTTGGTTGAGCCATATGCATGTCATAGTGTTCTTGAATGTTCTTGAACCTTTTTATGACTCATAGTTGCCATCATCAAAAAGGGGGAGAATGTTGGGAGAATGTTGTGCTCACGTTGGGCATGTGTGGAACGTGAGTGTTTCTATTGTTTTGATGATGTCCAACTATGACTCATATAATGATTGGTTCTATTGTTTTGATGTGATTCCAACTATGACTCAACTATGACTCATTTCTAGTGCTTTGATGATGTATGTCCTTAGAGTCATTTTGCTATTTATTATGCTTTTGCTATGCATTTGATAAAATCCATTTGCATACATTTCAGGTCATCATATTGCCAATTCAACATATCAAGAATGGCTTGCAACGCTTAACCAATTGGCCGCACAGAAATCAAGATAGATCCAAAGGCGCCAAGATCACTCAAGATGCAAAGTGGAAAGGAAGTGCAACAAATCACTCAAGACTCAAGATGCAAGTGCAAAAGATCCCTCAAGATACTAAGTGGAAGCTTAATAAGATAAGCCATATGTCAAAGGTGAAAGCTCGTTGAGCTAAGCCAAAAGAAATGGAGTGAAGATGTCAAGGTGAAAGCTAAGGAAGAAGAACTCTTGTCATGTGATAAACCATTGGATGGTGAATGACTGGAATGAAGTTGGCACGATGAAAGGAACGCGTCCAAGAAAGGAAGCAAGCTTCTACAAGGTCCGAGCATTCATCCAAGATGATCAAGGTTCAAACACTTGATTTACATGTTCCAAATCTAAGGTCAATGCACAAAGAAGTATAGCCAAGAGAATCCAAAGTTAAAGACTGTGTTGATACGTTCAAGACTATCAAGGGAGATGCCACGGACATGAATGGGCTGCTAATGGAGTTTGAACGACTTAACGGACCGAACCGGAGACTCAACGGACTGACCCGGGCTGACCCGGGCCCTGCCCAACTGGCGGTCGACCGCCAGCACAGGGGCGATCGACCGCCCCAGCCAGCAGGTGCCAGACTGCATGAGTCTCAGTGGCGGTCGACCGAAAATTCCAAGGATCGCCCGTTTTCAAGTTTTACAGTAGCGGTCGACCGCCAGCCCCGAGCCAACCTTATTTGACTTTGAAATCCACCTCGTGGCCAGCCCCTTTCCATGGATTTGTTTAATCAAATCTTACCTAATCTTCCATGATTTGTGGATCTGGTCTAGGGGGCATCTATGGACCATTCAAGGGTTATAAAACCAACACTTGAGGGGATGGAAAACCTAATGCTTCAAGGGGGCTTCCATATGCTTAATTGAAGATCTAAAGGGGACGAAGTACTGTTCACGTGAACAGTACTTCGTGAAGAAGTTCTTCATCCAAGCAAGGTTGATTCAAGCTCAAATCAAGGCAAACAACCTTCAAGGAAGATCAGATGCAAGCTAGGCTATCAAGGTGATCTAAGGAAGCTAGTTTCATTCAAGATCTTCAAGAGAAATCATCTACATCATTCCGATTCATCCAAGGTGATTTCTGAAGCATTCAAACTCCTAGAAGCTGTTGAAGAAACAAGATTCAAGGTAGAATCAATTACTCTCTTCATCCACTTCAAGAAGATACAAAGAGAAGATCAAAAGAGGAGATTGAAGGAAGAGTTACTATTCACGTGAACAGTACTCCGTGAAGAACATCTTCATCCAATCCAAGGTATTCAAGCTCATATCAAAGAGATCATCTTCCAAGATCTGTGAAGAAGGAAGCAAGGATCAAGGTAGCATCTATTCACTTCTTCATCCATTCAAAGAGATCAAAAGGAAGATCAAAAGAGGAGGATTGGAAGAACAGTTACTGTTCACATGAACAGTACTCCGTGAAGAACAATCATCTATTCAAGGGTGATTACAAGAAGATTGATTTGCAAGAAGAAGAGATCCCTGCTGCTGATCAACAAAGCATATCGATACAAGGGCCAATTCCTTCTTACTCAATCTCTTGTTTTTAATTCCTTCACATCTGTTTTACTTTCAATATTGTTAAACATTGAAGTTGTAATTCATCCCTACCGGTGGTTAGTAGGAAGGCAATCGGGAGTTCTCCGATCTGCGGTATAGCCGTCCCTGCCGGCTTTGTGTGTAGGAAGACAGAAAGAGGGCTTTCTCTATTCTGTGGTTTGGGGCGTGTCCCCAGGTCAAGCTGTGAGTCAGCAAGGAAGCCTCACCGGGTTTTTGGTGAGGGGTGGACGTAGGTTGCGGGGTTGCAACTGAACCACCTTAAAAATCCCTGTGTTGTGGGTTGTTTATTGTGTGTGATTGATCTATATCTTCTAACCCCATTCGCAGGTTCGTGTGCTTCCACACTTGGTTATATTGTTCACACACATATGCACTTTGAGTGATCAACATAGCATACACACACACACGGTTGTTGCAAGCTATTGCATGTTCATATATGTGTTATGCTTTGTAATTCACTTAAAGAAGTGTGGACGTTTCATAGCTTGTAATTCAAGTCTTTTCATTTGAGCCACTCTACTTAATTCCGCTGTGCATTGTGCCTAAGTGATTCATTCACTTTATAAGAGTGGGTTAAGCTTCCGCTAGCTAAGAGTTTTTAAATAGGCAAAAGTTTCTTGATAGGATCTATTCAACCCCCCCTTCTAGATCCATTTACACCTCACGGGACCCAACACTGGCTCCGGTGAAAACCCGAAAGGGCACTTGGGTCAGTAATGTGATAATTTAAAAAGTTCCATGCCAACCGGCACGCTACCTTTACCTCCCTTCTATTGATGAAGCCTTCCGTCGGTCAACTGGTTCCAACCCCCACCGATGATAAAACTTTTCCAGGGTAGACCTTACGTCTGTCCTGGTGAAATCTACGCACCCTCTTTCAAACGTCCCACCGACGATGAAATCCATCACCATTTGGCTAAAGCCTATCCAGTTCAAACCTCACGTCTGTCCTGATAAAATCCACGCATTTCATGGCAAAGTCCCACCTGCGATAAAACCTATTGGAATAGACCTTACGTCTATCCTGATGAGACCTACACCTTCACACACTTCCCACCGTTGATCGATTGGCACACTGCCCGACCAATGATGAAACCCTATCCAGTTAGACCTTTCGTCTATTCTGATGAAACTTATAAAACCCTTTGCATCGGTATCAACCCAATATCGATGATGAAACCAACTGTTGATCGACCGGCACCCTACCCGATCAATGATGAAACCATGCAGTTTAGACCTTTCGTCTATTCTGATGAAAATTATGAAATCTCCTTGCATCGATATAAACCCAATATCGATGATGAAATCAATTGTTGATCGACCGGCACCTCGCCCGATCAATGATGAAACCCTGCCAGCTTAGACCTTTCGTCTATTCTGATGAAACTTATGAAACTCCTCTTGCATCGATATAAACCCAATATCGATGATGAAACCAACTATTGATCGACTGGCATTTCGCCCGATCAATGATGAAACCCTATTCAGTTCAGACCCTACGTCTGTCTTGATGAAAACCACATATCCTTTAATTGTCCCACCTACTATAACCCCTACCCAGTCTAGACCTCACGTCTATTCTGATGGAACCTCTCCTTTCACACTCCTGCAAATTGTCTCCTTTACGGCGCACATGGCCGGAAGGATTTTTGCTGCCACTCACAAAATCTGGTTTAAGCACCTCTTCGGATGCCGTCACGCGGTGGAGCGAGTCCCCCATCCTTTCTCTGAAGGGGTGGACGCTCTCCTGCCAAGTACGAGCCGTTCGCATGAGGGATTGTCAAAACCGCTACCCCACTTCCCAAAGTGATAAAATCATATGCAAGGTAAGATGGAGACGATTGAAGCCAAAAAATTCCTTTCCAATAAAAAGGGAATACATAAAGGGCCCCGAGGGGACATCACATTACAGAAGAAAACAAAAAAGGAGGGATAAACAATTCACGGCCGCCGGAATATATCTTCGAAGGCCAGAAGACCCACATAAGGGGCAGCTCCTAGCTCATGAAGGCGCGCCTCCTCCTCCTGAAGCCCAATGGACATGTCCTGAAGAGACATCACCCGTCCCTCCAGCGAGGCTACCTCCTCTTCAGACTGCGGCCGGATAAAGGAGAGTTGCTGCAGTTCGGCTCGAAGTCCAGAGAGTTCCATCTCCAATAGGGCTATCCGGTCCCGCACAGCTTCTTCCCGCTGAATAGCACCTTCTAGCTCAGCTCAGCGTCCATCAAGCATAAGTGTCAGCTTCCCCAACTCGGATTTGCATTCTGACCTCTGCAATTTCAGCGCCGTTAGCTTATCAACCATGGTCCGTGCTAGGAAATCCCTCCGATGCACGAATTTAAGCAAAAGCAAGACCCGCTGAGCCCATGTGTCCAGAGGGCAACCCATAGCCTGCAGACCGGCAGTGAAGCGATCAGCAATTTCCTTCAGCTGCAAATATGTCAAGCCAGGCTGAGATTCTACCAGCTGGCGCAGCATATCCAGGTTCTGCCAGACAAAGCTCTCAGACGATGCAAAGCCAAAAGAAGCAGAGGGGATCACTTCGAAGGTCACTTCGCTATCGATGTCTGCCCACAGTGCGACATCCGGCTGAGAGGATGAAGACGGTAAATCTGCTGGAAGAACTGGCCGGTCCCTCTCCGTGCCCTCTGGCTGAACTGAAGATTCCCCCTCCGTCTCGGGCGCTATGGCTTGAACATCAGCGGAGGGAGGACCGATGAATGATGGAGCTATCTCTTCATGAATCTTCTGAATAAGGGCTTCATCTTCAGCTACTCTTCCTGATAATGGGGGCGAAGGGTCTCTAGTCTGTAAAGGCAGAAATCCAGTTTCTATAGCCACTGTGGCAGGGACTGCTGACTCAGGCGCAGTTGACATTATGGCAGCCGGTATGAAAGCGGAGCTTCTGGCTGGGTCTGCTTCGGCTCTGAACTCTGAGGCCCTGACAAGGATGGAAATCTCTCCTGGTGATCCTAAGTCCAACGATGCTAAATCTGTCGAGGACTGTATCCGCGCCGGCACAGGGCGAATGATCTCGGGAATTCCCGTGCAAGTTAAAGGCTGAAAAGGGACAATAGCCCAGTTTATGGAGGAAATGTCCGTGATAGCCGCAGTTGTGTCTGAGCTAGCAATGGCAATGCCCTGAGACCAAAACAAAGCAACTTCAGCGCTAGATATAAAAGAAGAAGGGGCAGATGAAGCAACAAACATGAAAAGGAACCCACCCTTGAAGCAGGGTCCACATCCTCGAAGTGGGGTGAAAGAGAAGGAAGCTCCGTAGTCGGAATGACAAATGGTGGAGTTATGTCAATCTCGGTATCGAGCCCGGCAAACTCCTCCTGCAACTCCTCCTCAGGAGATAACACCACCAGCTTAGCCGGCTGAAAAGACGGAACACCCTTTGCAAATACAAGTGGGGCCTCTGGTTCAGGAGCATCTCCCTCACTGTCGCTGAAGGTTGCATCCTCCTCATCAGAGGCGGTCTTAGAACTGCCTGAGGATATTTCCACACTAGCTATACGCTGTGGGGCCGCCTCTAAAACATGCCGAGATGTAGACCGGGTAATTATGCGCCTGGCCGGAACGGCACGCTGCTTCGACTGAGCCTTGTGACCTTCCTGTGGTTGAAGCAACTCTTCTGTCACCACAGCCTCAGTCTGCTCCTCGCCTGCCGCTGATGCAAAAAGAGACCTCTGAGAAATGTAGCAAAGAAAACAAATACAGGTATGAGACAGATGAGAAGATACACTTACCCCTCGCCTCACTAGCCGGCGTAGGAGAAGGCAATCTGGTCTCCGCCACAGAAGGTGCTATGACTGTCTCTTCGGCTGTGCAAAAAGAATGGGTCAGATTCAAGGACTTCTTTGAGATCCTGCAGAAGACAGTGAAGAATGCAAATGCAAGCTGTTGATGTTACCCTGAACCGGTGTCGAAGCAGCCTCCCTTTGCAGCTCAAACTCATCGAATGATGGAATGTCAGGGAGAGGGGTCCCAGTATCCATCGCCACCGAAGTCGACTGTTGAATGTGGGCCTTTTTGGCCTTCCTGGCCTTCCCAACTGCAGTCTTGACTGCGGAAGCCTTCCTCTTCTTGCCGGGAGGCAGGGGAGTAGTGGTCGGTGCTGCAGCAGGGACTTCAAAATAAGTGGGCTTCTCGGCCTGCGCAATAATCTTTCTATAGAGCCCCTGCCGCTTTATATCAGGCCGGTCTGTTAAGAATGGCAGAAGGATGATGGGATCAGCGGATGTAAAATTCAGATGCTAAGCAGAAAACACTGCAATCAGAAAAGAAGAAATCTTACCTGCCGGGCCGTCATAGAATACAGAAAGTGGCCAGTACATGTAAGCTACCTCCTTGGAGCGGGAAGCAGCCTCCTTGATGAGCCAGCACACATCACCAAATAGCTGGCACTTCTCTACCAAAGCTGCCAGATCATTATGGCCGCGAAAGTCAAGGCATCGAAACAAGTCAAGATGGTCCATGCCCCAGCCATCGACATAATGAAATGATATAAACAGTGGCTTGTTCAAAATGCCAGCTATCGGGCTTTCTGCAGATAATCCATGCAAATTCAGCAGAATGAACAGCCAGGACGTTTGTCTATAGTACGTCTGAGTTCTATCTTCTCGGCGTACAAACGTCCTATATGGATGAAATTTATCAACTGGACCCCTCCAGGAAGCTACTGTCGGGAGCGGCTCTTCGACAGGAAATGGGTATTGCTGCACTTCCAAGCGAGCGCCCCCTACATGGCTCAGATGTTTCAAACTCTGCATAAAGGTGTCCTCGTTGATAGCAGCGAAGACAGGAGCAAGCGGCTCGGAACTCTTTTCCTTCAAGGCCCGCCGCTGAGTCAGATAATTCTCCGCCTCCCTCAGATGCTGTGAGTAAAGTTTTTTCAAGTGGGCCTCGAAATATCAAACACTGGCCCAGGTTGCTGTTTCAAGAAGGAGCGCTCTGCCACGTCCCAGAAGGCACCCCTACCGTCCCTATAAAAGCCGGTCCGGATATTCCACCATTTGATATATTCTGGTGTTACCCGGGGAACACGGTTAGAAACAGTGGGCACCCTGAAAACTACATCATCCTGGCGATGATAGAAATCCCACCACAACCGGCCCTCGCCAACAATGATGGACCCGTGCTTGGCCCGGCTATCTAGGGAAATTGGGCAGCTGAGGTAGGAATATGCTGGTCGTAGCCGAAGTTTCGCCCAAAGCGGAACGGATAGTATGGCTCCAACAGAAGCAGGCCACCCTTTCTGTAAACCAAAACACTGGGCCGAATTGCCATGGCCCATCTCACCAGCTCCGGTTCCAGGATTGGCCGAGCAGTGTTGACCCCTGAGACAGGGTGGATATATGTCTCTATCTCCTCCAGCTTGCACTCTCTCTGAGGATCAATCAAAGGAGCTGAACCTGCTGCCAAGCTCCAGAAATGTATGCTGCCAGGGGCGTCCACTGGTACTTTTATCAGTCGGCCCCTTATTTTAAATAGCTGATCATAAAAGGGACCAGGCTCAGCGCTGGCAAATTCAACCATCCTGGGTGACACTGTATCCGCCTGCAAGGTTCTCGGAGCTAATTCGGGGAATATACTGCAGACCCAGGCGTTGAAGAAATGAAAAGGACCCACGGTCCTCAAAGAACGGGGAGTCCGATGCTTGTACAGGTCCCCCAAAGATTTATATATCAAACACAGGGCCACTGGGCAGAGCGACAGCTTCATCCCCCATGCCATCTGACAAGCTGGATATATGGCCTCTGGCCGAATGACTGTCTCGTCCCCTTGTGGGAGAGCAAAAGTGCACAGCCAAAATGTGAAATAAGCTGCGCAGTGTGTGATGGGGTCTACGCCTGCTGGGTTGGGACCGCCGCCGCCTGCACGGCGCAATGAGAGGGTAGCGCCGACTTATAACGGGGAGCCCTTACCTGCCTGCTAGCAGCCGGACCCATAGAAGGAAAGTCTGCATACTTCAGGGGACCGTCAAAGAAATACTGGATCCACTGCCCTATCCGGACCCTCATTTTGCTGCCTTTCTCTCGGGGTTGATAGCCTTTAGAGGACCCCCTGCTGTACGCCAGACAGATGGAGCGGTATACCTTCATCAGATATCGATATGAGAAGCCGATGGAATACTTGCCCTCGCCATCAGAGCTATCCTTCTCGGAATCTGACAAGCAAACCTCCTCATACGGCTCGCCATCAATGGGCAGGCCGGAGAGCTGTGATAAACTCCAGAGATCCAGGGATGTCTCCCCCTCTGCTGTATAGAAAGTGTTGAATAAAGGGCAGAACACTTCAAACATTCCACAGCACAGCCCTCGGGATATGGGATACCGGAATCTAGAAGCGAAGACACTGTGGTACACCCCTGCTCTGATTAGCAGGGGGGCATATTCTAGCAGAACAAACTCTGTAAACTCCACTGCCCCCACTCGGAATAGGTGGGCGTCAGTGATTTTGGTGTCTCCGAACCAGCCAGCGGCCAGAAGGTACTTGAACTGAACGGCCGAACAATTCAGCACGAAGGGTTCTTCGCGATATCCCCACTTTAATGGTGCCAACAACATACCATAGCCGGGCTTCTCCCTATGAACTCGGCCGCTAGCATTATCCCACCGGGCTGGTGTGAATTCCGGGGCCCGGACCAGCATCTTCTTCTCTGGTTCCAGCTCCGATATGCCAAGGACGGCATCCCAGTCGCGCTTTTCCCCAGGAAGATAGATGGCCTTGCTGCGATACACTGAGTCCTTCAGGCTATCTCGCTCAGCAAGGATGGCAGCTTCAACTACGCGAGCTATCCGGTAATCTCGCATGCCGCCCACTGTGAAAGTCCGGATGAACGGCATCAAATGTCGGTCCTTCGGGAGGTCTGGCCGATAGTTACCATCTCGCCTGAAGCATGTCTCAGTCGCCGTGGAGTATACCCGGGCTGTCGACACGGTGTCCGTTTCAGAGTCAGATGATTCGTCAAATGAAGCAATCCTGTCATAACCGAAATCCAGGTTATGCACATTCAGCCAATTCACTGTGGCCCGAGATATGTCTGGCTGGGCCGATGAGCTAGCACCAACAGCTCCGGAAGATGCAACATCAGAACTGGAAGCCATTGCAGTGCCTGCGGTCGAAGAAAAAGTGTGAATTAGAGGCCAGTCTTGTGTAGATTGCAATATGAGATTCTATAAAAATTTCGGCAGCATCTCCCCTTATTTAGGGTCTGCCCAAAAAGAATAGGGAATCACCAACCAAGAGGGGGTGATCCCGAAAGGAAAAGGGATTAAATCCCTAGTATCGTCCTACCCGGATGAAATCCGACCAAACGGAAAGAGAGACGAGGGCGGCCGAGAGGAGACGGAGCTCCCGCCGATGAAAGAAAGCGGAAGAAGAAAAAGAAATGAAGAAAGAGAAAGAAGATGAAGAAATGAGGAAGAAAACCCTCTCGGGGGGTTAAATAGAGAAGGGGAGGGAGAGCTTCTCGGCGCGAAGCAATGCGCGCCGAGAGCCCTCCACGCCGAGAGTTCCAGGCGGCCAGAAGGCGCGCCGAGAACCCCAGGCCGAAAGCCCCCAGGCCGAGAACCCCAGGCCGAAGCCCCCTTCCGCCAGGACGCGCCGAGAAGTCCAGGCCGAGAGCCCGGTCAAATGCGCGCCGAGAAGCCCTGCCCAAGGCCCTCCACGCCGAGAGCTCCAAGCCGAGAAGCTTCACGCCGAGAGGCCCTTCACGTAGAGGCTCACGCCGAGAAGTCCATGCCCTGTGCTAAGAAACTCCAAATTGCTGAAAATAAAGAAAATATGAAGAATGAAAATGTGAAAAGGGAAGACAAGAGTGCAAAATATTGTTGCATCAAGATGATCGGGTCTGAGAACCCGATTAAAGAAAAATTGAGGAAGATACCCTCGAATGATGAGAGACACCTGCGAGCCCCGTGCCGCTTATTCTGCACTTACGCCGCCCGCAGGTGGGGGGCATTTGTTGACACCTGGAAAATGAACAAGGGTGAAAACATAATTAAAAAGAGGGTCGGACCAACAGTGAAAGACCAATGATGAAGCTCATCAACTGTCTGCTCGGCTAAAGCCCTTGTCGGCAAAGCTGATGCCCGGTGCCAATGTCACTCAGACGGCAGCACTGATAAAGCAGCAGTCACTCGACTGATGAGACCTTCCAGCCCTTTAATGAGAGCTGTACTACCGTTTCGCCCAAGAATCCACGGATGATATGTCAGGGTAAGTCAGATGTCGGCTTACTGACAAATGTAATAGGAGATGAAGATGAAGCCGGTACCGGCAGATGAAGATGGCAAAGGCTTTTGCAAAGTCAGAGCAGAAGAAGAATGGTCTCCACAGGTTATACTCCCGGCAGAAGTCTTTCCGGACTAAAGCTGATGCCCGAGCTCGTCACCATTCAAGTGACGATATCGATAAGATAATACCCGGTCTTGTCACCGTTCAGATGGCAATTCTGATGAAACCCTTGTCTACGGACTGATGAAACCCTTGTCTACGGACTGATGAAATCCCGGTCTACGGACTGATGAAAACCGTAATGATGATCTCGATACAAGATATGTCATCAATAAAGGCCCTTTCGGGTGATGATGTCCTTGAAAGACCCAAATGGGTCTGTGAAAGTGGCTAAAAAGCTTTAATTGGGCCTGCAAAGGATGGCGCCGAGAGCCACTTGCCGAAGCCCAAAGAGGGCGCCGAGAGCCACCTGCAAGCGCGCCGGAAGCCCCATCTGGGGGCGCCGTGATGCTGCTGCCGAGAAGGGGAGAAGTGCCTATAAAAGCCCCCTCCCTTCGAACAGGTAAAGAGAGAGGACAGACGGGGAGAAATAGATAGAACCGATCAAAAAAAGAGAGAGAAAAGACAGCAAGAAAGAAAGAAACCCATCCAGAAAAGGAGATCGGAAAGGAGAGAGAGAGGGCCTCCGCTGAAAGAAAGAGAAGAAGAAGAAGAAAAACCCCCAGGTGGGCTGCTTGGGGGAGGGAGAGGAGTCAATGCTCCACCCTCCCCCCCCCTATGTTTTCTTTTCTTATGAGTTCTTTTCTTCTTCATGTAATTTCACGAGTTTATCTCGATGCATCGGATGTAGCCGGGATGTCCTGGCCTCTGTTTCATCCCCTTTCCCTCACTCCCTCTCGGTGATTGGTGAGTCTTGGAATGATGTACTGCTCCTGCTTTCTTACTATGTATTTCTCCCGAGGAATGTCGTCGGATGAATAAACATGATGGGCTACAGTTTATGCCTGCTTTTATGCCTGCTTTTGATTCCTCTGAAGCTCTATCACCATTCTTCATGTCTCTTGTCTTCTCTCAGACTAGTAGCATGCTGATCCCCCTCCCCCAGTAAACTAATAAGTCGCCGATCCGTCTGTTTTCTTTTGTTTTAAGGCACCATCCATGCTTATCCCAGAGCCCGGGACAGACTATCCCTTGGCGTCCGGGATAAAGCCGTGCTATGCGATGATCGAAGATCATGAGATTCCGGAGTTATAAATGCTTTCGCTCCATCTACAGGCATTGTTGAAATCACCTATGGGGCCAGGGGCGGCCATCTCTTGGCTCCCAGGTGACCAAAGACGCCAACAAATGATCCCCCGAGGGTCCGTGATATATGACGATCCAGAGCCCCATCCTGCAGTGATCCCTTCGATCCCCCCTTTGAATCCAGCCCATCTTTGGCAAATCAAACCCATGTATGTGTAATCTCTAGCCTACCCTCCAAATCCAGCCTCAATCCGAGCCAGAAATCTCATAAAATCCCAAAACAGAGCATCGTTTGAGCTCTGCAAACCCTGAAACCCTGTAGCATTTCCATCCTCTCGGCGTACAAAATTCCCCGCCGAGAACTACGCTGCCGAGAGACCCCTTTCATCAGCAAGCCGACAAAATTCCCTCCAGGCCATTTCCACGTGAACTCCCTTGCCTTTGGCCTCTCGGCGCCGGCTTCCCGGCGCGATGAGGAGCGCGCCGAGAAGCTCTGTGCCGAGAGCCTCCCCCCTTTCATCAAGCCGCGCCGAGAGCCTCTCTTTGTTGGTCAAGCCGCGCCGAGAGCCTCTCTCTGTTGGCCAAGCCCCCGCCGAGACCCTCTTCAAACCACTAAAACCCACGCCGAGACCCTCTTCAAGCCATTGAAACCCACGCCGAGACCCCCTTTGGCCAACCACTAAAACCCACGCCGAGAACCCCCTTGGCCAACCAATAAACCTCCGCCGAGACCCTCCTCTGGCCGATAGAAAACCATGCCGATGCCCTTGCTTTGGCCAATGAAACCCAGTCTGAGGCCCTCCTCTGCATGGTCATCCTTCGACCCTTTTGGTTCCCTATACATCTGTCTAGGGGATGCTCAGAGATCATCATATGTGCCCTGAGGTGGTATAATAATGGGGAAGACCTCCCCTACATTCCTATGTCCCGAATTTGATTCACATGCAACCCCGCGGGTTCGGTGGACCTTGTCTTTACAAGGGTTCCGTCGGTCTCCGAGAAGGGGGATAGTGATCGATGCCAGAGACATGGATAGTCTCTTCGAGCCTTAGTGCTCACTCATTTTCGGCTTTCATCCCGGCACTCCGTGGATGTTAGCCTATACCACTCTCTGGCAAATGTTCGGTCCAGGAGAGGTGCTGCCAAAATTCTCTCAGGAGATGAAAGTCGACATCAGGTTATCCCCCGGGCTCTGCATGATAATGGTGACAGGGTTTCCCTCGACCCTAGTCTTCCTAAATCCCTCTTCTATCCTGATGCTTCTGTAAAGCCCAAATCTAATCCAGCTCAGATTTGATGCACTGATCCACTTTGACCCCAAAAGAACCCATCCACCATGGCCTGGATAGTCCAGAAACCCAAAAGCAGGTCCCGTAAACCCTTAGAGACCATCTCTGCATCATCTTAGCTCCCGGCGCCACGAATAGTAAAAGGCATGAGCAGCTCTCGGCGCATGATTTCTTGCGCCGAGAACCCTATCCCTTGGCGCGCCGGGAAGCCCCCCCCCTTGCCCATTTTGCCAAGCCGAGAACCCTATCTCTTGGCGCGCCGGGAAGCCTCCTTCTTGCGCCGAGAGCCTTGGCCATTTTGCCTTCGTGACGGGAACCTATGTATACTCGAACTGCATCGATAAGCAACCCCTTTGGCTCGGGAGGGCTCTGCCATTGCATGAGTTCCGCCGGCTTCTATAGGGAATATCAAACACTGCCCTATGGCATGTATATACACATATGAGTAGGGAGGTCTGGCCTCTCTCTTTCTCTTGGCTTTCATCCCGGCACTCCGTGGATGATAGTCTATTTCCCCCTGGGCATAATCCAGATAAAGGGGAGATGCTGTCGAAATACTGATCGATGTTTTAAACCTCATCACGGTCGCGGCTCAGGCTACCTGTGACTGAGATCCTCCTTCCCCCCTAAGCCCGGGCTTTGAACCGTTGACTTAACGATATCATCTGTTTCTACGGTTGGTGTTATTATCTTGCCCGCCTTTCTGGCTTCGGTATGAAGTTCCATTTCCGCACATGAATATATGTTTGCCTCTCGAGGCCTCCTACTTTTAGCGTTTAATCAAGGGTTGTCCTTCTTAGGAAGGGCGTAATTAACGTCATAGCCTTCATGGTATGATGGACTTCTGGTCCCGACTCGGACTTCATAATCGACTGATCAAGTCAGATCGAGCGCACAACGAAATTGTCACCCCGGTGACTGGCACGCCAATAAATAAATAAAATAAACTAAATAAAATAAATGTGTCAAACATGTGCAGGCATAGTATGACAGGTTTCCTGTGGTTTCTTAGCACTCGAGGTGTCGTGTTGCCTTCGTGAGGCTTATGTGATAATGTAGTTTACTTTCTGCTGTTATTGGATCACTGTCATTATTATTGTTATAGTTTCTATTGTTTTGTGTGGTGGGGATCCACGGGACCCCTATTGAGCCAATGAGATTAAGCTCACCCCTTTTTCTTTCAGGTGTAGTGCACCTCCATGCAGTTAGGAAGTTCTGTGCGATGCTAGCAGAATTTTTTAGTTACCAGCATGCTAGAGCCGGGGTATGCCCTGTGGCTGTATACTTTTATTTTCTGTTAGACTATACTTTTAGACTTGTACTTTGGATTATAAATTGTGTAAATTATAATAAATATAAATTTTAATTCTCGCATTGTAATTTCTACATTTATTTTAGATTCTTGTGCACTTCTACAACGTTAATCTAACCCTTCTAAGCTCTGTGGCTCGTGGGTGGCGGCTCAAGATTTGAGTCACACCGGTTACTTTCTGGTATTGGATTCCTAAGTTGCTACAGTTGGTATCAGAGTGAGGTTGTGGTTGTGCATGAGAAATTTGAAATAATTATAGTGTCCAGAGTGTCCAGTATAGTCAGCATCTGGCATAGGGTCCCATATTTTTATTTACCGTGTTGATTTCTTTGCGTGCTAAGGGGAACGGAGATGGCGCCGAGAAGGCAGACCCGACCCTTGTCATAGTTGTTGGTTTCCTGAGAAGGAGCATAGTCAAGCGTCACCTCTTCCAATGGTAGCGGGCCCAGGTGTGCCACGTTGGGTGGAGTTCTTTGCAGGCATGCATCAGGTCCATGTTTAGCAGTAGGAATGAGAGGCTGGCGAGGGTTCTTCGGCTCAGAGATATCGTGCACGAGTTTTGAGGGACTTTTTATAGTTCTTTTCACCTCAGTTCGAGGACCAACTAGATCCTAATGTGGCGAGGTTTTGGTTAGACACAGTGGAGAGAGTGTTCCGTGCTAAGAAGTGTAAGGATGATGGCAAAGTACATCTGGCGAGTTATCAACTATAAGGTATGGCTCTTGTATGGTGGGCTTCAAAGTGGGAGATGACTTTTCAGTCTCATCCCCTTTGACAGATTTCATGGCAAGAGTTCATGGCAACGTTCGGACATACTTTCATTCCCGCATATATCAGGACATAGTTGTTGCACCAGTTCCTGGAGTTGTTGCAACGAGATATGTCAATGGTTCAGTATCGGGCTCGATTTGTGGAGTTAGGCCGTTATGCACCTCAGATTATGGCAGATGAAGAGATGAGGACTCAGCAGTTTATCGGGAGCTTGAGGCCAGACCTTTGCTAGGCATTGATAGTTGCCCGTGTCACAAATTTGGATGTGGCATACCAGACATTGGTGGCTTTGGAGGTGAATTTATTGAGGACCCAGGAATAGGCCAGAGTAGGGCAGCTCCAACATGGTCATTCTCGACAGGGATCTTACAGTAGCCAAGTGTTGTCCAAGATCCTTCGAGCTGGTCAGAATCATCCTCTGTTGTGTCCTTTGGTTCGGATGCTACTTCTTTAAGGTCGAGGTTCAGACAGTTACATAGAGGAAGTCGTTCGAGTAGGAGGCGACATGAGCAGGAGCTGGCATTGGTAGGGAGTGGTCAGCAGTCAGTAGCTCAATCATCGCGCACAGTGTGACTGGGAGTCAGCAGAGGCATTGTCGGAGGTGTGGCAATTTTTATCCTGGCCGACCTTGTATGGCGAAAGCGGTGGATTTGAGGTTCTTTAGATGCAGTTAGGTGGGGCATGTAGCACGTGAGTGTCCCTAGGGGCCGCGCCAGCTACAGCAGTTCCAGCCACAACACTAGCAAGGTAGAGATTTCAGGGCATGTAATGCGCTTGACCCTGGCGGAGGTAGAGGCATCCCACTGTGTAGAAGGTATGGTTGTGATTTTTTTTAGTTGTGCTGTTTGGGGTTTTACTTGCTCCTAGCATTTTTCACATTTCTTTTTATATGTATATGTGTATGTTCATCCAAGGGACTTCCTTGGGAGTGTTTGGAAGTCTATTGCGAGGGTTGCCCTGTGAGTTGGTAGTGGACGTATTTGCAGGAGATTTTATGATCCCCCTTTGCTATCTTAAGGGTGTAATGGTGTTGTTGAGTGTGAAGGATTTGAGTTTGTCAGCTAGGCTGTATGCTTTGTGGCCTGAGGATCATGATGTGGTCTTGACAAGGTTTGGTTTGAGGCCTAGCTGTAGTTGTGAATTATGGGACCAAGAGAATATTTTCAATCTCTTAGGGGGAGCTTTTTTGTGGTCCTGGCTAATTAGAGTGCACAGCGGAAGCATGGTGGGCCCATAATCCACGGGCCCATGATCAAATCAGTGGCAGGGAATAAAGGATGTCCTTGTGGTAAGTGAAATCTTAGAAGTCTGAGTAGGAGATTGTTTATTAAGATTATGTTTGTGTCGGGTACCATGCTATGGTCGGCGAAAACATATTGTGCCCAGTGGGGTGTTATGAATATTTGGCAGTGCCATTTGAGCTAACCGAGTTTTGACAGCCTTGAAAGAGTAATGTACTGAGTCTACTTGGGCAGAGTTGGACCAATTGTGGTGGTGGTGATGAATGATATCCCTAAGTCTCCAGCCTCAGGGGAGAAATGTGCCCTTGGATCCGAAGGCTGTGTGATAATCTTGGAGGAACCACCGACTGGGTGTCGAGCTTAATAATGCGAGCTTGGGTTTCGAGAGGTGATTGTCATGAGGTAGTGATCCTAAGAGAGAGACCCAGATGTGCGTCAGAGGTCGAGAGTTTCTTGGGCCATCTAGGATTTGTGAGGATGTTGCATTGTTGACCAGATGGTTATGGAAGGATGTACCTTTATCTAGTCTGGTGTTTGTGGGAAGGTTTGATGGAGTTATAGGGGCCACCTACCACTGCTCTGATCTATGTGTTGCGATTAGACCAACTGGTTTTGTTGCTTGTGATGATGCTTGAGGTGAAGTCGTGATGTTGAGTCCATGGGACTCAGAGGCATTCTATGTATCCCTACTGAGGAGTAGGTGAGGAGTATTGTCTGCAAGTAAGGAGTGTTGTCTGCAGGGGAGGGGCATTATCTTGTGGGAAGCTCTCGGTCCGTGATGTAGTGTGCATTTGGGAGAGACTAAGGCATAACATAGACCGAAGAGGTAATAGAATATTGGCGTCAAGGTGGCACCCAACAGCCATTGGAATTTTCACTTGGGAATGGCATTATGTATTGTAATGGCTTTTGTCGTGGGTTGCCAGGTATTTCAAGCAATTATGTTGGGAAAAAAGAGGAGAGAGAAAGAAGAGAGAGAAACATATAAATAATATATATATATATATATATATATATATATATATATAATGGCAAGATTAATGGTGGAACATATGGTCCCTTGGAGTGGGGCTCCAGTATCGATGATGTCAAATTGAGGTCCTTGCTTTGTTTCTGGCTTTAAGGGAACCTTTTGAAGCTCTAAGTTCGAGTTGGTGTAGATCAGTGAATTATGAGGTTTGTGTGGGTGACCTCGTCGTGCTCCCCTTGAGTGAGCAAAGTTTGTAAGAGAGTCATATTGGCACCAAAGTTAATGTTTGGATGGAATTCGGCTCGGTGGGCAGAGGTTGTCAGTAGTACAGAGCTGACAGAGGAGTTGTGTGGATTAGTTGTAATGACCCGAGAATCCAATTACCGGGAAGACCCGATAACCCGAGACTCGCACCGCCACCCACGAGTCCGAAGACTCGGGAGGGTTAGAAGGATGGTGTGGAGACTACACAAGTATTACAAATAATTGTAAAAATTAAATAGTTATATAATTGAGCATGAAATAAATTAACATTTTACATGATACATGGTCCACAAGATAATAATGAAATAACAACAGAAGTAGTCCACAACTAGTACAGAGACAAGAAAGGAAAGTACAGCTACACGGGACATACCCCGGCTCTGACCTCTGGCACTAACGCTGGAGCCGCGTCTCGCCTGAAACACGATGAAAACACGCAGGGAATGAGTCTCAGAATAAGACTCAGTAGGGATCACTCGAACCCTACCTCACAAACGGGGAAACTACTATGGTAGCAGTAAGCGAGTACCTCGGAAAGGGAAGCCCTTCCATCTACGAAACACCGGTCTCACGGCACGAAAACCGACACACGTGCCACGGTGAAACAACCTGAATACCACGGCCAACACAACAAAAACCCGAAGGTCGAAGTCGCAACGACTGACAGTCTGTCACTCTGAACTCGACAGGAGTATCTCCCACTAGAAGCACAGTCGGTAGCGTCCCCTGACGTCTTACACCGCACCGCAGGTGAACTACCTGACGTGGTAGCGCCTACCAAAGGCACGGACACCGTACAACTAACCACAAACAAGTGACTAGCTGGGGTCACGCTCGTCAGCGTGGGTCCAACCGCCCCCAACCACGTGTGCACACACAGACCGTGCGTCCCTCGTCTGGCCCTCTGACCGGTTTTCCCCTCAGCCGGACTCTGGCTGCAAGACGTGGGGCCCGATGGAAACCGGTCTTAAACCGTCTCTAAGGGTAAGCCCGTACACCTACTCCCAGGTGAGACCAGAACACACGTACTAGTAGGTTACGACTAGTGGAGGGTCACTACGGAGTAGACTCTCAAGTCAACGAAAATTAACATTCACATCCGACAACGTACGGGGACCGTCCCACGTACCAGCACCGTCGCACGGTGACCACGGTCGGAAAAGAAACGGGGCTGCAAACCACCCTGGACAACCCTGAGCCTGGCGGTCTACCCTAGAGGCGCCACAGGCTCTGACGGTCTAAGGCTGGACCATCACAGCCATCTGACGGCCCAAAACAGGGGCGTCAGACCCTCGGTGTAAAAACAACTGTGACGCGCCTACCCTGGTGCGTCACAGACCCTGACGCACCCAACCTGGTGCGTCACAAGGCGAGTAGAAAATGACTGTGACGCACACCTCACGGGGCGTCACAGGCTGTAACGGACCACCCTTGGTGCGTCACAGGTTGAGGACGCGTCAGCTCTGATGCTCCAATGCAAGGGCGTTACAAGATTGTGACGCGCCAATCTCGGTGCGTCACAATCCCTGACCCCCTCCCAACGGTCAAAACCCAACAGTCGGGTGCCAACGGTCAGATCGTCAGGTGATGGTCCCACCTAGGCGCGTCACAACGCCCTTGCGGTCTATCGTAGGACCGTTACACCCACGGACCGCCCAGTTTGCTGAAACAAGCCTGTGACGCGCCTACCTTGGTGCGTCACAGACTGTGATGGTCTCTGGAAAGACCGTCACACCGTTCCGACGGCGAACCAACGGGAACCACCCCAAAAACACAACCACGCCCCCATGCCTCCATAGGAGAGGGGGAAAACAAGGGGGAATCTCCCTGGGGACCCCTACCATGCTTCTAAGCCATCAAAATGCCGAATCGCGGCCTAAAAACATAGATCGTGCGAACTCTCCCCAAAACATGATTTTGCCCTAACCCGCTCAAAAACACCCCTCTCGGCTCCCATTCGGCCTACGAATCACGGGGGATGATGAGATTAGCATAGGGATTCGTCCCCCTACCTCAATGGAGCGAAAGCTCTGCCGAATCGAGCTCAAACCACGAAGAATATTTTTGGAAACCTCGCTCCTTCACGCTTCCCACGAGCACCGCACGCCCACGAGATCGCATCGCCGCCACCCACATCGCCGCGCCGTCGCCCCGCTGCCGTCTGCAGTCGGAGAGAGGCCCGCCGCCTCGAAATGGGAGAGAGAGAGGAAGAGGGGGGCGGTCACGGTGGGAGGAAGAAGAAGAAGAAAGGTGGGGAGAGAGAAAATGAGGGATATTTATAGAAAATCCAAAAATTCTAAAAAATACCAAAAAATTAAAAATTACATTTCCGCGATCTTCGGAACGTACCGATCACAACGGTACCACAGTCGCCTAGGTGAACGACCTGGTTCACCCGCAACGAGGTTCCGAAGGAATTACCGAAACATATGCCGGAAATCGGAAAACACACGCGGAAAAGTCGCGGACGCACTCCGGGCCTCCGAAACAACTCCGGATCACGCCGATCCGAACACAAAAGATGTCCGAAACGAAATTTCGGACACAACGGAGCCAGACACTCTGAGAAACCAGATCCGGGACCCACGGAGAAGGTTCCGAAAAGTCTGAGATATTACATTAGTAGAGGCAATCACTTGAGTTGAGCGAAGAAATTGAGTATTTGAGTAGGATACTCCCATGGGAGATGTTTGGCAAGTGTGGGAAGATGAGTCCTTACTCTTTTAAGTTATACCTTGTAGTAGAGCGTCCATGCCGAATGACTTATCAACTGGAGTTTTCCCCAGAGTTGGCAGGAGTTTCAATGTGTTTCAAGCCGCCAAGGTGCGTGGGCTTACGGCGGGTGATTCCTAGGTTCTCATGGATTTACTGTGAGATGTGGTAATGCCAAACTTTTTGAGGTTAGGCGAGAGTAGAGAGTAACAAATAAGATAATTCTATTGGTCAAGGTGGTATGGTAGTGTAACTCAAGAGGTGTAGTAGTATGGAGGTGTGAGAGCAAGCTGCGGAGGTAATTGCCTTACCTTAAGTGGATCTTTCCTCTCTTGGTTTATCATGTTGTTGTAAATTTCGAGGATGAAATTTCTTTAAAGGAGGAGGAATGTAACATCCCAGGATTTCAGATTGTGTTTTTGCAAGTATCGAATCACGTCTCTGTTTGTGTTCGGATTTTAAATAACAAACCTTCAGATCCCTAAACAATAATTATTAAATTATTTCAGAGTTGTGGTGGCATGACAGCGAGTCACATGTTTTTTGGATTTTTTTGGGCTAAATCTAATTCCTCAAATTTTAAAACCCCAAAATATAAAACTATATAAACCCCACCCCATCTCTCTTCCCTCATTTCTCTCGTCTCCCACCACTATTCACCTCCTCTCCTTCCCTCCTCCGGTGGCCGACAACGGTGTGGAGGGATAAGGCAGCTGGGTGACGACGGCGACATCTGCCGAGGACAGGGACGAGGCCGTGTGGTGGTATGGGAGTGAGTTCATGCATGGGGACGGCGATTGAGCATGAGATTCGGTGTCTCCGACAATTTTCAGTGTGTAAAACCTTTCTCAAAGGTAGGGGGATGGATCTAGAACCCTCCTTGTGAATTTCCTGTGATTTCGTGCAGAGGTGAGGTTGTGAGTGGGTTTATTTTGCATTTGGGGAAAAACCTTGCTCGGTGTTCGACTGGCGGATTTTGACCGATTTGAGTCATGATTCATAGTTAGATCTCTTTCATTTTGTTGTTTGAATGGCAAGGATAGTTTTCCTGGTGTTTTCCTCCTCATAGGAGGCAAGTGGAGCGTGGAATCGAACCTCTGGTGGAGGTTCTATCTGGGCAAACCCCACAATGGGCGGCCAGATTGATGGCCGCTGGGGTTGGAAGCCTTGCCCAGTTAGGCAGCTAGGTCTCTGGCTGCCCAGGGTTGGTGCTCAATTGGGTAGCAAAATGACTGGCCACCCAAGTCTCTAGACAGTTAGGGATGTGGCTGCCTAGTCTGGTGGGCGGCTAGGTCCTTGGCCTCCTAGTGGAGTGTTGGGTGGCCAAGTATGTGGTTGCCCAGGGGATTGGTAGCCTTTTTACCAATGTGTTGGGCGGCCAGGAAGGAGACCACCCATGTAGTTTTGGCAGCCAGACTTGTGGCAACCCCGATTCTGAGTTGCCGAGTGTCCTTCGTGACCTCTTATTCTGTAGAGGGTCATTCCTATGTGATCGTGTGTTTTTGTGGAGGGTTATTCCCATGTGATCTATGTAGGCCGATGTTCGTCGATTTTGAAGTCCGACCTTGTGTTCTTATAGTTTGACGATGTAGGGCTGTGTCGTGTTCTTAACCATGTGTGTGTGTAACCGGTGGTACTCTAGTAATTTGTATTCCGAGTGTGTGTTTGTACCTTGTGTGATACACCCCTAGTTGTAGCCCCTAGACGTTGAGGAGTCTGTCTAGTGTGCGGGATTTCTAGTGAGATGGTTTCGAGCCGATTACCGTGGGACCCTGTGTATACGTAGGCATCGAGGACTCTGTTTACATTATCAAAGTAGGCGTCGAGGACTCTATCTACTCTAGATTAGCTTGAGTCCAGGTGAGGGAAAAAGCAGTCATAGGACCCAGGCATCTAGGGTTCTGTCTAGTGTGTGCAAATGTGGTTAGGGGCTCTGACACCGTGTTGACGAGCACAGACCCTAACAAGTCCTGAAATTATATGTATCTATGTCTCACTACTATGCACTTGAGCGAGCGGTTGTGTGTGCGTGAGACAGGAGACATGGTGTAAGATGTCAGTGGATGGATCTGACCGTGCTTCTAGTGGGTAGTTTCTCCTATCACTCGAGCGGTGGTTCTCCCAACAGTTGAGGTTGTGGTCCTCCCGACGGTTGAGGAAGTGGTTTTCCCGACGCTAGAGTTGGGGTATGTCTCGTGGCTGTGTACTTTATTTTTTGCTGGACTGTACTTTTGGTCTTGTACTCTAGACTATAAATTGTGTAAATTATAATAAATATAAATTTTAATTCTCACATTTTAATTTCTGTATTTATTTTAGATTCTTGTGCACTTCCACAACGTTAATCTAACCCTTTAAAGCTCTGTGGCTTATGGGTGACGGGTCAGGATTCAGGTTTGATACTCTTTTTTTTTTAGGCTAAATAGTTGTTTCTTTGATCAAATTAGATTACTTGCATAGAGAAGAAGATGAAGAGACACACAAATTTGAAGTCTCTTTCCCACTTGAACATCAAATTTGTCCCCCCCTGAGGCACGGTCACACAAATGAAGGCAAGCAATTATGTCCTCTCTTTTGAAATGTAGAAAGAGAACAGATTTGATTTTCCACACAAAAAAAGGAAGAGAAGAGAAAAAAAAAGTAGCAATGCTGGGGGGGAGAAACCAAAGGTTTTTCACACCCGCCTCGTTCTCTCTCTCTCTCTCTCTCTCTCTTTCTCCTCTACATAAAAAGTAGCAGTAGCAGGAGGAAAATATCTTCCTAAAATTTCTTTAGAAAAATAGCTTCAGAATAAGCTTCCCCAGTCGCAGAATTGCTTCCCTAGGCATGCGCACACATCTATTAAGTCTCATTGATCTGGCCTCGCAATCCGCCTTCTATAATAGATCAGCACTGGTTGGGGCTCATGACGCAGTTGCCGTCGAGGGTCGCCTGCGCCGCCCTCTTCTTCTTCTTCTCCTCCTCCATTGCCTGCAGCGTCTCCTTCAGGTTTGATACTCGGTTCTTGGGTCGCTATAATTTTGTTCCTCTCTCCTCCTCTCTTTTCTCGCCTCCCACATCTGGGTTCTTTCCCTAGACTACTTGAGACCCTCCTCGATGAACTCCTCTCTTTTCTCATCCTATCTTTGCCCACTTTTTTTGCCGCTCAGCCTCTCCATTTCACCTTCCATTTCCCAATTTACTTCAAGATGGCCACCCTTGAATGACAAGCTTCTCGTATGCTTGTAAGTCAATGACATCATCAGATTAGATCACATTAGCCTTGACCATGTGATACAATTAGATTTTAGCCATGTCAATCTGGCCCAACACCTCTGATCCTTGATTTTTCATAGGCATGGGTAGATATGGTGGATTGGCCCAGGATCAATTTAGTCGGACCAATCCTCCATTCAGATCATCTGATCTAGCCTGATCTCAGGCCAATCCCACTTGGTAAAAAAACAAGAAGAAGAAGAAGAGGAGGAGGGGGAAAAACACTTACCTATTGGTGTCACTACTAATATCACTTGTTCAATCACCACATGCCATCGTTGTCTCCATCGCTACCTGCCACTGATGTCCTCGTTGTCTTCGTCGCCACCCAATATCGCCTCCTATTCTTTCTCCTCCTCCTTTAATGTTCTTTTGCGTAGATCTCAAAGAGTTGCAATAAGGGGAAAGCAGTCTCAACTCCAAAAGGTAAAGTCGGCTGGAAATTTATATAAAAACCCTTGTAGACTAATTTAATACATTGTGACCTCTTAAACATAGAAAAATTAGCTCATCTATATCAGATGGGGATCGGCCTCAGATTATTGGATCTAGATTGAAAACATCGATCAGAGGTTGGTCTACAATCCTACATACCCTGGTGTAGCTGCTTAACCATACATGGTCATCTTATGGTAGTCAATGTTGAAAATTGTCCCATTGTTTCTTCCTATCCATATGTCTCTTTATGCAGGACTTTGAAATCATAATGTGATTAATCTTGCATAGAGAAAAGAGATAATTACATATATACCCCTAGAATCTTCATATTATACTCTATACCCTCATATTCTTGATATTGTCATGTACACCCTATATTAACAAATATTGTTCAGTTATACCCCTCAAACTCTATAGCAACTCCGGATCCATAGTTCGAAAAGGAATCGACATAGTATGGACGCTGACCTATCGCCCACTAGCTGAAGCTAGAAAGGGTAGAACTCTAGTCTAAAGAGACTAATAAAAGACACTACATACAAAAAATGAAGGACTAGATAAATTATAGGTGAAATAAAAGAATTACACTCCACAACTGACAACGTACAATCCCATGTACAATCTATATAATAGTATGAGCTAGAGAAAATGAATAGCAACTACACATTGACACACACACACACATAGAGAGAGAGGGAGGAACCTCAGTGGTGGGAGACAGTGGTCGTTGACGACGAAGGGACTATGAAGGATGGTGAAGGTGGTTGTAGATGGCATGTCAGTGGCTACAAATACTTGCCATGGTGACTACAGATGAGAGAGAGATGAACCTTGGGTCTTGACAGTGGTAGAGGTTGCTGGTGGCAGTGGCGGCTAATGACAACAGAGTTAGTAGCTGCGGATAGTGTGCTGGCGGCAATGGATGGGCATGCTTTCTCATCTACAGTCGGGTCCACCCATTGGTGTTTTATTATCGGACTATAACCTCTTGCCTGATCCACCTCTACCTGTCATAGTTTAGAAAGTAAGGACAACACTCTTGCTCATAGTCTCTCTCTTTGCAATTAGGACTAACTGCAGTACCACACATGGTCTACCTCTATAAGGCTCTAAAATAAGGTAGAGTGTGGTAAGTGGAAAAATAATAGGGCTAGCTAGGGTATGTGAGTCTCGCACTCTCATCACAGTGTCCACACCACCAAACGTGTGTGCACATACATGGTCATCTTCCTTAAACCACTACCCTCAACTAAGTTTACCCTAGACTGAATTTAGGCTCTCCTATACAAGGGGCATCCTGGGAACTAGCTTGGAGCCAATTGAGCAAAGAAAGCTAAGGGACTAACCATGACCTACTCCCTAGGTCATATTTAGTTAAAAGCCAAGGGGTCTACAACTAGTAGTGTCACACTAGGTTACAAGTCACAACACGCTCGAAGGCCACATAGGTATGAGTTTACACGATAGCGGATCAACTTAGTTTGTAGATAACTAGTATATAACACGAATCAATGGCCTAGTGTAGTTGGTTCACCACCCCCTCCCCCATTTGGGGGAGGTCTTGGGTTTGAACTCAATTATCTCCTCCTCGTTAAAAAAAAGATACCTACCCAAAAAAACTAGTATAGAATAGCACGTAGTGCAGCAAATCCTCAATTTTCAAGAAAACCTCCCAATAGACCATTGGCCTATAAATACAATGTTGGACCCGTCTGCCTATCACAAAAACATGACATATCACTAGATTACATATTAACTACTAGGAAAGCCTAAAATACCACACCCTTCCTTGATGCTTATCAAAATAGACAACAAAACTCTGTTAGGAAAACCACACTATTCATGACTTCTCGAGTAGATGCATCTAGCTGAAATGTGACCACTCTTGCTTGCCCTTAACCGAAAACCACCTGAAACTAGACGAAACACTGAAACGTGACAGGCCTCCCTGTCGCCTATAAACTTAATGTGTCCATGGACCTAACGCACACCATAAGAGTCTAAATCCCTCAAGAAAACCCTTATTTGAAAAACATGTTTCTAAGAAATCCGACACATGTCCACGTTGCAAAACCAGAAAAACACCTGATAAAGCCCCATCTCTGTCGGATTGCTTCTTCACCACCCCAAACTGCCATAGACAAAGGAGAGACACCATGAAATGCGTGCTTCTCACACGGGGGACTCCGATCCAAGACAACAATGCCAAAAGGAAGAGGAAATCATGAAAGGCTAGGCAATCCTCACACCTTGACATGAAAAACCCCCCAAACACCAAGGAACCCCAATCTATGATCCAAAAGCAGGTAGGAATATCGCCCTACCTCCAATGTATGGCACCGCTTGTTCACTACAAAAAAAAGTGGGATTAATACGTCGAAATCATTTTTTTGACGAAAATCCGTCGGTAATCCATCGGAAAAGGTCCGTCATATAATTCTTGTCGCAAATTTCTGACGGAAAACGGTTTTGTCGGAAATACGTCGGATAAGTACGACGGCAACCATAAATTTTCGACAAAAATGTAGCAGATGGAAATTCCGTCGGTAATTGGGGAAATTACATTTTTTCGACGGACATTTATCCGTCTGAGTTACCGTCTGAAACTGTCGACTGAATATTTTACGTCGGACATTCCGTCTGAGATTCTGAATAGGATTTCCGACAGAAAAATTATTTTGTCGATTATTCCGTCGGTATTTTCTGACAGATCCGTCGAAAAATGTGTTATAATTTTTTTAAAAAATACATAAAATTTATATAAAAACATGTTTAAATATAAAAACATAAAATCTATATATCACGAACAAAATAAAGGACATACAAGAAATGAAACACAATAACAATTTTTAATTTTATCATAATAAAAAATCAAGAAATATTCGCATCCTCCATATGCTCATCCTCCCCGCCCTGCTCGTCTCCTCCATCGCCACTCACTGGAGGATCCTATATGAAAAAATAATAACATTAAATATGCATTCATAAATAAAAAATATTGAGTAGATAAATTAAATATTTTATTTGATTATATAAATTCAAATTAGATAAATTTTGGACCCCCAAACTCAACTCCTTTAATTTTTAATTTTGAGTACTGGGTTCAAACTGGGCATCCAATTTGAATTCTGTCAGCTCTCACAAGTCGCTTTTACCTCCTAGGTCGTGTTGGAACAATCGGCACGCGGATCAGACCGATATTTTAGATTTTGGACCCCCAAACTCAACTTCTTTAATTTTAAACTAAGTGCATTTGAAAAATGCACTTCTGAGCGCCGAGGTTAAACCGGGTATCCGATTTGCATTCCGTCAGCTTTCACAAGTCACTTTTACCTCCCAGGTCGTGTTGAAATGATCGGCACGCCGATCAGACCGATATTTTAAATTTTGTTCCCCCGAACCCAACTTCTTTAATTTTAAACTAAGTGCATTTGAAAAATACACTTCTGAGTGCTGGGGTCAAACCGGGTATCCGATTTGCATTCCGTCACCTCTCACAAATCACTTTTACCTCCCAGGTCGTGTTGGAACGATCAACATGCCGATCAGATAGATATTTTAGATTATAGACCCCTGAACTTAACTTCTTTAATTTTAAACCCAACTTCTTTAATTTTAAACTAAGTGCATTTAAAAAATGCACTTCTGAGCGTTGGGCTCAAACCGGGTATCCGATTTACATTCCGTCAACTTTCACAAGTCACTTTTACCTCCCAGGTCGTGTTGGAATGATCGACACGTCAATCAGACTGATATTTTAAATTATGGACATCCGAACCCAACTTCTTTAATTTTAAACTAAGTGCATTTAAAAAATACACTTCTGAGCGATGGGGTCAAACCGGGTATCCGATTTGCATTCTGTTAGCTTTCACAAGTCACTTTTACCTCTCAGGTCGTGTTGGAATGATCGGCACGCCAATCAGACCAATATTTTAGATTTTGGACCCCCAAACCCCTAATTATCTAAATTCTTTTAAAATAAGTTAGTTTTAAAAACTAACTTTTTAAAAACTAACTTAGTTTTGAATTGAGTAATTTGAGCGCCGGGCTCAAACCGGATATCCGATTTGGATTCCGTCAGCTCTCCCAAGTCACACTCATCACCCAGATCCCGTTGGAATGATCGACGAGCCGATCAGGCCACTATTTGACATTTTGGACCCCCAAATCCCTAGTTATCTGAACTATTTTAAACAAAGTTAGCTTTGAAAACTAACCTAGTTCTGAATTGAATAATTTGAGCACCAGGCTCAAACCAGGTATTCGATTTGGATTTCGTCAGCTCTCCCAAGTCACCTCATCACCCAAGTCGCGTTAGAATTAGCTAATTAGTCAATCATGCTAGTATTTTACATTTTGGAATCCCGAACCCCTAGTTATGTGAATAGGTTCTTGTTACTTTGAATCTAAATTTATGTATATTCATTGATTTTAGAATTGAGTAATTCTGCCAAAACAAAAATATAATAAACACTCACCTGAGGGGGCTGTGGCATAGTCGTGGATCCATGAGGGATAATTCCCGCCTGGGAGAGGAGGCCATGATTGCCTGCAACATGCTTGCTTGCTGGCTAGACTTCTCTGCCCTCATGGACCTCATCTGTCGCTGCAAATCAGAGATCTTCGCTCGGATGATGTCTCTGACGTCGCTGGGAGAGGTACTGGGGCCGGGTGGGGGTGTACTAAAGACACTGGTACTGGTTGAGGCAGCGCCTGAACTCGCACACGATGATATCACCGTGCTAGTGTCTAGGCTCTCCCCAAAACCATATAGCCAGCTTTTCTTCGGTACGCCAGCTACTCCCACCCATGCCGCCGGATCCTACTCCGGCTACTGCGCATCTCCCTCCCCGTACTTCTCCGTCACAGCTCTGCTATATGTTTCCTACAAATTAAATAAAAAAACTTGTCAATTTCATATGAATCAATGATATTTAAATGAAAAGAAGAACTTGCATATGTAGATAAACTTACCACTACTGAGCGAGCTCTCTTATTAAGAAATTGATCTGCCCCCTTCTTTTTGTGTGTTCTGTTGAACACCTCGAGGAACGACGGAGCTCGATTAAGCTCCACAGCCTGTTTTACAATTCATAGTAAAAAAAGTCATATATATGAATAAAATATAAGAGGATAAATTGAAACATTACTTACCATTTTTTATTTATGACTAGCGAAAGAGACGGACCCACTCGTATGCACATTTGCTTCCGGTTGTGACTCCCTATTTGTTTTGACTTTTTGGGACTTTTCTATCCACTTAGGCTTGGCAAATTTGTCACATACAACGTCCCAATCCTCCTTCCTCATCCAAAGAGGGCGGTGCTCCTTCCACAGCTATCAATCTTCACTCCCACCAGTGTCTTTCTGAGCCTTTACTCGGGCCTCATGCAATTTCTTTCAGTAATTTGTCTGCACAATAGCCTCCCAAGCATAACGACCTCTCGCCACGTCCTGTGCACTCGTGAACTGATAAGTATGCTGTAAATAAATTAAGTTTCACAGTTAGTATTGGTCGGTATGGACTAGGTGCATTGGTGCACACAAGGATTCAAGGGGGGGTGAATGAATCCCCTTTAAAAAATTTCTGCCCAATTTAAAGACTTAAACAGAAGACTTCAAACTTCTCACGGAAATAAAACCATTTAAGCTCTGCTGAATCTGAAAACTAATGAGGCATTAGCTAGAACACATGAACTACAACGAGCAGACTCCCAAGTGAATATATGCAGCTGAATAAACCCAAGCAACCATGTGTAAATAAATTCCCATCAAACACAACCGTAGATAGAAGCGAGCTTAGCATATATCTAACGGGTGATCATAGAGCAATCAAACCACAGACACAAAAGTAATCGCACAACACCAGAGATTTTTAGGTGGTTCGGTACTCAGACCTACGTCCACCCCACACTCAATCCAGAGTGTGGATTACTGTTGACTCGCAGCTTGAAACTGCTGCGCATCACAGCTTGCGTTCACTGAGCCTCACAGCTTGCTTACAATCCGCTGAGCAACACAGCTTACTGTCCGAGGTATCCACCTCGCCTGCTGAGCAACACAACTTGCTGTCCGAGGTATCCACCTCGCCTGCTGGGCCTTACAGCTTAGCCTCCGCTGATACATAGCTTAAAACAAGAGTTTAAAGAAAAACAAGAAATGAAATCAACAACACCAGAAAGTTGGAAGCGAAATCAGATAAAATGTAGCTCTCACAGGAGCAGACTGAATTGTATTTGATCCAAAGGCCAGTAGAACAGATTTTCAGGAACACCACTTTCTTTTCTCGAGCTCTCTCTCTTTCTTCCTCTTCCTCTTCCTCTTTCTCACGATCTCACAATCTCTGCATCTCTCCCTCTATCACTCTTTCCTTTCTCTCTTCTTCTGCTTCTCAGACTCTGGTCTTTCTCTCATACTGCTTCTGATCTCTCTCTCTCTTTTCTTCTGCTCTGCTCTTCTTCTCTCCTTCTTTATTCTTCTGGCGGCCTCTCTTCCAGCACCAGCACCCTTCTTCGAAGGGTAAGGTATTCTTATATAGGAGCATGGGCTCCATAAGGATCAAGCAACAGAACCCTACTGACATTCCATTGGTCCACGTGTTAGGGAATAGAAGCTTCCTTTCCTTGGATCACGTGCATATCATTTCTCCCTTTATCCACGAGCTAGCCTTCTGCCATTTCAGAGGTCATGTGCCTCTTCTGCGAACGAGATTGTTCCATGTAAAAGAAAGGATAGAGTACAGTTTATGCCTTGAGTTCTTAAGGAATGCATAGACTATATAGTGTATCGATAAAACATGCACAGACCTTATAGATGACTAAGGAAATGTGCACTGACCTCATGTTCCTTAGCATAGGCGTTGTGTATGCATGATGCAAACTATGCACATACCCTATATATGCAGTACAAGGACCTTATATTCCTCAAGCAAAGCAATGCACTGACCTTATGCGAGGTTAAGCAAAGAAATGTGCTCCGACTACATGTGTGTTCTATAGAAACATGCACTGACTGCTACAGTGGAATGCACGGACTATGTGCAAGCATAGTGCAGAACATGCACAAATGTTTTATGGCTACATGCGAGATGTGCACTGACTTTCTAGTGTCCACAGACCCTAAACAGCAATATGCATGGACCTAAACATGCACCGAGTGTATGAATGGACTGACCCTGGTATGGCTAGCATAGAGAGTTCGTTTGGCCAAAACATGCACGGAGTGTATATGTTGTAGACAAAAATCTGCACCGATCTTCGTTGTGTGAACACAGAAACTAAGACACAAGAAATGCACAAACCTTGGGTGTGCGTGAGACACAACATGAGACGTAAATATGAAACACAAATGTGCACTTACCCTAGGTGTGCATGAGACGCAACATGAGACACACAAGTGCATGAGATGCAAATGTAGACGCATTGACTTGTGTATGAACAGAACAAAGAAACTTGCACCGACCTTATATTCCTTAGACGAATCATGAGACGCAGGCATGCATTGAGACGCAGAATGAGATGCAGTTCATGCACTGAGACACATATGCATATGAGACGCAATATGAGACGCAAGACCATAAAATAGCATCGACCGCATGCGAGCCAATGCTTGCACCGACCTGTGTGTGCATTATACGTAGCATGAGACGCAGACTGTACCATCCTACATGCCCAAAACATGCACTGACTTTACATGCAACCTGCTAAGAATTAACACCGTCTTAATTGTGCAATGTGCACAAACTTCATAAAGCATGCACAGACTTGCTATGAAGAACCAAATGTGCACAGACCATGTATGCACTACTGTGGACACACTTTTTATTAAATCTTGGTTTATCGGTTTATTGAGTTTGCTTATTGGTTTATTAAGTGTGTGGGCGTGCCAGTCACAAAGTGACGACTTATTATGCGCTCGATCTGACTAATCAGACGATTGCGTAGTTCGTGTCGGGACCAAAATCCGCCGCGCCATAAAGGTCACGACGTTATTTACATCCCCTCGGAGAGGGGAACACCCTTGATTAATCGTGAGGAATCAGGGCCTCATGGCCAGAAAATTAATTGCATAAAAATCTATTAAGAAACATTGAAGTCCTCGTACGAGGGCATGAAGAAAGTGTTTAAGCTCATGTCAGTTATGTGTTGACCATTTAATGTTCGGACGAGTGTCCGGCTCGAGAAAAGTGCAATCGTCACGGGAAACCCGGAGCATATGTATGCCGGGGTGCGGCAAATTTATTATCCAAAGGGATGGAAAACATTCGGGCAAATCCGAGTTCGAGTGGCCGGAAATCAGCGAGTTTATTGTCCCGACGCAAGATCAAGCCAGGACCATTCTGGGGAAGCTTCCCGCAGTCAGAGTGAGGCTTGCGTGGGCATCGTTAATATTTTCGATGCCGAAAGGCAGTGGGAAAATATCTTGGGATTAGATCCCAAAACAAAGATATGTTCGAGGGTAGCGGGCTATAGGCCTAGGGTATAGGTCAGGTAATGACCATAATTAGGGCGAACCCGTGGTCTAAGCATGACCCAGGAAGGTCTTATTAATATTTCCATGCAAAGGGTCCGGGGATGACGAGAGCCGTCTCGTTCCGTTCAGATTTTGTCGGTCATTCATGGACCACTTTATGTTCGGACAAAGGTCCGTATTGAAGGTACGACGTAAATGGAAACGAACCCGTACAAATGTATGCCGAGTTTACGGTAATCTCGGTGAAAGAGTGGGAACGAATCCCAACAGGAACGAGTCCGGTTTGACGGACTATTGGCCTAGAGCAATGTCGGATTACGGCCGTATCGGGATGGTTCCCAAGGTCCGAACCCGGCTTGGAGGGGCGGCATTAATATTCCCTTTACACCGGGTCTCGAGGAGAAACGAGGCTGCGGAGCAGATCTCATCATTTTATTGTTGTTTAGACCCCGAAGCCTAGTAGCCGGGAATCCCCATTGAGACACATGAGAAAACTCACGTCAAACGGTGGAATCCGCAATAGAATTGTGACAAGGATGAATCCTAGTAGCCGGGAATCCCCACTGAAATAAATGAGGAGACTCGCGTCGAATGGTGAAATCCGCTACCAAAATAAACATATGGGGGCGGTGCGAAGCTACCGAAATCGAAAGCCTGAAACCCATGTGTAGGCGCTAGAGTAATCCTCGAATGTCGCTTAGAAAACATGCATATCCCTATGTTTAGGGCCTTTTGCTCACACGTTTGCTCCTCCACTCCACAGAGAATTGCCTCGGGTGAAATGCGTTATTTATTTATTTATTTTTATTATTATTTATCCCTTTTGTGAGTTTATTATTATTATTATTATTATTTTATTATTTTTATCATTATTTATTTATTTATTATATTATCTTTTAGCTTATTATTATTATTACTTGTTCCATTATTATTACTATTTATTTATTCATTTTTTGAATTTATTATTATTAATTATTATTATTATTATTATTATTATTTATCATGTTGGGAGCGTGCGTGGGAGGATGGGCCAAAAGTGCTGGAAAAGGGTCTTTGCAGGCTGAGCAAAAGTCTGAGCGTCTTGGAGGTAAGGTCGGTGCAGGTCCGAGCGTAGGAAAAGCCAATGTCAGTGCAATGTTTGGGCTGAGCGGAGTAAAGGTCAGTGCACATTGCACCGATGCAGGTTTGCCTGGGCTAAGAGGCAGGTCGGTGCAGGTTCCATGCACGCGAGGGATGGTCGGTGCACATTGCACCGATGCAGGTTTGCCTGGGCTAAGAGGCAGGTCGATGCAGGTCGGCAGTGTGCCGGACGTGGTGCAAGGAGGGCGGCAGGCCGTGCCAGATGAAGACTGGATTGGTGTGCCGGAGAAGCACCAGGAAGGGTGTATCGGGGAAGCGCCGGGCTGGGGTGTGCCGAGTTGGCCAGGCTGAGGGCGCATCGGGTTGGCCTGGCTGGAGCGTGCCGGGGAAGACTGGAGCTGGGTGTACCGGGTTTGGGTTTTAAAGGGGTATGCCAGGTAGGCCTTAGGCAGAGTGTGCCGGATGGGGTTGGGGCGGCGGCTAGCCAAAGGTGTACCGGGCTGGGGGTGTTGAAGGCGTGCCGGGGAAGGGCAAGGACAGACTGCATCGGTGAAGGCCCAGAGGCAGGTGTGCCGGGTAAGGGCTTGTGAGGGGCCCACTCCTCTTCATTTCCTTATGTCCTTTCTTTTCTTCTCTTCCTTGATTTTATGCAGTACATGTGGGTTATCTCTTCCTTTCTCTCAATCGTTCCCCTTTCCTTCTTCTTTGCATGACGGGTGTTCAAATCGCGTGTTTATCATTCAATCTGGTTCTCTTTGTGTTATCCCCAGTTCCCTTGCCTCAGTCGAAGCATTTTGCTATTAGTCATTTCATTTGTTTGTTGCTTCCTTTTACCTTTTAACATGTTATTATTTCTAACAAAAATTCGGCAGCATCTCCCCTTGACCCGGGTGGTAAGGGAGATAAAGGGAACGCACCCACAAGGAGTGGCGCAAACCGACAGTTTGATGTGCGTGCCAAGGGCGACAACACCTTTAAGAAAACTTCAGAAAACCTAGAGAAATCAGCGAATGGGAGACACTGGGTTAAAACGGGCTGAGAGTGCACCGGGTAGAGGGTTCAGGCAGCGTTGGGGGACCACCAAAGGCGTTGACATTTCGAGAAACCGGGTTAAGCAGAGGGGGTTCAGGCAGGGTCCTGAGTGGAGGTAACAAGAATCGGACCTCCCATCAGGCTAGAGAATGAAACACCCCCTCACTCTGGTTCGGACTTGCCGTCCAACCAGAGAATGAAAAGATTCCTTCCACTCTGGTCCGGACCTGCCGTCCAGCTAGAGAATAAAAAAGATTCCTTTCACTTTGGTTCGGACCTGCCGTCCAGCCAGAGAAGAAAAAGATTCCTTTCACTTGGGTTCGAGCCTGTCGCCCAGCCAGAGTACTAAAAGACTCTCTCCACTCTAGATCGGGCTTTCCGTCGGCTAGAGAGTAAAAGATTCCTTTTCTTTTGATTTGGACCTTCCGTCCGGGTCATTGAATCAACAAACTCTTCTCTTCATCCCTTCGGGTGATGAATACCCCTTTGACTTGGACCTTCCATCTAGGTCATTGAATCAACAAAGGAGAAGTCTACGCCATAAAGGTCATGGCGTTATTTACATCCCCTCGGAGAAGGGAACACCCTTGATTAATCGCCAAGAATCAGGGCCTCATGGCCAGAAAATTAATTGGATAAAAATCTATTAAGAAACATTGAAGTCCTCGTACGAGGGCGTAAAGAAAGTATTTAAGCTCATGTCGGTCATGTGTTGACCATTTAATGTTCGGACGAGTGTCCGGCTCGAGAAAAGCGCAATCGTCACGGGAAACCCAGAGCATATGTATGCCAGGGTGAGGAAATTTTATTATCCAAAGGGATGGAAAACATTCGGGAAAACCGCCTGGGGGCATAGAAGCCATAAAGAACAAACCCTGGCTTGGGGACATTTGAAGAAGAGACACACCCCGCTTAGGGGCACGTGAAGAAAAGGCACACCCCGCCATGGGGGCACATGAAGAAAGAAACACCCTCTGCCCTGGGCGCATAAGAAGCAGAAAAGTCTACACCCCAAGCTAGGGGGAATATAAAGAAAGAAACTACACCCCGCCCTGGGGGACATATGAAGAGAAATACGCCCTACCTTGAGGGGTAGAAGAAGTAGAATCCACCCTAGTCTGGTGAGCTGTTAAAGGGGCAAGCGGCGTCCGAGGGAGAGCTTCTCCATCAAACCAGATGAGAAATTTAGGAATCAAACCCACAAGAGAGGGACCACGGAGGATGAAGAATGTTGACTTCCTTCTCCCCCCAAGGTATGAAAGAAACAGTGAAGCACCGAGGAAGACTCCGGTGGAAGCAGAGAAGTGGGAGATGCAGACGCAAGCCCATGAACAAACTAAAAAAAAACTTTCTTTTATTCCTGCCAAGAAAAGAAACAGCCCAGGGGGCTAACACATGCTAAGAAAGTAAACATAAGAAGGAAGGGGAACGGAATACAACAAGGGGGGAGGGGTACGGATGTAACGACCTGAGAATCCGATTACCGGGAAGGCCCGATAACCCGAGACTCGCACCGCCGCCCACGAGCCGGGAGGGCTCGGAAGGGCTAAAAGGAGTGTGGAGGCACAAAGAAATAGGAAATAAAGTAGGACAACCAACAAGCTGAAAGAAAGAACAACTACAGCAACAACAGAGTCCAGTCCAACAGAAAGTACAGTCTAAAGCAGTAAACCGTACCACATGCCAAGTGAACACTCGGCCTGGCAAGCTGGCAACTGAGAACCTCCGCTCCGCACCCTCGAACCTCGAGGAAGAACCGCCACACCTGAAAAGTAGGGAATGAGTCTCCAAATAGAGACTCAGCAGGGATCCCGCAGAACCCCAACCGGAAACAACGGCGGTAGCAGAAAGGAAGGCTACAAGAGCAACCGCAACAGTAGGAACAGTGAACCCGGTGGCCGGTCGAAACACGGCACTACAACTACTCCTACTGTACCGGAGACACACCCCGATCGATTAACACGAGGCTATTGAACTACACTAGCACCGCTTACCGAAGTAAAACACACGGCAACCACGCCGTAGAGGCCTGTCCCCCAGACACAGCCTACCTGGACACGCTGTCCAAGGTGCAACCCCGACCATCCGATCGCGGGTACCGCACAACAAGATGCAACCTCGGTAAACCCACTAGCACCATCTCACGGCGCAGAAACCGACACCTGCGCCACGGCGGAACAACCAAAACTCAACGGTCGACACGATTGAAAAACCCGAAGGTCGAAGTCACGGAAACTGACAGTCTGTCACTCCCAACTCGACAGGAGTACCTCCCACTAGAAGCACAGCCGGTAGCGTCCCCTGACGTCTTACACCGCGCCACAGGTGAATTGCCTGACATGGTAGCGCCTACCAAAGGCACGAACACCGAACAAGTAACCACAAACAAGTGACTAGCTGGGGTCACGCCCGTCGACGTGGGTCCAACCGCCCCCAACCACGTGTGCACACACAGACCTCACGTCCCTGGTCTGGCCCTCTGACCGGTTTTCCCCTCAGCCGGACTCTGGCTGCAAGACGTGGGGCCCGACGGCAACCGGTCCACAAACCGCCTCTAAGGGTAAGCCCGTACACCACTCCTTGGTGCGACCGGTACCGCGTACTGGTAGGCTACGACTAGTGGAGGGTCACTGAAGGAGTAGACTCTCAAGTCACGAAAAATAACGTCCGCATCCGACGACGTACGGGGACCACCCCACGTACCGGCCCCGTCGCATGGTGACCACAGTCGGAGAAGAAACAGGACTCACAGTCCACAGGCCGCATGCTCGGCCACTCAGAAACGCCGAAACATGGTTCCCAAGGTAGCTCACAGGCCGCCGCACCAAATCCCACTCTCAGGGAAAGGCGGGAACCCTCCAGCCCCAGGCTGGGCAACTGGACTCGCAGTCCAAGGCCACACGCATGGCCCACGTGGAAAGCACAGAAGCATGATTCCCAGGGCAACGCACAAGCTGCCATGCCAGTAACTGGACTCACAGTCCAAGGCCAACCACATGGCCCACTCGGGAATCATCTTCCAGGAAAACTAACGGCATGCAGGGGAGACCCCACCGCACACCCACCGACACGCGGTGACTCGGTTTAACGTAACACGAAAGCCCGACACGCGAGAAGTCACCCGGACTCTCAAACCCACAGGCACGCTAAACGAGATAACACGGTCTTCCCAACACCCTTAAAACACGGACACAGAATCCCACGGGTGTCTGGGACACTCACGAGACCGCAAGTCAGCCACTGGGTCCCAACCGGGTCGACCGGGGACCCACACATCGTGGAACAAGGCGGAGAACACAAAAACTCACCTCGGTGCAACACAACGCCTGACGGTCTAGCCCTAGACCGTCACAGGGCTGTAACGGTCTAGGCGGGACCGTCACATCCACTTGGCGGCCTAACGCAGGCCGTTACACGGCCCAAAGGGACGCAGAATGTAACGCGCCTGGCCCAGCGCGTTACACAAATGTAACGCGCCCGCCCCAGCGCGTTACACGGATGTAACGCGCCCGCCCTGGCTCGGTACACGCGCCTCACGCTCCCAGCGTGAAAACGGGAGGTAACGCACCTGCCCCAGCGCGTTACACGAATGTTACGCGCCCGCCTTGACGCGTTACGCGCGCTGACCCCCAACAACGGTCAGGAAGACAACGGTTGAAACGCCCCTGACGGCCCTCCTCGGGCGCGTTACACGTATGTAACGGTCCGTCGGGGGCCGTTACACCCCCAGCCCTTAGCTGGGTAACAGGGGATGTGACGCACCCACCCAGGCGCGTCACACGGCTGTGGCGGTCTATCGTGGGACCGCCACACCCACGAACGCCAAAGCCAAAAGCCAAGGGAATCTAACGCCCCTGCCCAGGCGCGTTACACGCATGTAACGGTCACTGGAGTGACCGTCACACCCTCCCGAGAACGTTACGGCGGGAAACCATCCAAAACACCGATCCACGCCCCGATCACCCCCGGGTGATGGGGAAACAAAGGGGAATCCATCCCCAAGCCCCTAGGCATGCATCTAAACCCCTGGATCGGCTAAAAACGCCGTAAAATGATAGATCAGCCCACAAGCCCTAAAACATGGGTTTTGCCCAAAAAACCCCGATTCCACCCGCTCGGCTCACCACGGCCTACGAAACTGGCGGGAATGGAAGTGCACGAGCTGAGGGTCCATCTCCCTACCTCCACCGAAGATTTTGCGCACCGTGGACGCCGATCCACGAAGAAACGCCTCCAAAACCCCGCCGGTGCCTCCACGCCCGCGAACCGGCTTCACCGCGCCCTCGAGCCTCGATCCTCGACCCATCCTCGCCGTCCTCCTCGCCCGCATCGCCCCGCCTTGCCCCCGCCTCGGTCCGTCGGCCGCCGGAGAGGAGAGAGTGAGAGGAGAGAGTGGGAGAAGAGAGAGAGGGTGAGAGTGAGAAATGAGAGGAAGAGAGAGGGTGGGGGGTTTATATAGGAAAATCTGAAAAATTGAGAAAATTTTGAAAAAATAGAAAAATACACCTCCTCGAACCTCGCGACACGCTGATCACAACGGTACCACTCGCGCCCAGGTGAACGGACCGGTTCACCCGCAACGAGGTTCCGAAGGAATTTCTGAAACACACACCGGGAATCGGAAAACACATGCGGAAAAGCCGCGGAGCTCTTCCGGCCTCCGAAACGACTCCGGATCGCGCCGATCCGAACACAAAAGGTGTCCGAAACAAAATTCCAGACACAACGGAGTCGAATACTCCAAGAAACCAGATCCGGGACCCGAGAAGAAGGATCCAAAAAACCCGGGGCATTACAGCCCTCCCCCCTTAAAGGGATTTCGTCCTCGAAATTCAGGATCAAGCACAAAGTCACAGGGGAAGAACACTGAACGAACTGACACGCTGTCAGAGCCCCAGCACATAAAACCTTGATTCTCACGAAAACACCAATCCTGAGGGACACAGCCAGACTTACAATCACAAACAACACCTCGCTCCTCGCGCCGAGCACACTGGCCAACAGAGCATGCATATACCAGAGGACACAGTCCGGCATCACCTCAGACAGCGCGAGAATCCACCATGGCGCCGCAGCCACCATCTTGCTCACCAAGGAAACACAACCCTCGTCACGAGAAACAGCTACTGATCCATCCAATGGTCAGCAGGCAAATCGCACATCAGCTTCACAATCAGCTGACAGGTCGCACACCCTCCTCAAGGGAGCAACTAAAACAGAGCCTCCACCAGCTCAAGCAGTCCTCTCAGCAGACCGCAACCAGAACATCGGCTCAGCACCAAGAAACACCCCACACATGGCAAGCTGAAAGCCAAACCTAACACTGTGCCAACTCTGTCAGAGGACAAACTTCGACAAAGTCCAGATCCCATCTGGAAAGGCACACCACAGAAGCGACCACCAAAAGGTCTCACTGGCACACGGCTCTCGCCACGCTCGAGCCCCGACAACCAGCATCTTGTCTGTGAAAAGACCACACGCCGACGGTTACCAACCGCTCGCTCAGGTTCTTCCTTCTTTCCTGGTCCTCCACCGGGTCCGAAGGAAACATTCCAAACCTTGGCAAGCCATCTGTCGACTCCTACACAGACCGATGCCACACCTCGAGCTACACTCCTCTCGGACTCCGCATCCGAGCTCGAACATCGCACCAACTCGACCCTCTAGGGGAGCACGATGAAACCAAATGATAAGATCATGGCGTCTTCAGTCATCACCTCACTGGACTCAGACTTACAGAGAAACCATCCCATGCTGGTCACTAAACCAGGGATAACCATTGCGACACCAACGTCCTATCAAGGACCACCAATCCGACGCCAATCTCACAAAAAGGCCTCCGCCCAAAGGCGTCACTCTTATGTCTGGTCTCATCAAATCCTTCGATCAATCCAAGTGGACACCTGCCAATCCCGATTCCGCCCTTACCATAGAGCCACAGGACACCACCTGAACAGTGCTCACGGCGACCTGGTCGCCGACACCACGACCAAAGCACTCTGGGTCCCCGATCGATTATACGCCTCACCGTCACAATCTGACAAGACCGTAGAACCAACAGACGCTGCTGTGGTCGGTCACACGGTTAGGCTCACCAGCCACTCACAGCCGCCAACCGGGACCCATCGTCTGCCAGAGACCACTTCCTCAAAACACGATCTCAACCGAGGACACGACTGGGAACACAAGTCGGACACCAAGCCACCGACTCTGACCAACACGTCCTCGACCATCGTCAGGCGACATCCTCAACAACTCCATCCGGGTCCAACACCGACGCCTGACACGGCTTCCAACACAGGAACAGGGTACTCATGCAGCGCACTAGCCAGCACATTCCCCAACACTCCATCCTGCCAGTGCCAAGAATCATAATACCTCGAGCAACGGCACGGCAACAACATGTTTCACATCGAGGAACCAGTCCTCCAATGCTCAACGCAAACTCAGGAATCCGCCCGTAGCAACCAACGCTACGATCCTGAACCAATGGGTCACAAGCCCACCACGCTTCCGCTGCGCACTCTGATCCGCGCGCATAGCCGAGAAAGCGAACACCGCCCAACCAGCACTCGTCCTTCCGGAACAGCGCCAGTACCCTCACACGAGAAGGGAATGGGCACAACTTCTCATAGGCGACCACCTTGCCAAGACAAAGAGCACGTCTCACACGGACTTCATGGCATACAAGGCCAACCAATCCAAACAAGCAATGCAAGACGACGAACCTTAACCCAACACAATCTCTCCAACTAAAGGGGGGACCAAACGCACTTCCAACCAACGGAAGAACTCCACGCTCGACCTGACCTCGAACCTCGCACATGCTAGAAACAGCACCATCCAGCACCAAGGAAAGCCATCGCTTCCATAAGGTCAGCGCCTCCGACACACTCAACGAGTGTCACGTCGGACCACAATCACAGCATCTCTCGATGCACCACTGCTGCAATTCCTCAAACTGCAACACACCACGCCAAGAGCCGCAATACGAGCCATAACCGACAACCGCCGGCGCTCATCCTCAAGTCTCGAACTCGCCGTGGGGCCTTCACATCTCAAGCCAACTCCAGGGCGAACACAACCCAATCGCACACAAGAGCGCAGGAGCAAGACTTAATGGGACACCACAGCCCAATCTTGCCTTGAAATCCGCAAGAATAACCGGGACCGACACGTCATTTCTGACGCAACAGAGCACGACAAGAACACCAGGCTCGATGAAAACCGCAGCTCACCGAGAAGATCCTGCGCTTACCCGAGCACACTTCTCGATCAGAACACCTTAGGAGCTGGACAAACCTCAAGCTGGAGTGGCAAAAACTGATAGCAGCTCCCTCAGAGCACGCTCACGGCCACTTAACCATGAAAAATCCTCTTCAGCCACCTGACCACGCTGCAGGTTCCTCGAACGCAGCACCGTAGCAACGCACCTGCCGGCAATCTCTTCCCAACGCAGCACAACCAGGGCCACCACCGATGAGGGAGAAGGCTCTCAACCTCAATCCTTAGACCCCATGCTGGCACGAAAGCCGCGGACAGCAACCACCTTCACAGCGCCGCACAGCGCACTCAAGCTCTCAAGCGAGAAACTAGGCGGAAAGTGAACACAAAACCCTAAGCCAGCTGCCGACTGTACTGGACCTTATGGACTCTGATCACTGCAATATCTCGAATTCCTATGTACGCCCACAACCACCGCTCTGATACCAGCTGTAACGACCCGAGAATTTGATTACCGGGAAGGCCCGATAACCCGAGACTCGCACCGCCGCCCACGAGCCGGGAGGGCTCGGAAGGGCTAAAAGGAGTGTGGAGGCACAAAGAAATAGGAAATAAAGCAGGACAACCAACAAGCTGAAAGAAAGAACAACTACAGCAACAACAGAAAGTACAGTCTAAAGTAGTAAACCGTACCACATGCCAAGTGAACACTCGGCCCGTCAAGCTGGCAACTGAGAACCTCCGCTCCGCACCCTCGAACCTCGAGGAAGAACCGCCACACCTGAAAAGCAGGGAATGCGTCTCCAAACAGAGACTCAGCAGGGATCCCGCGGAACCCCAACCGGAAACAACGGCGGTAGCGGAAAGGAAGGCTACAAGAGCAACCGCATCAGTAGGAACAGTGAACCCGGTGGCCGGTCGAAACACGGCACTACAACTACTCCTACTGTACCGGAGACACACCCCGATCGATTAATACGAGGCTACTAAACTACACTAGCACCGCTTACCGAAGTAAAACACACGGCAACCATGCCGTTGAGGCTGTGCCCCGGACACAGCCTACCTGGACACACTGTCCAGGGTGCAACCCCGACCATCCGATCGCGGGTACCGCACAACAAGATGCAACCTCGGTAAACCCACTAGCACCAGTCTCACGGCGCAGAAACCGACACCTGCGCCACGGCGGAACTACCAAAACTCAACGGTCGACACGACCGAAAAACCCGAAGGTCGAAGTCACGGAAACTGACAGTCTGTCACTCCCAACTCGACAGGAGTACCTCCCACTAGAAGCACAGCCGGTAACGTCCCCTGACGTCTTACACTGCGCCGCAAGTGAACTGCCTGACGTGGTAGCGCCTACCAAAGGCACGAACACCGAATAAGTAACCACAAACAAGTGACTAGCTGGGGTCACGCCCGTCGACGGGGGTCCAACAGCCCCCAACCACGTGTGCACACACAGACCACACATCCCTGGTCTGGCCCTCTGACCGGTTTTCCCCTCAGCCGGACTCTGGCTGCAAGACGTGGGGCCCGACGGCAACCGGTCCATAAACCGCCTCTAAGGGTAAGCCCGTACACCACTCCCTGGTGCGACCGGTACCACGTACTGGTAGGCTACGACTAGTGGAGGGTCACTGAAGGAGTAGACTCTCAAGTCACGGAAAACAACGTCCGCATCCGACGACGTACGGGGACCACCCCACGTACCGGCCCCGTCGCACGGTGACCACAGTCGGAGAAGAAACAGGACTCACAGTCCACGGGCCGCACGCTCGACCACGCAGAAACGTTGAAACACGGTTCCCAAGGTAGCTCACAGGCCGCCGCACCAAATCCCACTCTCAGGGAAAGGCGGGAATGTTGAGTACGGACTGAATAGATCTAGAGGGGGGGTGAATAGATCTTTCCCCCTTTTTCAGATTTAATATCTATTGGCTAAGTGAGTTGCCGGTGATTAACGAATTACAGAATTGATGTTGATATCAGTGAAGAAAACAAACACATAGAAAAGCACACACACACATAAGCAAACCACAAGATAGGATTTTTAAGGTGGTTCAGTCTCTTCCCGAGACTTACATCCACCCCTTGCTTAACTCAAGCAAGGCTTCACTAATGAGAACCTCTGATCTCAATCAAAACACAAGACACTGCTGTCATACAGCTTGTTCCTGCTGACACACAGCTTGTACCAGCTGACACACAGCTTGAATCCGCTGCCTCACAGCTTGACACTTGGTGTAAGGATGAATAGAAATGATGTGAAGGTGGGATGATGCAACAGGACTGAATATGGACTTTTGTAACAAAGTAAAGAATTCAGCCTGGGACTTAATCACATGAATAAAAAGACTAGACTCCCTGTAGAGCTTCCAATCGGATGCCTTCAGCTGCTTTGTTGCTGGAGGTCGCACAGCTTGAAGCCCAGTCTTTCTTCTGCAGCAAATGAGAACGCCTTCAGTCTTCTGCAGATATCTGATTGATGGTGAGCTACTTCGTCCTGTGATGTAGGTGTGTTTCTTAGCTTCGGTTCTATGCTCCCTCTGTGTGCTTGCCTTCGCGATCCGTGGCCTTCTACTTTTATGCAGATTCTTTTCCAAGTCTAAAGCTTTTCCCGCTCAAAATTCAGATCGCGCATCAATCTGCTAAAAAGCAGGGAGAAGGTTAAATCCGATGACTACAATAAGTTTGACCACTTCTAAGCACGATTCTCTCCTTGATTCCCGTGCGGAATCTCATCATTTGAACTGCCCAACAACCTGCAACAACAATCTGCAGGTTTTAAGGAACCAAAACAGAATTCGGTTACAGTTTGGTTCTGGACGCTATAACGCCCGTGGTCGACCATGACACGGTCCCTGGTCGACAACAAGCAGTGTCCTGATGGCGGTTCCATTCTGGCTGACACTCGCGTCCCCCGTGGTCGACCACAGCCTTGTCGCTGGTCGACAAGGGGCGAATTACAGATGGCCGTCAGTTCTGTCTGATGTTCTGGCTGTTCTGTGGTCGACCAGAAGTGGGGCTTTGGTCGACAGCCAAGGCACATGCAGAAGACGGATGACTTGAAACGTTTCTGGCTGGGTTCGTTGGTCGACCATAACCACTTCCCTGGTCGACAAGCGGCCTTTGACACTTCTTCTGATTTGTTGATTCCACTTGGATTTCAGTGGACCTGAAATTACTTAACTTATCAGAAATAAATTGAACTATCAGATTTATATTGAGTTGATCAGAAACATTATTTGTCATCATCAAATAGTCATGAGTCCAATACTTTGAAGGAACAATCAAACCACTTGTATTTGTTATGAAACAATATAGAACTTGATTAATCAAACATATCCTATTGTCATCATCAAAACCAAGGGATGCACAACATTCTCCCCCTTTTTGATGATGACAACCATGAGTCATTGTGACAAACAACAGACTATAAAATTCATTTGATATTGCATTCAAGGCTATCATAGCACAGATTTCATTCAGACAATTCGTTTGATGTACAATCTAGACTCACATCTAGACACACAACTAGACACACAATGACACATAAAGTCCTATCTCCCCCTTTGTCAACAGCAAAAAGAAGATCATTTGAACAATCCCTCTGAGGAGGATGAGGAGGTCTCTGGCTTCACGTTCTCTGCCATGCGATCCAGCTTGTCAACAATGTGGGCATAAGAGAGCCTGAGCTTCTGGATCTCGGAGATAGTAGCATTGTGATACTTTTCATTCTGCTTGGTGGTGAACTCTATGCGGTTTCCCATTTCTTCTGACACTTGACCTAAGGTGCCAACTAGTCTGTTGAACCGAGAACTAGCATGGTCAGTGTATTCCTTTTGCTTGATGAACCTGGCCTCCATCTGTTGTTCCAGCCTTTGGACTTTCTGCTCCAGGCGCCCGGTGGCAGCATTCATATTCTCTTGAAAGGAATGGAATTGGGTGGTGAGAGAGAACGGGAGAGGAGGAATGCGAAAGAAGTACAGGGCGGCGGATGAGAAAAAATAGGGACCCAGCCGTGGCAATTTATAGGATAGGGCAGTAGGGCTGGGTCTTAAAGGAACTGGGACAGTGAACCATCACGATGCAGAAAACGAGCGGTCAGGATTTAATCAGCATTACTCAACTTTTTGGAAGGTATTAAAGTGTACGCCCTTTCTTTAACAGAACACTTATGGAACCTTTCCACCCTTATGCAAAGACCACCTTGTGACCAAATAGAGTGGGTATAGTGGTTCAATGAATTTGAAAGTATTGCACCAATAAATTGACTCCCCATATCCAATTTCTTTCACATGGCTCCTTGAACTTATAATATATTTCAAGAGATAATTGGACTAACTATGCTAGCTGAACAGTGTTTTTAAACTTGTATTTGCATGCTATGCTTTAGGTCAACCATTTTCTCTGCCTTTGTGATGCTTTAAATTTTTCTTTTTGAATCATTTGAGAGCTGTGGTCAGGTTGATCACATGCTTTTCTACACGAGGAGACACGCTTTGTACACGCCAGAAACCCCGACTACTTAGCATGCCTAACCATTCCACAAATGACTGGGACACACCTTTTATCCGTGAGGATATACGTTTATCAGACGCCAATATCCCCAGTTACTCAGTATGCCCAATCAATATCAGCAGAGTTAGATTGGATCTTCATGACACACTGGTCTCCCATCTATTTTTCAGCTAATTTTTTGCTTTGAGATGAAGAACAGTAGTTTCTCAGACCTCAATCCATTGCTCTACCATGAAGGCAGAATTATGGCGTATTCCATGTACATACATGTTAAATTTAAGTTTATTTTTACTGTTCAGCACAAACACAGGTAGAGAAACAGTCTCATTACTAAAAATCATAAGTCCTCAAAATCTTGTGACAGAGTCATAGTTATGGTTTGAATTTATTGCAGTAGTACAGTTCAAATTCTCATTACTACACTCAACCTCTACTCTTAATGATTACCTTGGTGATTTTATTGAAGGATATGGTTAGGTTTTTCAATGTTTTATCAAGGAATGAGTTTACACTTTTTCTCCCCCTCAATTTATGAGTCCTTGCTGAAGATAAAAAAAATGTTGGCCATGAAGAGATATAGAGACACAAGGGATGGGAAGTATGGATAAGGATGAATGAGTGAAGAAACTGAGCACAAAAGTTCACTTAGATCAGAGGATTTCCTAGCAGAACCAGTAGCCTTTTTAGATCCATTTTCCCTTGTTCAGATCCTCTGTCGACCATAGAGGTGCCTTTGGTCGACCTCTGTGCTGTCACAGAACCAACTATTTCCTGTCCTGATGCCTTGGTCGACCAGCGCCTTGCCTGTGGTCGACAACTGCGAAGTCACAGAACCAACTATTTCTTGTCCTGATGCCTTGGTCGACCAGCGCCTTGTCTGTGGTCGACCACAAGAGATGAGCCGTAGAGAACCAGTATTCTGTAGAACTTGCTGAAGTAGCACCCGACACTAGACTTCCAAACTCAAAAACCTGACTAGTACTAGAGACCTAGTTGACATAACTTAGACAGAAATGACAGAATCTATGCAGTGTACACATGAATATGATTATTTCAAGAATTTTCAGGAGAAATTCTACAAATTCCTAACTCCCTTCTTAGAGTTGAAAATCTGTCATTGTTAAGGGGTTTTGTGAAAATGTCTGCCAGTTGTTTTTCAGTTTCTACAAAATGAAGCATGAAATTTCCTTTGGAGACCTCATCTCTTAGAAAGTGATGACGGATCTCAATGTGTTTTGTCCTAGAGTGTTGAATGGGGTTTTTAGACAAATTAATAGCACTAGTGTTGTCACAGAAAATAGGTGCACATCCAAGATCTACATTGTAGTCTTGGAGTTGATGTTTTATCCACAAAACCTGTGTACCACAGCTCCCTACTGCGACATACTCAGCCTCAGCAGTGGAGAGTGCCACAGAATGCTATTTTTTAGAAGCCCATGATATTAAACATCCACCCAATATTTGACAATAACCACTAGTACTCTTCCTATCAATTTTGCAACCAGCATAATCAGCATCTGAATATGAAATCAAATCTAGTTTGCAGTAAGTAGGATACCATAAACCCAATTCTTGGGTGCCGGCAATGTATCGAAGGATACGCTTGACAGCCCCTAAATGTGATTCTCTAGGGCTAGACTGATATCTAGCACACATGCATACACTAAACTGAATATCTGGCCTTGAAGCAGTTAAATATAGCAGGGACCCGATCATACCTCTGTATTTCTTGGCATCTACCATGTTACCTTTTACATCAGCTTCCAATGTTGCATTTGTACCCATGGGTGACTCAATTGGTTTGCAGCTTTCCATGCCAAACTTCTTCAGCATCTCCTTTATGTACTTGGATTGATTTATGAAGTATCCTTCTCTACATTGTACGATCTGCAATCCAAGAAAAAACTGTAAATCACCCATTAAACTCATTTCAAACTCATTGGTCATTAAGTTTGCAAATTCAGTACATAAAGAAGCTTCGGTAGATCCAAACACAATATCATCCACATAGATTTGTACAATTAGTATATGCTTACCTTGGGTCTTGGAAAACAATGTTTGATCAATTTTACCTCTTATGTATCCCTTCTTGGTGAGGAAGGAGCTCAACCTTTCATACCAAGCCCGTGGAGCCTGCTTTAATCCATACAAAGCTTTATGCAATTTGAAAACATGATTAGCAAGTTCATCATTTTCAAAACCAGGGGGTTGTTCCACATAGACTTCTTCTTTTATTATTCCATTTAGAAATGCACTTTTTACATCCATTTGTTGTAGTTTGATTCCATGAGATGCTGCAAAGGCTAACAATATCCTGATGGCTTCTAATCTAGCAACTGGAGCATATGATTCTTCAAAATCAACCCCAAATTCCTGGTTGTACCCTTTAGCCACCAGTCGAGCCTTGTTTCTCATTACAACCCCTTCTTCACTTAGCTTGTTTTTATAGACCCATTTGGTTCCAATAACGGGGTGAGATGAAGGTCTAGGGACAAGACTCCACACCTGATTTCTTTCAAATTGATTTAGTTCTTCATGCATAGCATTTATCCATGAGTCATCTTTTAATGCTTCCTCTACTGATTTGGGCTCTATTTGGGACACAAGTGCAAGTTGATCTAGTTCATTGATTTCTTTTAATTGAGATCTAGTCTTCCTAGGATCATGAATTCCACCAATGATGTTTTCTATGGGATGATCTCTAAGAGGTCTTAAGTTTTCAAGATTGTTACCTGAGTTGACCTCTCCTTCGGTTTGATCATTGGAATTACCTTGATTGCTTTCTTGATTCTGTGCTTCTTCATTCTCCATCTGTTCTTCTTTGTCATTCAGAAATTCTCCATCTTCTTCTTCCTTGCAAACCTTTGAACATTTCATATGGTGTATTTTCACTAGCCGGTCTTACCATTGCTCGGTTTACAATGTAACATGCTGTGTTGACTGCCTCTGCCCAAAATCTCCTTGGAAGTTTAGCTTCAACCAGCATGGTTCTAGCCATCTCGACAAGAGTGCGGTTCCTTCTCTCCACAACTCCATTTTGTTCTGGAGTCCTTGGTGAGGAAAATCTGTGGGTTATGCCCTTGTTTCTGCAGAATAGATCAAAGTCAGAATTTTCAAACTCTCCCCCATGGTCAGATATGATTGTACACACTTTGAACTTGCCATCCTGCTTCATTCTTTTGTAAAATTCCTGAAACTCAGAAAAAGCATCACTTTTATGAGATAGAAATATTACCCATGTGAATCTAGAGAAATCATCAACTAGTACATAACCGTACCTCTTACCACTAAGACTAGCAGTTCTTGTTGGGCCAAAAAGGTCCATGTGCACAAGTTCTAGTGGTCTAGAAGATTGACTTTCAGTTCTACCTTTGAATGATTTTCTTGTTTGCTTACCTTGGGTACATGATTCACATACTTTGACATTTTGAGCAAACGAAATTTCAGGCAAACCAAGAACCATCTTATTCTTCACAAGTTTATGCAACACCCTATAGCTAACATGCCCTAGCCTTCGGTGCCACATCCAGGTCAGGTCCTCTTTCTTGGCGGTTAGGCACAGGTTGGAGTGGGCTGGATCATCCAAGTCTATTATGTAGACATTGTTTACTCTCTGGCCCATAAACTTGACTGTTTCTGAATTTGGTTCAATAATCTTGCAGATCTTGGAGTCAAATACTACTTTATGGCCTTTGCCGCAAAGCTGACTGATGCTCAGCAAATTATATTCCAGTCCATCTACCAGCAGTACATTTTCAATACAGTTAGAGGAGTTCTTACCTATTTTACCTGTCCCAATGATCTTACCTTTGTTATTTCCTCCAAAGGTTACATAGCCTCCATCTTTTGAGCTTAGTTGGAAGAACTTAGTCTTGTCTCCCGTCATGTGTCTTGAGCAACCACTATCTAAGTACCATTTATTGTGCATGGCTGCCAGACATTCCTGCATCGTGAATTACACAGAAATTTTTGGACCCCAATGATACCCGGGTCCAAGATACCTTGTAAAATTATGAAATTGCTGTAACAATCCTTTGGGAACCCAGATTTTGTTAGAGCATTTTAATTTTTCGTTTCTGAACTTGTTCAGATTGGGTGGCTTTTGTTCTAATGTTTCTTTAATCTGAATCCACCTTTTTGATTTCCAATTTTCATTTTGTTTCACCTTAGAAAATCTGTGGTTTCTGTTTGCGTGTCTGGTCATGGTCGACATCTGGTGTGTCTGTGGTCGACCATCGCTTTTCCAGAAGCTAGCGCTTGTTCTGGCAGTTCCTCTGGTCGACATCTGGTATGCCTGTGGTCGACCACTGCTTCTCCAGACGCCAGCGCCTGTTCTGGCAGATCCTCTGGTCGACAGAGGAGGGGTCGGTTGTCGACCAGCCTGTCTCCAGACACCTTGTTTTTCAGATTTATGTCTTTTAACTTGATTTAGTGCTTGGTTTGTTTGGTTATTTCTGTGAATTTGAGTTTCTTGTCTATTATTTTTAAGCTTATGTTGATTGACTGTTTTCTCTTTAATGTTTCTCTCTTCCTTGGTGACATTATTCCTTTTGGAGGAGCATTCAGCTACATCCTCTTGTTTGTTTTGATATAGATTGATTAGGGGCCCTTTTCCTTTTGAGTCAGCAGTCCCAGTTATGGTTTTTGTTTGGAATTCCTTTTTAGCCGTAGGATTGTATCCTAATCCTTCTTTTTGAAAGTTTACTTTTATTCCCAAGACAGCATTTAAGTTTTCTTGACCTTTAGTCATTTTTTCCAAGGTTTCCTGTTCGTTTTTCAGTTCACTCTGGATTCTTTCTATTTCTTCCAGAAGTTTACAGTTTTCCTCCTTGAGTGAGTTGTTTCTTTCTTGAGTTTCCTTAGTTTGTTGTTCACTTTCTTGAGTCTTTAATTTTACCTCATCAATTGTGTTTTTCAGTGACTCATTTTCTTCTAACAGCCCTTTGACAGTTTCTTCATCTGTCTCGTATTGTTTCAGCTTATTTTTCAAGGTGGTGATTTCTAATTCTAGTTCAGTTCTGTTGACAAATGGGATGCTGTCATTGTTGACCTGATTAAGTTTTTTCTTCAAACTCTTATTTTCCTTTCTAATTCTTTCATATGCATCAAGTAAGTCTGAGTAGACTCCTTCCCAATCTGAGCTAGAAAAATCTTGAAAAGGGGAGGTTACCTCAAGATCGTTGCTGTCTCCTTTGGCCATTAAACATGTGTTTCCTTCTTCTTCTTCGGAGGTTGTTTCCTCTTCGCTGCTTTCCTCTTCCTCGCTCCATGTGCTTATCATTGCCTTTGGTTTCTTGCCTTTCCACTTGTAGCTTGATTTCTTAGGAGCCTCTGGACATTCTGCCTTCACGTGTCCTGGCTTCCTGCAGTTGTAGCAAACAAGCTTGTTAGATGAAGCTTTGTTTTTGTCAAACTTAAACCGGGATGATTTCCTTACCGTGCCCTTAGGATTTTTAAATCCCTTACCTTCCTTCCGCAGGAACCTTCTGAACTTTCTTGTTAACATGGCTAGTTCGCCAGTTTCATCACCTGTGCTAGATGAGTTATCAGTGTCAGATAATTCAGAGGTGCCTACTTTAGTTTTCAGGGCGAGTTGCTTCTTTTTCTTGCCCTCATCTTCCTTTCTCTTTAGGTTGACCTCATATGCCATTAGGGAACCTACCAGTTCATCCACAGTCATAGTTGTGAGGTTCTTTGAGTCCTCAATTACTGTGGCCTTGGTATGCCACATAGGAGTGAGGGATCTTAGGATCTTCCTTACTAATTCCTGTTCCTTGTAGGTTTTCCCTAGACTTTTTAAACTATTCGTTAATTGCACTAGTCTAGCATACATTTCAGAAATATTTTCGTCAGTTTTCATTCTAAACATTTCATATTCTGAAACTAGCATATTTGCTTTTGACTCCCTTACCTCTGAAGTACCTTCATAGATTACTACTAGTCGATCCCACATTTCCTTGGCCGTTGCACATTGTGAAACTCGTGAGAACTCCGTGGGGTGTAGTGCGCATTGCATTACATTCATGGCTCCCCAGTTGATGGTTGATTTTCTGACTTGTTCTCTGGTCCAGGTATCCTCATCATCGGGCAGCTCGTAGGGTCCTCGGCTTACTACTCTCCACATCTCATGATCTTGTGCTCTCAAGAACACCTGCATACGATTTTTCCAGTATGAGAAATCATTTCCATCGAAATATGGTGGTCTAGTTACTGAGTGTCCCTCAGCCATTAAACTTCTAGAGTTCAGTCCGGCAGGCCTCTCCTGGTTGTTAGACCACATTTTTGGAGAGTCTGGCTCTGATACCACGTGTTGAGTACGGACTGAATAGATCTAGAGGGGGGGTGAATAGATCTTTCCCCCTTTTTCAGATTTAATATCTATTGGCTAAGTGAGTTGCCGGTGATTAACGAATTACAGAATTGATGTTGATATCAGTGAAGAAAACAAACACATAGAAAAGCACACACACACATAAGCAAACCACAAGATAGGATTTTTAAGGTGGTTCAGTCTCTTCCCGAGACTTACATCCACCCCTTGCTTAACTCAAGCAAGGCTTCACTAATGAGAACCTCTGATCTCAATCAAAACACAAGACACTGCTGTCATACAGCTTGTTCCTGCTGACACACAGCTTGTACCAGCTGACACACAGCTTGAATCCGCTGCCTCACAGCTTGACACTTGGTGTAAGGATGAATAGAAATGATGTGAAGGTGGGATGATGCAACAGGACTGAATATGGACTTTTGTAACAAAGTAAAGAATTCAGCCTGGGACTTAATCACATGAATAAAAAGACTAGACTCCCTGTAGAGCTTCCAATCGGATGCCTTCAGCTGCTTTGTTGCTGGAGGTCGCACAGCTTGAAGCCCAGTCTTTCTTCTGCAGCAAATGAGAACGCCTTCAGTCTTCTGCAGATATCTGATTGATGGTGAGCTACTTCATCTTGTGATGTAGGTGTGTTTCTTAGCTTCGGTTCTATGCTCCCTCTGTGTGCTTGCCTTCGTGATCCGTGGCCTTCTACTTTTATGCAGATTCTTTTCCAAGTCTGAAGCTTTTCCTGCTCAAAATTCAGATCGCGCATCAATCTGCTAAAAAGCAGGGAGAAGGTTAAATCCGATGACTACAATAAGTTTGACCACTTCTAAGCACGATTCTCTCCTTGATTCCCGTGCGGAATCTCATCATTTGAACTGCCCAACAACCTGCAACAACAATCTGCAGGTTTTAAGGAACCAAAACAGAATTCGGTTACAGTTCGGTTCTGGACGCTATAACGCCCGTGGTCGACCATGACACGGTCCCTGGTCGACAACAAGCAGTGTCTTGATGGCGGTTCCATTCTGGCTGACACTCGCGTCCCCCGTGGTCGACCACAGCCTTGTCGCTGGTCGACAAGGGGCGAATTACAGATGGCCGTCAGTTCTGTCTGATGTTCTGGCTGTTCTGTGGTCGACCAGAAGTGGGGCTTTGGTCGACAGCCAAGGCACATGCAGAAGACGGATGACTTGAAACGTTTCTGGCTGGGTTCGTTGGTCGACCATAACCACTTCCCTGGTCGACAAGCGGCCTTTGACACTTCTTCTGATTTGTTGATTCCACTTGGATTTCAGTGGACCTGAAATTACTTAACTTATCAGAAATAAATTGAACTATCAGATTTATATTGAGTTGATCAGAAACATTATTTGTCATCATCAAATAGTCATGAGTCCAATACTTTGAAGGAACAATCAAACCACTTGTATTTGTTATGAAACAATATAGAACTTGATTAATCAAACATATCCTATTGTCATCATCAAAACCAAGGGATGCACAACAGGGAACCCTCCAGCCCCAGGCTGGGCAACTGGACTCGCAGTCCAAGGCCACACGCATGGCCCACGTGGAAAGCACAGAAGCATGATTCCCAGGGCAACGCACAAGCTACCATGTCGGTAACTGGACTCACAGTCCAAGGCCAACCACATGGCCCACTCGGGAATCATCTTCTAGGAAAACTAACGGCATGAGGGGGAGACCCCACCGCACACCCACCGACACGCGGTGACTCAGTTTAATGTAACACGAAAGCCCGACACGCGAGAAGTCACCCGGACTCCCAAACCCATGGGCACGCTAAACGAGATAACATGGTCTTCCCGACACCCTCAAAACACGGACACAGAATCCCACGGGTGTCTGGGACACTCACGAGACCACAAGTCAGCCACTGGGTCCCAACCGGGTTGACCGGGGACCCACACATCGAGGAAAAAGGCGGAGAACACAAAAACTCACCTCGGTGCAACACAACGCCTGACGGTCTAGCCCTAGACCGTCACAGGGCTGTAACGGTCTAGGCGGGACCGTCACATCCACTTGGCGGCCTAACGCAGGCCGTTACACGGCCCAAAGGGACACAGAATGTAACGCGCCTGGCCCAGTGCGTTACACAAATGTAACGCGCCCGCCCCAGTGCGTTACACGGATGTAACGCGCCCGCCCTGGCGCGTTACACGCGCCTCACGCTCCCAGCGTGAAAACGGGAGGTAACGCGTCTGCCCCAGCGCATTACACGAATGTACCGCGCCCGCCCTGGCGCGTTACACGCGCTGACCCCCAACGGTCAAGAAGAAAACAGTTGAAACGCCCCTGACGGCCCTCCCCGGGCGCGTTACACATATGTAACGGTCCGTCGGGGGCCGTTACACCCCCAGCCCTCAGCTGGGTAACAGGGGATGTGACGCACCCACCCAGGCGCGTCACACGGCTGTGGCGGTCTATCGTGGGACCGCCACACCCACGAACGCCAAAGCCAAAAGCCAAGGGAATGTAACGCCCCTGCCCAGGCGCGTTACACGCATGTAACGGTCACTGGAGTGACCGTCACACCCTCCCGAGAACGTTACGGCGGGAAATCATCCAAAACACCAATCCACGCCCCAATCACCCCCGGGTGATGGGGAAACAAAGGGGAATCCATCCCCAAGCCCCTAGGCATGCATCTAAACCCCTGGATCGGCCCACAAGCCCTAAAACATGCGAAAAACGAGAGATCGGCCCACAAGCCCTAAAACATGGGTTTTTCTCAAAAAAACCCCGATTCCACCCGCTCGGCTCACCACGGCCTATGAAACTCGTGGGAAAGGAAGTGCACGAGCTAGGGGTCCATCTCCCTACCTCCACCGAAGATTTTGCGCACCGTGGACGCCGATCCACGAAGAAACGCCTCCAAAACCCCGCCGGTGCCTCCACGCCCGCGAACCGACTTCACCGCGCCCTCGAGCCTCGATCCTCGACCCATCCTCGCCGTCCTCCTCGCCCGCATCGCCCCGCCTCGGTCCGTCGGCCGTCGGAGAGGAGAGAGTGAGAGGAGAGAGTGGGAGAAGAGAGAGAGGGTGAGAGTGAGAAATGAGAGGAAGAGAGAGGGTAGGGGGTTTATATAGGAAAATCTGAAAAATCGGGAAAATTCTGAAAAAATAGAAAAATACACCTCCTCGAACCTCACGACGCGCTGATCACAACGGTACCACTCGCGCCCAGGTGAACGGCCCGGTTCACCCGCAACGAGGTTCCGAAGGAATTTCCGAAACACACACCGGGAATCAAAAAACACATGCGGAAAAGCCGCGGAGCTCTTCTGGCCTCCAAAACGACTCCGAATCGCGCCGATCCGAACACAAAAGGTGTCCGAAACGAAATTCCGGACACAACGGAGTCGAATACTCCAAGAAACCAAATCCGGGACCTGAGAAGAAGGATCTGAAAAACCCGGGGCATTACAAGGGAGCTCTAGCTCCTTGCCTCTTTTCTTATCTTCTCTCTTTCCTTCTTCTTCTTCTTCTTCTCTTCTCACAGGCGGTGGCGAACGGAGCAACGCTCTCTTTTCCTCTCTTCTTCACTTCTCCTTTTCTTCTCTTCACTCCAGCGATGGTGGGTGGAGCACCAGGGGGAATTCCAGCCTCTTCTTCTCTTCTTTTCTTCTCATCTTCTTCTCTTCTCCCTTCGCACCGGGGGAGCTTCTCTGTGTGTGTGTGTGTGTGTCTGCCCCCTTGTTCACCGTGGAGAAGGGGCCTTGTATACCCCGGCAGCGGTGAGATCGATCGATGGTTGGAAGTGCCCGATGGAGACGACCATTAAATGAGGATTTGACTTCTCCCATCCACGGTGGCAGGGGGAATAGGCTGCGTGCCTTCCTCCCTAGGCGACACCTCAACCAGCTTGCTGCGCACCACGAATCGTAGGGGATGGGCATCACGTTCATTCTGCTGGTTGCACCGGGTGGCAAAGTGTGCCGCTGAGTGGCCAGGAGCCTGTGCCGCTGGAAGACCCAAGAAGTGTGCCGCGGAGAGGCTGGCAATGTGTGCCGCTGAAGGGGCTGGCAAACGTGCCTTTAAAGGCCAATAAGGCGTACCGCTGGAAGGGCCAGCTGTGTGTGCTGTCAAAGGCCCTGGAGGAAGTGTGCCGTTGGCGGGCGTTGAGGGTGTATGCCGCTAGAGGGCAGGCCCTGGGCGTGCCTGGTAGAAGCACCAAGATGGTGTACTGGCCAGGGGGGGCAGCAGAGCGTGCCGTTGGAGCGTTTGTTGGAGTGTGCCGCTGAAGGGCACAGTGAGTGTGCCGCTGAAGGGGGCACCAGGGAGAGTGTGCCGCTGGGGCACTCGCAGGGTGTGCCGCTGGGGCACCTGAGGGTGTGCCGCTGGAGGCACTTCAGGATTGTGCCGCTGGGGCATCAAAAGGGTGTGCCGCTGGAGGCTGCCCTAGGTGTGTGCCACTGAAGGGAACAGACAGTGTGTCGCTGAGGGCTTCAAAAAGTGTGCCGCTGGGGGCACTTCAGAGGCTTCCTTTTCATCTTCTCTTCTTCTCATCTTCTCTTCTCATTTCTCCTCTTCTTTATTTCCCTGCACGTAAACGTGGGATGAGAATTTTTAAGTGTACACAACTACCGCCAGACAAAACTTGAATAGACCTTGTGATATGCAAGCTAACACAGACTATATGCATGCTAGCATGAAATGCACGGACGTCTGTATATGTCTTAGACATAGAAACATGCACCGACTTATGTATCCCTTCTACAGTGACTTGCACAGACATTGTATGCTGACAGACGTGCACTGACCTGAATGAGGCAAAGAATGCACCGACATGTATATGCTCAAAGTGCAAAAGTGCATGGACCTATGTATGCAAAGTACAAAAGACTAGTACTAATGCAAACGTTGCACCGACCCTAATAGTGTTGCTACATGGATATGAACAAACTTGGATACAGGAGACGAAGAGGTGCACCGATGTTATCTGCCCAGAGCAAAGTATGCACCATGCTCACAAGCTGCTTGATGAAAAATGCTATGCACACTAACATGACATGCACACAAAGTGTTCGATAAGATGACGTGCATCACCTCCATGAAGTGCTACAGGAACTAGCACCGACTTCATATGTTCATGTGAACAGTGAAATGCCTGGACTTTTCTAACACAATGGAGACTATCATTGACCTTCTATGTGTATGGACTTAACACATGCACCAACATTTCTGTACAAGCCTTAACATATGCACAGATCTGAGATTAGACAGAACAATACCTGATCTGACTGTGCATTGACCTTGCCTGTCAATGAGTTGACTTTAACTTGGGTTGACTTCCTTTTCATGACCCGTGAGTCATTCTTAAACATGTTCTGACATTTTCTCATAATTCATCAGGATTATATCATCAAGGATGTACATGTAAACATAATGAGACATAATATTTGTCATCATCAAAACTCCAGAACTACATGGGACACAACAATCTCCCCCTTTTTGATGATGGTAATATTATGAGTCATTGCAATAGATTCATCATGATGATTATGAAATACCATATGAAAGTTCATGAACATTCACCATAGAATGGCTCAGTCAGAAATGAGCATGTAAAACACCATGTGTGCAACATCTGACAAGAGTTACAATTGATGGTACAAATGATGACTAACCAAGAGTGAGTGACAAATGAGTGACAAATGACTCACAAAAGTCAATGACTCATAAAAGTTCTCCCCCTTTGACAACATCAAAAAAAATGGAATGATCATTGACTGTTGAAGGAGAGAATATTGAAGGTATTATGCAAACTGAGTGACTGTCATCTAAAACTCCCCCTGACAAGATACTCTCTTGTATGACAGAGCAGGAGGGGTGGAATGAAATGAATGATCATTGAACCACAGGGACATGCAAAAATTCTCCCCCTTGGACGGACAGTGATTGGAATGAAGCACATGGGTAATTATGGACAGATAAAGCAATGACATAAAGAAGTCAACAGATGGTGCTGATTACAAATATATCAAACAGTTAGGTCTGAAATGATGGAGTCCAATTTGAGAAAGTAAGCATTCAAAATGAATGAGAAAGGTTTTCAATGGGATATCAATTTCATAAATCTAATTAAACATGTATTTTAGACTCTTCTATTATAGAGATAAACATGTATTTTAGACTCTTCTATTATAGATATTTATGAATGATTCTTCATTGACTAGTCAGATCAGAATATGATGTATGCAAGGCTTGTTCAAACGCTTTCTGTACTCATATCTAAAATCAGTTTTCTTAATAAAAGTGAACCATGCTTTCATATTTAAAGTCTTGTTTAACCTTCTTCTTTCTTACTCACTCAATTTCAAAGATTCCCTTAAGAGATGCAATCAATAGTATTGAGGTTAAACACATAAGAAAAATATTTGTTTCTGTCAAGGGTTCCAATAGAATTTTTCTTTTGCCAACATTTTCAAATGATACACTAGATCAGCAACAATTTTCATAACAATCTTCATGAGCACTTGAGTTTAGTACACCCTTGTAACTAGAGGATACACATTGTTTGGACGCCAGTATCCCTAAGCACTTGAAAGGACTAATTGTCATGCTTCATAAGAATAGAGATAGCATTTACACTTCATGACACACTGTAAATCATTTCTTTGATGAGTGAGATGTATTTCTCAGTGTGCATTCCATTACTTTGCCAAGGTTTTAATCAATTTTTTTTAAGCAGAGTTAACTATGGCACTTCATGACACACCTCAACTCATTTCTTTGATGAGTAAGATGTGTTTCTCAGTGACCAAAGACATTGCTCTGACTAGATTTACCCTTAGACATGTTCCAGATTCTCAGATGTTTAAAAATAATACTTATTTCATGCATATCAATCAAGGAATATCATGATTTCAGAATTTTCAGAATTCAGAAGAGTTTAAAAGACACAACGTGAAAATGTTGGTTAAAGTTTATTAAGACTAACTCAAATATTTTCAAGATATGTTTATAAACAAACACAAGACATACATGAAACTTTAACCGGCTTAAAATTTCAGACATTCATAGTCCTATATAATAGAAGATTCCTCTTTAAGTTGTTTTCATATTTATGATCAGGATATGCACAGAGAAATCTTTCTGAATTTTCAGGAAAGGCAGAATCATTTTAGGGAGCAGTCAATTCAACAGATACCAATGGATAGGATGAGTGATAATGACTGATAACAGTTGAAGCAGCTAGCTGAGAAGTGTTGCATTTCACATTTATCACAGGGTTTTAAAAAAGATAGCAGTTTAAACTGAAGATGTGAATTTCAGTCGACAGAAGTGAGCTGGATAGACAGTTATGTGATGCATGGGTCAGATGTAATTTTAAGAATATGAATAATGTTTCCCCTAAATGTATGCATGAGCTAGCACTCAAGGTATGTAAACAAAGTCACATGAATGTATCATATGCATGACTAGATTGTTCTGGTTGAAGAGTTTTATCAGCAAAATATAGAACATTCACCATTTAATGTCGACTCAAGGTGTTGACACTTCTAACCAGTAAATGCAAGTGCAGTGAGCTGACAGCATGTAATATAGGCAATGATCACATTGTTTCCTTGGTAAACAACTCCCCCTGACACCATGCACTGTATGACTGAAATCTAAGAACAATGGATGCAATTGAATTTATGTATGGAATTTTTATGACTTATGCTCATGAACATTTAGACTGCTCTTCGTGCAACATGGACCTATGGTACCAGGCGGAGGACTTGGTCTAAAGACCACCTCACACATAGTAAGAACTTCCAGATAGAATTCATCTGCCCTTTAGTATCTCACTATTTATATACCAAGAGTCATGTATGACAATCCAATGGAGACGCAGTTCTATATGCATCTTAAGCTGACAATATACTACTTGTATGCAATTCTGAATACATGTGCATGCCAAATGTGCAGGTGAACATTTTAAGCATGAGATATCGTGCAAGCAACAAATTCATTCAATTCAGCTTTTCAGTTTTGTAATTCATTTTCAGTCAATTTCAATCAATTCAGATTTCAGTATGCAAGCACCAATTTCAGTTAAATTGTTGCACAAATAACACATCAGTTTGGTTTTATGCCAAATAGATCTACTACATAAGCTATTTTCTTACTACGGCAGTTAATAGAGAAGTATAGAGAGATGAGAAAAGATTTGTATATAGTTTTTCTTGATTTAGAGAAGGCGTACAATCGAGTACCGAGAGAATTGATTTGGTGGACATTAAGAAAGAAAGGAATCTCTCAAGGATATGTTGATTTGATTAAGGATATGTACGACGGTACTATTACTAGTGTTCGAACTATTGCTGGGGAGACTAGCGAATTTCCCGTTTCTATAGGTTTGCATCAAGGTTCTGCACTAAGTCTGTATCTCTTTGCCTTAGTTATGGATGAAGTAACTAAACAATTGCATGATGATATCCCTTGGTGTATACTATTTGTAGATGATATTATTTTAATTGATGAGAGTATTGATGCTCTAAATGCTAAGTTGGAGCATTGGAGACTTGCCTTGGAGTCTAAAGATTTTAAAATTAGTAGGAGTAAGTCAGAGTTTATGCACTGTAATTTTAGTAATGGGAGAGTGGTTCAGGAAGACATGGTTCTAATTGATGGACATAACATTTCGAAGAGTAGTAACTTTCGATACTTAGGGTCTATCATACAAGAGAATGGGGAGATTTATGAAGACGTTACACATAGGATTAAGGCAGGCTGGTTAAGATAGAGAAGTGCATCATGTGTCCTGTGTGATCGTCGTATGCCTGTGAAACTCAAAGGGAGGTTTTATAGAACGGCTGTGAGACCTACTTTGTTATATGGTACCGAGTGTTGGGCAGTACGAAAGGAACACATCCACAAAATGTGTGTAGCAGAGATGAGGATGTTGAGATGGATGTGTGGCAAGACTAAGAAAGATAAGATTAGGAATGAGCGCATCCGTAAGGACTTAGGGATAGCTCCAATTGATAGTAAAATGAGAGAAAATAGACTCAGGTGGTTTGGACATGTGTTCCGTCGCCCTAACTCAGCGCCGGTTAAAAGATGTGACCAAATCTTAGTGGATGCTAGTAAAAGAGCTCGAGGAAGGCCTAAAATGAGATGGTGCGATGTTATTAGGAAGGACATTAGTTCCTTGAGTTTAAATATGAATATTGCACTTGATAGAAATCTTTGGCGGAACAGGATTCATGTAGCCGACCCCAATTAATTGGGATAAGGCTCTGATGATGATGATGATGATTCATTGAGAGATTTTAATGCCAAGCATAGATGCCAATGAGAAACTATATGTATGAAATTTTGATTAACAAATCAAACATGATATGCAACTATCTAAACGAGGTTATCAAAAGCTCAAATGTCTACCAGCAGAGGTGGGGTTTTACCAAATTTTGGATGCCTTGGTTTATTTGACCCCCTTTTATTCCTCATCCCCAAGACATACCTGCAAAACACAGATCTCATTTTGTGTTTCTAGGTACCCAAGACTTCTTGGGTCCTACATGGTTAGTAACACCACTGATAGGTGCTTTTCACAATCTTTGAGCATGTAAGTCATCAGATTTCATTACATTACAATCACTCATGGAGTGCCCAAAGGCTCCACAGTAATGACATGAAATAGCAGATCTTGAATTCTTTTTATGCCCATTATCATAAGCATGGAATCTATGTGCATTAACATGAAAATTTCTGTTATTTGCATGAACATACTGTTTTCCATATCATGCCATCCAGCAATCAGAGCCTCGGTGGCCATATTTTCCACACTCAAAACATGCAGGAATCTTTCTTTTAAATGTAATTTTATTCCTATCAAGTTCATGTCCTTTTGTAGGGAATCTAGCATGTTTAAAATTCACATTCCTACCCTGGATATGCCAACAGTCCTTGACTGTATGGCCATGCTTTCCATAGTGAGAGCAAACAAAAGAGTTTCTCCTATGAGAGCCCAACCAGCATTTAGTAGCCTTGTGACCAGGCATGTTACAGTTGAAGCATGTGATGTGCTGGTTCGTTGAAACATATTTGTTCTTATTGAAACCATGTTGGTTTGTAGGGAATTTAGCATGATATGACTGTGAATTTTTCTTATCTCTTGCAAACCAGCATTGTGCAATCGTGTGTCCTAACTTACCACCGTGAAGACATTCAGTTTTCCTTTTCTGAAATGAAGGATCTTTATCATGAGATTTCTTGGCATGCATTATGCTGGCGTTCAGATCATCCTCTTCCATCAATTTACATTCATGCATCAAATGACCGAATCTATGACAGTAATGGCATGAAGTTTTCTTTTTGTATGCGTGTGTATATGTGGATGATTTATGGTCAACATGCAAAGAGGTGGCAGAACCATTTTTATTCTTTTGTTTTCCAGCTGGTTTCAAAGAGTTCTGAACATTAAACTGAGAAACAGGTGGGTTCGGTGAACCGTGAGAAGCAACACTAGAAACGAAAGATGTTTGTATTTTGTTCTCAAAACTCTTTTTCTTTGCAGGGTTATAGCCCAACCCCTCCTTCTGAAAGTTAACCTTAAGTCCTAGCAGTTTATCTAGGTTTTCTTGCCCGTCAACAAATTTTGACAAAGAGTTTTTCAATTCATGAATTTTATTTTCTAGAGTTGCAATATGTATCTCATAATTGGCAATCTCTTGCTCACTGTAATTGACGCATTCACTCAGTATCTTGTTTGCAGATTTATATTTCTCAACATCTTGATCTAGATTGCTCAGTTTTTCAGATTATTCAATGCAGACATATTTTCTTTTTTCTAAGGTAAGAAGCTTTTCGGACATAGCAGTGTTTAACAATTTCAATTTTTCAACTTCAACTTTAAGCTTATCATTTTGCACTAATTCATTTATTAAAATCTGATCCTCTGGATTAGCTTCATATTTTCTTCCAGTTTCAAATTCCTTTAACTCACTTTGCTGTTTTTCAACATTTTTCTGCAACTCCATGTTTACAACTTTGATGGCATCAAATTTTTCAGCAAGCAAGTTGTTCTCTTGTTTGAGTTTTTCAAATTTTTCTTCATTTTCCCTAGAGGTTTCTCTGAGAGATTCGTTTTCAGATTTCAGCTTGTTTAGATCTGAGTTAACACATTCAAGATCTTCCAGCAATTTCTCATACTGCACATGATTGCTAACGAGAATCTGATCATCATTAGTTGAGCTGAGATTTTCTTCAAGTTCAGATATCTCATTCGCTAGTTCTTTATTTTCAGTTTTTAGCAATCCAATTTGTTTCTTAAGCTTTTGATTATCAGACAAACAAGCATCATGAGATTGTTTCAATTCCATACATTTTTCACAAGAAGAATTTGAACTATCCAATCCAGTCCTCTTTTTCAACTTTTTATATTTTTTTCTTAACTTCTCATGTGACTCTAATAAGTCAGCATATGCATTCTCCCAGTCATCTATAGTATAGTTCTCAAAAGGGTTTATCTCACCATCGTCCTCTTCTTCATTTTGGCTGCCACTATGATTACTTCTGTTAGCCATCATGCAGCTGTCCTCATTTCTCCTGTGAGCTAGCTTCAGCTTATCCAGAATGTCCTTAGCAGACCTGCAGTCATGAAAGCAAGAATGTAAGGCCTTGTCAGTAGCTGCTTTCATTAGATTGAAAAATTTTTGATTTTTTCCAAGCTTTGATCTGTGACTGTTAGTCAATTTGGACTCTTTCTTTGGTAATCTGTGAGGACCATGTGAAATTAGTTTCCACAGATCAGGATCAATCAGTTTTACATAGCTATGCAGACTACTAAACCAGGAATTAAAATTAGACCCATTGAAAATCGGTGGTTGAGCCATGGAAATTAGTTCAAGAGTAATTCACGCAATAAACCAAGCACAAATAGAAATGCACCTAAAATAGGAAAGTAGGATCCTCTGTAGATCGTTGGATCTGATGAATCAGAGACCTGTTCTGATACCAATTGTTGGTCTGTATGGACTAGGTGCACTGGTGCACACAAGGATTCAGAGGGGGGGTGAATGAATCCCCTTTAAAAAATTTCTGCCCAATTTAAAGACTTAAACAGAAGACTTTAAACTTCTCGCAGAAATAAAACCATTTAAGCTCTGCTGAATCTGAAAACTAATAAGGCATTAGCTAGATCACATGAACTACAACGAGTAGACTCCCAAGTGAATCTATGCAGCTGAATAAACCCAAGCAACCATGTATAAATAAATTCCCATCAGACACAACCGTAGATAGAAGCAATCCTAGCATACATCTAACGGGTGATGATAGAGCAATCAAACCACAGACACAAAAGCAATCGCACAACACCATAGATTTTTAGGTGGTTCGGTACTTAGACCTACGTCCACCCCACACTCAATCCAGAGTGTGGATTACTGCTGACTCACAGCTTGAAACCGCTGCGCATCACAGCTTGCGTCCGCTGAGCCTCGCAGCTTGCTTACAATCCGCTGAGCAACACAGCTTGCTGTCCAAGGTATCCACCTCGCCTGCTGGGCCTTATAGCTTAGCCTCCATTGATACACAGCTTAAAACAAGAGTTTAAAGAAAAACAAGAAATGAAATCAACAGCACCAGAAAGCTGGAAGTGAAATCAGATAAAATGTAGCTCTCGCAGGAGTAGACTGGCTTGGATTTGATCCAAAGGCCAGTAGAACAGATCTTCAGGAACACCACTTTCTTTTCTCGAGCTCTCTCTCTCTCTCTCTCTTCCTCTTTCTCACGATCTCACAATCTCTGCATCTCTCCCTCTATCACTCTTTCCTTTCTCTCTTCTTCTGCTTCTCAGACTCTGGTCTTTCTCTCATACTGCTTCTGATCTCTCTCTCTCTCTTTTCTTCTGCTCTACTCTTCTTCTCTCCTTCTCTGTTCTTCTGGTAGCCTCTCTTCCAGCACCAGCACCCTTCTTCGAGGGGTAAGGTATTCTTATATAGAAGCAGGGGCTCCGTAAGGATCAAACAACAGAACCCTACCAACATTCCATTGGTCCACGTGTTAGGGAATAGAAGCTTCCTTTCCTTGGATCACGTGCATATCATTTCTCCATTTATCCACGAGCCAGCCTTCTGCCATTTCAGAGGTCACGTGCCTCTTCTGCGAATGAGATTGTTCCCTGTAAAAGAAAGGACAGAGTACAATTTATGCCTTGAGTTCTTAAGGAATGCATAGACTATATAGTGTATCGATAAAACATGCACAGACCTTATAGATGACTAAGGAAATGTGCACTGGCCTCATGTTCCTTAGCACAGGCGTTGTGTATGCATGATGCAAACTATGCACAGAACCTATATATGCGGTACAAGGACCTTATATTCCTCAAGCAAAGCAATGCACTGACCTTATGCGAGGTTAAGCAAAGAAATGTGCACCGACTACATGTGTGTTCTATAGAAACATGCACTGACTGCTACAGTGGAATGCATGGACTATGTGCAAGCATAATGCAGAACATGAACAGATGTTTTATGGCTACATGCGAGATGTGCACTGACTTGCGAGTTTCCACAGACCCTAAACAGTAATATGCATGGACCTAAACATGCACCGAGTGTATGAATGGACTGACCTTGGTATGGCTAGCATAGAGAGTTCGTTTGGCCAAAACATGCACGGAGTGTATATGCTATAGACAAAAATCTGCACCGATCTTAGTTGTGTGAACACAGAAACTAAGACACAAGAAATGCACAAACCTTGGGCATGAGACGAAAATATGAAACACAAACGTGCACTGACCCTAGGTGTGCATGAGACGCAACATGAGACACACAAGTGCATGAGATGTAAATGTAGACGCACTGACTTGTGTATGAACAGAACAAAGAAACTTGCACCGACCTTATATTCCTTAGACGAATCATGAGACGCAGGCATGCATTGAGACGCAGAATGAGATGCAGTTCATGCATTGAGACACATATGCATATGAGACGCAATATGAGACGCAAGACCATAAAATAGCACTGACCGCATGCGAGCCAACGCTTGCATCGACCTGTCTGTGCATTAGACGTAGCATGAGACACAGACTGTACCGTCCTACATGCCCAAAACCTGCACTGACTTTACATGCAACCTGCTAAGAATTAACACCGTCTTAATTGTGCAATGTGCACAAACTTCATAAAGCATGCACAAACTTGCTATGAAGAACCAAATGTGCACAGACCAGGTATGCACTACCGCCAGACAAAACTTGCACAGACCTTGTGATATGCAAGCTAACACAGACTATATGCATGCTAGCATGAAATGCACGGACGTCTGTATATGTCTTAGACATAGAAACATGCACCGACTAATGTATCCCTTCTACAATGACTTGCACAGACGTTGTATGCTGACAAAAGTGCATTGACCTGAATGAGGCAAAGAATGCACTGACGTGTATATGCTCAAAGTGCAAAAGTGCACGGACCTATGTATGCAAAGTACAAAAGACTAGTACTAATGCAAAAGTTGCACCGACCCTAATAGCGTTGCTACATGGATATGCACAGACTTGGATACAGGAGACGAAGAGGTGCACTGATGTTATCTGCCCAGTGCAAAGTATGCACCATGCTCACAAGCTGCTTGATGAAAAATGTTATGCACACTAACATGACATGCACACAAAGTGTTCGATAAGATGACGTGCATCACCTCCATGAAGTGCTACAGGAACTAGCACCGACTTCATATGTTCATGTGAACTGTGAAATGCCTGGACTTTTCTAACACAATGGAGACTGCCATTGACCTTCTATATGCATGGACTTAATACATGCACCAACATTTCTGTACAAGCATTAACATATGCACAGATCTGAGATTAGACAGAACAATACCTGATCTGACTATGCATTGACCTTACCTGTCAATGAGTTGACTTTGACTTGGACTGACTTCCTTTTCATGACATGTGAGTGTGGACGCACTTTCGACACTCGTTATTCTCTCATTGGTTTATTCGTTTGTTAGGTGTGTGGGCGTGCCAGTCACCGGGGTGACAATTTATTCGGGCTCCGAAGAGCCCATGGTGCGCTCGATCTGACTTCGTCAGACGATTGTGTGGTTCGTGTCGGGACCGAATCCCGTCGCGCCATAAAGGTCACGACGTCATTTACATCCCCCATACGAGGGAATACCCTTGATTAATTGCCGAAATTAGGGGCCCCGCGGCTGAAAAGAATAGTACTAATTGTGCGAGAAAGAGGCAGGAGAAAATCACACCAAAGTACGCATTAGGATGCGAGCCACTGGCCATGTCGGTCACTCGTGGACCTTTTCATATTCGGACACGGGTCCGTGATGGAAACGCAACAGGAAAAGCCGAGACAAATCCGTTCAAGTGTCTGCCGAACACCCGGCAATTTTAGTGATGACTCGGAGGGTGTCCGGAACGAGGAGCAAACCCGGTCTGATCAAGATGTCGGCCCGAGGCTAGGTCAAGACCGGACCATGTCGGGATGACTCCCGAGATCCGAGCTCGGCCTGAGAGGGCGGCATTATTGTTCCCTTTTGCCCCGGGTCGCGGGGAGAGATGGGGGCTGCAGTTTGGGCCCTGGCGTCTTTTATTTGGGGTTTTCTTGGTTATATGTTCTGATTTTCGTCCCGCGGCTTATTACCCCCCTTTTTTTTATTTACGCATTTGTTCTGGATGATTTCTCTTCTTTTATTCATTATTATTATTATTACTATTATTGTTTTTTACTATATATATATATATATATAATTTTCTTATTGCCCCTCCCACCTCTTTAATCATTATTAATATTGCATATTCGGAGCCCCTTTAAATAGCATAACTTCCATTAGTTTATTTGCTGTTGTTAATGCCATTATCGTGATGTATATATGCATGCACGTAGTGTGCCGGCGAAGGGGAAAACGGGAGTGTACCGCTGGGTATGGGTGTACCGCTGGGGGGCGAAGGGGTGTACCGCTGAGGGCTGAAAAGGGCGTACCGCTGGAGGCCAAAGGGGTGCACCGCTGAGAGCAACAAAGCCAGAAGGGGGGCGTACCGCTGTAGGCTCAAGGGGTGTACCGCTGGGGGCTGAAAAGGGCGTACCGCTGGAGAGTGCGTCAGTGAAGGAAGGGGGAGGTGATATAAAGTCTGTACGTTCCCCAGCCTCAAGTCTATACATTGCCTATTCACCCAGCACGAAGTCTGTACATTAGCTGCTCAAAGTCTGTACATTGTCCAAGTCTATACATTGCAACGTGAAGTCTATACGTTGGCTGGCCCAAGTCTATACACTGGCCATCACGAAGTCTATACATTGGCCAGCCTAAAGTCTATACACCGGCCATCATGAAGTCTACACGTTGGCTGGCCCAAGTCTATACACTGGTGCACGAAGTCTATACACTGGAGCACGAAGTCTATACATTGGCCAGTCCCAAGTCTATACGCTGCAACAGGAAGTCTGTACATTGGCTGGCCCAAAGTCTATACATTGGCCAAGTCTATACGCTGCAGCGTGAAGTCTGTACGTTGGCTGGCCCAAAGTCTATACATTGGATCCCGTTGAGACGGTGGCTGAGGGTGTACCGGCGAAGGGAGGGAGTGTGCCGCTGAAAGGGCCAGGGGGAGTGTGCCGTTGAAGGCTGGAAGGAGTGTGCCGTTGAAGGGCTACTCTTTTGTTTTTTGCTTTAAGGCTTTTCTTTTCTTCTTGTCTTAATTCTTATGTAGTTTCACATAAACTTCTCCCCTTGCCCTGTTCTGTTCAGCCTTTTCCTGCGGGTCGGACATTCAGGCTACCGGGTAGTCGATTAGTTCGGTTCTCGTCATGGTGCCGACAGTGGCTTGATTAGTTGGAAGGTTCATTGATTATTCTGTTCATTTGTTGCTTCCCTTTTACCTCTTTTAATGTTTTGTTATCTTCTCACAAAAATTCGGCAGCATCTCCCCTTAACCCGGGGCGTAAGAGAGATAAAGGGAACGCGCCCACATGGAGTGGCGGAACCCGACAACTAGAGGTGGGCACCCGGAGGCAACAACACCTTTATAGAACCTCGGAAAATGCGAAGGAAAGGGCTCGGGGCAGGGCCAAGAAGTGTGCTGTTGAGGGCCAGAAGGGTGTGCCGCTGAGGGCAAATGGGTGTGCCGCTGAGGGCAAATGGAGGGGTGCCGCTGAGGGCAACTAGGGTGTACCGCTGAGGGCCAGCGGGGGTGTGCCGCTCTGGGAAACTGGGTGTGCCACTGAGGGCCAACAGGGGTGTGCCGCTGAGGGCAACTGGGTGTACCGCTGAGGGCCAGTGGGGGTGTGCCGCTGAGGGCAACTAGGTGTACTGCTGAGGGCCAACGGGGGTGCATCGCTGGAGGCCCAAACAGGGCTAGTGTATGGGCTGGGAGACTTGCAGGCCGTTCAGGGAAAGAAGAGGGGAAGTTTAAGGCTAGAGATAGGCCACTGGTAGCTAGGTATTCGGAGGGCGAGTAAGAATCTCCCTCTCTCTTCAAGCCCGTGGGCACGGCAGGTGGCCGTGGAAGGGAGTGAAGGGTTCATGAGGCCAAGGATCATGGCAGAGCGATCATATCGACATGAAGACCCCAAAAACACCGGAGAAATGGGGAGACGGAGGGAAAGCGAACAACCCCATCAAAAGACCGTAAGAGCGAGCGCAAGCCAATAAAACTCATAGAGAAACCCAAAGAGGGTGATTTTCATTTATGGGGAGCCAAAGGCCAAAGCCCTATATGCACATTACAGAAGAAATGCCCAAGACGAGGCCATGGACAAAGAAAAAAAAGAAATCCAAGACAAAGAACGGGAGGAGGAATGGAATACGAAAGGGAAGAAAGCATTGGGGCCTAAAACATTGGCCACTGTCCCCAACCCTCTCCCCCATTACATCGAGCTCTCTCCCTCTCCCTTACTCTTGCTTTTTTCCCGGTGGTCGTCGGAGGGGGCTCCCGCCGAAGCCCTTCTACTTTTCCCTCTTCTCTTCTTCCTCTGTCTCTTCTTTGTGTGTGTCTCCTGCCGTCTGAGCCTTTTTTTTTTGTTGAAGCGGGAGTGGCTTTATACTCCCTGCTGTCGGCGCCTTCGAGCACGGCCGTCGAAGGCGGGAAGTGGCCTTGTGATCATGGGGTTTGACCTCCCCTGTCCTGGGTGTCAGTGGGGTAGCCTGCGTGGCCCAATCCATGGTTGACACCTCATAGAGCTCACTGCGCGCCAAGGATGCGTAGGGCATGGGCAGCATGTCGTTTAGCCGTTGAAAAGGCTTGACGCTGTGCCGTTGGCGGGCTGCACGAGCGTGCCGCTGGGGAGCCAAAACGGCGTGCCGTTGAAGCTCCTGAAGGGCGTGCCGCTGAGTGGTCTGAAGGGCGTGCCGCTGAGGCCTGCTGAGGGCTGTGCCTCTGAAGCCCCTGGGGGTTGTGCCGCTGAACCCCCAAGGGGGTGTGCCGCTGAGCACCCACGGGGGTGTGCCGGTGAAGCCCAAAGGGCTGTGCCGCTGAACACCCTCCCTGGGTGTGCCGCTGAAGACTCCTCCTTGGGGCGTACCGCTGAGGCCACCCCCCCGGGGATGTGCAGCTGGAGGCCTGGGCCGTGCCGCTGGGACCCGAAGGGGTGTGCCGCTAGAGAGCTCCCAAGGGCGTGCCGCTGAGGCTTCCGCCAGGGTGTGCCGTTGAAGGGCTCCTTGGGGCTGGGCGTGCCGCTGAAGGGCTCCCCAGGGGGTGTGCCGTTGAGGGCCCCCCCTTGGGGCTGGGCGTGCCGCTGAAGGGCTCCCCAGGGGGTGTGTGTACCCGCGGCCAATCTGAGCCCCTTGTGGGCACAAGTCATGGCCCGTTTGATTCTCTTTGAGGCCCACGAGCTGTGGGGCCTTTTGTGCTTGATTTCTCTGGGGTTTCTTCACTCGGCGCCGTTGCTGACGCGAGGCCGAGTAGGATATCCAGGTATGCATTTTTTGGTGTCCACAAATGCCCCCCACCCACGGGTATCGTAGGCGAAGGATGAGCCGGGCGGTGCCCGCGGGTGTCTTCGTCTCTTCTCTCTTTGTCGATGCCGACGGGGTGTCGAGAGCCGACCTGGTTTGTTGATCTCTTTGTCTCTTCATCAGTGCCAACGGGGTGTCGGGGACTGAAGCAGTTTGTTATCTCTTTGTCTCTTCATCAGTGCCGACATGATGCCGGGGACTGAAGCGGTTTGTTGTCTCTTTGTCTCTTCATCAGTGCCGACAGGGTGTCGGGGACTGAAGTAGTTTGTTTTCTCTTTGTCTCTTCATCAGTGCCGACAGGGTGTCGGGGACTGAAGTACTTTGTTGTCTCTTCGTCTCTTCATCAGTGCCGCCTGGGGTGTCGGGGACTGAAGCGGCATATTGGTCTCTTCGTCTCTTCATCAGTGCCGACGGGGTGTCGGGGACTGAAGCAGTTTGTTGGTCTCTTCATCAGTGCCGACGGGGTGCCGTGAACTGAAGTAGTATGTTGGTCTCTTCATCAGTGCCGACGGGGTGCCGAGAACTGAAGTAGTATGTTGGTCTCTTCATCAGTGCCGACGGGGTGCCGGGAACTGAAGTAGTATGTTGGTCTCTTCATCAGTGCCGAAGGGGTGTTGGGAACTGAAGCAGTTTGTTGGTCTCTTCATCAGTGTCGACGGGGTGTCGGGAACTGAAGCAGTTTGTTGTCTCTTTGTCTCTTCATCAGTGCCGACGGGATGTCGGGAACTGAAGCAGTTTGTTGGTCTCTTTGTCTCTTCGCCGGTGCCGACAGGATGCCGGGAACTGACCTGGTCTCTTGGTCTCTTTGTCTCTTCGTCAGTGCCGATAGGATGTCGGGAACTGACCTGGTCTCTTGGTCTCTTTGTCACTGCCGACAGGATGTCGGGAGCTGACCTGGTCTATTGTCTCTTGGTCTCTTCGTCAGTGCCGACGGGGAGTCGGGAGCTGACCTAGTATATTGATCTCTTTGTTATTTTCTTTCTCCTTTTTTTTTGAACCACATTACTGATACAAGCGCCATTTCAGGTTTTCGCCGGTACCGGCCCCCTCTTGCTTTTGCCCACGTGCCCTTTCGGGTTTTCATGTGGCGGGGTACCCAATTTTACCTGTAGCGCCCTTTCGGGTTTTCGCCACAGCCGGGTTGTTGCCATTTTTTGCCCTTGTCCCCTATGTCGGGGTAAGTCTGGCGGGGTATCTCTATTTTTAACCCCATTTTCTTTCCTTTTTTTTTGACGAGTGAGTGATATGCGGGTGTCGGCTAGGGCACGAAGCATTGCGCCGAACGTTAAGGCTTATTCGTCGGCAAGAAGAAAATGCCGACGCAACGGGAGAATTCACGCCGATTTGGACATAGGGTCCATCATGGCGATATTGTGCGGAGTGGGTGGCTGGGGCACGGGGCCTTGCGCCAGAAAGGGATTTATTCGTTGGCAAGACATTAATGCCAGCGTAAGATAGAAGCCCTGCCGATCCGGGCGTAAGGCCCGTGATGGCGATTTTATGTGACGGGCGGTGGCTGAGACGCAGGGCCGCGTGCCAGGGACGGGCCTGTCCGATGGTAGGGTAGTGACACTATGACAAGGATAGAGCCGCAGGGGTAGAGTCGTCTTTGCTAGTGTGGAAGTTCGTCCGACTGGGATCGTGGGGATGGAATGTTCTCCCTGAAGACATTTATTACTTGATCTCATCGACTTACTCCCCTGCGTGTGTGAGCGGATGAGTATGTAAATGCGTGTACATGCATGGGTATGTATATACACCCATATATATATATATATATATATATATATATATATATATATTAAATATCTTTCATATCTATTTTTTTCTTCTATTTTCTTCTTTTATTTTCTCCTCTTATTCATTCATTTTTTTCTTCTTTTCCTCCTCTTTTTTATTTCCTCTCCCTTTTTTTATTTTCCTCTTCGCCTCCCTTTTCCTTCCCCCCTTTTTGAACCTATAAAAGGGGGGGGGGGGGGGGGTGGGCGTTTCGAATGGCTACTCCGTTCGAACCCCCTTGCCTCCTCTCTCTCTCTCTCTCCTTCTGGTGACTGAGCGGGCGAACCCCCCCCCTCGTCCTTCTTCTTCTTCTCCGAGCACGACCACCGCCGCCGCCGTCGTCGTTGTTGTTTCTCCGGTGAGGGCACCGCCGCAAAGGCCGTCCCCCCTCTCTCTTCTCTCTCCCCTTTCCCATCTTCTCCCTCTTTCTCTTTTCTTCTTCCCTGCACCGTCCTCTCTTCGCCGTCGGGCACGGCGTAGCCCTGGGCTCCGTCTTCTTCTTCTCCTTCTTGTCGGCCTTCCCCTCCTTGCCTTCCCACTATCCTCTTTCTCCTTCCCCATCTCTCCTTCTCCCTCTCCTTTGCCGTCGTGATGGGGGAGGCAGTCGGACGTCGGTTGTACCGGCGAGGGGAGCGCCGTAGCGTGCCGGGGAGACTGCTTCAGGGCGTGTCGGCAAGGGCCGTTTAGGGCGCGTCGGGGAAGACTCCCACAGGCGTGTCGGGGAAGAGGCCCAGGAGCGTGCCGGGGAGTGGGGCTCCTGGTGTGCCGGGGAGCGCTGTCAGGAGTGTGTCGGGGGGCACACATGGGTGTACCGATGAGGGCTTACAGGGGAGCGTGCCGAGGAAGATGCTTTTGGGTGTGCCGGGGAAGCCGCGATAGGGTGTGCCGGGGGAGGCTCACGTCAAGGTGTGCCGGGGAAGGGCACTTATGGGCGTACCAGCAAAGGGCTTCTAAGGAGCGTGCCGGCGAGGGACCACCCCGGGGTGTGCCGGGGAAGGCATCAGCAGGGCGTGCCGGCGAAGGGCCGCTCTGGGGGCATGCCGGGGAAGCACGCTGACGGGTGTGCCGGTGAAGCCTCAGCAGGGCTGTGCTGGCGAAGGAGGGCACCCGGGTGTGCCGGTGAAGGCATAGAGGGGAGCGTACCGGCCAAGGGGCCAAGGGGGATTTTTTAGCTAAGGAAGAGGACTCCTTTGACCGGCGGACTTCTGGTGTTGCCTCTCGGGGCCCACCATGCTTTGTTGGGGCCGTCACTCCTTGTGGATGCGCACCCATGTTTTCCTTTACGCCTCTGGCCTAGGGGAAACTCTACCGAAATTTCGTCAGAAATTGACAATATCTTACTCATTTGACTTGTAGTGAAGCCCCTTTACAGTTCTTCATTTCCTTTTGCATGTGGCTTATTCTGATCTTTGCTTTATATATCTTTACAGACAAATGGCTGCCCCAAGTGGTTCTTCTGCTCCTGCTGCAGCTGTTGGTGCCGACCTCATTCCGCGGGGTCCCGTGCCAGCGGTCACTTGGCTCAATGTGGAGGATCTGGACCGCGAGCATGCGGAAATAGCTGCCTTGGCAGAGTCGTCGGGGTCCGACCGGGAGAGCGTGGACTTCGGCCGGCTTGCCAGAGTTGACAGCGGCTTCACTTTTGATCGGGCCACCGGGGAGTACAGGAAAGACTTCCCGAAGGATAGGCATCTCGTCCGATTCCTGAAGCACCTGCGCTCCCGAGAGGGGCGAGACTTTCGCACTATAAAAGCCGTCGAGCGGGCCATCCTGCATGCCCGGGACAGTCTGTTGTACAGCGTCCCCAGGAGCATTCCGATGTATCTGGTGGGAGAAGCCTGGGAATGGAAGCCGATCTTGGGTATTGAGGGAGTGCTGCCGGCTGAAGACAAATTAGTGCGGGCCCCTCAATTTACACCAGCAAAGTGGGATATGTCTGCAGGGAAGGTGCAGGGCGAGCCGCCCCGATTTGGTTTGTTCTTGGCTCCCCTGAAATGGGGTTACAGGGAGGAACCCTTCGTCTTGGACGGCTTGGCCATCAGATTCAAGTATGAACTATCACTGGGCTGGTTCGGGGAGCTGAAGCTTCAAGATGCTCACAATTTCCGGGAAGGGGCAGTGGAGTTCACTGAATATGTACTGTTCAACTACGCCCCACTGCTGGTTCGGGCCGGCATCTACCACAGCGTATACGCCTCCCGGTATGGCTACCCCATCTCCAAGGGTCTCTGTTGCGGCATGATAGAGGTATTCAGTGCAGAGACTAACACCTTCTACACGGCAGAGGGCGAGACTTCTCTTGACTTATGGAGTCTCAGTCAGCTGAGTGGCTTGCCCATTGACGGGGAGCCTTATGAAGAAGTGTGCCTCCCCGATCTAATCAAGGATGAGACTAACGGGGATGGCTATTATTCTCTTGGGTTCTCATACCGGTACCTGATGAAGGCGTACCGGGAGCTGTACCAGTTGTCGCACAAGGGAAAGCAGCCCGCCCACGGGGACAGGAAGAGGGTGCGCATGCCCCTGTGGCTAGAATATTTTTATGACGGGCTGAAGCAGTATGAGGAATTCCCGTGCGTCGGCACCGCCGTTGCCCCCAAGAAGCGTGCGAAGCCTAAGCTCGGTGTGAAGATCCCCTCCAGGGGGCGTCGGAGCGGGGCCAACCCAATGGGTGTCGACCCACAGACTCACTGTGCCGCCTATCTCACATACTGGTTGTGCTCATTTGCCATGCCGTACGGGAATGAGACAGTGATCCGGTCAGATGCCATCTACCCAGCATGTCAGATGGCGTGGGGTATCAAGCTGTCACTGTGCCCGGCAACCCTTTGCTTGATCTACAAGGCGCTGGGAGATATCAGCACCCATCTGTTTCTGAGGCAGGCCCGGTATGTGTGCCCACTACATTTCTTCAACGCGTGGGTTTGCTCGCTGTTCCCCGAGTTCGCCCCGCGAGTTCTCCAGGATTGGGGACTAATACCGAGGATGCTGGAGTTCGCCAGTACAGAGCCAGCATCTACCTCCATGCGGATGTTTGATATTCGGGGCCGGTTGACAACAGTTCCCCGGGATGCGGCTGGCACCATTCATTTCTCGATGCTGGCCGCACATTCAAGCCCCCTTGTGAATAATAAAAGGGAGTGCAAGGATGACCAGGTGGAGAGGTACGTCCACCCCATCAGCCAGGAAAACGTGGTGCGCCCGTTGCTGGAGCCCGAGCTGAGGGATTGGGCGCTGTCCATTCGCCCCAGCGTGTTGGTGTTCCGGAAGGGAGATAATGTGCTGCTGGAGCCGTATTACCCCTTCCGATTTGGCCGCAACATTGGATATGATCAGCATATCCCTGCTTATCATGCGTAATTCGGCTTGCCCTCGCCGAATGTCCGAGGGGGCTCAGTTGCTGAGCATGCGAAGAGCTGGTGGGACTTCTTCCACCAGGCGGACTCTGCCTCCTTCAGGGTACCGGCCCCGGGTCGCGTTCCTCGAGTGACCCAAGACTACATAAAGTGGTGGAACGCCCGGACGGCCTTCTATCGGTTGCATAAGACCGACTGCTGGGATGGGGCCGAGAGGAGGTTCCTCAGCAGGCAGACGGTGCCGGTACTTGACATTGAGCCCGATCATCTTCTTCGGCTCAAAAACAAACAGGAGAAGGAGGTGGCGGCATATATGGCAGCTCGTCGGGAAGCCCGGGATGCGAGGCCGACGCCGAAAGTGGAGTTGCCTCCGGTGGCGAAGGACGACTATAAGAAGACATTGCGGGATCTTTGCCGGATAGGGAGTGATCGTCTGGAGCTCATTAACTATCCGCTCCCTATAGAGGAGGAGGGCACCCCCGCGAAGAGCTGGCATCCGGAGAGAGATACGCTCTGCCCATACCACACATTCATGAGGCGGGAGGAGAGGAAGCCCGAGAACTATAAGGACACCACGTGGCTATACGTCCTTCTCCGGGTGAACGGACTGAAGATCGAAGATCAGAGGGCCTCCATCTTGGGCAAGCGCCTACACATCCCGTATTATTATGCCGATGGGTGGGGCATGGACCACTTCAATCTTTTCTGCCACCTCTCCTCGAAGAAGCACGCGGATCTGGCCAGTCTTACGGACCGGTGCCAGAAGATCGAGGATGTGTGCTAGCTCGTTCGAGAGGCGGCGCGTCGGGATAAAGAGCCATCCCTGAGCTACTGGCCGATTACACTGCGACTGTATACTGGCCCTCACGGTACTTGATCTCTTTTTCTTCTTTCATCTTCGTCTCTTATCTTTGCGGCCTTTGCAGATAGTTGGATGCTAATCATGAATGCATGTTTGTTCTTTCTCTTTTCCTCTCTGACAGACCACCCCGATAGCGCGCAAATGGTCACGTACCGGAATCTCCTTCGGCTTGTGCAGAAGCCTGCATATTTTGAAGCCGCGCCACTAGCCCCGACTGCGGCTCCTCTGCCCAAGGCAGCGAAGAGGCCCCGGGCAAAATCTCCCATGAAGAAAGCAGTGGACGCCGCAAAGGTGGCCAAGCAACGGGACACGAAGCGGAGAAAAACAGAGGCGGCCAAGGCCCCCACCGCCGTTCCTTCGGCGCCACGGGTCCCCTCTTTTGAGGAATTCGAGGTTGCCCGACCCGAGCCCAGCCAACCTGCCGGTCAGTACCTTCGACTATCGCCGTGTCTTTTATGTCTCCCCTTTTTTATTTTCCATCTTGGAGCAGATCCCTGACACTTGAATATTTTTTTGTCTCAGCTCCGGTGGAAGATCCCGTGCCCACACCTGTTCCTCACGCGGGGGAGCCAGTTCCTGTGCCCTTGCCTGACATGGGTGAAGCCGCGGCCATAGCAAAGGCGACCCTGGCGGCAGCCCCGGCTCCCTCACCGCAGGCCAAGGGAAGGTCCCGAGCAAAGTCGCCTGTTAAGGAGGCGTTGGCTGCTGCCAAGGTGGCCGGGCCACAAGCGGCAAAGCGGAGGCGGGCTGAGGAATTCCCGGCTCTGACGGTAGCCCCTCCGGAGGCCCCTATCCTATCTTTTGAGGAATTTTAAGCTACCCAGACCGGGCCGAGTCACGAAGCTGGTGAGGTTCATCGGCCGCCTGCGTCGTCCGCGATCGATTTGCCTCCTGGGTTCGCCTCGCACTCGCGTATGGCGACAATGCGTTTCTTCTTTGCGGGCTGCACAAAGGAACCGGCGCCCGTGTCAGTCCCGGGCGAGGGCAGGGCTGCAACACCCGAGAAGGCTTTGCGCGTCGAGGAAGCCCGTGGGTCATCCCGGGCTGTAGGGGCCGAAGAGGGTATTTGTCTTTGTCGGCCTAAACGACTTCTTTGTTCTTTGGGAGCTGACTGGATTTGATGTAATCCACCCTTTTCTTCTTCGTGACAGGCACAGCAGAGGTAGTCGCTGGACTATTCGGGCCCCGCCTGCAACTCCCGACGACGCGTCTATATGTGAGGAGGAGGCTGAAGTCCGGCGTACCGGCCTCATCTAGCCCGAGGGAGGGTGTGCCAGCCATTGACCTCGAGGTGGAGGCCCCTTTGCCGACAAGGGGAGAGCCTGCAGCAGTCGGGTCGTCGTCGAGCGAAGAGGTAGACTACAATTATTCCTCCGATGAAGCGATTCCTGACGAGGACGTGCCCGGGGCATCGGGGCCGCCCGAGCCGGTCTTTGGGGCCCCCTTACTTGCTGGCTCCCCGAGCTTTGTGGGGAAGACCGCTGTAAGTGTGAGCTTACTTGGGCCGGCTCCTTCCTCTCCTTCCTGGTTACCTAATGACCTTTTCTTGTCAATTCCGGGTTTCAGGGGCTTGACTTGCCGGAGACTGTGGAAGAGGGTACCCCAGTTCCCGCCGATCGACCGTCAGGTGGGGGTCGATGTGAGCTCGGGCAAACTAGCCCTTCTATTCGAGGCTCTTGATCAAGAGTCGGCAGCAGGGGCTTCAAGTGTTTCCGAGGCGGCGGCCGAGCCTCTGGAGGAAGGAGAGATCGCGCCCGCTCACCGCGTCCTCACGGTGGCCGAGGTAAGCAGGGTTTTATGGCTCTTCCCACTTCTCGTCCTTGCGTAATTTATTCCCGGTGACGGGCGGCTAACCGTATTTCATGTGGGCAGGCGGTGTCGACGACCGGGAAGATGTCTGGCCGCTCTCGCAAGGCAATCGCCAAGCGGAGGCCGATTACCGGTCAGCGACCAGCGGGGGGACCGATTCCGGCATCTGTTCCGGAGGTGGAGACTCTTGCCGTGCTCGTGCAGGCAGGAAGCGTTCCCCACCTATTAGTCCCACTTCCACCTCTTCCGAAGCTGCCGGCCCAGATGGAGGACCCGTTCCTGAGACAAATATTCGCGGGGCTCCGTGCACATCTGGAGGGGTCCCAGCCGCGAAGGAGAAGTTCATGGGTGACTACTTCGGGCCCAGCCTTACTTGAAGTTCCTCCTCTAGCCGGAGCAGCGACAGCCACACCCCTGCCCCTTGGAGTGGCAGAAGCGAGTCAGGCGGAGGCAGAGGAGGCAGGGGAGCTCCAAATAACGGGAGTGCCGGAGGCTTCGGCAATGGTCTCGTCCACTCCCCGGGCAGTGGCTGGCCAAGGGTCTCTTGTTGAGCTACACCGAACAGGCGGTTTGACCCTTGCCCTTCCTTCCTCTTCAGCGGTAGTGGATGCTGACCTGTGGGAAGAAGTGGACAGCACCGTGGAATTCACTCCTTCGGTCGTGCCCTCAGTCAGCCATATGTCATCAGAAGCGCCAGTCCGTCAAATGCTGATCACTCTACGGACCATGCTCCTTGCCGACCCTTCTCTGTCATATCGGGAGGTGCACACCATAGTGACGCAGTTGACTGGGGCGTTGCAAGTGCTCAGCTGCCCGCTGGAGGAATGGTCACGGCGGGTTCTGCTATTGCTGAAATATGTCAAGCGCCACGAGTTCCTGGAGACCCAGGCTCCCGGCGAACGTACCGCCCTTGACGCTCAGGCAGACAAGTACCTGCAGACCTTGGAGGCCCGACGCCATAATAGAGAACGCCATGGAAAGGCCTTGGAGGAAGGCGAGGGCAGCGTCCGTTCCTTTACGAGCCGGATCGAGAAGCTGGAGGGCTACCTCGCTGCGGCTAAACTCGGCCTTGTCGAGGCGGAAAGGACGGTGGCCGAGGAGAGGGAAGCTCTTGCCGTTGCTGACATTGAAATGGTGTCCGTCGAAGCAGAGCTCGCCCGTCTTGAGGAATTGAGGGGCCAACTACGCGATATGACGAACTTCCCTTGCATCAGGATCTTCCCTCTCGAGGACATCTTCAGGGACATCGACTAAGCGGTGCATCCCTTAATTCCTTTTTCTTTTCTTTCGAATGTAACACAGGGGTATGCCGCTGCAGCACATGTAGTCTGGTCCCTTTTCTGAATAGAGCAGAGCATTTATGATTCCACGCGTTCTTTGTGTATGCATTCATCCCAGAGGGAGCTTTCTTACCCTTCTTTCTCTTCTGTGCATATTGTTTCCTTCTTCCTCTTCCCTTGCTCTTGTATCTTTTCCCCCTTTTTGTGTTGAGACCCATTGGCGGGGTATGAGTCTTTGCGAGGATTCGCTTCGGAAGGACCAGGCAGGGACCCATGTCAGGGTACAGGAGAGTGCTCGCCTTCCCAGGGGGAGGACGAGGGGACCACTCCACCATACCGAACGGGCAACTCTCTGGTTTTGCCGCAATATTAGAAGCGCGTGCTGGCCTCAAGCGGGGGCCTCGGTCAGAGACCGGACTTCTCGTCGTCCAGAGGGGACGGAGAGAAGAGTTTGTTTAGTCAATGACCCGGACGGGAGGTCCGAGCCAAAGGGGTACTCATCGCCCAGGGAGGACGGAGAGAAGAGTTTGTTTAGTCAATGACCCGGACGGGAGGTCCGAACCAAAGGGGTACTCATCTCCCGGGAAGGACGGAGAGAAGAGTTTGTTTAGTCAATGACCTGGACGGGAGGTCCGAGCCAAAGGGGTACTCACCGCCCGGGAAGGACGGAGAGAAGAGTTTGTTTAGTCAATGACTCGGACGGGAGGTCCGAGCCAAAGGGATACTCACCGCCCGGGAAGGACGGAGAGAAGAGTTTATTTTTTTCTTTTAGTCAATTTTTGGTACCTCCGCGGATGCGGGGCGGTGGCTGGAAATGGGGGGCGTTCCCCTTTTATGGTTCTTTTTCTTCTTTTTTTTTCTTTTTCTTTTTTTTCTCTTTCCTTCCTTTTTTTCTTTTCCTTTTTTTTTCTTCTCTCCTTTTTTTTCTTCTCTTTCTATATTTTTTTTCTCTTTTTTTTTGCTTCTTCCTTCTTTCTCTTTCTTTTTTTTGCTTCTTCTTTTTCTTTGTCTTTTTTTTCTTTTCTCTCTTCTTTTTCCTTTTATCATTATTTTTTTTTCCTTTTTTTTGAAAACCTGGATACTGGTCAAATCGCTTGGGCATTAATCACGCAAATCCACCCCAAAATGGGGCGAAGAGTAATATTATTACCTGAATGGGGGCGCCGGAGCGTGGTACAGTCTCAAGTGCCTTCCATTAAGAGGCGGGAACTGAACTTCTCCGCGATGGTTGACAATTACATAGGCCCCACCCTCGTAGACTTTTTGGACTACGTAGGGTCCGAGCCAGTTCTCGTTCAGCTTACCCTTGGGGTTGGCAGCCATGAGATCTCTTCTCTTGACCATGACAAGGTCACCTTTCTTGAATTCGCGCTCCTTGACTAGCTTGTCAAAGGCGCGCGTAATTCGGGCCTGGTAGACCTGAATATTCTGTTGGGCTTGAAGCCGCTTTCCTTCCAGACTGGAGAGTTCTTCGAGCCTTCGCTCGGTGTTGGTCTGCCCTTCGGGGACAAGCCCATGCTGAATGGCGACCCTGAGGGACGGTATCTCCAGTTCGACGGGGACGATTGCTTCCGAGCCGTATACGAGAGAGAAGGGCGAGCAGCCCGTTGGGGTCTTGTATACGGTTCGGTACGCCCAAAGCGCTTCATACATTCTTTCTTCCCAGTCCCTTTTGTTAGAGCTAACAGTTTTGGCCAGGAGAGTGCAAAGTGTCTTATTGAAAGCTTCGGCCAGCCCATTAGCTTGTGGATTGTAAGGAGTTGAGGTCCTCCAATCAATTTTGTATTTTTCTGCTAGCTGGTAAACCTTCTGGTTGCGGAAGTGGCTGCCGTTGTCTGACACAATCCGGTCGGGCACGCCAAACCGGAATATAATGTTGCGGCGGACAAACCTGACCACGATTTCTCCGGTGACCTCCCGTAAGGCAACGGCCTCTGCCCAGCGGGAGAAGTAGTCGGTCGCCGCCAGAATGTATTTGCAGCCTGTGGAAGATGCTGGTATGGGGCCCACAACGTCTGTTCCCCATTGGGCGAATGGCCAACTGGGCGCGGTTGGGTGCAACTGCACGGGAGGCCTCCTGGGTATGGTGGCATGCTCCTGGCATCTCTGACACGACTTAGCGTACTCGCAGCAGTCGTTGAACATTGCAGGCCAGTAATAGCCAAGTTTCTTGATTTCAATCTTCATCTTCGGCCCCGCCTGGTGTGCGCCAGCTGTGCCAGCATGGACCTCCTTCATAACCCTCCAAGCTTCTTCAACAGACAAGCATCGAAGGAGTAGCTTCTGCTTGGCATTGGCCACAGTCCGGAATAATATTCCGTTTCGGAGCTCATAAGAGTCCTTGGTTCTGACTAGCTTGATTTTCTCTTCCCTTTGCTTGGGTAGTTGCTGGTACTTGAACCACTGCATCAGGGGGTCTCTCCAGTCAGGTAGGTTGACGGCTTCTGCTGTAGCGACCTCTAGGTCCTCTTCTTCTGGCTCTTCTTCTATCATGCTGGGCATATGGCGTTGGTTTATTACCTGGATATGGAGAGATCCATCTGGCGGCACTGCCAGTGAGCTTGCCAATTTTGCCAATGCGTCGGCTTGTGCGTTCTCGCCTCTGGCGACATGGCCTATCTCGAGGAAGTAGAACCGCTCCATGAGCCATTTTGCTTTAGTGTGATACGGGAGCAGCTCAGGTTTTCGGACATCAAACTGCCCCTGGACTTGCTTGACGACCAGCAGCGAGTCACCGAACACTTGGAGCATTTTGATCTCCATTTGGAGGGCGACCTGGAGGCCGATGATCAGAGCTTCATACTCTGCTTCATTATTGGTGGAGGGTTTGCTAATGCAGCAGGAAGTGTGCATCACTTCTCCGTCTGGCGACTTGAGGACGATGCCTGCTCCGGCTCGTACCTTGGCGCCCAGGACGGGGTCGCTTCTGTCCTCGAGGCTCCATCAAAGTAAAGCTGCCAGATGGCTTGTTGTATTTGGTCTACCTCTAGTGTTTCATCTTCAGGTAACTCAGTGGCCAACGGGGAGCCTTCGGGCACAGGGTGTGCAGCGAAGAAATCCGCGACGGCTTGCCCCTTAACGGCCTTCTGGGGCACGTAAGTGATGTCAAATTCATGAGTAGCACGGCCCACTTGCCAAGGCGCCCCTTTGGGACAGGCTGGAGGAGGATGTGCTTGATAGGGTCAGCTCTGGATATTAGACTCACTTCATGGGACAGCATGTAGTGCCTCATCTTTTTGACTGCGAAGACCAAAGTGAGGCAGACTTTCTCTATCGGAGTGTATTTGGCCTCCGCACCCACCAGTCTCCGACTGAGATAGTAGAGGGCCTGCTCTTTTCCCTCATCATTGTTCTGGGCAAGCATTTCCCCCAGTGAGTATTCGGTAGCCACTATGTAGAGAATGAGCGGTCTACCTTTGACAAGTGCCCCCAGGACAGGCAGGGTCTTCAGGTATTCCTTTAGCTGGTCGAACGCTTGCTGGCATTCGCGGCCCCAGCTGAAGGGTGCATTTTTCATCATCAGTCTGTGGAAGGGTTGGCAACGCCCCGACAGGTTGGAGATGAACCTGCGGATGTAAGCTAACCGGCCCTGTAGGGACCTCAGCTCTCCCAGACTCTTCGGAGGGGGCAACTCCTGGATGGCCTTTATCTTGAAGGGGTCGATCTCGATCCCTCTGTGCCGGACAATGAAGCCGAGGAACTTTCCACTGGACACGCCGAAGGCGCACTTCATGGGGTTCATTTTTAGCCCGTATAGCCGGAGCCTTTGGAAGACAACCCTGAGGTCATTCAGATGTTCATCTCTCTTCTTAGTCTTGACGACCAGATCATCAATGTAGCATTCGACCTTGCTGTACAGCAGCTCGTCGAAGATCTTAGTCATTGCCCGCTGATATGTAGCACCGGCATTCTTGAGGCCGAAGGGCATCCTCTTGTAGTGAAATATCCCCTTGGGCGACCTGAAGGCGGTGTGAATCCGGTCGTGGTCGGCTATCCAGATTTGGTTATAGCCGGATGACCCATCCATAAAGGACAAGGCCTCGTGGCCAGTAGTTGCATCAATCATCACTTCGGTGATAGGCACCGGGAAGTCATCTTTCGGGCAGGCTTTATTCAGGTCGCGAAAATCCACGCAAATCCTGATCTGTCCATTCTTCTTTTTCACTGGTACAATGTTGGCCAACCATGTGGTGTATTGGTTTTCCGCCACAAAGCCGACATCTAAGAGCTTGTCGACCTCCTTGCAGATCTGGCTGGTTAACTCTGGCCTCATGCGCCGGGGAGACTGTTTCACTGGCTCCGCCTTGGGATCGATGGACAAGATGTGCTGAGTCACCTCGGGGCTGAGTCCGGGCATTTCTTTGTAATTCCAGGCAAAACAATCTCGGAACTCTTGTAGCAACTTTATGTATTGTTCTCTCTCACGAGGGGGGATGAGAGCACTTAGAAAGGTCGGCCTGGGGTCGCCTTCTGTGCCGAGGTTGATCTCAATCAATTCGTCGACTGTGGCCTGGCCGCCATTTTCAATTTCCGGCGGGGCTGGCGACAAATCGACGAAGTCTTGGCCTTCATTGTCTTCGGGCTCGAGGATGGCATCCTCGTCTTCTTGCTCCTCCTGGCTGGGTGTGGGGGCTGGATTTGCCGTGCAGTCCTCTTGGACCGTAGCCGCCGGGTCTGTGAGGTCCGCTGGTGCAGAAAGGCACAGGGCCACCTCGGGGTCTTCTATGTACTCATCGTAGACAGCTTGGACGGGGGCCGGGGCAGCCGCATCTTCAGGGGCCTGGTAGTGGATGGACACGGTGTAGGCTCCTGCTCTGGGGCTGTTCGCCACGTGGGGGCGTGGCGGGGCTACCACATAATCCCCCATCCTGAGCTCGTCCCTGTCAATGAGGTCTTGAGCAATGTCTTTGAAGACATAGCAATCTTCGATGGCGTGACCCAGCATCTGGTGGTAAGGGCAAAATAGTGGGTCCCCGCTTCTTCGGGTGTCTTGCGGCCTCTTGGACCGTGGGAGGGAGACCTTGCCGTAATGGCAGGCCCAGTCGAAGATGCCCCGGGTCTTCTCTCTCGGGAAGGAGTAGGGCTTCTGCAGCTTCTCTTGGAGTGTTAGGCCTTGCCTGGTTGGCCGCCCGATCAACAGGCTTGCCGTGTCTCTCAATTCCCTTCTTGACCAGACGGGGGTGTCAGGACTGGCATCTCGGGGCCGAGGCATGCGGCCACCCCGCGGGGGGAGAGAACCCTGGATCAGGTCGGCGACTAGCGAGGTCAACTCAGCCAGTCGTACTTTTAGCGTCTCGATCTCCCGTTGCTGCCTATGGTACAAGGCGTACATGACGGGGTCGTATCGAGGGGATTTCGGAGCCTGGCCCATGCTTCTGCTCCTTGTTTCGCCGGCCGGCCGGGGTGGAGGTGCCTCGCTGGTGTGCCCTCTCGAGGTCGACACTTCGGAGAAGGAGGGGCTTCTCCAGGCAGCGGCGGCGGGGAGGTTTCCAAAGGAAGACCTCTTCGTCTTGTGCCTCCTGAACCGGGGGCCCAGGATATGCATCTTGACAGGCTTCCCGCGAATCTGTAGCTTCTGCGGGGTCGTCGCCAGACCATGTCGAGACTGATATGACGTCAGTCTCGTAATATTCCTCTAGTGAAAAGCCCAGACCGGGGTGCTTGGTGATTTTCAGCAACCGTCGATCCAGGTTTGGTGGGTTCCACATTCTTTCAAACATTTCCTTCCGGCTGGAGGGCTGGTAGGGAGGAATCTTCTGCTTTCTGACCATTCTGGCTGCTTGGTCAGTCATGTGGGGAAGTCCCGCAATGGGGACGTGCGGGTCATGCAGCTCATCAGGGAATCGGCAATCATCGTCTTCCCTGACTGGCTTCTCCCCAGCAACATAAAAGATAGTGGGCGGCCCTTCGGGGTTAGGTACCTCGAAGGTCCTCAGCTGCTCGACTGCTTGGCATTCTATCTCTATTACAGGCTTGACGATCCCTGGCGGGACCCTGACGTCTTCTAGCAGGTCTTCGAGGCAAGGCGCCCCTGGTGTAGGGTAGATGGCGAGAGGAGCCGCCTTGAATACCCCTTCTTCTTGTGCAATAAACGGTACATGTGGAGGAGCCACATAACCCGGGGGTGGCGGGGGGAACCAGCCACCTGACTCTGCTTTCTTCTTTCCCTTGTCTCGGGCAGCTTGAGGAGCTTGCTTCGCCTTTTCCAAGTACAGATTAGCATCTGACAAGTGACACTCGAACACCTCGAACGGGTGGAGGTCGGCGAAGATTCTGACTTCCTTTCCCTCGCAGGGGTACTTGATGCATTGATGCAGAGTGGAGGGTACCACCCTATTCTGGTGTAGCCAAGGCCGGCCAAGCAACGCCTTGTAGGAAGTGCTAGAGTTGATGACGTGGAACTGGACCTTGGTGGTGAAGTCATCAAAGGTCAAGTTGAACTCTGCAACCCCCATGGGCACCTCACATTTCTGGTTAAAGCCAGCAATCTTGACATTTTTAACCTCAACCAGGTGTACGTCGAAATAGTGTTTCTGGTACACCCGATAAGGGAGTATATTCACTGCTGCCCCTGGGTCGATCAGGACCCTGTTGATGGGCTGGCCATTCAATTGCCCCTTCATGTAGAGGGGTCTGTTGTGACTGCAGGTCGGCAGGAGCATGTCATCTTCTGTGAAGGCCACGGCCACTTCAGGTGACATTTCTGCCAAACAGGCTTCAAGGTGTGCTGGCGTCTGGAGTGCTGCGATGATGGCTTGCCGTGTTTCCTCGTTCAAGGACAACATCTCCCATACGGTGAACCGGGTCGGGATCTTCTTGAGGTGTCTAACTATTCGCTCGGCCGCCAGTACCTTGAGCAATTTCATCTCTTCGGGCTTGCTGCGCCTGCCCTCATCCTGGGGTTGGGGTGTCAGGTCAGGGGACGCCAGCTTTGTGGGCTCCGTTGCAGCCTGCCGAGCCGGCGGGGCCTGCTGGGCTTCCTCTGTTTCTCGCATGAATTCGGCGAGGTTTGGGATGCCGTTGAATTCTCCTTCTGGCTGGGGAGGAGTAGCCGCCGGTAGAGCTCGGGGACTGCTTGCTTTCCTGGTGGAGGGAGGCACTGGGGAGCGCGCCTGCTTGCCTGCTCGGGCTGACAGGAATTCGGCGAATGAAGGGGTTCCTTGGCTCTTGGCCCCTCCGGGATAGAGACCGATGGAGGAGGGATCTCGGTGCCTCGGACCTCAGGGTCGGGGATCTGGTATGGTTGTTCTCCCCTGAGCATGATGTTGAGGTTGTCCTGAGGAGGGCGCCCCCACTTCCTTCCTGACCTGGTAGCATGTTGGGAGGTGGACGCCTCAGCTTGATTCACCTCTGCCGGTTCATGGGGTGGCTCTTCTTCTTTCTCTTCCAGGGAGAGAGCGGTGTCGAACAACGCCGAGAGGGTGTTGCAGGCGAAGACGACCTCCTTCTTCTTCTTGCCCCTGGGTCTTCTCTTCTTCTTCTTCTTGCCTGCTGCAGCGGATGGCTGCTCTTGAGGAGGTTCACCCCACAGGGGAGGCTCTTTGTCTGCATCAGCTTCTGTTCCCGGAGCCAGCTCGAGTGATTCGAACTCCTTCCAGGGGACATACTCCTTCAGCTCCACAGGCTGGATCTCGGGCTGTTCATAATCTTCGAGCCCATCAATAATAGCCTGGAGTCTTTCAACCGCCGGGCTAGTCTTCTTGTGCATCCGCAGCGGGACGGAACTCTTTTTATTATGGGTGGGCCGTCTCATGACTAGCCGAGGGGCTGTGTCAAGGCAAACTGGGCTTGCCGGGGGCGGTGCAGGCTGGGGCGTCGCCTTCCTCGGGTGAATTGCTGGGGTAGGCCGAGGGGCACGCGCCTTTCTGTTCTTTCCGGGCACGGTCTGCCAACCTTCTTGGTCTTGAGCTGGGGCCATAATGAAAGTCTCATAAGTGGCGCGGGCACAGGCCTCCGCCCACTCTTCAGGTAGCTCCTGGTATAGTGAGACCATGTTGACGGAGGAGGTTATGCTGGGCAGCTCATGCGGCTGCGGGGGGTCTACTTTATGCTCCCCCATGTCCAGCTCCCCGGTCCTGATTAGGGACTCAATAACATCCTTGAAGACGTAGCAGTCTTCAATGGTATGCCCGAGCATCCGGTGGTATAAGCAGAAGCGCGGGTCATCCTTCTTCTTCAGGTCGCCGGGCCTTTTCGGCTCTGGCAATGTCATTTTGTTGTAGCTGGTTGCCCATTCGAACAGGAGCTTGGACTTGTCCCGGGAGAAGGAATATAGCTTGTTTCTCATCTTCTCTCTTAGGGAGGGGCCCTCCCGCCGTTCTGTGGTCCTGGGCGGAGGGAGGTTGGCAGCCCCCTTGGCCTTCTCTTTCTGCTTTTCAAAAGCCTGGAAGTCTAGTGTGTGCACCTCGGGGGGAGCTGGTTTCTTCTCGGCCTGCCTGGCCCTCTGGCTTGACATGGCTGGAGTGGAGGAGTATCGGGCCAAAAATGCCTCGATCTCTGCTACCACGTTGTTCAGGCGGTCAAATGTTTTGACCTCGGTGCCGATCATCCTTTCTAGGATTTCCTTCTTCAAATTTTGTTTGCAGATCTGCACCGCATCCTCCTGGTGCGGGGGACGCCTGCACCTCATGCTGAGGTTTCTCCATCTCTTAATGTAGTCGAGGGCCGACTCATCATTCTTCTGTCTCGTGGCATAGAGCTCTGCTACAGTGACTTCCCGCTCCGCAACATAAAATCTCTCCTTGAACTTCTTTTGCATGTCAGGCCAGTCAGCAACGGACCCGGGTGGCAAGCTGGAGTACCACTCAAAGGCGAGTCCTGTAAGCGTTGAGCCGAAGAACTTCAGAAGATAGGCCTCATCGGCAGCTAGATCTCCCATGATGTTTACATAGTAGGCAATATGTTCCCTGGGGGAGCCTTGCCCGTTGAATTTTTCAAACTTCGGTGGCTTGGTGACACCGACCGGCAACTTCCTTGCGGCATAATGGGCCGGATAGGGTACCCGGTAGACGTCAAACGGCGTCTGATCCCCTTCGCTCCTTTCGGCCAGTTTCATATCTATCATCTGCTCCAGCATCAACCGGCTAACTGTTGCCGGGTCGACCGGATTTGGGTAAAAATGAGCGGGCTGCGCGCTCGGGGTGGTCACCACGGTCGCCCGGGGGGCCATGGGGGGCCCTTGTGAAGGCGGAGCCTGTGGCGGGGCCACCGCTGTGCAATGTGCTTGCTGTGGGGGCGCGCCCCCTAGAGGGTTGAGGGTTGCTGGAAGAGCTGCCTCTGAAGACTGCCCCCTGTCCCTGGATGCTTCGGGCATGCCCTCCGTCTGCCAGGACACCGGGGGTGGTGTGTTTCACTCATTCAGCTGCTTTTTAAGTGATTCGATTTCCTACTGGAATCGTTGTATCATAAGCAGCATTGCTGGGTCAACTATGGGGAGACTGGGCATGCCCCCTGTCTCTTCGGCCGGGACGTCCTCGGATGATGTCGAGGGTCCGCCACTCGTGTCGCCAGTGGTGACCACATTGGCCGTGAGGGCCGCAAGGGGCTCTTCAGGTAGGGCCCCTTCGGCGCCTGTGGGTGTCGCGCCGCCTGCCGCTCTCCCTCTTCTAGTAAGGGGTCCCGGCCTGACGGCTATTCTGGCCAATTCTTCCGGATCGGTGGGCAAGGCTCCATACCGACCGTGAATTCCCGCCATGTTGCAGGTGAATGTTTGCCACTTCTTGCTCTTGTTTCTTTTTGTCGCCCTCCTGGACGATCTTCCTAGGAATACCAGCCTGTCGAAGACCGACCGTCGGGGCGGCGCTTCCTCCCGTACAGGGGACTGGCGCAACTCCTCCGGGCGGGTCCCCGACTCTACGCAAGGTGCGGGCCCCCCCTGCTCTTCCTGGAAGGCGGAAGCCACTGCCCCCAGCAGTCTTTGGCGGCCGGCGGGGGTGCTGCCCGGGCCTCGGAGGTAATTCCTCATGGCCTGCTCGATCCCTTCCCACTCCTGGTCAGGGAGAGCGCCCTGTGGCTGCGTGTGGATGACGGCGGCAGGAGGGGAGTAGGCCGTGAGAGCCGGGCGGGCGGCAGTGTGCCGGGGCCCTCGGCGACGGCGGTGGAGATTCTCGGACGGCACCGGGATGACGGGTGCCGTTCGGAGAGTTGGAGTCACCACCTCAACCCTGTCATCACGTCGGGCCCTCCTCGGGCGGAAAGTGCTGGGCCCTGCCTGGGCGGGTGCAGCAGGCTGGGCTTCCTTGGGTACCCAGACTTGTTTTAGTTTGGCCGGCCTATGAGCCGGCGCCTTCTTCAGTGCCACGGCTGGGGTTGCGGGCGTTGCCCTTTCCTTCAGCCTCTCCAGTCCTTGGAAAGAGTTGCGGACTGGGACGGTCGAGACGACGCGGTCCAGCGCCGGTTGGGACCTCTGTCCGTCTAGGCGGACTCGGAGGGCTCCAACAGTCATTGACTTCCCGGAGTTGGAGGCACGGCACCCTGAGCCGGTGCCGGTGATGTTCCTCCGGAGCCTCCTTCGATGGGATGTCGACCCTTGGTGGGATGGGCCGGTAGTCTGGTGCGCGTGGTGCACGTTGCAGCTGAGCGTCGTTGTGGGGACGCTATTGTTGTCTTCGGCCACAGCTCGGCCGACAGCAGCTTCAATGGCCCCTGGAACGGGAGCATTGATCTGAGGTTCCTCGGGCGCCTCCATGTCGAGGATCTTAGCGAAGGCCACTCCCAAGAAGTTGGGGAAGCCCACAGTGGGAGGGAAGCTCCCGAAAGTGAGGGGCACCGCCAGGTAGCCGCCTCGGATGTGGTTCTCCACGACTTGAGGGCTGCAGACGACAGCCATTGTCGGTTCCATGATGTCGTTTTCTCTTCTCTATTTTTTTCTGCATTTAAGAAAGTGGCACAATTAGTATAACAAGAAGGGGGCCGCGGGGCCCCTAATTTAGGCAAAGAGATGAAGGGTGGATGGGTCCCACCGGGCGTGCCAGACTTGTGGACGCACTTTCGACACTCGTTATTCTCTCATTGGTTTATTCGTTTGTTAGGTGCGTGGGCGTGCCAGTCACCGGAGTGACAATTTATTCGGGCTCCGAAGAGCCCATGGTGCGCTCGATCTGACTTCGTCAGACGATTGTGTGGTTCGTGTCGGGACCGAATCCCGTCGCGCCATAAAGGTCACGACGTCATTTACATCCCCCATACGAGGGAATACCCTTGATTAATTGCCGAAATTAGGGGCCCCGCGGCCGAAAAGAATAGTACTAATTGTGCGAGAAAGAGGCAGGAGAAAATCACACCAAAGTACGCATTAGGATGCGAGCCACTGGCCATGTCGGTCACTCGTGGACCTTTTCATATTCGGACACGGGTCCGTGATGGAAACGCAACAGGAAAAGCCGAGACAAATCCGTTCAAGTGTCTGCCGAACACCCGGCAATTTTAGTGATGACTCGGAGGGTGTCCGGAACGAGGAGCAAACCCGGTCTGATCAAGATGTCGGCCCGAGGCTAGGTCAAGACCGGACCATGTCGGGATGACTCCCGAGATCCGAGCTCGGCCTGAGAGGGCGGCATTATTGTTCCCTTTTGCCCCAGGTCGCGGAGAGAGATGGGGGCTGCAGTTTGGGCCCTGGCGTCTTTTATTTGGGGTTTTCTTGGTTATATGTTCTGATTTTCGTCCCGCGGCTTATTACCCCCTTTTTTTTATTTACGCATTTGTTCTGGATGATTTCTCTTCTTTTATTCGTTATTATTATTATTACTGTTATTGTTTTTTACTATATATATATATATATCTTTCTTATTGCCCCTCCCACCTCTTTAATCATTATTAATATTGCATATTCGGAGCCCCTTTAAATAGCATAACTTCCATTAGTTTATTTGCTGTTGTTAATGCCATTATCGTGATGTATATATGCATGCACGTAGTGTGCCGGCGAAGGGGAAAACGGGAGTGTACCGCTGGGGGGCGAAGGGGTGTACCGCTGAGGGCTGAAAAGGGCGTACCGCTGGAGGCCAAAGGGGTGCACCGCTGAGAGCAACAAAGCCAGAAGGGGGGCGTACCGCTGTAGGCTCAAGGGGTGTACCGCTGGGGGCTGAAAAGGGCGTACCGCTGGAGAGTGTGTCAGTGAAGGAAGGGGGAGGTGATATAAAGTCTGTACGTTCCCCAGCCTCAAGTCTATACATTGCCTATTCACCCAGCACGAAGTCTGTACATTAGCTGCTCAAAGTCTGTACATTGTCCAAGTCTATACATTGCAACGTGAAGTCTATACGTTGGCTGGCCCAAGTCTATACACCGGCCATCACGAAGTCTATACATTGGCCAGCCTAAAGTCTATACACCGGCCATCATGAAGTCTACACGTTGGCTGGCCCAAGTCTATACACTGGAGCACGAAGTCTATACACTGGAGCACGAAGTCTATACATTGGCCAGTCCCAAGTCTATACGCTGCAACAGGAAGTCTGTACATTGGCTGGCCCAAAGTCTATACATTGGCCAAGTCTATACGCTGCAGCGTGAAGTCTGTACGTTGGCTGGCCCAAAGTCTATACATTGGATCCCGTTGAGACGGTGGCTGAGGGTGTACCGGCGAAGGGAGGGAGTGTGCCGCTGAAAGGGCCAGGGGGAGTGTGCCGTTGGAGGCTGGAAGGAGTGTGCCGTTGGAGGCTGGAAGGAGTGTGCCGTTGAAGGGCTACTCTTTTGTTATTTGCTTTAAGGCTTTTCTTTTCTTCTTGTCTTAATTCTTATGTAGTTTCACATAAACTTCTCCCCTTGCCCTGTTCTGTTCAGCCTTTTCCTGCGGGTCGGACATTCAGGCTACCGGGTAGTCGATTAGTTCGGTTCTCGTCATGGTGCCGGCAGTGGCTTGATTAGTTGGAAGGTTCATTGATTATTCTGTTCATTTGTTGCTTCCCTTTTGCCTCTTTTAATGTTTTGTTATTTTCTCACAAAAATTCGGCAGCATCTCCCCTTAACCCGGGGCGTAAGGGAGATAAAGGGAACGCGCCCACATGGAGTGGCGGAACCCGACAACTGGAGGTGGGCGCCCGGAGGCAACAACACCTTTATAGAACCTCGGAAAATGCGAAGGAAAGGGCTCGGGGCAGGGCCAAGAAGTGTGCTGTTGAGGGCCTGAAGGGTGTGCCGCTGAGGGCAAATGGGTGTGCCGCTGAGGGCAAATGGAGGGGTGCCGCTGAGGGCAACTGGGTGTGCCGCTGAGGGCCAGCGGGGGTGTGCCGCTGAGGGCAACTGGGTGTGCCGCTGAGGGCCACGGGGGTGTGCCGCTGAGGGCAACTGGGTGTACCGCTGAGGGCCAGCGGGGGTGTGCCGCTGAGGGCAACTGGGTGTACCGCTGAGGGCCAACGGGGGTGCATCGCTGGAGGCCCAAACAGGGCTAGTGTATGGGCTGGGAGACTTGCAGGCCGTTCAGGGAAAGAAGAGGGGAAGTTTAAGGCTAGAGATAGGCCACTGGTAGCTGGGTATTCGGAGGGCAAGTAAGAATCTCCCTCTCTCTTCAAGCCCGTGGGCACGGCAGGTGGCCGTGGAAGGGAGTGAAGGGTTCATGAGGCCAAGGATCATGGGAGAGCGATCATATCGACATGAAGACCCCAAAAACACAGGAGAAATGGGGAGACGGAGGGAAAACGAACAACCCCATCAAAAGACCGTGAGAGCTAGCGCAAGCCAATAAAACTCATAGAGAAACCCAAAGAGGGTAATTTTCATTTATGGGGAGCCAAAGGCCAAAGCCCTATATGCACATTACAGAAGAAATGCCCAAGACGAGGCCATGGACAAAGAAAAAAAGAAATCCAAGACAAAGAACGGGAGGAGGAATGGAATACGAAAGGGAAGAAAGCATTGGGGCCTAAAACATTGGCCACTGTCCCCAACCCTCTCCCCCATTACATCGAGCTCTCTCCCTCTCCCTTACTCTTGCTTTTTCCCGGTGGTCGTCGGAGGGGCTCCCGCCGAAGCCCTTCTTCTTTTCCCCCTTCTCTTCTTCCTCTGTCTCTTCTTTTTGTGTGTCTCCTGCCGTCTCAGCCTCTTTTTTTTGTTGAAGCGGGAGTGGCTTTATACTCCCTGCTGCCGGAGCCTTCGAGCACGGCCGTCGAAGGCGGGAAGTGGCCTTGTGATCATGGGGTTTGACCTCCCCTGTCCTGGGTGTCAGTGGGGTAGCCTGCGTGGCCCAATCCATGGTTGACACCTCATAGAGCTCACTGCGCGCCAAGGATGCGTAGGGCATGGGCCGCATGTCGTTTAGCCGTTGAAAAGGCTTGACGCTGTGCCGTTGGCGGGCTGCACGAGCGTGCCGCTGGGGAGCCAAAACGGCGTGCCGTTGAAGCTCCTGAAGGGCGTGCCGCTGAGTGGCCTGAAGGGCGTGCCGCTGAGGCCTGCTGAGGGCTGTGCCGCTGAAGCCCCTGGGGGTTGTGCCGCTGAACCCCCAAGGGGGTGTGCCGCTGAGCACCCACGGGGGTGTGCCGGTGAAGCCCAAAGGGCTGTGCCGCTGAACACCCTCCCTGGGTGTGCCGCTGAAGACTCCTCCTTGGGGCGTACCGCTGAGGCCACCCCCCCTGGGATGTGCCGCTGGAGGCCTGGGCCGTGCCGCTGGGACCCGAAGGGGTGTGCCGCTGGAGAGCTCCCAAGGGCATGCCGCTGAGGCTTCCGCCAGGGTGTGCCGTTGAAGGGCTCCTTGGGGCTGGGCATGCCGCTGAAGGGCTCCCCAGGGGGTGTGTGTACCCGGGGCCAATCTGAGCCCCTTGTGGGCACGAGTCATGGCCCGTTTGATTCTCTTTGAGGCCCACGGGCTGTGGGGCCTTTTGTGCTTGATTTCTCCGGGGTTTCTTCACTCGGCACCGTTGCTGACGCGAGGCCAAGCAGGATATCCAGGTATGCATTTTTTGGTGTCCACAGTGAGTTATTCTTAAACCTGTTATGACATTTTCTCATAATTCATCAGGATTATATCATCAAGGATGTACATGTAAACATAATGAGACATAATATTTGTCATCATCAAAACCCCAGAACCACAGAGGACACAACAGTTAGTATACTGTTGTGAATTGAGCTTAGAAAATACTTGAATTAAATGATTAAATTACTTACTAAGAACATATCAAACAATGAATCCCGAACGCCCATCGAAAATTGTTTGAAAGACAATGCTGGCCTGGGAACATGCGCCATTACTAGTTTCATAGAATGACGGATAGCATCGGCAGGTTCTGATTTATAACTGCAATTACAAATGTCAAAATAGTTAGTATTAGACAGTTGAAGGATAAATAATGAATGTAATAACCATATAAATTTACCCGAAGATCCAGCACGGTAGACGTCTATCATGGACCCTGCCTCCCTCGCCCTCGTGACAACTGCCAACATCCTGAATCAGCTGAGTGGTGAGGGTGTGCCCTGCTACGGGAGGTGGTGGGGGTGGTGCTTGTACAGGTGGTAGAAGGGCACTGGGACCTGTAAAAATTAAATATCATAAGTAAAACAAATATTTTACTGAAAAATTAAAATATACATACCTGCAGCGGGAGGTGGTGGGGGTGGCACATGTACAGGTGAACCGAGGGCACTGGGACTTGTAAAAATCAAATATCATAAGTAAAACGAATATTTTGCTAAAAATTAAAATATACATACTTGCAGTAGGAGGTGGTGGGGGTGGCGCCTGTACAGGTGAGCTGAGGGCACTGGGACCTGTAAAAATTAAATATCATAAGTAAAATAAATATTTTGTTAAAAATTAAAATATACATACCTGCATCGGGAGGTGGTGGAGGTGGTGCCTATACAGGTGAGCCGAGGGCATTAGGACCTGTAAAAATTAAATATCATAAATAAAATAAATATTTTACTAAAAATTAAAATATACATACCGGCAGCGGGAGGTGGTGGGGATAGAGAAAATCTCGGGTTTATTCAATGAATAGAAGTACAATAAGCAAGATTAACACTTGGACCTGTACAAAAAATCTTTTAAGCTGGTATATAATTAATACATTTATATAGCTAACTTTTTGAATAGATAAACCTATGCCCAAAGAAGACGCCAAAGAGGAGGGAGTAGAGCCTCTCCCACTGTCCTGTCTCCTCTCACTCCCACTACGACCTCCTCGGACCATCTCTTTATTAAAAACAAAACAATTAATACATATTAATCCACAATTATATAAGATTTACAAATGTTATTAAAAATTATACAAAAATGTAAGAATATCTTACTAAATTATCAAAATTTATCTAGCTCAGACCATGCTGATGACATATCTAACTCAGCCTCATCTTCGTCATCCATAGTAGCCTCATCAGATTCGAACTCTGTCTCTTTATCTAACTCCTCCCCTCTAACATCAATATTTAGCTCTATCGGATCGACTTCTTCCACTTCATCTCCCTTACGTAATGACAGTGGCTCATCAGATTCGTCCAGATTAATATGCGTGAAACCTACAACGTCAACTTCGTCTGATTGAAAATATTCAGCACTGGCAACCTCTAAGACATTTTCACTCACATTTAACTCATAAGTAGGAAAAAGTTTTGCTTTAACCATACAAACTACCCACCAATCTTTATTCTTGGATGATGGATAGCTTGAATAATACACTTGCTGGGCTTGTGCGGCTAAAATGAACGGTTCATATGTATTTAGTTTAGACCTATGTTTGACATCGACAATCTCATAAGTTGTGTCATGTCGAACAGAATTAGGATCAAACCAATGACACTTAAATAGGAATACATGATTGTCTGGTCTCAAATATTACAATTCTATGACTTCCTCAAGAATACCATAGTAGTCCAGTTCCACTTCATTGTATGCACTTCCCTTAACACATACGCGCTGTTCATCGTAGACTTACTTCATCCATAATCCCTCGTGTGAAATCTATATATATTCAAAATATATCCTGGATAGACACGTGCAACTTTCGAGGAGACATAACTTATCTCATGTACTCTTTGATCAGTAATAAGACCTTGTTCAACCTATATGTAAATCAGAGTAGTTAAAATATTAACAATTACCTCAACAGAAGTAAATAGAAACATATATATTCAACGATCGACACTAACTCAATATCTCAACCATTTGGCAAAAATTTCTCGCGTTCTTTTTCAATCTCCAGGTCCTGGATATTTGGACATTTTTGTGCTAATTCTGAATCAAATTATCTGCAATATAAATACACTACTACTTTAAATGAACTACAGAAGAAGGATGAACAACTTATGGCCTTGCTGGAAATGTGAGTTAAGAACTTACTCAACATAAGGTTCAATCTCAATACAATTCAGAAGAATATATATCTCTGCGGCGTACAACTCTCTATATTCGAGCGTGCGAGTCAAGCAACGTTCGAACGCACGTCCAGGATGCTTAAATATAGAGAGTCGATGGACGAATCAACAACTCCCCCATCATCATTATGTGGAGTTCGAGTACGACGAGTTTGAATCTCTGGCTCAAAGTACATAGAACAGAAGTTCAAAATTTCTTCAATAATATATGCCTCAGCAATCGAACCCTCCACCTCCGCCTTGTTGCGAACTTTCATTTTTAATTCATGCATGCACCTACAATAATAATTCAGATGGCAATGACATACATATCGTACACATGTAGCGACCATGGACGACATGTATGTTAAAAAAAACTCTCACATACCTCTCAAATGAATACATCTATTGAAATTGTACTGGCCCTCCGACTATAGCCTCATATTGTAAATGGACGACCAGGTGCTCCATCGAATCAAAGAATGCCGGAGGAAATATCTTCTCTACCTTGCAAACGGTCGTGACCACATTTTCTTCGATAGTTTGTACATCCCAAAGTTTGAGTTCTGATGCACATAAAATCTTGAAAAACTGACTCAGCTCGATCAGTGCTCCCCATATAGACTTTGGCAACAAGTCACGGAATGCAATGGGCACCAGCCTCTCCATGAACACATGACAATCATGACTTTTCAATCCATATATTTTTTCCTCATTAACATTCACACAACGTGCTATGTTGGACACATATCCATATGGGAATCTCAACTATTTCAACCATTGGCACACTTCCTTGATCTGTGTATCATTAAACATGTAAGTTATTTTAGGCTGCATAATTTTTCCATTTACGTTCTGTAGTTCCAGTTCTAGACGTTTACAAAACATCTTTAAGTCCATACGTGCTTTGGCGTTATCCTTTGTTTTGCCTTTAACATTCATGATCGTATTGAACACATTATCAAAAAAATTCTTCTCGATGTGCATGACATCCAGATTGTGTCGTACAAGAAGAGTTGACCAATAAGGTAATTCCCAAAAAATACTTTTCTTATTCCAGTTGTGATCTTTTCCAAATCTAGAGAGTTGTCGTGTGCTATTAGATAATTGTACTACATCTGGATTCCCTAATGTAAAATGAATGAAACTCTTAACTCCATAGTTAAAGTCAACAGACACCACCCGATCAACTATTCTACGATACATCCATGAACGATCTATCAACATTTTGCCTGCACCCACTAAATGTTAATACACAAATAACTTTAAAATCATTACTCCTGAAAATATGCCTGGCTCTTTCCTCACATCGTTCGCCATAGACCATTTGTAGATAGAAGATGACTATTATTTAGATTATCACTTTTTAACCCATCCATGCAGATTTGATCCCACAATCACTTACTATATGTGTTGTAAGATTTGCTAAAAATTTCAGCAACATCTCCTCACACTTCTCCGATATATCAAAAATATTTATTGACGAAGAAATTTTCTTAAACACTTACAAGTAAGTGATTAAGAAAATACTCAAAATCAATAAAGGTATATCAGAGAAGAGTGAGAAGACGCAACCGAAATTCTCAACAAATCATACAAACACATATAGTAAATGACTGCCTAAGTGCGATCAAACATTCACAGACTGTCCAAACGGGACAAATCAAGACTTTGGGGTAGATATATACATTCTCGTAAAAAAAATGAGAACATACACATTAATCTCAAAGTCTTGAACGGGAAGGTTCATTGACACGGTTTTAACACGCTCTCCTGAGGTGCGTGTAATGTTAGGTCACATCCACGCACCTCAGTTCACATATAACATAAAATTAAATAACATCTCACTTATCATTATGCATATATCGAATTAAATAACATCTAATTTAAAAAAAATATTCAAATGAAAAACATCAAAGCTAAATAATGTAAAGCAGCAAGAAGGCCAATATTAGGTATTTGGACTGGCAGAGCTGACTGGACTGAGTACAGGGTTAGCTGACATTGGACTGAGTTGGCAAGATGAGTACAGGGTTATTGGGGGTGACAAATAGGTTATGAAGGGTTACAAATGACTTGCCAGGGGTAACAAATGGGTTATAAAGGGGACAAATGGGTTATTAGGGGTGACAATTAGGTTATGAAGGGTGACAAATGACTTGCCAGGGGTAACAAATGGGTTATAAATGGGACAAATGGGTTATTAGGGGTGACAAATAGGTTATGAAGGGTGACAAATGACTTGCAATGGGTAACAAATTAATGACTTGCCCGTCTCTTCCCACCGACCCCCACCCCTCACCGGAGTCTCTCCAGTGATCTTGTAGCCCCACCCCCACCCTCAGGCCAGAAGTCCTCCCAACCCCTCCCTACCCCCTTTCCCCCTCTAGCGAGCTCCGGCAAGCTCGCGGCCCCCCACCCTCCCAGCCTTCCAGCGATCAGTCCTGGACCCGCCTGAACTCTCCCCACCCCAGACCCCCTGCTGGATCCCCCATCTCTGAACCCCCCCCCCCCCCACTCCCAGAGTAGCCCCCCCCCCCCCTCGGACCTGCCTGAACCCTCCTCCCCCGGACTCACCCCCCCACCCTCCTAGCCAGCAACCCCCACCCCGAACCCCTGGCCGGAGCCCCCCTCCCTGAAATCCCCACTCCCAGAGTAGTCCCCCACCCACCTGAACCCTCCTTCGGACCCCCCCACTAGAACCCCCCCACCCTCCTAGCCCGCAAACCCCACCCTGGACCGGACCCCCTCTCGGAGCCCCCCTCCCTGAACCCCCCACTCCTGGAGCACCCCCACCGACCCTCCTAAACCCTCCTCCCTCAAAACCACCTGCTGGAACCCCTCCCCCTCCCAGACCGACTCCCCCCCCACTCTCCCCACCCCCTAATGATCCCCAACCTCAAAAAAAAAATAACAACAACAACAAAGTGTGAGAGGGAGAGGGAGGGGGGCTTACCGGACCGGAGAGGATGGCGAGCGAGGACGGCGACGGCGAGGACGGCACCGGCGGTCTCTCGGCAGGGAGACAGTGGAAAGAGAGAGTGGGGGGAGAACCGGCGAAGTGTAAAGAGAGTGAGAGGGAGATCGGGGGGGAGGGTTTGATAGTGGCGGGAAGATAAATTTATTTCCGACGGAACTCTTTTCTGTCGGAAAGCCGTAAAGGTGACAAATAACGAACAATGGAGACAAATAACGAATAAGGGTGACAAACAGTGAATAAGGGTGAAAAATAGATTCCGACGATTTTTCCGATGGAACACTAATCCGTCGTAAAGTTATAAGGGAGAAATATTGATACATAACATATTATCGCCGTACTTACCACCGGAACTCTTTTCCGTCGAAAAACTGTAAAGGTGACAAATAACGAACAATGGTGACACATAACAAACAAGGGTGACAAAGAGCGAATAAGCATGAAAAATAGATTCCGACGGTTTTTCCGATGGATCATTAATCTGTTGGAAAGTTATAAGGGAGAAATATCGATACATAACGTATTACCGACGGACTTACCTACGGAAAACTTTTCCGTCGAAAAACTGTAAATGTGACAAATAATGAACAATGGTGACAAATAACGAACAAGGGTGACAAACAGTGAATAAGGGTGAAAAATAGATTCCGACGGTTTTTTCGACGGAACATTAATCCGTCGGAAAGTTATAAGGGAGAAATATCAATACATAATGTATTACCGGCGGACTTACTGACGGAACTCTTTCCGTCGAAAAATTGTAATGGTGACAAATAACAAACAATGGTGATAAATAACGAACAAGGATGACAAACAGTGAATAAGGGTGAAAAATAAATTCCGACGATTTTTTCGACTGAACATTAATCCGTCAGAAAGTTATAAGGGAGAAATATCGATACGTAACGTATTACCGACGGACTTACTGACGGAACTCTTTTCCATCAGAAAATTATAAAGGTGACAAATAACGAACAATGGTGACAAATAACGAATAAGGTGCAAAATAGATTCCGACGGTGTTTCCGACGGAAAATTAATCGTTCGGAAAGTTGAAAAGATTCAAATATCGAAAAATAGCTTACCAGATAGACAAATTGTATTTCCGACAGAAGTATGATGTCAGAAATGTAGTCTGAAGTTCCGACGATTTTTCGACGGTATTTTTTTTCGTCGAAAACTTACCACCATTCATACGGAAATGTTCCGACTAAAATATTCCGTCTGAGTATCCATAGGAAATACAGATAGAGTTTCCGACATATATTTATCTGTCGGAAATACCGATGCAATTTTCGACGGAAATTAGTCCGTCTAAAATTACGACTTCCATTCCGACGGAAATAAATATGTCGGAAAATCCCGTCTCTAATACCGCTTTTTCTTGTGGTGGTTGGGCATTCATGTAGGTTGGCAGCCGACTCCACCAGAGTTCATCGCTGCTGCTCATGCTTCTCCGCCTTGGCCAGAGCTTGCCACCACCTCCAAAGCCACCACTATGATTCTCCCTCCTAGCTACGATTGGCTGTGGGTGGAAGGAGAGGGGAGGACGATAGATATGGTGGAGGTGGAGGGAGAGAGATCAAGAGAGGGTGAGGGTAATAGGAAGAGGAGAGAGTTGAGAGAATGGGGAAAGAGGAGTGGGCCTCCCCCTTAACTGTCGGTGGAAGGAGTCATCTATTTGATATTTTTTTTTACAAAATTAAAACTGCTTGTAATGTCTGGACTATTTACAGTATATTTTAACATGTAGAAATATTATTTCATCAATGTAAAGTATGTATGAATTATTATTATTTTTATTTTACCTCATGATAGTGTCCATGAGTCCATTAGTACTAGACGAGCTAAAAGTTTCACCCCAAGACTTGTTTCTTAGTTAATATCTCACATCTGAAACCCCGTGTGGCTACTGGTTGATGCAATTAAGGCAAGTCTAATCCTTTAACTGGATCTCCTACTTGAAATAAAAGTACATACCTTTCGGCTTTACAGAATTAATGTACCAATTAATTATTTGTGATCGGCCGATCGGTGAGATATTATTCCTATGTTTAATTACATATTGATGCCGACAGCCCAGTCATTGGGTTCAAGAAAATATATAATATAAATCAAACACCATTAATTTGTTACTGGCGCCCTAAGCTTAAAAACTAACACAATTATTAGCCCAAATAATTTGGTCTACTAAACGTAATTGATGGTGAAGTCGCGCGAAGTAAAAGACATGCTCTGCTAACACAAACCATCAGTAAAATTCTTGGCACAACTATCAACATTGTCAATCCAGAAATGAATACAAGAAAACAAATGATCTACACAGCTTGGGCAAATCGAGTTAGAAGTTACATCATATATCACAAACAATATTAATTAACCACCACTAACAGTAACTGTAATAGAATTTACAAGCATCAATTCAAGGCATGACTCATCAGGTTCCTTGCTCCACCATATTTACAAGCAATTCCACTATTTCAGCTGGTACTCCCGGAAGATGCGCGTCTCTACCAATGGAGAAGATAGAACTTCAATGTACTCATATGATCAGTTCATTCAAAGGAGTACTGATGATAGACCATATAATTAAGATAGAACTGCATCCCAGGAATTGAAGATGCAAACGCCACTATATATATATAGCTTTCGATCGATCGGTCTGCAAATTTAAGCACCAGTTCCCAAGCGACACAACATGCAGTTTGAACAATACATTGCACATATTTAGAACTAAAGACCCTCACTTAACAAGTGTTGTACGTACGTAGCTCCTCACGTCAAAGTCATATCGATCAGCAGCCACATGCAATTTCGTTGCCACAAACCATTCCCGCGCCCCCGACCTGCTGGGCTGGTGGAATTCTTCCTTCTGAGCATCCCTACTCTCGACGACAAGTGCGATCTTCAAACTCTTCACCAACTTGCTCTCTACTCTCTCCTGGGTGCTTCATATCTCCTACGTCCACTGTCTCTGCCGATTCTTTTGATGATTCCCCATTAAGTTAGAAAAGAAACACACATATATGCCAAGGTTATTAGCAACTTTGCTATTAAAGTGGTTACTAGCTAATAGTTAATTAAGGAAAGAGGAGATACAATTAATTAAAGAAGTACCTCTGATTGCAAGTTCCTATGGCCTTGCATGTCTCCTTGGCATTGTATTGAACCATTTAAGATCCAATCCTGCACCCTGTCAAATAAGTTAAAGAACAGCATGCATGAGCTTACTGTTACGTTTCAGAACCATATATATATATATATAGTCATCCAGAAGGATTGGTTGAACTCCACTTGAACTAATCAAGGTTTGAAGAAATATTTCATGTGCGACAGTTATTAAAGTTTTCCACATTTCATGCATGCATGGAATAAAGTGGGCCTCGATCACACGCTTTTAAGTTTCCTTTTCATATATAGGTTCCTACTACTCTTATATATGATTAACTAAACTTATTTTAACCATCAAAACATGCTGGGCACGTACGACCTTATGATTCAGAAAAGTGAGAAACTAAAAACACTTCCTACTATTTAATAGCAAGCTAGTGATCTAGTAAATGATTTTGGATATATATGAATTCTAACTCTTTAAGCATTTAATTGTAGCAAATGATGCAACCAAGGAAAGAATAAATAATGTACGTACCTTCTCGTTTACAGCTTCGACGCCCCATATCCCTTCCCGGAACCCAGGAACGAGCGGATGGAAGGAGAAGATGGTGCCCACATAATTCCCTATACCAACCATTCCCAGAGGATCAGCCATCACTAGCTAGTTCAGGCTTGTTTTCTGAACTAGCACTAGAAAACATTAGCTCAAACGTATTTTGTAAGATGCAAATTTTGGAAGGAGATAAGACATTTAGAGACGTGCATGAGTGATATCACATAATCTACATATCTAGAGCATTCGCACTGAAATGAACCTTTCCAAAGAAGGGCAGTGCGTAAGAACATCCGTATAGAGCGTTTTATATATAGGAGGAGATCCCTACGGAAGAGATCCATGGCATTTATATCAAATAAATGCCATGGATCTCTTCTCTGTGCGTAGATCTCCTATATATATATAATTAAGATTAAGATTTCATATATAGGATTGCCAAATAAATGCCATGGATCTCTTCTATTAAGACATGCTCCTCTAAAAGATTTCCCTTTAATGTTTAATCAATGCCGTAGATCTCTTCTACTAATTAATAAGAAAGTGAGGTAATATATATGAAAATATGATGACAAAGTGAAGTAATAACAGTAGACATACATACATATATATATATATATATATATATATATATATATATGAAAGTGGGGGATGTATATCCTGAACACAAAAGAAATCTATCTGAAATAGATCATCCATGTGTCCGAAAAAATTAGAGCCGTACCGAATTGTAAGTTCCTAATTAAATATCTTAGAATTCTCCTTGTGAGTGTTTACTTAGCTCGGAGATCAGTGCAATTGTGACTTTCAAGTGCGTGTTAGATATCATCACTTTTCTTCAATCCTTATATTTAAATGAGACAATTCAAGATACAAAAAAGGATTCATGTCATATATACATTTAGGGGAAGGGAAAAAAGGGTTGTTTACATTACCTATGACCTCTAATTAGTATAAGACATAATGAAGAGACTATTATACAACTATTACTACATCTTAGAAATCTAAAATAATAAATAGTACACGTACAATGTAGTTCTTCCATCCCCCTTATTTTTATCTCTAGCATTGGGAAAGTATATATATATCTCGACGATACTGCCTGTCATTTGAACTACACTCCACTTTCAGAAGTGTAACTACCCCTAGATCCTCAGTTTCAGTAAGCTCTGCATGGCTCGGATCTTGACCGATTGCCTTTGGGGCCTAAAGCCAAACAAAGAAGAAATTAACATAAATGCAAAATTGAAACGATTGAAATTAAATTGGAAATGAAGGAGGAAAATAGAGTCTACAGTCCGAGTACAACAGTCCCAAGTGTAGTCCACAAATAAAGTACAAGTCCAAGGAAAAGAGTACTACAAATACGCAGGGCATAACCCCGGTTCTGGCTAGCTAGTTGGCAAAAGCTATATATGCTCCGCGAGCCATCACGAGCTCCGATTGCTGCAGCTGCGAGCTCTCATTCGGAAAATATAAGGGTGAACCTCACAAGTCATCGACTAATTATGATCGAAGAGGATCCCATGATTCGCCATTAAAACATACACAGCCCTTGGTAGGAAAGAATAATAATAGCAACACAATATATATGAAGAAAATAAAGTGCAACTTTAGCATGATATTATTATATTAGATTAGATGCGATAAAGGAAACTACAGTAGGAAGCAACCAATTAGTAAATAAATGCATGTAAGACACACATGACAGTAACACGCACAATGAGGCCACTACTTGTAGCAAACCATAGACTTGTTATAGAACTTGGACAATGATCGGGGTCAATCTGAATGCTACCCAACACAAGAATATTAGGGCGCGTTTGAGAAGGACGTAGGAGAGAGATTTTGAGCTCTCTAATTATTGGAATCCCTCCTCTTCCAAAATTTTTTTCAAATGTCCCATCAACTTTTACTTTATGGTGGATTTCGAGATTTAGAGAGAGATAGGGAAAAAAGGGAATTGAATTGGAAAATCTCTAAAAAACTACTTAAAATGTTTCTTCTCTCTCTAAGGGATTTTGAAAAAATCTCTCCACCCTCAATCTGTTCCAAACGTGCCCTTAGTCACGCCAGTGGATAGAAACACACGGTCCTACCCACTCCCTACCGTCCGAGTGATAGGGATGAACTCCCACTGGAATACCACCACACCATAGCAACAACCGCCACCAACCCCCTAGTTAGGTTCACCCATTGGTGTCTTATATATATACTTCCTGATCCGTAACTGTGAAGGTCCAAAATTGTATAGAGTGCGGCATGAGGAAGGACTACTTAAGTTTTCTGATCTCTCTACCATCCCTGTAATACTTTAGAACTACATAAAACATGATAAGTGAGTAAGGACTACTTAAATCTTGTAATCTCTCTATCATAATAGCTAGCTACACCCTTAGTCATGTATGCACATAAGTGGTCTCATTACCACTACCCTGTACAACTAGTTTTTCACCAACCTATACTCAAACACAGACACTCTAGGGACCCTAGGAACCGACACAACCACTCATGTATGCAGGCTAAATGTTAGAAACCGGAGTACCTGTAGAGATGGACAAACAATAGAGGAGGAAGAAAGAAGGGTGAAGAGAAGATCAAACCACAAGAACACTGGGATTTACGTGGTTCGGAGGCGATGTGCCTTCTTACATCCACGGCCGCACTGAGATCTCTTATTTCGCACACAGTCACGATTACAAGAGATGCTGCCTTTATATATAAGGAGCCTAGGGCAACCCTCCTGGGTGAAATTACAATAATACCCCCCAAAAGGAGCGAAAGGACAGGGGGGAGCCTACCAATATCCGGATCAGACTCCACACTCCTCTAACAGCTAAACACACCCATTTCATCTAGCACCTTCTCACAGAAATCCCTTGGAGCAAACCATGAAAATCTAAAATGCATCCTTCACCCTGGATGTCTTTAACCAAAACATGTCCACTCAACGAGATACATACACCTCTGAACGTTAAAAACTACAAAAAGCCATCAAAATGCATCCTGACTTACGAGATGCCTTCTCCCTTTATGCATCTTCACCCAAATGCCTTCTCAGAGTTTCACCTAATAGAGCCTAGTTCCGTTAGGCCCCAAATCACCACCCCCAAATTGCCTTGGACACACACACACACACGGAAGCATGGATTTGTCCTCCTAAAGCATGGGACTATGGGAAAGCATGGATCTACCCTCCTAAAGCATGGGACTATGGGAAACATGAATCTAGGATTGGAATGAAGGGTCATCACCCAGCCTTCTCTTGAATATGCCACTACCTCAAAGAGGCCATCATGTTAGTTGTCTGCCTTTTCCTCACCTCCACCACCCCTAGAGATCAGGCTCATCACTACCCTTATTGTCACCACCCTCTCTATATATTGCGTCGCCCTCCAAGCTGCCGTCAGCTACTAGTGGAAGGAGAAGAGGATGAGGGAGGTGGAAGTGGAGGGAGAGAGAAGGTGAGAGTAAGTGAGAGAGACCGAGAGAGAGTGGGGTGAGGAAAGAACCCCCTTAAGGTATTCCCCTCCCAGCGAGCTCTCATGAACTCTATTTGTGAGCAGGCACCCATAACTTTCTCAAAATATTTCGAGAATTTTACTTCACACCAACCGAAAGATAAAATACGGCATAATGTCGAAACCGTCGTTCCACAGAGTATCTCCGCGATTTAGGGTCTATTGACCTGACCCCATATCATTGCAAGGGATGTTGCAGCAAGGGAAATTAATGGAAAAATACATAAGCATACATGTCGAAGTGACCGAATAGTTGTGTATCACACGGCCCGGACAGATGTAAAAACTTCCCCCCTGGCGAACGACACACAAAGAGATGACAAACAAACAAGCCTCCGCTCCCGCATGGTTCTCCACCAACGCGATGCTGCTACGCGGCAGAAAATGAGCGTCAGAAGGTAATAAATGCAGGGCAGCATCTTCTCCTCCACCCAGGGCGACGAAAAATTACAGAAGACGTGCAAAAAGGGGCCAAAAACCCGCCCCGGGGGTCAAATGACCCCGCTGGGACCCTAGCGGGCTCGACCGACCCTGGGCGGGGTCATGTCACCCCGCTGGGACCCCAACAGGGTCAAACGACCTTGGGGGGGTTGATCCCGCTGGACCCCAGCGGGGTCATTTGACCCCAATGGGTCCCGCCTATGGATTAAAATGACCCCTCTGAGCCCGTGTTCCCAAAAAACAAAGGAGGAAAAAAAGGTGGGCCACCCCACCTGGTCAAAATTGGGGATAAAACTCATTCCTTTTGTCAAAATTGAGGTAAATCCTCACGTTTTTGACAACCTGGGTCCTCCCACTTCTATAGATAGCCCTCTGGGCCGAGGAGGATGGACATACAGACACAAGCGCGTAGAGACACATGGACATATGAAGAAGAGGACACGCGACATAGTTTGTTCGTTTGTGAAAAGACCCATCAAGGGTATGATTTATAAATATCCTGAGTCTTGCGTTTATACCCTTGGAGACTATGTATGTAATTTGTAATGCATTCTGGATGGCCAAACCATGTAATTCCTTCATATAATTAGGAATTGCGAAAATGCCACTCTGGGAATTGCAAGAAAAACCAAAGTCATGTAACTGCGGTCCTATCTTGCGACTTTTTGTAATGGTGGCTATGCCCTCATGTCCCACGTTAGCGCGGAGACCCTTTATATATAGTTGACAATTCACCGACAACCCTTGTGCTTACATGAAACATCAGCGCACTCAGTTGCCTTCCCTCATGTGTGTCGAGGAAAAGTGTGAATAGACCCTGACTTTCAGAAAACTATGCATATGTCCTTCGTTTTGAGTTTCAACACATGCACTCCTTCTCTTAAGCCCGCTATTGTTTAGGGTCTTTGCTGGCTCAGTTTTGCACTTAGGTGCTAACCTAAACCTAAATCCTAAAATACCAAAATATCCATATGACTTAGAAATGACCTCAAAACTTGCAAAACCTCTCGGAAACTGTCTCAGCGCCCTTGAAAGCTGGAGATCATACCACAATCTCACTCCAACCTGGGAATTCCAGGAATACCTCTGGATTGGTAAAATTACCAGAACACCCTTAGAGCCCGTAAAAATGACCAAACTTTCCCTGGGATCTAGAAACCATTAGGATGCCCTAATGTATCTTCGGCCTCCCGCAAATCATACTTATGTCTTTAAACTTTAGTGTTTCGCCAATGGCTTCAGTTGAAATCCTAATTCTTTCAATAGTGAGTTCATTGTTGGTATGCATAGGGAGAAGTGCATTACGAGCCATACAAGCTAATATGCCCTTGGCCTCAGAACCCATAAGGGATTTTAGGACTTTCTTTGACAATTAAATAAGGGTGTTTGGACATTATATCGATGTAAATCAATACTAACTACGGTCAGTGGGGAAAGGTCTAGCACTCGAACTCAAATCGTCTGATATGATGTGCACCCACGGAATGAACCAGGCACATGCTATATATGCAGTCCCTCAATGTGCATCGTTTCATAAATTTCCCTTTTCTTTTACAAGACTTAATAAGAAAATTATGAAACCAAAATTCTTTTCAAAAAAAAAAGAAAAGACATTTTGTGATGTCCAGCAACAACATCGGCTTCGATCCTCCAGTCAGCGGAGATTGACCCTTCATTATTATTATTTTAAAATAAATAATTTGTTAGCATGAAAAGGAAAATAATAATTTTGTAATCGCGCGTGAATTGTCCGTGAACATTAATCAATAATACACATGAACAGTAGTAAACAATGTACACATGAACAGTAATAAACAATAAGCATAAATTGTGATGTTTTCTTACAAATAACATTCAATTCTCAAGTACATTTGGAATAAACAGAAATATATATATATATATATATATATATATATATATATATATATATATATATTAATGAATAGTATGGCTACAGTAATAGCCGGGAATTGGGAAGAATGACTTTGCGTGAACGGTACCATTAGTGAACAGTTTCATTCTCTTTTAAATGGAAAAATCAAATATTCTAGACACATTGCACTGATACCACATATAAGGATTCCTTAATTTCATGCAATCAACATTTGGGCATGAAATCTAATCTCAAGATCTTAAAATTTTATGATTTTCACACATCATAGGGATGATTAGGAAGCGTACCTTGCTCCATTATAAAATCTCCAAAGCCCTCTTTGGTAGTCGAATAAACACGGGTAACTCTTTTTATTCGCGCTCGAGTGAGTTGTGCGACTTTGGCATCGCGAACAACCCGTTCAACCTCGGCTGGGATAAACTTCGTATTCGGGCGAACATCTCATTCGAGCCTCCCCCCTCGAATGAGTTACGCCATTCGAGCTTGCCCTAACTCCCGCGGCAGCTTTCATCCATACCCCTGGAAAACCACGGCGATCGATCTCCCACGAACGCGGGTGCCTGGTGGCGATCGATGGCTCCTTCATCCTCTTCCCGGTGAGCGGCCCTTGCGAACGCGGGTGCCCAGTGACGATCGACGGCTCCTTCATCTTCTTCCCGGTGAGCGGCCCTTGCGAACGCGGGTGCCCGGTGACGATCGATGGCTCCTTCATCTTCTCCCCAGTGAGCAGTCCTTGCGACGCGGCGGGGATCTCCCTTCCTCCTCCTCCCCGGTGAGCGCAGTCATTATCCTTTTCGTTTCCCCGATCTGGAGCAAAGATCACTGGGGGGGATCCCCTCGCTGCCTGTTTCCCCGAGCCGCTTCCCGCACGGTGATCGATCACCGGGAAAAGGGTACAGTGCTGCTTGCTCCCGAGGGCCGCATGGTGTCCCTGTGTTCCGTCTGGTCCTCTCACTGTCCGAAAGGTTCTACCTGGTCTTCTCAGCACCGATTAACATCGTCTTGTCATCTCTGACTGTTTCAAGCTTTCGTGCGCTCTCCTGTGCTTCCGTTGACTGCTTTCCAGACTCCCAAGGGTCACGGGCCATACTGTGTCTGTAGTTCTGCAGAGCTTTCTTTACACATTGCAGGCTTCTTGTCTATAAAAACGGGTGCCCTCTGCTTCCTCCTCTGCATCAGTTTCCAGCAGGACTTCAACTTTCACCACGGAGGTCCTTTCTTCTTCCTCTTCTAACTCTCCGCCTCTCACCAGGTTTGGCGCTTAACTCGATCCCTTTTACATTATCTATCATCGTATGGCCACATTTGTATGATGGTCGGATCTTATTTGTTGTATTTTGTTCACATGCATTTGGTCTTGCATGATGAGTTCCAAGGACGGAGGGGAAAGGGGAAACCGATGATGCATGTTTTTGCTTTTCCTGTTATTTGTTTTCAGTCCTTATATCGGTTCTGTTTTGGTGTATACATTGTGTATCCTCCTTTGGGTGGATTTCTTTTGAGGGTCAGATCTTATTGTCGTATTTTACTCATTTGTATTTGGTCTTGCTTGATGGGATCCAAGTATGCTGCGAGATGGGAAACTGATGACTCCTGTTTTTTTATTTTTGGTTTCTGTTTTGCACCCTTTAGCGGTTCTGCAACTGTTGTGCTCTGTTTACATTCTAGGCATGGTTCTACATACACGTGAAGTTCATCATGTATTGGTTTGATATATAATGATGCAATGCTATACAATCTGCATTACAGAAATAATTTGTCTCTCACTTTCATCATGTATTGGTTGTATTGGATCTGTTTTGCCACATTCTATAATCTGCATGTCACTTTAGGCATCCTACAATTTATATTGACTGTCACTTTATATCATGGATACTTACTTATTATTTGCCTTTTGGACATGGCATTCACAATAATAATTTGTCAACGGGGAGGAAGCGTAAACGCTTGCCAATGTCTGCAACAGGTACATGTCTCATTCTTATATATACCTGAACTATGTTGACACACTGCCTTGTTTAGAGTAGTTAGGAGTTGGCTTGTGTGCTTCAACTGTAACAGATAATTTGCAGTCTAAGTATTGATTAAGAAGAAGACCTATTTTTCTCTCCATTTCTCCATATAAGAAGAATGTTGTGATTCATCATATTTTTCATGCATGTTTGAAAGCTATTGTCCAAGACCTGCTTGTTCCTGTTGTTTTATCTCCTTGCTTCTTTAAACCAAGCTGGGATTTTTCTTTTCCTTGTCATTTCACTTTGTTCTTTTTTTCGTCTTCCTGGTCTTGCTTTTAAATGGATATTCCTGACCTTAGCAACAGCAGATACATGTTTTACTGGATAGCCAACAGAACTTAGATCCTTTTGTTGTAGTTAATTTATTCACATCTGTGGCTTTGAAAAACCAAAATGAGTGATCATATTATCATTTTAGTGTACTGCATGGGACTACCATTTTAGTGTACTGCAATGTGTTCTAGTTAAGGTGTTGAACATTTCCCTAACTCAAGTGGCTAAATGCTAGGTAAATAGTTGAACTTTTGTCTAACTGAAGTGGCCCAAGTGTTCTTCCCTTTATTGTTATTCTGATTATATATTATCTTCCCATTTATTTAAAGGGCCATCACATAACGCTCGAAAAGGAAAGAGCCGTGCACCTAATTGGTCCGACATCCAGGATGGGAAGTTGTTAGAGTTATTAAGGGATCATTATGACAAAAACAACATATCAGATGGGACGTTCAAGCCACATGTATGGAATGAGTGTGTTCCCATATTTAATGCAAGGACTGGCCTGGATCATGGTAGGGAACAATTATACAATCGCTGGAAAACGTTGAAAAAAATATACACTTTATATGCCCAATTGATGCGGAAAAGTGGGTGGGGCTGGGATCCATTGACTAGCATGTTTGTGCCTGGATATGAAGGAGCCTGGGAGGAGTTAATTGAGGTAATTAATCTCAATATTTGGTCCAACTGATCGCTCATTTTGCACACCATTAACTCATCTTCTAAGCTATCTTGTCTCCCATTATTATCAGATATCTCCCGAATATAGGGTCATAAAGGGCAAGGCATTCAAATTCTTCAAAGACATGGAATACTTATGCTCCAATAGTACCAGTACAGGAGTACATGCAGAAGGATCCCAGCAGCCTGTGAGTTCCCAATCCTCCATTCAAGAATATCTAAATGCTCTAGCAGGGGGTGGTGGGATAGAGAACCTTCATTTCAGCGGTGATCCCTCCCTTGATTTCTCAGTGTATGGAAGTATGACTCCTAACGTACCACTTCCATCGGAGACACCACCACTGGCTTCGAACACTGAAGGTTCTTCCATTGTACGCAAGCGACTTTCCATGGGTGGCTTAAAACCACGTCCAAAGAGGATTGGGGATGATTGTGTTAGGGATTTCACTTCTGTCGCTTGTGACAAACTTGACTTAGTGAAGATGTTGCAGAAGAATCAGGGAGGAAGTGAAAGCGAAGTGAAGGAGGGAGATACGATTCCCACCCCCCAGGAGTACTGCATTGCAGCATTAAAGGCGCTCCCTTGACTGCCTCGTCAAACGGACGTTGTGGCATTGGATCTATTTAAAGATCCATCCAATAGGTCTCTGTTTATGATATTGAATGAGGAAGATAAGGTGGATTGGGTAGTCTATCATACAGCTTGACCACAACACATTGGGTTTTTACGATGGGAACACTTTTTGTCTGGTTGGTTATGCTGTGTAATGAACAATTTGAACCTCTTTGTCATGTACTTTATTTTATGTATGAACGGTGTGTTATGTTATGTAATGTACTCGGTCCCTTTGCTATGAACTTTTTTTATGAACTATCTTATTCGCCATTGACTTAAGTATGATTGTCCTTCCTGTGTAATGTATATGCAGGGCATTGGAAAGAAATAGGGATGGGGAAGTATAGTTGTTATGTTGTATGAGTGGGGCGTCATCCGGGCATATATCTGACATGGCCGGAATGTCATGCTGAAGTACAAGGGTTCCCGGGGGCTCGCTATAAAGGATTTCAGTCTCTCGAGGAAGCCCAACATGCGTATAATGCATATTTTGCATTTTTGGGGAGGTCATCTAACATGTCAACGATTGTGCATCGACCCCAAGTCCTAACTATGGCTGAACCATTGACTGTAGAGGCTAGATCAACTACGCACAAGAGCATGGGTCCTTCCTCGATGTCATTGCTCATCATCGGTCTCATGAGCCTACTTGTGTTATTGTTGTTCTTTATACTTATCAGTGTTTTTATTATTATTATTATGCATCGTTAGTTGAGTGAACTTAGTAGGTGGAATGTAACAGTTTTATCCCTTCAACTTGTGTAAGTCAACGAGAGTTGTAATCTCCATATTATGCATGTATTGTTTTAGACGCTTGAACAATGTATCACATGATGTTGTGCTTGAATGTTGTAGAATTTAATGCCCTACTTTTGAAGTATCTTCAAGAGGATGATGAAATGTTCAATGCAATTGAGGAGGCGATATGGGACCAAATTGAAGAAGAAAATGCACCGGTGATTCCTAGGCGTCCAATGCACACCTCGACACACACTGGCCACGCATGGATTCATGATATTCTCAACGGCCATGAAGTTAGGTGTTACAGTGTGTTTAGGTTACATCCCACAATGTTCTTCAGATTGAGAGACTTGTTAGTGAGTAGAGGTTTGATATCTGACTCACGCTATGTTACGGCAAATGAGCAACTCGCTATGTTCTTATATGTTGTTGAGCATGGTGTCTCAACCGGTGCATTATGTGAGCATTTTCACCACTCTTCTCAAACAATTACTCACTATGTTAATCATCTTGCACTTGCATTGGCTTCGTTGAAGACTGAATTCATCTAGCTCCCAACACACACAAACGAATGCCATCCCCACATACGTGACAAGGATATTTTCTATCCGTTCTTTAAGGTATGGTGTATGTTATGCATGTGTAATTGTGCCATCCATCTTGACAAATCTAACATTCCTTTTCGCATTATAGGATGCATTGGGTGCAATCGATGGGACTCATATTCCTGCAAATGTGTCGCTCCACGACCAACCTCGCTTCCGCAATCGAAAACAGTGCATTACCCAAAATGTGATGGCAGTGGTGTCGTTTGACATGCTTTTTCAATATGTTTGTGTTGGGTATGAGGGCTCTGCTTCGGACATGAAGGTCCTCAGGTTGAACATAGATGAGGGAGGCTTCACCATGCCCCGTGGTAAATATTATGTAGTGGATGCTGGATATGCGAACACAGCATCTTTCTTAGCCCCCTATCAAGGTCACAGGTATCACATCTCTGAATTTCGGCGTAGAGGAAGAATGTCATATTCAAACAATAAGGAGAAATACAATCACCGACATGCTCAACTCCGAAATATTGTGGAACGAACCTTTGGTGTACTGAAGATGAGATTTCATACACTGCGAGAGGGGAATTGTTACCCATGGCCAATTCAATGCAAGATTGTACTAGCTTGTTGTGTAATTCAGAATTTTATTCGTCGTGAGCAAGGGTACGATTGGTACTTCAATAGGGTGACAGATAATGATGCCACCATTGAAGATGCGGGTGACGTTGAGGTCCCAGATGATGTACTTCTAAGTCGAAGGGATGATACAGCTGGGGAGCAACGTAGAACCTAGATTGCTGATGCACTTTGGGCTACCAATAGATAGGAGAGTTCAGAATTTTCAGGAATGAAAGCGTTCACAAACATATGAAACTAGTCTATTTTAATTTCCTTGTTGTGTATTTTAGAGAGACCTTTTATGTTCCTTGCTTTTAATGTATGCAACATTATGCTATTTCATTTGCTATGTACACTCATGTTTTATGTTATGATTTATGCATGTAACTTGGTTCTGCAACTGAGGAGAAGGTAACCTATCAGCTGGATATGTCTGCTTGGTATCAGTTTTATGTTCCATGAGTAATTCTTAATATGTACGCAGGCCCTTGACCTTTATTCATTTAATTTTGATCTGATAATTTCAAGATTTGACAGTTGCTCCTTCGGTTGTGGTTCCATGAGTATATCTGAGACATCTTGTTTATGTATAATGTATGTTAACATCTATGTTCTATCCTAATTTATGTAATGTATGGATTTCAATTTGCAGGCCCTTGATACATGCAGCACGGCAGTTGTTTCACCCATATGTTATGTGATGTTGACTTACCATTTTTCTAGGGGGATGGGCAATGATGCAAAACCTGATGTCTGATAATTATCCCGACAAGAGTGAATGCATATGTGCCATTGTAACATAGTGAATATCATTATACAACTGTGGAGATTCTTAGGAGCATATATGTTGTATGGGTATGAACTATGAGGGCTGGCTTATGCCCCACTCTTGTCAATGGTATGATTGTGAAGGCTAGTCTGAGCCCAATAATGCACAAAAGGAGAAATAGAATACAAAAGGCCAACCTCGTCAAGATTATGGTATAGACTGCATGTACAGGGTAACAAGCTTTGGCCGTGTTATGGTTTTGTCAGACATTGATGTATGATGAACATGGAGTAAGATTAGTCAAACCCAGGATATCAGTGAATTGTCATCATGGGAAATGCCACTGTCGGAAGCTCTAGGTCTAGAGATATCATCACTGGGTTGGCTGGTCTGAAGCAGGACCATATTGACAAGGAAATTATGCTGGCTAGCTTGATTAATATATTTTTCAGGATCGACAGTTGTCTTGTCATTTTTCTCCTATACGATTTTCTGTTGAGCATGAATAAGTTACCTAGTTCCTGAAAAAGCATTACTAGAAGTGGGTCCCAACCTTGTGGCTTTGCACACTTTTAAACACACTTTTAAATGTGATTTGGTGTATTACATGCATGCACCGACCGTGTTTGCCACTCATAGTTTGAGGATCACTGAGGTATGAATCTAAATATTGTGTCACTAAGCAATATTGTGTCCTCAATGTGCTCAATCCTTTCTCTACTGACCAGCAGCACATCTATATTTCCGTGTGAGCAGATATCTTTCTTGTTACACAGGGATTATGATGTCTTTCAGAATTGCATGTGTATTCATTAGCTCCTATCTGTGGTGCAGTGGTGCATAATTTTTTGAAATGTAGGTAGTCATTACATTGATCTGATTGCAATACTATGTTTGTACATTGGCAATCTCTGGAAAAACAAATTATCAGGTAAGTAAGCTCTAGGTATTTTCGGGATTTCTGGAATACTGTGTATTTATGGGATCTATCAGAGAGGATGCCAAATTCATTGTAATGCAAGTTTGTGACCTCCAGGTATTTTCGTGCACTGATTTTCATGTATTTTTGTACACTAAGTTGATGACTCTAGTTAATTTTTTTGTTGCAGGCATGAGACCCGCAAGGAAAAACTGGTTAGGACCTTGGCTTAAGTGTATCAGTTCAGTGGCAGTTGGATGCATTAAAATATAATGACCAACCTCGTCAAGATTATGATATATAAGTTATGTACAGGGTAATAATTTAACCAATATATCAATACCTGCTATGATCTATATTTATTCTCTCCATTCAGGCTTCAGCCATGAGTGACCAGGTATGTGAATATATTATATCCACCCACCGCATCTATCAGGTAACACCATTCATGGTGTTTGTTATCTCATTCTCATGCATCTTCTTAGTTTTTCCATGCTTTCATTTGAAGGTGTCCTGGGCTAAATTCTGTGATGTCTAATTTCTAGGTACATTTGAATTAAGGAAGCTTTCTAAATATATTTCCTTCTTAATTCCCCCAATATTATCCTTGCCAGCTGACTGTCGAGTGTCGACGGTTCTTAGGGGTTCCCTTGTTCTTAGTTGTTATCAGTCTCCCACTGCAAGTCTGTGGAAGTGCAAATTTCAAAATGTAGAATTAAACTTCTTCAGCTATCATAATTCATATGTTCAGCTCAGAGAGGATACCAAACCATTTTCAAGTAAATGTTATTTCCCTTTTCTCAGGTTTGCTGACACCATGATTGGAGTTAGAGATCTCTCTTCACAGTGGGTCGAATCCAAACAGACAGAGTTTTGAAGTTTGAAGCTTCCATTTTACGTAGTAGTGTACTCTTTCTTTTTGGTGTACAATGCTCCATGAGCCAACATGTCTAGTCATCCAAAATGTGAAGTTGATGATTTGGCTTATAACTGAACACACGTGTGTGCATTGGATGGTAGATCATCATACCCATTATGCATTGTATTTGATTTTTTATATGTACTAAACAGCCATTTGTATTGTGCTCCCTTAACCGGGGCAAAGTAATTTTCATGAACAGATACAGGTCGTTTGTTGTCGTTTCAAACATTTGTAAATTTCATTTTAGTATATAATACACCTGAATACAGGTTCTGAAGAATGTTAATGTGGATGTCCCCAAGTGATTGGCTCAATTGTGCTTGCTACCACTTCAAGTCAATTTATTTTGAGTTATATATGTGCAGAGTTTGATTATTGGACAGTTAAAAATGAACAATGGCATGCTATTTGTAATGGGCGGCAGTTCAGTTGAAGGGGTTTATGTTTCTGCAATGAAGAATTATGGTAGGAGAGGGAGGGTTCAAGAGGCCGTCGATATGTTTGAGAGGATAGACTTCTTTTGATGCGATCCGTCAATTATATCTTACAACTCTCTGATGGTCATTTTGGTCGACTGTGGATATTTTGATCAAGCCCACAAGGTCTATCTAAGAATGCTGGATAAAGGGATTGCACCAGAGATGTGTATACATTCTCGATCAGGATCAAGTCATTTTGTAGAACGAACAAGCCTCATGTGGCTCTGAGGCTGCTTAGGGTTATGCCAGAGAGAGGGTACAATCCGAATGCTGTTGTGTATTGTTCTGCTTAGGGAAATAGCATAGAGTCAATCCTACTCATTCTTCCAAAAAAAGGAAAGGGCAATTTAGGTATGTAAAATACTATTTTACTTTATTCCATCAAATTTATCAAACTGTTCAGAATAATGTCTCCTTCTTCCCTTTAACCCGAGCTAGAATAAGAGTCATTTATCAAAGTAGAACAACCCAACCCCATGGATACACTGACCGCCCTTATCCTAACCCAGCTATTCTAACCCGTTACCAAAGCGGGCCCAAAAGATCAAAACGTAGAAGAGATCAAGAATAAGATGAAAAACTGTATTTCTCTCTCCAAACCCCTTCCTTTCTGCACATCTTGTGATGGAGAAGGTGCACACACCGTTTGGGGAGAGAGTACCGATTTCCCTTTTTACGAGAGAGTTGTTCCCTTCCATCAAGAGATGTTTAGTGAGAAATCACCCATCTTTTCATAATAATCCAATAAGATTTTAACATTTTATCTATTAACTCTCAATTTTTATTAATGTCATTATCGACCATAAACTTTTAATGGGATATAAATATTACAACAGAACCCATTCTTATGTGCACCTTGACGAAGTGAATTCTTTCGAGTCCCTTTCGCTAATATGCAAAGATTTCATGATGTTTAATGCTTTCCTTATACCACTCAATCCTAAAATGTTAAGAGGTCAATAGCTTTAACGTACTATCTGAGTTTAAATATTTTGACTGGGATGAAACTCAGAACTACCATTGATCCTACAACCTATTATGGCATCGGCCATACAAGCGACAATCCATAAAAGGGACTACATAGTTTACATTTTATAGGAAGAAGTCCAAACAAGGAGATAATAGTATTTATGATGTACAACCTTGTTTTACACATTGCCAAACTAAAAATAATAATAATATATTGAGGTAACATTGTAAAGTAAATATGGAAGTGTTATAAAATGGCATTTTCCCTTAAGAGTGCAGGAAACACATTGTATATGATATAACCGTCAAATTATTCTTGATCAGATGGCTATATAAAAATGAATCATGAAACCAACACCCCATGCAAATCCAGTCCACTATTCTACCATTGAAGCTTTGTTGCATCTGATGCTATAGTAGGGCTAAGACTCATTGTACTACAGTTCTATCGCATTTTAGTATCATAGTATACGGCTACGTACGCCTCATCATTGCCATAGTCTGATAACAGGGGACCTTATGGGTTGACTATTGACCTTATATTTGCTTTTATTTTGAAAATCAGAAGCATTACATAATGCTGTTGTTGCACCTTGAAGCACCTATAACACTATACATGATAGTTACTAAATCTTGACTAGGTGGCCATATTCACGGAGAGAGAGAGAGAAAAAGAAGGTTGCACGTGTAACTAACGCACCATGTGATTGTAGAGCACCGTTCTCACCACTGTAGTTGCATTACATTCAATACTATATATAGTAGAACTGCAATCCATCGCTACCATTATTTGATGGTAGCTGACCTCTTGTTTTCTTTTCTATCGCAAGGAAGAACTGCTTGATGATTGCTACCAACAACGCTAGAGACTAGCAGGTTATAGGACATACTCCTACGTAAAATAATAGCAATGATGTGATAAACAAGGCATCTTGCATGCACCGGAGGTCAATGTGTATCATTGACTTTCAAACAGACGATTTAGAATACCAAACTAATTGCATCTAGTCATACCTGTTTCTCAGCAATTAAAAGACTTGTCGTATTACCCATATGATCATAATATGGTGTGATGTGCTTAGGTCGCATATATATCTGTTCACCTAGAAAGGTCCATTGAAATGAGATATTATAAATTGATCTTTTTTTCTTGTGTTTGGGGATGTTAGTGGGTAAGATTACCACAAAAGATCTGTGGGCTTGATTGGTTGCCAAAAATGGATGTTAGGTTGTAAAAGGACACCCAAAGATCAAAGCTGACTTGATCGGGCTTGGCCCACAACAGTCTTCTATCATGTTGTTGCCCACTCCATTTAGTTCCCCCACACTTCTTCCTTCTATGGGGTGACATGCTCCCTCTTCTCTTCCTTTTTCTTCCTCCCCCTCCCACCAACACACACAAACCTTTTGTTTTTTCCTACCTACCTTTTAAAGCTATGCAAGGAACTATATGATCTACCACTTTATTCCTCTCTTCTTCCCCCTCTCTCTTCTCTCGTACCCTTCATCCCCTTCCCCCTAGGGTACTTGAGACCCTCTTCAATGAAATCATTTTCTTGTCCCCTTCCCCTTCATCCTCTCTTCTCCCAATTTTGCCTCTTACCCTCTCCTTTTCACCTTCCATTTTTTAAGTTGCACCAAGAAGGGCACCTTTGAATAACAAGCTTCTCACACGGTTGCAAGTCAATGACATGATAGTGGCAAGGTTGGCCAAATCAGATTGTATACTCCTCGATCGATTAGATTTGGCCATCGATTTGACTCACTCTGATGCTTGATTTTTCGTAGGGCTTGGCCTGATTAGATGGATTGGTCTAGGATCATGTTAGCTCGACCGATCTTACACTAGGACCAGTTGATTCATCTTGATCCTAGGCCAGTACTACTTTGTTAAAAATAAGAAGATAATGAAGAAGAAGAACAAGAAGAAGAGGCGGCGACAGTGGTGAAAGAGGAAAAAAACTTACTTACCTACTGTTGTCTCCGTTGTTGCCATGGTTACTACCAACCATCGATGTCACTATGCCACTCGACACCAACATCCCCGATGCCATCACTGGCACCCACCGTTGCCTTCTCCTCCCTCCTCCTTTGTTCTTTTTGCAAGCTGCAAAGAGATGCAACCTATAAAAGGGGAGAGTGGTCTCAAATCCAAAAGACAACGCATGTTAAAAATTTGTAAAAAAACCCTTATAGACTAATACGAATTTATTGTAACCTCTTAAACATGGGGGGGGGGGGGGGGGGGGGAAGGCTTGGCTAGATCAACTCGAGATTAAGCTCAGATAGCCTGATCTAAATTGAAAACATCGATCGGGGGCCCATGATCCTACATACCTTGTTTGTGAAGGTTTACCGTCGAGGTGGGTTTCTTTCCCGGATGGTTTAGGGACTCCGGCGAGGTAGGTCTTCAATATGTGGATCTCACGATCTTCGTGTGTTCTCCGATGGGCATAACCCATCTCACTTTATAGGAGGGTGCTTCACCCCCACCTCCCCTCTGTCCCACTGCTGCAGTGCACCCAGACCAGATCCGGAAATATGGTGAGGTGTCTCCCAACGGGATGTGTCTCCCAACGGGACTGTTGGCCACATACTAACATCTCCCACTTGGCCAACAAACTATTATATCCCCACTATCCGTGGGTGGTATAATATTTCCTTTGAATCACTCCCACTATCCGTGAGTAGTGTTTCCACTCACCATCACTTATATACTCTCATTATCCATGAGTAGTATTTCTGATACGCTCCCACTATCCGTCAGAGGTATCATTCTTCTCATTGTCTCACTATACGTGAATACTTTTTCGATACACTCCCACTATCCGTCAGAGGTATCATTATTTTCATTATCCATGAAAATATTTCTATCTGGCTTATATATTCCTAAGCCCCATTAAGCCAACATGCTTAATGAAATTTTCTGCTGAGATACTTTTCGTCAATGGATCAGCAATCATATCACTTGTGGGAACATAAGTCACTTTTATTTCCCCTTTCTGTATAATATCTCGAATATAGTGATATTATACTTCAATATGTTTTCCTCTTGAACTGTTTGCTCCACTGTTAATCAGGCTAATAGCCGCCTGATTATCACAGTACATCTCAATTAGTCCATCTACCAAGTTGAGATTCAAATCGTTTAAGAATCTTCTGATCCAAACTACATGAGTAGCAGCTGTACTACATGGAACGTACTCAGCTTCTTGTGTGTATCGAGCAACACACCATTGTTTCTTACTTCCCCAAGAAACAGCAACACCACCAAAGATGAACAAATGTCCCGACGTGAACTTTTCGTCATCTTTATCTCCTCCAAAGTCTGCATCCGAATATCCGAGAACCTCAAGCGTATCAGCTTGATAAACAAGACTGTGGTGCAAAGTTCCTCTCAGATATTTCAAAATCCTTTTAACAGCTTCCCAATGTGCTGGACCAGGATTGCTTTGGTATCTACTTACCAAACTGACTGGGTATGCCAAGTCCGGTCTTGTACACATCATTGCATACATCAAGCTTCCGACTGCTTATGCATACGGCACCATAAGCGGCACTTGTCCCTCTCCGGGGCATTGACCCTTACACAACCGTTTCTGATGGACTAACGGTGTAGGTGCCGGATTGCTATTATGCATTCCGAATCTCTGTAGTACAGACCTCAAATATTTTTCCTGATTTATGCTCAACATTCTAGACTTTCTATCCCTTAGGATTTGTACACCAAGAACATAGGATGCCTCACCCATGTCCTTCATCTCAAACTTTCTACTGAGTTCAAATTTAACTTTATTCAATATTTCTATGTCATTACTGGCGAGTAAAATATCGTCCATATATAGGGATAACATGATATACTTACTCCCACTATTCATGACATATACACAGTTATCCAACTTGTTTGAAGCAAACCCTAGTTGGACAACTACTTCGTGGAATTTGAGATACCATTGTCTAGAAGATTGTTTTAAACCATATATTGATTTCTTCAACTTGCATACCTTTTCCTTTTGGCCTTCTACCTGAAATCCATCATGTTGTTGCATATAGATGTCTTCCTTCAACTCTCCGTTAAGGAATGATGTTTTTACATCCATCTGGTGCAGCTCCAGATCAAAATATGTAACAATTGCCAAGATCATTCTTATGGATGCAAACTTAGCCACTGGAGAATAGATTTCTTAAAAATCTATACCTGGTTTCTGCGTAAACCCCTTGGCAACTAACCGGGCCTTATATTTATCAATAGATCCATCAGCTCGAAGCTTTTTCTTGAATACCCATTTGCATCCTATAGCCTTTCGATTCTTTGGAAGATCGCATAATCTCCATACATTGTTCCTTTTCATGGAATCAATTTCTTCATTCATGGCATCTTGCCATAATTCTGTATCATACGATTTTGTCGCATCTATATAATTCATGGGATCTACATAATTTTCAGCTTCCATGTCTATCATCAGACATGAAGGCTCACAGGAATACAAATGATAATCATCCATCCATGCTGGTGGAGTTCTCAATCTTTTGTTACCTATTCCGAGTTGACCAGGCTGCATTTCATTCATAAGTACTGGTTCATTTTCCATATTTTGAGGTTCTTCCTTAATTTCTGAATCATTTCTAAGGACATCATTGTAATAGTCATCATCTATTACAACCAGAGGTTCCTTCTCTTTTTCATGAGATTCATATTCCTCTAGATTTTCTAGAAATGTCGCATCCCTATATTCAATGATCCCTTTTTCTTTATGGAAAAATCTATAACCAGATGATTTCTCACAATACCCTATGAATCTACATTTCAATGTCTTTGAATCCAACTTATCTCTAAGTTGACTCAGAATGAGAACGTGGGCAATAGACCCCCACTTCTTGAGGTGACTCAATTCGGGTTTCCTCCCATTTCATAATTCATAAGGTGTACTCTCTACGGATTTTGTGAGAATTCTGTTTAAGATGTGATTTGCCGTAAGCAATGTCTCTCCCCACAAATTCTTAGGGAGACCTGAATACGATAGCATACATCTAATAGCATTCATCAAAGTTCTATTCTTTCTTTCTGCCACACCATTCTGTTGCGGCGTATATGGCATTGTCACATATCTTTTAATTCCATGTCTTGACAATATAACTAAAATTCCTTTGAGTTATATTCCCCACCTCTATCCGTTCTTAACACCTTAATATTCCTTCCATGTTACCTTTCCACTTCCATTCTATATTTTCGGAAGCAATCAAATACCTCTGATTTTGCAGAAATCAGATAGGCATAGGCAAATCTGGAATAATCATCTATGAAGGTTACGAAATATTCCTTGTTGTTATATGTCTTTATACTTAGGGGGCCACAAATGTCCGAGTGGACCAACCCTAACAATTCGTTTGATCTATGACCTACTGTGAAGGGTTTCTTAGTCATCTTTCCTACTAAGCAATGTTCACAAGGTGTTAGTTCCACCTTTGACAAACCCGGCAGTAGACCCATCTTAATCATTTGTTCCATTTTAGATTTTCCGGGATGTCCCAATCTAAAATGTCATAGATCACATTCTGATAAAGAACACAAGGAATACTCAGAATCTTCAATATTATTATTCTCAGTGTCAATTACAGGGATACAGAATAAATCATGCTCGGGGACAAACCTCCCCATGGCAAGTACTTTCCTATCTTTCCCTATTGACACTCGGTTGTTGTAGAAACGCACTTCCAGGCCATTTTTCATCAAGGCCGGTACAGAGATTAGATTCCGCCAGATTCCAAGTGCATAGAATACATCTTTGAGGACCATGATATTATCCCCAAGATCCAGCCTATATGTACCAACACCTTCTACATCAAAATAGGTGTTGTTACCCATGTAAATCCTCTGTTCTCCCGCCTTTAGCTTATTTAGCATCACCAGCCCCTTTTTCGTCTTTGCAATCTAACGAGTGGCTCCAGAATCGACCCACCATTCATTTGAGTCGGCAATCGCAGCATTGCATTCCGTGACGCCGATGAATTCTCTCTTTCCAGCTCTTCTATTTTTCGGGTGTTTGTTTCCACCCCCATTGCCATGTTTTTGGGGACAATTTGCTATAAAATGGCCAAACTTCCCACATGAGTAGCAAGCACCACAAGGAACCTTCTTTCCTTTGCCTTGGAATTTGTTGCCCTTAAACTTGGGCATTTGCGTTCCGAGTGGACGATTCTGGCCGGTGGACTTTCGGTGTACAGCATTGGCCTCCTGCAAATGCGCTTCTAATTCTTTTCTCCTGGCCATTATGGCATGCTCAATTGCTAACCGAGCTAGCAAATCTGTGACACTTACAATAGAACCACTCATTCTTAAGGTTGTGGCAGCCATGTCTAATGATGCTGGCAAACTATTCAATATAGTCGCCACCTGCATCTTCTCTGGAATTTCGGTTCCAGCGGTCGATAGCTCCTTAGTCATGACAATCATTTTATTTACATGCTCGACAACGCTATCACCTTCCTACATCTTACATGTGTTGTAACGATGCAATAAGAGTTGAGTATTCACCTCTGTTTTGGTGTCATACTTCTATTTGATAGCTCTCCACATTTCATTGGAGGTTTTGTAAGTTTCAAAAAACTTTATTAAATTATCCTCCATGAACATGAGCATTAGGCTTTTAGCCTTTTTGTCATCTATTAACTATTGCTCCCATTTTTTCTTTTCCACTTCCGTGGATGTTTCAATAACTTCTGGAGTATTGGTGTCAATGACATGTTCTATGTTGTCATGGATAAGGGCATATCGGATTTTCCGGTGCCACATGTCATAATTGGTTCCATTAAGTTTGTCTAATTTTGCCAGCTCCGAAGCAACGAGCTTACTGGCCATTATGATTATAATGAATCTGAAAATATGACAGCTTAATTTGATAAGCCTAAACATGATGATAAAAATTAATCTAAAATTTAAGTTGATTAATTCTGTCATTTATTTGTGACGGGTTTTGCAATTTTGTTTAGTCTTGTTTAATTTGTGATAAAAAATAACTAATTGACAAACTAATCAATCGACAAATTACTAAATATGAAAAAAAGGTCATAACAAAAAAATGTTGTATGATGATGCTTTTTTATATAAATATTAAATGACAAGTATCAATATAAATTAATCATGTATCAATCCTTAATAACATAAATAATTATCTATGGATGAAAATATAACTATTTAAAAATTAATCAAACATATATATTTTTTATTTAAACAGATTATCAATGTAACTAATTTCAATCAAGATGTTAACGACAAATTATGTCAAAATATTAACATAGGCATGATACGAAAACACATATTATTTAAACAAGATTAACAGGATATGTTTACAAATGAGATTAATAATAAATGAACGCACGAAATGTTTTAATCAGTATAGATATATTATCGGGCAGAGATTAATAGATTAATTTCAAATTTCATATATATCGTGGAACAACCTACTGCATTTAACGAGACTAACTCTGACTAACTATTTTGGTTGACTATCCAAACTGAGAGTGATAAATTTTAACAGAAGAATAATTAGAATTATTCTCATGTCTGCACTTGACGGGACAAGACAGAAATATGTATAGTATATACAGTGACTAATCAACTAGGGTGACATGTGTAACACAGCATGCAAAAGGTTTAACAATGACAGTGTAAAAATGTTAGCATGCTTTAGATTGCTATTAAATATAAATCTATGTTAACATTCTTTTAACTTTTCAGTGACTGTTTCATTATAGTAGTGCATAAAATTAGTTAAATTTCATTATAATTGACTGAACTCTCAAATCACGTGATAGAGTTCACGTTAATGAATATAAAACAAATCTCTTATCCCCATCCCTCCCTTTTTCTTTATACCAGTGATCATGCGATGGGCAGACTCCGTGTCTTTCACGTGAGTGAAGAGACAACTCTATCTATCCTTTTCGACAGATGGAAGGCTCATCATCCACTTTGTTTTTTTTTGTTTTTTTTTTATGTATGTGGTTCACGTTCACGCGAGCCACAGACCTCTACCCCTCTCTGTGATTAGGCCGAGAACTCACCTTCTTCCTTGCTTACGGCAAAGCGTGGCGAGGGTGGCCGCAGAGCGGGAGCCGCAGCGGCAGCGGCGTGCGAGGGCGATCGAGAGACAACCGCGGCGGGGACGATGGCTGGCGCGGTTGGGGAAGCCGGCGAGACAAGGGGGGTGCAGCGGTAGACGGTCCGGACGGTGCTGTAGGAAGCAGCCGTGGTCGGCGGCAGCACCCTCAGCAGACAGCAGCACCGGTGTTGGCGAGCGGCGCAGTTGACGGGTCTAGTGACCTTGGGGCGCAGCAGCGGCGAGATCTGGGAGATCGGCAGTAGTAGGCGGCAGTCGCGGCGTCGGTGAGCGCAGTGGTGAGGGAGAGGGGGGGCCGCAGCGACGGTGGCGGAGGGAGGCCGCGATCGCTGGCGTGGTGGAGGCCGGCGACGAGGAGGGGGCGGGAGGGATGGCAGCCGCGTGCGCGAGAGGGCGGCAGCAGCAGCGCTGTGAGGTAAGACCGCGGCGGCGACCCGTGCTCTGATACCAGTGAAGGTTTACCGTCGAGGTGGGTTTCTTTCCCGGATGGTTTAGGGACTCCGGCGAGGTAGGTCTTCGATCTGTGGATCTCACGATCTTCGTGTGTTCTCCGATGGGCATAACCCATCTCACTTTATAGGAGGGTGCTTCACCCCCACCTCCCCTCTGTCCCACTGCTACAGTGCATCCAGACCAGATCCGAAAACATGGTGAGGTGTCTCCCAACGGGATGTGTCTCCCAACGGGACTGTTGGCCACATGCTAACAGTTTGCCCACCTACTTATGTAAGGTTACAGTATGATAGTCAATGGTGATGATCATCCCATTCTTTCTTCCCATCTAGTTGCTCTTTACATAAGACTTTTCCAAGCTTGCTAGAAACTAAATTTTTCTCTAATGAAAAGTCAAAAACTATCCTTGCTATAGGTGAAACTCACCTCAAAAAATATTTGGGCCAAGAGTAGGCTTTAGTCCAGGATCTTGAAATTCAAACTATTTACACAACTACATGCCATGTGTACTAGGTAGGATTTTCATATGAATATCCTGATAATTCTCTATGTGAAATATTCTTTGAAATCACAATGTTATCAATCCTGCATAGAAAAAATATCACCACTACTCCTTTTGATGTTATGTATATAGTGGCACAACTATATATATATATATATATATATAAGCTTTAGGTGCACAGTTTTCCTTCGCTTGATGTTTTAGCCTCTCTTTGGTATTGATTTATCCCGGGGTTAGTTCTAAGTTAACTCCGGGATAAGTTTTTTTGTGCTTTGATAAGGAGTTAGTGTTAGTCGAGTTAAGTTAAGGGCTAATCCAGAGATATTCCTGGGTTTTGAAATCCACACCAAAGGGTGGGTTAACCTCCTACCTCAATAAATACTCAATTAAATGTCTCTCTCTCTCTCATAATAAATGCTATTTCTCTCTCTCATTATTACTAGGTTAATCTACTATTTACCGAATCATTCTAGATTAAAATTAGGTTGGCCCACATCCTTACTCCCATATTAACTACCCTCCTACCAAATCAAAAATAGGTTAATTCCAAGTTACTTTAATCAGGTTAACTTAGCTTATCTTTAACCTAACTCCGTACCAAAGTCACCCTTACAGTTCTTATAAGTGGTCTTATTATGTGAACAAACTTTCATTTGGAGTATTCACATAAAAATTTCCAAAAACTAATGTTAATTGCAACAATAATATACATGGTAGTAATACCAGTTGACCTCTCAACTGCTCAAGTACTCCAATGCCAATGCTTCCAAGACGAATTGATTGTAAATGTGTAAAGAAACTCAACAGTATTAATTTTCAACGTTTAATGGAACACAAGATGTGGTAAACTAACATTACCCAATTAATAAGAAAAAATTAAGTGCAACATATTTAAGCAGCGTAAAGCGTACTCTCTTTATGCTCCTCTATTAGAAAAAATGATGTGGGTGGCGGTACAATATAATAAGCAGAACCAGTTTATCACAGTTCAGAAATAAAATGAGATATCACTAATTTTAGGTTAATTCTGTGTTCTACGTACCCATATTTGAAAAAAAGAAGAAGAAATAAATAGCTTGCTTAGAAGACAAGAATTTTTTTTGAGCAAAATACCAAATAAAATAGTGGTTTTTAATATCATATGCATCATATATAGTCCATGTTAATATAAACCTTTAATACGTTAATTTGAAGATATCGTGCATAACTCTCTCTCTCTCTCTCTCTCTCTCTCTCTCTCTCTCTCGCTTTCTCCCCATCTATCTATATATGTGCCACGATCAATTTTGTATATTATGTTTATAGAAGTAGTCTTTCTATTTTTTGGTGGAATAAGATTCATATAATTAATCAACTCCAAGTAATGAGTTAAGACTCTGATGATAAAGATGACGATGACGATGATAAATAATCTTCGTTATATATAACAACGATTTAAGGAAAAGAAGCTTCATTTGGCATCTCATATGAGGCGGTTACACAGAAAACATCAACATTGTAACAGATGAGGGGTTAGAAGGGAGAGTGCTATAGGAGAGATGCTTGCCATGGGAATACTAAGTGGGATCGATGAGGTGACTCAAAGATCATGTTTGGGCGAGGGGATTGATGGTGTAAGATTAACAACTAAGAGAACCCGGACGTAGAAATTACGTGAATGCTAGATAGCTAGTGTTTTAAAGGTTCTTATTCGGATCCAAATTAAATTTAGAGTGAGAAAATCCTCAACAAATAAAGAGAGAAGGTGTCGATAAATTAGATGCAAGATTAAACCCCACCATCTTCCCCCGAGATAGTGTCGAGCTCGAATGGTTACGATATAAACTAATGACATTATATTGAATAGGTGGAATGACCCAACAAGAAAGTCCAGTTTAGAGTATTATTCTGTTAAAGGTCTGAACTCAAATCTTAAACTTTGATATTATGTTCACAGAAGCCTTTACTCTTGTTATGAAGTATCAGATGTGATTAAAAGTACCAGCAGTGATCCTGTGATCAATTTATTCTGGTATTTTTTGATGTATATGGGATCTATCGAGTAAAGTTTTGCGCCATGGTATTATAAGCTATCTATATGACACATAAGAGGTCGAACGTCTCTCTCTCTCTCTCTTTTTCCGTTATCAAGTAATTAAACCTACGACACATATAGAAAACTTATAGAGCTAAATGTTCACTGCAGGATGAATTAATCTAAGCATAGATCAAATTCATGTGCATATTCTTCAATTGGCCGAGTAAGATATGGGGTTATGAGATGCTCCTCTTACTTTCAAAATGACCTAATTAAAGAATCACAAACTCACTTATGATTTTACCTTTTAATCTCTAATCTTAGATACTAATTTTCAGAAATGAACGTAGATCTAATTCACATCTAGATCTCAACGGAACATATGAACTTGATTTGATTGAACTTAGGGGCTAACGTCTATTCAATTTTTAATTAGGTTTAGGTCAATACAAGGGATCCAATGGTGGTTATTTTTTGATCAAAGAATGATGATGAAATCGCTCACTTATCTTATTGAAGGGATTGTCTTTAAGATATTTTAGAATGAATGTAACAACTAATTTCGAACAAGAGATTTTAATATAAATACAATGCACGAGCATGTTGATCATGAAAATTTGAAGTATATATATTCCTTCTCGCACTCAACAACATAAATAAATTGAAAGAAAGTAAATAGCTAAATATGCAATCTATATGATTAATATCTTAAATAGGGTAGTTTATATTCTTTCAATGATGATTTTTTTATTTTCAATTCAAGTGGATTTTTTTATGTTAATGGGAGAACTATACTACTAACAACAGTAAAACTTGAAGTTTGAAATACCAGGAACACGGAAAGATCTGGTTATGCCTCTCCAACGGTGACGTCAAAAACTTGATAGGATCACAAGTGTATCATTAGGTACGATAACTATCAATTTCAATTTCAAATCACAACAAGATTAAAGAATGAGAGAATAGCAGTGAGTTCAAGTCGAATCTACAGAGAGGCGAAAGAACTTAGGTTGAAAACTTTACTCGTAAAAAAAGACAAGCGATAATAGATAAATATCAATGTAACCTAATTTGAATACAAATAACTCAATGACAAATATGAAGAGAAAATAACTCAATGACAAATTATTTGTTACAATGAAAAAAGAAAATAAAAACTAGAATACTAATGTTGTGGCACGGTACGTTTGGAAGACGATAAGAAATTCGTCTGAACTCCTCCATGTTTGGGTCTCTTCTCCTTCCGTTCAATTTAGAATTCCTCGAGAAAATCACCTCCATCAATCACTTGTGAATCAATGATAAAAAAGATAAACACAAACAAACCAGAGAAACTGTGAGATAGAAAACAAAAGAAAGAAAATAACAAATACAAAAAATGACAAGAAACAAAAGAGATAAAGATAAGAAGATAAGAGATGAAAAAAAGGAAAATGGTGAGTTACGTAGATAGAAAAAGAGGGTGAAGAAGAAAATATGGGGAAGAGATACGGGGAATAGAGATGTGAAAAAAAGGCAGAGAAGGAGGAGGCGGCGGCGGCAAGAAATAAAAAGAAGTGGGTGTGATGAACATGGAGAAGAGAAGGGAGGGGGGAAACGTGAAAAGGGTGAGAGTGTGAATTAACATGAAGTCCCGGCATGGGTCTTTTAAATAGATTTAGTTAGGGGTGAACATGATTTGATTTAATTTGATTTGGGATTATATTTTTTTTTAATTGAATCGAATCGAATTTGTTCATCAAATCGAATCGAGTCAAATTAAAAAAATCAGTTTGATTAGGTTTCAAACCGAATTTTTATATTTTATAATATATATTTTTTTTAATTATGTATATGCATATAAAATAAAAATACTTATATTTTGTATGTTTTTATGTGTATATACTTAAATATTTTTTATATATTTATAATATATAATAATAATAAATAAAAATAATAAATTCTATTCATTCGATTTGATTCAATTTTACACGTTATGAAATCAAACCGAATCGAATTCGACTTCAAATCGAACCGAAATTTTTCGATTTAAACCAAATTATGAACAGCTCTAGACCCAGTGTCTTCCTGATTTTTTTTGAGAAAAATCTTCATAAATTGGGTCTTTGCATTTATTCCTTTCCTCTTTTTTCAACATGGGAGCCATCGGCCCTTCTTTCTTTTTTTATTCTTTTATTTGACTTGACAACTAGCGACCTTTCCCATCGAGCTTGGCGGCTAGGGATGACTTGGAAAAGACTTGGCCGATCAAGACTCTGGTTGGGACATCTTTGATGGGAAATCAATTTTTCATAATGCCCCTACAATAGCAAAAAATTTAAGCACTATCATCTTCTAATTTTAAGTGTCAAGAAAATAATAAATTAGTTTATGTACTTAAATAATTCATAATAGTGTTCGGATGAATGTGCTTAAAAAATATTGATTTAGAAATAGAGCTAAAATATTCATGAGAGTGGATTTGTGGAGATTCCGCACAAAATATTGATTTTAATGAAAATAGTTTCATAAACATAGATAAATAATTTGAAAATTATGTAAACTATCAATTTTCTAACTATGCTTGCCTGAAACAAGGTTTCACTCTAACAAAAGGCTAGAAGCTACACTTGGTATAAGTGCAACTTAACTCAGAAAATATTGGGCCAAGCGTAGGCTTTAGACCTGGATGAAATTCAGATTATTTTCACGGCTACATGCCATGTGAACTAGGTCTGATTTTTATATGAATATCATACTAATTATTTATCTAAAGTATTCTTTGAGTTTTTTTTGCGAATACTCCAAATAAAAAATTGTTCACATAAAAGTTTTCCTGAGTTTAGGCCAAGAGTAGGGTTTAGACCTGGATGGTATAGTGAACCGAAGAAGGTTCCTCGTTACTAAAAAAATAATAATGATAAGTAGCACTGAGCGTACTTTCTTTATGGTCCACTATTAGAAATGACGTTGGTGGCGGTGCATTATAATGAGCGTAAGCGATTTCTTTCACAGTTAACAAATAAATTGATATATCATTAATTTCGGTTTCTAGGTGCTATCCAATTGGGGAAAAAATGGAATGAATAGCTTACTAACAAGACAACAAAATCTTTCGAACAAAATACCAAACAAAATAGTGGTTTTCAATATCATATGCATTATTGGTCCATGACGATATTAAGTCTTTAATAATTAATACATTAGAAGTTCTCGTGCATGACTAATCAGCAGTGAGACAGTTCCACCATGCATTCCGTGCATGTTGTGTTAATATAAGTAGCCTTTCTTTACAACCAACGATTTTAAGAAAAGATTCATTTGGCATCTCATGCGAGGCGGCTACACCGAAAATATCAGCATCCTAACAGCCGAGGGGTTGGAAGGGAGGGTGCTACGAGAGATGCTTGCCATGGGAATGCAAGGGGGGCATCTTCCCCGCACAACAAAGCATGCCCGTCTTCCGTAGCCCGTGAAGTATGTGTTTGCATCCTCAATCCTCGGGAGGAGAGACCAAATGGGATTACCCCAAAATTCATGCACTGCTGGGCATGGTGTGGACACCAGGAAGCACACAACATAAGCCAGACCTGCATCCCTGGAAGATGCAAATACCACTCGAACTTTCTGTGTGCAAATGGCACCCAAGCAACAATAGTTTGAACATTGCTTATATTTAGAATTACTCCTCGCTTAACAAGTGTTCTAGCTCCTCATCAAAGTCATCAGCAGCCACAGTTTCATTACCGCAAACCATTCCGACCTGTTTGCCGAGTTCTTCCTTCTGAGCATCCCAACTCTCAACAAGTCTCTTTAACTTTTCGCCAACTTGCTCTCTACTCTCTGCTGTGTGCTTTATATCTCCTACATCCAATGTCTCCGCTGCCTCTTTTGATGATTCCCAATGTAGAAGAGAAAAAGAAAAGCCAAGGTTTAACACCTATGCTACTTAAGTGATTACCAATCAAAGAGAAGATGAAGAAGGTACCTCTGATAGCAAGTTCTTTTGCTCTTGCATACTCACTTGACATCTTATTGAACCCTTTAAGATCCAATTCTGCACCCTGTCAAATGAAAGAATACCATGATTGTTATGTTTCAACATCATAATGATCCAAAAGGATGGGTTGAACTCCAGTAGCACTTAGGTAGCATTTAATTCTTGGAAAAAAATAGAACTTAAAAGTTTGAAGAAATATTTCTGTTGACAGTTATTAAACTTTTTCATGTCATTCATGGACACAATTTACTCTTGGAAGGAATCCAACAAGAGGAACTTTCCCCTTTGTTAATGAAAAGCATATTACAATAGGTCCTGCCCAATCTTTTCCAGCTTCAAATCTGAGAATCAATATCTTACAAGACTACGTCATTTTCTATGGCCAACCTATGAGACTGTATTTATTAACATGTCCATGGGACAGGAAGGCAATTATTATGCATGTTATGCCCAACTCATATTTCTGGCTATTCAGATAGCGAGTATCTGAGCAAGTTAACAAGGAAAGACAGGAGAGAGAGAGAGAGAGAGAGAGATGATAATGGTAAAGATCGCAAAGAAAAATATGTAGAAGACGTCATCGGCACATTTGATTAGCCCCAGCTTCAAGTAATTTCAAATCATCATTCAAGGTATAGTTGTATAAATTATACCAACAAATACATAAACATAGGCATCTATTCTAAAGCACATTTGTGCTTTATGTCCGCAGCTAAGATCATGTGTCCACTCCCTGCTGACATGTGCTTGCAAGAAAAGAAACAAACCCAATGTAATAAGCATGATGCCAAGGCTTCGCTGGGAACCTCCCACTCCATTATATTGTTAAAAAAGAATATCTACTCCAATGCTCAAAATTCTTCGAATCCATCTCTACCACCTTGGTCCACAATTTCGTTGGCCTGCCCCTCATACCCAAATGAACCGTGTCACACCTAAACTAATGTCACATTGTGTCTCAAGTCATACACCACTGAACCATCTAATAGGCTCTGCCAGTCTGCCTCTACAATCAAAGCCGCAAACTTCACCTGTTAGCTTTAGGGTTGACAGTATCGGCCGAAACCGAAACGATACCGGACCTGCTCACTGTAGCAGGTCCGAAACTAAAAATAATAATTTTAATGGTTTCGGGCGGATACCGGTTTTGTCAGAAACTTACAGGTTTCGGACCGAAACAGGACTGTTTCGGCCCGAAACCCACATGAACTCCCCTTTTAAGGGGAGTTCACTTCCTGTTCTCCCTCAGATCTAAGGGAGAAAGGGTCCAGAGACTCGGGGAGCTGCTGAGGAGCTGCTGGGTGCTGCTGTAGGGTGAGGGAGACTACAAGGTTTGCTGCCGCCGCCGCCGCCGTAAAGAAGTGTTGCGTGTAGCTGCATTTTCTTGAGGGAGAGGTTGGGGTTTATTTTGTTTTTTATTTTTTTGGTTGGTTTGAAAGTTTTTTTTGTTGTAGGTTAGTTTTTTTGTTGTAGGTTCATTTTAAACTATGAAATATGTTAAGACTCCAAATTAACCCTAATTAGTTCCTTAAATTTGGGGGTTTTGACTAATTAGGTTTAGTTAGGGTCAATTGAAGCTCAATTAAGCTTCATTGAAGAATTTAGGGTGGGAACATACTGATAATTAAATTTATGAAGGATGATTAGGATAAAATTGATAATTAAGTTCTAATTACACCCTTAAATTTGAGATTTTCCTCTAATTAGATTTAGTTAGGGTCAATTGAAGCTCAATTAAGCTTCATTGAATAATTTAGGATGGGAGCATATTGGTAATTAATTTTTATGAAGGATGATTAGGGTAAAATTGATAATTAAGCCCTAATTACAACTTCAATTTGATACTTTCCTCTAATTAGGTTTAGTTAGGGTCAATTGAAGCTCAATTAAGTTTCATTGAATAATTTAGGGTGGGAGCATGCTGATAATTAATTTTTATGAGGGGTGATTAGAATAAAATTGATAATTAAGCCCTAATTACATTCTTAAATTTGATACTTTCCTCTAATTAAGTTTAGTTAGGGTCAATTGAAATTCAATTAAATTTCATTTAATAATTTGAAACTCTATTATGTTGAATGACATTTTTTCATTATACTTACAACTATTTATCTTTGATTGTCTTAATGCAGCATCATGTCTAGACGTGAACAAAGTCAGGAGCAACAAGGGCACGAGGATCCGGGGTGGACCCACCTCTCCTTAGTTGATGTTGGGAGAAGAAAAGTGAAATGCAATTATTGTGGTAAGGAGATACATGGCGGAATTACTAGAGAAAAGCAACATTTGGCAGAGATAAGAGGAAAGGTGAGACAATGTGACAGATGTCCCGAGAGGTCCCAGAAGAAATGCACCAGTGCCTTCTGGGCAAAAAGAAGAGGATGCAACAAAGGGCTAAAGATGAGGCTGAAATTGCTGAGGAGATTTCGGGCAGAAGGAGAAGAATGGATGATGATGAGGAAGGCACTGAGGATTCAGATCCAGAGCTGACTGAAACAATAGAGCGTGAACAAGCATCTCGAAGGAAAGAAAAGGCACCCATAGGTTCAGGGATCTAATCCAGTACAGTTGCACGACGTCCTGACACTGGTGCTGCCCCGCAGAGAAGAGGCCCCATGGACAACTATCTGCACATAAGGTCCCATGCTACACAACTTAAAATCAAGCAAGCATTGAGGGGTAAAAAAATCAGCAGAAGTTGAAGGATATACATTTAAAAGTATCTGCAAATGATTTTTCCATACAGGTGTCCCTGCACGTGTAGTTGAAAGTGAATATTTCCAACCTATGCTAGATGCCATAGCAGATGTTGCCCCTGCCTTGAAGGCCCCGTCACGTCGAGACATATACGGGTGTGGCCTTGAGGGAGAGGTTGAGGAGCTCCATGACTGGGTTGAAAGCTTCAAGCATATATGGATGGAGAGAGGATGCACCATCATGTGTAATGACTGGACTGGTACCACGAAGAAGTCCATGATTAACTTTTTGATCTATTGCATCGAAGGTACAGTATTTTTTAAATCTGTAGATGCATCAAATTATGAAAAAAAATGCCAATTATTTGTTTCATTTGATGGATAAGATGGTAGAAAAGATTGGAGAGGACAATGTTGTGCAAGTAGTGACTGATAATGAAGCCAATTATAAGGCTGCAGGGAAGAAATCGATGCAGAAGCGCAGGCATTTATATTGGCTCCCATGTACAGCACATTGTCTGGATCTGATACTTGAAGACATAGGGAAGAAAATCATGTGAAGAAGACAATTGACAAGGTACGAAAATCACCCAGTATATTTATGGCCATCCTAGGATATTGAATATATTCGGGGAGCATGCAAGTGGGGGGCGAGATATCATCCGTGCAAGGCCAACCAGATTTGCTTTGAATTTCATTTCTTTGAGTCTTTGCACAGGTATAAGATTGAGCTCAATTATTTCTACTTTATCTTTATAGATATGATCCGTATTTGATTTAAATTTTATTTCTTTGGAGTCTCTGCACAAGTATAAGAATGAGCTGAAAGCTTTCATGTACCACAATGCCCTGCGGGAATACATCGACAAGTCTAATGTTGATGCTCAGATGGCTTATTTGGATGTCTGCCACATCGTGGAAGACAAGAAAATTATGGGACAAGATCTCACGATACATGAAAGTAGTCACCCCTCGTGAAGGTCCTAAGAATGGTGGATGGCGATGAGAAGAATGATATCGGATATCTGTACGAAGCCATGGACCGTGTCAAATTAGAGTTGCAGGATTCTCTTCCCAAAGAATATGCAAAGTGGTGGAAAATTATTGACCATAGATGGGGACGACACATTACACCACGACTTGCATGCATCTGGTGAGTAATTAATTGTATTGATACATTGTTCTTTAAGTTATTTTATATCTAACATTTAGTTAACTATACACAAATGAAAGTTATTTCCTCAACCCTCGATTTATATACAATATCAATGCACATGTTGATGACGAGGTGCTTCGAGGCACTTTAAAAGTCATTGGTCGTTTATCGAGGACACCAGAAAAGAGACTTCAGGCCGAAGTAGAGGTTGGCCATTATTGATTTTATCGATAAGATGTATAGAATTTACTTAAGTAGTTATGTTAATCTATTACTTTATCTTTGTAGATGAACTACTATAGAATGAGGATTGGGACGTATTATGACTCCCAATTGCAATACACTGTGAGAAGAGTGAGCCCAGGTATACTTTATCTTTGTGCTTTCTTAACCTCAATATGTATTAGTACATCATGGAGAATTGATCTTTATTTACATCTTACATTTATTTATTTATGGTTGGTGGAACAACTGACTGGTGAATAATGGTGAACAACCGAGATGTGGACAGTAATGCATTGACTTTCATTGCAATTAGGGTGCTCAGTCAAACTACATCAGCAAGCCAATGTGAAAGAAATTAGAGCACGTTCAACCTTATACACTCAAAGGTTCGCAATCGGCTAAAGGTTTTAACGGTTAGAAAAATTAGTTTACTGCCACTACAATACGAAGTTAAGAATATGGAACATGAAGCTAAGATAACAGAAGGGACAAACGTGTCGCAGAGGATGCAACTCTAGAAATTTATGTGGACGCTTTATTTGATGACGACAATCCCTTGCAGTCTTGGGTGGAGACACGAGAGCAGGTTGATGAGCATGTTTTCTATGTTGATAGATCATGGGAAGAGGGCATACTAGATGAAGATGAGCCAAGAGATCCAGAATTCAAAAGAGCAACAAAGAGGGCCAGAAAGATTCGTGCGCACCAGAGAAGGGACCTAACTTTGTTTGTTCATGACACTGAGGAGCAACCTGAGTTTGAGCCAGCTAAACACTCAGAATCAGATAGCAGACCAGTCACTCCTAGAATGGTCAAGCCACCTCCATCCTTAAGAAGAAGTACATCAGTGAATGGGATGTTTGAGAGGACTAGTGCTGTTGCTCGAGAGGACCTGACAATTGAGCAGTTGAAGCAGATTTATGTGAGGCACGCGCCAAGGGGAAAAGGACTCATGTCAAAGATGACTGAAAAAATGACACCAAAAGAGAAAAAAGCATCCCCAAAGGCTGATGATGATATGATGATGATGATGATGACATCATCAATCCCAGTGCAGTTGCAAGTGCTACTACTTGCGGTGGCACTGCTGGTGCTCCTTCCTCCTTCCATGCAGACACAGGCAGAGGATAGAGTCATAGTGAGCAAGGATATGATTCATAGAGCCAATATGAGCATCCATCAGGTTATGGAGGTGGCCAATAGGGAAGCAGCCATTTATGGGTGGGGTCATCAACCAAAATTCCAGTTCCATCCAGTTCCTCTTCTCATCCTCAAGATTCTTATGTTGATTCTAGATTCCAATCAAGCCAACAACCTTACACTCCAGGGATCCAAAGAGGGATGCAGGACTTGACTACCTCATTGTTTGGTTATAGTGAATATACAGAATACATGCAACCTTTTCATGGGTATCGATATCAAAAACCAGACGACGAGGGAGAAGGTTCTTCTAGTTATTATCCATATTAGTGCATCATCGTTTAGGTAAGGATCATTTAATTTCTGTAACATTTACTGTGTCTAATTAGGTTTATTGTACTGTTTGAACCTACTTCACGGTTAGTATGTACTCAAGAATATTAGTTTAACATGTTCAATGCCTACTTCATGTTTATTGCACTTAATCCAATTTCTTTACAGTCAAATGCATATCTAATGAATTTTCTGATTTTTATGTGATTATTTATATTTTTCCGATTTGTTTCTGATTTTTTAGACCTATTTTGATACTTTTTTGAACCTTTTCACTGGGTTTCGGTCGAAACCGAAACCGAGTCGTTTCGGTTCGGACTCGGCCGAAACCAAGTCCGAAATCGAAACTGCCATCCTTGGTTTTCTTATGACATGTTACGTAACCATATTGGCTGTCAAGGAAACTTCCATAACATAGAACAATATGCTGGAAATCAATTGCTGTCATCAAAATATTTGAAATGATATGGAATATTTCTCTATAGATATTCGAATCCTGGGGCCCTCCAGAAGGCCACAACAGCCTGTTTGGGGAATATGCTGAAAGGTAATATATGCAATGTTTTACAAAAGAAATGGTTGGGCATGATGCAATTTTTTAATCACTGAGAGACCACAAATTACAAAAATCTTGGTACTCCCCAAAACCAATATTTCTCTTTAACCAACTCAAGAACTAATGAAAAGAAATGCAAAATATCCAATCAAATCTGAAAACATTTTGATTATCCACATCAGGTAAAAATGTAGACTAAAATTTTAGAACATGTCAGCCAAGGTCCTTTTATGAAGTCTGGATAATGAAAAGTCATTTCACCATGTAGATCATAACTTTTAAAATATCTTCTGTGAAAAAAGGAAACATGTCATAGTAAGATCCCCCACCGAAGGTACATGACTTACAATGTCCATATACAGATAATCCTCAATCTGGCTATTGGCCAATAACCTGCATGCATTTTCAAAGATGAGACATAAAAACACAAATGCAATCCCACGGGTGTGTGTGTGTGTGTGTGTGTGTGTGTGTGTGTGTGTGTGTGTGTGTGTGTGTGTGTGTGTGTGAGAGAGAGAGAGAGAGAGAGAGTTCTCATATGCAATTTGCATAAGTTTGCTCTGAGAGAGTTTTCATATGCAATTTGCATAAGTTTGCTCTGCAGTGTTCTGACTTCATCAATCCTCTGGTTTAAAGAACCATCAACACTATCAGCAAATCCAAATAAGAACAAGCATCTGTCAAGTCTGACTTCATCAATCCTCTGGTTTCAAAGATGAGACATTAAAACACAAATGCAATACCGTGTGTGTGTGTGTGAGTGATAGAGTGTGTGTGTGTGTGAGAGAGAGAGAGAGAGACTTCTCATATGCAATTTGCATAAGTTTGTTCTGCAGTGTTCTGACTTCATCAATCCTCTGGTTTAAAGAACCATCAACACTATCAGCAAATCCAAATAAGAACATGCATCGGTCCAGCATTCTCTTAACCAAAGCAACCACTACATCTACAGAATCCTTTTTAGCATCAATAACAAGCGCTCTGAGACGCTTCAGTTCTCCTGTGAAATAAAAAGAATAGCAAAAAAAAAAGAGAAAGATGTATCAACAAATTAGCCACATAGACATACCAGAAATAAGGTTTAAATGCAACAAACAATTCACAAATGTATTCCAATATGAAGGTTAATTGCTAAACTTTCTTTGTCACACATTAACAGAAGACAAGAAACAAAACAATTTTTTAGTCATACCCTACTTGAATTTTGAGATAAAAGAATATATAAAATATGTAAATACGGGGTAGATTCAATGCACCCCACAGATGCATCCACTTGGATGTGGCCCCCTGGCTACACTGTCCGATCCAGATCAGATGGCAGAGTTTTAAAAAAAATAAAAATAAAAACCAAATTGGGAAGTGGAGAGGGGAAAGGAGAGGGCAGGCAAATTGCTGCCCATCCAATCGTCATTGGATGGGGCAGGCAATTCACACAGCCTCCTTGTCACCCTTGTTGCAATGGTTGCAGGCACAGGCAATGAGGAGGAGCTGGTGAGTCGCCCACTCCATCCGATCATTATGATCGGATGGGCAGCGATTTGCATCATCAGATGGGCAGCGATTTGCCACAGTTTTCTCTCTAATGATCGGATGGACAGCAATTTGCAACCCTTTCCTCTCCTCTCCGCCTAGCACATGTTTCCTGACTTGATTTTGATTTTTTTAAACAATTCTCCACCATCAAGTCTAGATTGGACAGTGGAGCCAGGGGGACGCATCCAAGTGGATCTACCCCACGGGGACATTGGATCCGCTCCCATGTAAATATATGTATATATATAAACAGATTTAAGCTAGACCCATCAAGATGCAGATAATTAGTGGATAAAAATTTGGCTCAGCCAAGATCAACCAAAGGGTATGGATCCTCAGCGGGTTCCTTAGAAATGTATCCTCACCTGATGTAAGACCCATTTATGTCATAAGGTTATATTTATTGGACTTGATCAATTTTTCATGAAGTCTACCCATGCCTTTCCACTTAACTGGGACTTGGTCAAATTGCAGTTTAACTGCTAAAGTTATATAACTTGCAACACAGCCCCTAAAGTTTTACCATCATCCACGTGCCCTATAAACGTGCCATTACCAGCTTTGTGACCTAGCCAAGTCCCTAAAATGCCTCTCACTCAAATAACTCACTTGATTACCCCAAAATACCCGCATCCTGAGCAACCCAAAAAAGTTTCAAACAGACTCATGCCCTCTCAAGTCCTCAATCTAGTTACAGGCTCAACACTCAAGATTGACACTTGTTGAACCCTGAAATTTTCAAAAAAAAAAAAAAAAGAGAAGAGTAGACCCCCCTGGCCAGGCAACACCGGAGGAGACCCCCTCCAGTATCAGTGGACCGGAGGGGGACCCCCTCCGGTTCTGCAACAGACTGGAGGGATCACCCTCTGGTACAGTACAACCGGAGGGGGGACCCTCCGGTCACTGAGTAACTGGAGGGGGACCCCCCTCCGGTCTTCATTTGTTTGCCCTGCAAAAAAAATAAAAAGAACAGAAGGATAGAAAGAAAGAAAAGAGGAGGGAGGAAGACCCCCTCCGATCACTGCACAACCGGAGGGGGCCCCTCATGTATCTGTGCAGTAGATAGGAAACCAAACAAAAAAGGAATATGAGAGGTTTGACTGTTGAAGTTCCACCGGATGGGGTGGGGGAAGTTTCAACCGGAGGCATCATGCCTCCGGTTCACTGTGCATCAGCTATAAAAGGAATGGGAGGCAGCAGACGAAGGAGGATTGATGAAGACTTGGAGAGCTTCCCTGGAGGCCCAAGTGAGCATGAGATTCGCAGCAGCAGTGCCTTGGCTGGGCAGATGCCTTGCAGTCCCGTGGACAGATAAGGAGCAAGAGGGGAGGGGTGTGGTCACCACAGTTGAGCCCCCCGGGAGTTCTGGTCACCTCCCTTGAGAGTGGTGATCCTAAGAAGTCTCTCACATCTTGCAAATGATCAAAATGGGCATGGGCTTTTGCAAATGGGTTGATCAAAATGGGCTTCTTCCATTCAAAAGCAAAATCAAATGGCATTACAAATTGAACATAAATGCTTGGGCTCATTGCATTCAAAGTTTCTGCAAATGGGCTGATCAAAATGAACTTGTTTCATTCAAAAGCAAAATTAAATGGCCTTATAAATTGAACAGAAATGATTGGGCTTATTGCATTCAAAGTCATCTAAAGGTAAAATAAAGACGGCCTTACAAATTAAACAGAAGTGATTGATCGCAAGTCTTACAAATGTTCAAGGTTTCAAAAACTGCAGAAAAATTATAAAAAAACATTGGAAAAGTGAAAAATTGCATAAACACCTCCGACGGCGGGAAAATTACATAAACATCCCCGATGAAGAGAAAATTGCAGAAATACCCCGGTGGTGAGAAAATTGCATAAATACCTCCCGTGGCAAAACGATTATAGAAATACCCCCGGTGGCGAAAAAAATTACAGAAATACCCCCGGTAGTAGAAAAATTATAGAAATGACCCCGATGACGGGAAAATTGCATAAACATCCCCGATGAAGGGAAAATTGCAGGAATACCCTCAATGGCGAGAAAATTACAGACATGTCCTCAGTTGCGGGAAAATTGCAGAAATGACTCCGGTGGCGGAAAAATTGCATAAACGTCCCCAATGACGGGAAAATTGCATAAATACTCATGGTGGTGAAAAAATTGTAGAAATACCTCCGGTGGTGGAAAATTTACAGAAATATCTCCAATGAAGGGAAAAATTACATAAATACCCTTGATTGCAAAAAAATTACAAAAATACCCCCATTTGTGCGGTCTCAAAATTACCAAAGAATGCCCTTGTTCTGGTTGACGCCATTTGCACAACTCGGTGGAGCGGGATCACACCCCTTCCCTGAAGCGGTGTGCACTCTCCTGAGTTTGGCTTATGGCTAACCATCCAAGCCCATGTATCTTTTTCATGGCCAAGAACTATCATGTCCAGCAAACTCAGAAATGGGTGAAATTACAGCTATACCCTAAAAAAGTCAAGAATAACAGGAATGCCCAAAAAGTCAAGAAGTGACGGGGCTATTCCCAAAAGTTAAGAAATGACAAGAATGCCCAAAAGGTCAAGAAGTGGCGAGACTATTCTCAAAATGTCAAGAAATGGCAGATATGCTCAGGAAGTCAAGAAGTGACGTGACTATCTCCGAAAAGACAAGAAATGACAGATATGCCCAGAAAGTCAAGACATGACGGGATTATCTTCGAGAAGTCAAGAAAAGTCAAATATATTCCAAAAAGTCAAGAAATAAAGATGAGAAATACCCAAGAAGTCGAATGACGGGGTTATATCCGAGAAGTCAAGAAATTAAGACGAAGAATACCCAAGAAGTCAAATGACGAAACTATTTCCGAGAAGTCGAGAAATGAAGACAAGGAATACCCAAGAAGTCAAATGACGGGGTTATTTCTGAGAAGTCAAGAGATGAAGACGATGAATGCCCTAAAGTCAAATGACGGGACTATCTCCGACAAGTCAAGAAATAAAGACGAGGAATATCCAAGAAGTCAAATGACGGGGTTATTTCCAAGAAGTCAAGAAATGAAGACGAGGAATGCCCAGGAAGTCAAATGACGGGACTATTTTTGAGAAGTCAAGAAGACCCAGGAAGTCAAACGATAGGGCGACCTCCGAGAAGTCGAGCAATGACATGGTGTCCAAAAGGGCAGAAATGCCTGGGGTCTTTCTGAAACTGCAAGAACACCCTAATGTTTGGAAAACTGCAGAAATGTCATCATGAATGAAAATTACAAATACACCCCGCCTCACGCGGAAATGTCCTTTATGGACACCAAGTCAGCTTAAGGGTCAGATCACGATCAAAAGAGTGGTCATGGCCATGAAGCAAATCCGATGGACCAACAGTCATCATCTTGGCAATCCAAGAGTCCGATCGTGATGGAATTCAAATTCAACAGTCCGATCATGGAACTAAAGTAAATTCAATGATCCGATTAGGATGAAAGCAAATTCAAAGATCCAAATGCAGATTGAAGTAATTTCAAAGGTTCTGGTTGCGACCGGATGTAATCCCAAAGACCTGATTACATAGTCCGGACCATATGTAAAGGTCTTGAAAAATCGATTGTAATTCAAATCACATATGTTCAAGAAAATAAAGTCTTCAAATTTCTTTGCAAGAGTATGTACCCGTAATGGGCGATCATCAAGATCATTTATGTCACAACAAATAGAGGCAAACGACATTCTTTGACAGTTAATCAAAGGTGTTCAGACTTGTTCCGATGTAAATTAACATCGACTCCGATCGGTAGGGAAAAATCCTGTACACGAACCCTAAATCATCTGATAAACCTAAAATGCGAAATAAATAAATGCAAATAAACATACTGATGATACCCAAAAGCCCCAAATTTTAATTCATCATCAGCATGTCTGCTTTATTTATTTTTCGCGTGTAAACAACACCAAATGCCCCAAATGCCCATGGAATCCTAAAAGATGTCCAAAATTACAAAAACACCTACAAATACTAAAAGTTATCTAAAAATCACACAAAAAATCTCAAATTTCTAAAATTTATATCTAATGACAAAATGTCCTCCAAACTCTAAAAAAACATAGGAGACTAAAGAAAACTATCATGAATATCTTGAAGCTACAAATAGACTTGTACAATTGGAGAATATGGTCTACAATGTTGGAATTTTGATGAGAATAAGCAGTGAATATAGGAAATTTATGAGAACAAGAGGCAAATCTTAAAAAAAATCATAATAAAAAAGAAACAATAAATTCCACTCATAGCTAATGCAACGTGCATTAAGTAAAGGAAGACATACCAAGAGAAAGATATATCTTAAAGCCAGGTTTGAATGGTTGAGTCTCATAAAGACAGTACAGGCAGTATAATCCCCCCAATCTTTCTGACAAGGAGCCTGTGGAAATCATATATCCTGCAGAACACCATGATTTCCAACACGGAAAATCATTCAGAAGTCATGTCATACTCCTAGTTCCAGGAGAAAATCCATCCATTTGCATTATTGACAAAAAAAACTCTAACATTAGATGTGAAGTACATCTGAAATGACAACTTTGACAAACCAGAAGGAAACAGCAGCTGCACTCGGGGGCATTTGGCAGACCCAGAAGCTTTTATTAATGGGGCACAATAAAAGCAGCAATTTGTCAGCAGGGGCCAAGGGAAAGCAATAACATAGGCAATGGCCTTCTATAAATATTAAATGAGGAAATCTTGTAAATTTGCTAACATTTGGGGGCCCATGGCCCCCTCTTGCACCCTTTTAGGTCCCCACCCCTGGTCGTGTCAAGGATGGCAGTGTCGGTTTCGGACTCGGTTTCGGCCGGGTCCGAAACCGATACGACTCGGTATCGGTTTCGGTTTCGGCCGAAACCGGTTCAAAACAGTTAGATAAGGGGGCAATCTATGAAAATGTTAGGTTTCGGCCCGAAAACAAGTTAGGTTTCGGCGAAAACAGGTTAGGTTTCGGTCGGTTTCGGACCGAAACCGGACGGTTTCGGTCCGAAATCATTAAAAAATATATTATTTTTGGTATCGGACCTGCTACAGTGCAAAGGCCCGTTTCGGTGTCGGTATAGGCCGAAACCGATACGTTTCGGCCGAAACGTATCGGTTTCGGCCGATACTGCCAACCTGGGACCGTCGTGTGGATCAGACAACATTTATTCCTTCTACTGTTACAATGTGCAAACTCAAATTCAATTAACTCTACAGAAAGACAAGTGTATAGAAGCAGAACAACATATATAAGCTGCAAGCATGACAGACATACTCCACTAGTTGGCAATTGTAAGACTAACAGAAGAACAGATGAGACTAACAGAAGAACAGATCAGCACTATGAAGGAGAAATAGGAGAGAAAAGAACTGCTTTGTTGGAGAAAGAGGATGCAGGGAAAACTCAGAAATCAAAGTAATGGATTTCTTTATAGGTGACAGACAAAATTATTCTTGGTTAGGGGGCGAAGTTGGAGGGGAAGGCCAACCTAGTCCTACAAGCTCTGCAACTGCTCCTGTTGAATGTTTCCTGGAATACAATTCTGACCGGAAGAATTTCAACCCTGGCTAGGAAGTTATAACCCCAGGTAAACAATAAGTTGCAATGGAAGTTCTCTTTAAGAAGGCTTCTTCTCTTTCGACAAAAGAAGAGTTCTTTTATGATGAGAAAACAAACTCCAAAAACTTTGGCAATTTAACTTTTTGCTAAAAGATTCAGCTAAATCAAGCATGACACCTTCACAAAAGAATAAGTGTGCAAAACAAAAAACAAACGTATATGCATGAATTCAAGGATTAAAAGAGAGGTAGAGGTGTAACACATTCATCTGTTAGTCTTTAACAACATAAGGTTCTTCCTTTGACTTAGACATTATAATTTTGCTCTTTCATCCAAAAAGTCTTTCAGCCTTTCCATCAGTTGCTAAGGTGGCAATGGGACAGATGATACCAACCAGGTAAGCAACCCTTGCATCAGATCAAATTGGTCAGGCTGAATCTGGTCAGATTCAGGTAAATGATTTAATTCTACTACAAAAGACCAGGTCTGAGCAGGCTAATTCAGGTTTATATCATATTTTTCTCACCCTAACATGATCCATGAATTGATCATGTCAAAACTCAAAAGCATTGCCATATCCAACCAGCGACCAGAACATGGTACATTTTGGTCAGTTTAAAAAAGAAAAACTGTCTTCCCATTAAGAATTCAAAATTCAACGCATCTCCTGGGAATGGTTGATGAAGAATACCTTGGTGTTATTTTTGCATATTTCACCAGCCTAAGCACATTTCAATTCAAGTATTACAAGTCGAATGGTAAAGGACCTTGCCTCATGGTAGGGAGGTCCCGAGTTCGACTCCCGGGGGGGGGGGGTTACCTGTCTCACATTTAATCCTCGAGGGATGTGAGCCCGGGATTTGCTAGCCTTGCTAGGTTCCCCGTTATCAAAAAAAAAAAATGTTTAGGGTAGCCACCAACAAGAATTGCATTCGATTAATCAAGAACATCCAAAAAGAATCACGTATCAGGTAACTTGATGAAGCACTGAACCTATAAACACAGGACTTCGAAGGATAGGAGAGACAAAACAAAGAAAGTGCACATACCAATACAGTGAGCATAGAGCCCCTGCATAAAGACAGCCGAGTTGCTGGTGGGCCGACCCTCATAGATGTAGGAGAATTTCCGAGATAACCACACTTTCTTTAAGGTAGCAAAAGAAATCAACCTGCCCTGCAGGAAACACTTTTTTCAGCTTTTTGTGAATAAATAAGAAAATAAGACCAAATAATGACTATAACTGGAAGAAAAGTGGCAAGAATAAAATTAATTCAGAAACTTAGGAAAGAGGGAGCAACAGAATTACCTGGGTAAACTCATGTAAGAGCTCGTCTATGTCCTTCTTGAAAGGCGTCAGGTCAGATGTGCCCACCATCACTGATGACAACTTCAAGACTGAGTCCCTGTAATTATTCTGTTTCTCAAAGGGGAATGATAAAATAATGAGAGTACTGTTTAATTGAAATTTGTGACAAAAAACTGCTTAGCATCACTTTTTATTTGAAAATAAGCTTAAAAAGCCCAGTGCTCCTGCCATATTTTGGTTTCTTCACAAAAGCAAAACCAAGTAACATATGATAGTGGTTCGCCAATAACCGGTTTTTCAACAAGACAAATGAACAAACACTATGCAAGAGAGAGTTTTGCAGCAGATTGAGAGCCCATGAGAAGACAGATCTTTCTGGAGACTAACAGCACAGCAGGAATAAACCAAAGACAGCTTGTGGGAGAGAAAAAAATAGCTCACATCAACAATATCACGTTTCCAAGATCCCATCTTCTTCCAACAAGGCACCCTTAAAAACCACAAAAGCTGCAACAGAAATGATGATGATGATACGTCTTCTCCATAGAGAGAGGAAGAGAAAGAGGGAGAGAGAAAGAGAGAGAGGAAAACAAGAACAAGGAGGAGAATAGAAGAGCCATACCACAACATTGCCCTTCCCCAGCTCCCGTGGCTGCTATGGACCTCATGGACCTCCAAGGCCGTCGCCAAAGTTACGCAGCAGCCCGCGCGATGGTGATCTGGACCTCAGGTTGCGGCTCCAGCAACAACAATGCAGGCGACCACCCGCGCAGCTTCAAGGGCTCTGGCAAGGCTGCCCAGGCCCTTATGTCTGATGGCTTCGGGGCATCAATGTGACACCTCACACCTCCCGGAAGAGAACTAACAGAATCTTCTAAGGAAACACCATGGTGGGGTTCGGTGGATCTGCCGTGGGCAGTGCTAGGACTGCAAATCAGGTCAGATAGATCCTGACCAACCTAATTTTCTCTATTGGATATGGACCTTCTTGTTATATTTAGATTTTGGGATCAGAGGAAATCTTCAGAATCCAGAATTTTTTCTAATTATTTAATCATCAAAGTTTCTGTGATCGGGTTACAAATGGTAGATCCACATCCAGATCCGTAAAACTCCATTGGATCTAAGTTTGGTTATCCATAGATAATAAAAGTTGGGATCTGTATATGGACCTGACACATAATCAAGTATGGTACAGGAATAATATGGCAAAGATACGTTTAGGTATGATTTGTTTTAAATTTTAAAAATATGATAAAAAATACACCTTTCAAATGTTCAATACAAGATGTGTACAATATATTTTTGCCCACATATCAAAATTTTGGACTTAAACATAGGGCTCATATTTTCCGTATAATTCTGATTAAATAAAACTTAGGATGGGTAAAGCATCTGATCATGCTTGGATTTTTATAGCATGAAAGGCTCATCCTCTCTCTTGCAACGTGGGAGACACGAAATCAATACCTGCCTTGTTAGTGAGCGAGATAGTTAGTCGCAGAATTCTCATCCTCCCTCCCAGGGACTCTCCACCTGTTCAATCTCTCTCCCCACTTGGAGTGGGGCCCAATTTTTTTTGAAAGTGGGTAGTACCACTGTATGTATTAGATGTTCAAGTGTAGACAAAGAGCTCCCAATTCTTATCCCCTAAGTTACTTCTCCAAAAAAAAAGAGAAGGTCAAATGGCAAATGCACAGCACAAGTGGGACATAAGGGTAGGGTGGGCAATTGAAATGGTTGAATCCGACTTGCTGCACCAACTTGCTACCACCTGACAATGCAAGCAAATATATATAGCATTTTTTAAGGTTAGTTGCAGTCCAACCTACATGTTTATAATCCAATCATTGATCAGATGATTGAACAAAAAATAAAGATTAGACACCCCTATTTGTCCAAAAAAAGGCCGACTACTTTTGTCCCAATTAAGGTATCCAATCTTTATTTTTTAAATTTTATTCAGCTGTCCAATCATCGACTGGGTTCTACGGACATATAGGTGGGGTCTAGACCAATTTCCATAAATAAATAAATAAATAACACCGTAGTGCAATGTAGTAAGCTGCTGCATCACACATGGTGCAATAGGTAAAACTTGAAGCGATTTGTTGGCTGAAAATGTTTGTCCTGTTCTAGGGGGTGTAACCAGGTTGGGTCCAAGCAGATCCGAACTCTAATTATGATCAATAAGGATCCAAACCCAAAGAAAAAAATCATTTAGGGTTCAGATCTAAACCCGAATCTTATCAGCTTTTCAGATCTGAATCCGAAAACTTTTCAAATATGGTTGCTTGATGTAAACTGGGTCTTGAATATGGATCAAAAAATACTTGTGAGCAGATCGAAACCAGATTGAACAGTATCTTGTCAAGTTTGTTCTGCATCCAAATCCGAATCTTAATTGGGTTTTCGGATCTGGATCCAAAAACTTTTCAGATATTGTTGGTTGATTTAAATTGAGTTCTGAATATGGATCCGAAATATACTTGTGGGTAGATCCAAACCAGATTAAACAGTATCATATCGGGTTTGATCTGGATCCAAATCCAAGCTTAATCGGGTTTTCAGATCTAGATCCAAAACTTTTCATATTTGCTGGTTGTTGTAAACTGAGTTTTAGATATGGATCCAAAGTATACTTGTGAGCAGATCCGAACCAGATTGAACAGCACCTTATCCAGTTTGATCTAGATCCAAATCTGAATCTTATAAATAATTTTTGGGATTCAGATCCAGAAATTTGTCTAGTATATCCATGAGCCATGCCTTCAAATAAACGTCGACACTTTAGAACCCTAAGTAAGATCAATCTTCATATCTCCAGGCAACCATAGATATGAAGAAATCATTTTTCTAATGCTTTCAACTTCTGACTTCAACATCCTCATTTCTATAACATTCAGCAGTGCTCATAGCAAACAAACGTGGATGAGAAAATAAGTGACATTAAGGATAAGAAATACATTGTGAACTCCCAGGCCTTGGGTCGGGCCTGGTCTGCCTGGGAAAGTGCTGTGCCTGGCCCATTGCAAGATTCATACATCCCCTACTAATGTTAAATTCCTGGTCTCACACCTTCGTGGTGCAAATTCCCTAAATTCTGTTAGCTAATTACACATCAAAATGAAGTCACAAGCCCTATTCCAAGCTCTTCTGCAAGCTCATCCCACAAGGGAAGGACATGTCATCACAACAAGGCAAACTACTGTCATGATGGTCATTTGTCTCTACGTTCCACCCTCAGAAACATCATTCAAGCATGGTTTCTCTGGTGCTATGTGAAAAACAATGGATATCACTTGGAAGCTAAGACATAAACATGAATAAAGGAAGGACTGACCGTTATGTCAGTAAGTGGAAATTGCACCTGGCATATTAGCACATATAAATCCCCATGGAAGAGACAATGGTCCACTGAGCTAGAAATCAGCGAAAGCAGATACCCCATATTGCCATTCAGGCTGCAAAGGAAACTAATGGTTTGGCTTCTAATGGGCTTCAACAGTATTCGCAAGAAAACAGAAAAAAAAATCTCAGGAGTTTGACAATGCAGGCAAATGGAGAAGGCTTGGCTTCTCATGGGTGTGAAACCTTGACTTTTGTGTTCAACAGATATCCCATTGTCTGATTGATTAAGCTAACTATATCTTATTCATCTGAAAATCTGCCTCAGCCATTGATGAATCTGTAAAGTACTTATTCAATCTTTGGGAAATCAGCTTTAGGAAACTAATGGTTGATCCTTCTTTTTCCCCCAAGTTTTCCCCTGGGAAAATACAATATAAGTGCCAAAAAACTATGAAAAATTTATGGAACAGTGGCAGGATATATTAGAAACATTGATGTGTTATTGTATAAGTACAGATACAATATAACCTCCACAAACCCTGCTTCCTCTTTTAAATAACCAAGTGTATAGAACAATGAGATACTTTGGGATAACACCCAAGCATTGCAAAATATTATATAAACAAAGCAAGATATAGACATTTCGAATGAGCAGCCGTTGGCACCCTCACTGTTACCAATGATGCCACCGCGGCCGATGCCGGGATGTCGACGTGAAGAGGGCGGAGGAGTGCTTTTTGCAGCTGCAGGAAGGGTTTTGGCAGGATTTGAAAAGGTTTTGTACAACGGTGACCCGAAATGAAACCGATATTAATAGATATCAAATCCACCGAAAACCAATATTAAAGGATCCACATAAACCTGATAGTTTAAATGTATCAGGTCAAACCATCAGCCCGAATTTGGTTATGACATTTCAAATTCGGGTCGGGTTTTGACATTTGAATGATGGGATTTTTAGTTTTCTAACCCTTACAATCTTTCATATTTATAGAGTAGCCCCTCTAATCTAAATATTTGTTTGTAAGACCTCACAATTACACATTTATTTGTTAAACACCCATTCTAGAAACTCTTTCATAAATACATGAGAGGTTTTTTCATAATCACATGGGGTGTTTTACTAAATAACTTGAGATTCTAAGAAAGTATAAAATAATATCTAATTGAAGGAACTACTCCATAAATATGAAAGATTATATGGGGCTAAAGACTAAAAATACCTTGAACGATCTAGGGTTCCTCAACTTGCCGGGATGGACCGACGTCCATCTGTCATGCTACGATATATAGGTCGGCCCAACTCAGACCGACTCGGGTCAAGACATCTAACTGAGTCCAATTGAGCCCTTTAAATGACTCAAGCCAACTCATACCACATTGTGACCTAGCGTCACTATGGTACAATATGAGTCACCCAACTCACACTGATCTGATGTGAATTGGCCAACCATGTTTAAAGCATTGGCAGCCCGACAACTTGAGGTCTGGAAATACATCAGTAGTACTAGTACCACCAGCAGCAAAGGACTAGAAACACAACATCAACAACGGCACCCCCCATGCAGTTGCTCCCTTCTATCCATATGCCAGACGATCTGGTTTTCTTCCCCATTTCACAAACACATTAAAACTTTTTCCACAGCTACCAGAGAATTCCTCCTAGGGCATGAATGCAAAAACAATGGCGGAGTTGGGCGAAAAGAAAAGGAAATTTTACAAAATAACTCTCTTACTTAAACAATTATAGAGCTAGTATCTTTATTTTGCTATTATTATAAATAAATTCTTTATATTGTAATCCCTATAAAAATACCCCTATCGTCACTCACCTTTAGTGTTCTATTAAAATCTCTTATTTAACCCCAATTAGTCTTTAACCAATCTGAAGAAAAAAAGATGAAAATATCCCTAATCTCTCCTAAACTCTTTATCTCACTTCACACCATCTCTTTTACCTCTCCTCTCTCTTTGGCACAATCTGCCGATGAAAATTACATTTTTCTATATAGGTATTTTTGTCTAAAAGTTTAATTTTATAGATCTAAATGGACATCCTAAACAACAACTAATCTCAAAGGTAATTTTACACTAATATTTATTCAAGGAGGTTAGTTTTAACAATAGTAAAATAAAAATGATAATTCGGCAATTGTTATTTGATCAAATATTTGAATCCATCACTAGCCAATCCTAACCGAACATTACGACCATCTGAAGCAAAATCAAGGGTGTAGACGATCTAAGTCCTTCCATGTAGGTGTACATTCTTCCCTGTTCTTAATATATTTTGGTGGTACTACCCACTTTCCCCCCCAAAAAAAAGTCCTTCCATGTAGGAGAATTTGCAGGAGGCCAGATTTCACCATTTTTCACAAAACATCGAGACTTTTTGTGCCATCTCATCCACTGAGTTGTCTTCAAATACGTGAACAAGCATTACAACCTATCCTTTAGCAGGAAATAATGCAACACCTTCCGTGACACTTATTTACCTCCTTTTGTTGTGCCGAATCTATATCTTGGAGCATCACATTGTGGACATTGATCTTTGTCTTCATTCTCTTTCCAAAATAATATGTAATTAGTTCTACAAGCATCGATCTTCACATAATCCAATCCTAATTCTTTGAAAATTTTCTTGACTTCATACCAATTATCAGGTACCAAAGCGCCATTTGGCAACACCTCTTTGAAAAGCTTAAGCAACATATTCATGTACTTAGCTGTCACACGATTCACAGGCTTAATGTGTAACAATCTAAATATAATTTTAAGCATGGATATATTCGAACACAGCAAAAATAGGTGTTTCTGCATCCATCAACATCTAATAACATGTTTGTGCTTTTGCATTTGGCTCGTCCTCATGTTCTACATCAGTAGCGGTTCTTCCTTGCAGGTCATCGAACATATCCATGATTGAATTAGTTGGACTCTCACTATGTGCCTCAACATCATAATCATTTTGTGTCTCCACTTCTTCAATAGTTCTCATCAAATTTTCATAAATCTCTTGTTCTTCTCCATGTGACAATCATGTTCTACAGTGTAACCACATCCCGTGACAAACTAAATGAATCGTAACATCATCTTTTGCCAACAATACTATATTGAAACATTTCTTACATGGACATCGAATCAGCTCCTTGTTCTGTCCATGTCCAAATGTTATCCTGTCATCGTAGAAAGCTCACTGTAAAAAATTCCCTACATCCATTACAATATCGGACATCTAGTTTATTCGGTATGTCGATCCAACTCTTATCCAATCTAGCCATTAGAACCTATTCAAACAATCACATCAATAAATTTCATATGTTCAAAATTGAAAGCATCTCCCCTTAGTCGGGTACATTCACCACAATATCCCTCTCCCCTTAATCAAATATGAATTCCCATTATAGAATCACATTCAAACATATCGCCACAAAAAGATGGATAGATATAATTACCTGAATAAGTAGAGATGGAGGTGCTCCGTTAATAAAGAGAGGGAGAAATGCTCCGCCACTGCATGAAAAGTACATATAGTAAGAGTATCAAATTTTAACAAACCGCTTGAAATAAAAAAATCAGATGATAACATTCAGGCGTTAGAGCTAGACATGTCAAAACAGAGAACTTACGTGCAAATGGGACCCCACACTAAGCATTCAATAATATAAAGAAAGTGCCAACTACTCGGCCTCTCTAAAGGCCTTCATTTATTTAGAAATTGACCTAAATAATTGCTAACGTTAGCAGGTTCAGAGAGGTTCAAAAAGTCCTGGCTGGTGTGAGCATGGAAGGGGGGTGAGAGAGGAAGAGGGGCGGGCGTCTGGGGTTTCTGATCATGTATTGGGATGTTGCCTTGAGGGAGGGTGAGATAAAGAGAGGGGAAGAAGGGGGCCGGCACGGCGGCGCTGAGTGGAGAGGGGGTGAGAGAGGGAGGTAGTGTGAGAGATAGGGAGGGGGGGAAGGAGCCGGGAGAGGGGGTGGGCGGCGAGGCGAGGGAGGGTGGTCGGACGGGAGGGGAGGAGAGTGAGAGAGAGGGGGGTGGGCAGGGGCGCTGCAGGGAGTGGGCGACAGGGCGAGGGAGGGTGGCCAGAGGGGGGGAGGGGAGGGGAGGGGAGGAGAGGAGGGAGGACCAAGGGAGAGGGCGGGGAAGGGAGGAAAATAGCCCTACCGGGGGAGGGGGACAGGCGCCGGCAGCGAGGGCGGTTCCGGCGCGCGACGGCAAGCGGCGGCGACGGCGGTGAGAAGAGATAGACTCTCTCGGCGACGTCGACGATGATGAGAAGAGAGGGGAGTATAGACTACAGAGCTGCGGCAGCCGGCAGGGAAGAGGGGGTGTTCGTGGAGGGAGGGGATGGGGGGCGTAGGGCTTCTAAACCCAAGGCGCCCAGGCCGTCCCACCAAGAGGGCACCCAGACTACCCAGTGCATTTGCCCTGCACGCCCAGTTTTTTTTTTTCTTTTTGAAATTTTTAATAATTATTATAATAATTATAACTAACTAATATTTAATATCTTATATTATGATAACTTTAATTATTACTTGGGTATATTAAACTTCGTATTTATATATAATTAGTCAAATGAATGCGTTCCGTGAGTGAATTTATTTTGAGAAGTTTCTTCAAATTATAATGATAATATGATATAAATATATATATAAATACAAATATAAGATAAATTTTTAAGTGATTCCACTTTTGATAGGGTTATATCATTCCTTAAGTGTCGTTTGGTAGAGGGATAGGAGGGGGATATCCCTAAATAATCCCTATTATGCATTTGGTACAAAGATTTTTGGCAGGGATATCCTGGGTTAAGCCTTTTGAGTATATCCCCGAAAACGGGGTTGAGAATGAGAATATCTCATTCCACCGAAATGGTGGAACGAGATATTCTCATTCTCCTAACCCCATTTTCTTCTCTCTCCTCACGTCCGCTCTGTCAATCGTGCACTCGCTCTGCAGTAGTTGCCCCTCCGAACCCTCGCGCAGGCGCTCTTTCTCCCAGTCCGGCGGGCCCGTCTCTGCACCCTCGCTCCTTCCACCATCGATCTTCGCGATCGTTCCCCTTCTCCTTCCCTCTCCGGTGAAACCCTCATCCCTCTCCGGTGCTCACCTGCTGTCGCTGTCTGCTGTTGTCTGCTCGCTCGTCTGCTATCGTCGTCTGCTGTTGTCTGCTCGCTCGTCTGCTGTCGCCTGCGGCCGTCTGCTGTCGCCTGCGCTTGTCTTCCCGGTCGATCGCGCCATCCTCAAAAGCCCTTCCAGGCGGCTCCCATCGTCTCCTCGCCTGCCGACTGAAGCGCTCATTCTGCATCCAAGAGAAAGGTACACAATCTGTACCGAGGTAAGAGCATTTCTTCCTTATTTTTTCATTCATGTAATATCTTGTGTTGTGCCCCTTGTGCCTTGATGATATTGTGTAGTTTTGATGATAGCAAACACTATGAGTCATGTGAGATTAGAATATATAGATGTTCTGCATGCAATCTCTACTTACATGGTCCAATGCATAGTTTTATTTTTCAGTATACATAGTCTGTGCATACTTTGTTTACGCATTGAAAGTCGATGCGTGTACATTGCATCTGTCGGGACTATACATCGCTGCATGCTATCAAGTCTGTACAACCTCCGTTGTTTCACTCGACCAAGTCAGTACACTCGACCAAGTCAGTGCAAGCACTATTCATCCATTAGCTCAGTTCACAGCTAAGTCAGTACAGTCCGTATTCTTCATGCATGTACATAGTCAGTACATCTTTTTGCATCGTTGTGCTTCACGCATACACATAGTCAGTGCATCTTTTTGCATCATTGTGCTTCACGCATACACATAGTCAGTGCATCTTTTTGCATCGTTGTGCTTCACGCATACACATAGTCAGTGCATCGCTTTACCTCGCGCATACACATATACACAAAGTTCGTGCAACTCCTGTTGCAGCATGAACTCAAGTCGATGCAACTTGTGTTGCCTGCACGCGACTAAGTCTACGCATTTGTGCATCCTTTATTCCATGAAAACAAAGTCTGCACATTCTTCAGTAGCAAGTCGATGCATCTTTTGCTTCATGCACACAAGGTCTGTATATTCTCTGATGCCATGTCCGTGCATTCATCTTCATTGTACATACTTTCTTATATGCATACTGCATTATATGCATCAAGTCTGTACATGTCTCGATGCATGTCCGTGCATTCATCTTCATTGTACATACTTTCATATATGCACACTGCATTATGTGCATCAAGTATGTACAGGCTTAGATCAAATTTCGAACTAACTCAGTGCATCCTTTTCTCTTCTCTTTCAGATCAATTCAAGTTGGTAACTAGTCTGACCTGACAGAATATCTGCTCGAGGAGCTTAAGAAGGGCACGTGATCCAAGAATGGAGAAAAGTGCCAGGATCGTGACACGTGTATTACAGCAGGCTGAAATGCTGCCACGTGGTCAAGGCGCTAGGGCGAGAATTCGAGGAAGACACACGCCCACCTATCTATTACTGTTATAAAAGGAAGGTTTCTCCATCTGGAGAGAGAGGATGGTGAAGTGTGGTGATCGTGAATATACTTCAGAGGAGCAGAAGCAGAAAGAAACTGCACAATCCAGAGAGAAGAAAAAAAAGAGAAGAAGAGCAGAGGAGGAGAGTGTTCGAAAAAGAAAGAGTGAGCAGTAAAGAAGAAGAAAGAGAGATCGAGAGTTTAGAAGAAGAAGAAGAGAGTCATCTGAAGCTTTGTCTCTACTGGACCGTGGATCAAATCCAGGCCAGTCAGCTCTTTGAGAGCCACTTCGTGTTTTATCGTCTACAGCTTTCTGTTGTTGTGTCCTTTCCATATTTTGTTTTTCTTTTTACCTTTGTTTCAAGCTGTTTGTCAGTAGAGCAAGATATGTTGCTCAGCGGGTAGAGGAGGATTCCTCTGGACGGGTTAAGCTGTAGTCCCCAACGGTTGCAGAGGTGTGGTATCCTCTGGACGGGTTAAGCTGTAAGGCCCAGCGGATGGCGAAGCTGTAATGCCCAGCGGTCAAGCTGTTAGTCAGCGGTTTGTAGGCAAGCTGTGTCGCTCAGCGGTTTTCAAGCTGTTTGGCAGCGGAATCCACACTCTGGTTTGAGTGTGGGGTGGACGTAGGTCTGGAGGACCGAACCACCTTAAAAATCTTCTGTGCAGTGGTTTGATTGTCTATTGTGTTTCGCTAGATGCATGCTTAGGCTCGATGTGTTCTTTCATCTAGTTAGTGGTTTATTCGCACACCGCATATTTGATTGGAATTGGGTTTGCACACTAGCGCATATAGAGTAGATCAGAAGTTCAGATTATCTGATCTTTCATTCTCGCTAGAAGAGAGCACCTGTGTCATACAAGGCACCTATTTATGTTAATTCCTTATCATCGTTCTGTTACAGGCTTTAATCAGACAATATTTTAAAGGGGAGATTCATTCACCCCCTCTGAATCCATCGCACCGATCCCAACAATTGGTATCAGAGCAGAGGTTACTGATTCATCAGATCCAACGATCTGCAGTGGATCCTGCTATTTCTGGTGCCTTGATTGATTGTGTAGATTGTCTAGCATCTCGTTTAATTGTCATGGATTCTGTGCCTGAAGTTCCAATGTTCGATGGATTGTGTTTCTCTGACTGGCATAGAGAGTTTAGGGATTACATGAATTTCGTAGATTCAAATCTGCTGATTTTGATTGAACATGGACCTTATGATATACCAGTGAATAAGTCAGACTGGAATATTGGTCACGAGTTGATGAATACTGAAAATATAAAAGCCCTGAAAATGTTGAAAGGGGCTATAAGGGCTAATGTACTTTCATGTGTGACTAAGTGCAAGAATGCAAAGGAGTTGATGGATGAGCTGATCCTCAGATATGGTGAAGAGAACCATAAGTGCCTTATGACAAAGGATCAACGTAGTGATCAGTCTGATGACTCTTCATCAAAGGTAAACTCCGAACCAGAACAAAATTCATTGGATGAACTGATTGAGATGCATGATAATTTGCTTGACAGTTATAAATCTTATAAACGTGAAATGAAAGAGATGAAAAAGGCCATGTTGCATGAAATTAGAGAGTTGAAATGTGAAAACGCCAACCTAAAAGGAAGTCTGAAAATAAGTGAAAATTCATGCAATAAATGTGATTCTGTTAAAACATTAAATAATGATCTCCTATCTGAACTTAGGCTGCAAGAGCAACAAGTTGTGTCTCTTAAAGGAGAGATAGAAGATCTGAGGAATAGAAATTCGGAACTTGAGTTGCATGAACAACAATTGATTGAAAATCTGAAAGCTATGAATCAAGATAGTTTGATTGAAGAAAATTGCAAATTGAAAGATCAAAACAAAAGACTAATGGTTCTGAACACTGTCATGTCAGAAAAATGGATATCTATTGAAAAAGGGAAATGTGCTGTAAAGGAAGTTGATGCTGATAAGGAACAAAAACTTGTACAGGAAATTGAAACTCTGAAGAGCCTAAATGATGCACTGCATCAACAGATCATTTCCTGTGAAACTGAAATTGCATGCTATGAATTGAGCATTACCTCCTTGAAATCTGAAATTCAGGATCTTAAAAATTCACTGACCAAATTTGTTCAAGGAAAAGATAACCTAAACAAGATTCTCGGTGTTAAAACAAATTTTCAAAAGGAAGCTGTACATATTTCCTCTGTAGAGTCAAGCTGCAACAAATGCTTGGTTCTGCGAGAACGTAATGAGGAACTCTACAGTGAAAATGAATGGTTGAATAAACAAATTGCCTCATTTAAAGAGGATCACAAAAATTTACTTGCTGAGAAAATTAAAGTAGAAGAAAGAAAAGAGGAACAAATTGAGAAACTGGAGTTGATGTCCAGTAATGAAAAATGTGATGAAGAAGTTAAGAAGCTGACCAAAGAAAACACTGAACTGAAAGCTGAAGTTGAAAATTTAAAGTGGTTAAACACTGGTTTGTCTGAAAAACTTCTCACCATAGAAAAAGGAAAAACTATTCGTGATGAAGAATCACAAATTTTGAATAATCTGGAACAAGAAATTGAGAAGTATAAAACTGCAAACAAAGTTCTAAGCGAATGTGTTAATTGCAGTGAACAGGAGATAGTCAGTTATGAACTTCACATTGCTTCTTTGGAAGATAAAATTCATGATCTGAAAAACTCAGCATCCGAGTCCGCTAAAAATAAAGGAAAAATGAAAGTTGTCATGAAAGGAGAGGATGATAATTCAAGAAGGGGGATAAGTTGTAGTTCTGATGTTAAGGAAATTACTAGAAACCAGCTACACACAACTTTTGTGCGAAGTTCTGATCTAGCTGGTACCTCAAATCAATCCCCAAAACAAAGTAAAGGTCAGAAATCACCTTCATCATCTGAATTTCAGTTCAAGGTTGGGAAGAATGAAAAACAAACAAAAATTGTTAAGAATAATCAGAAATTGAAGAAGAAAAGTCAAACGAAGGAGGTAAAGACTGTTCCTGTTCATGCCCTAAAATCTGCTAGCTCGGTTGAATCTGATGGGTCAATGCACACTGCTCATGCCCATTTTGCTCATTCACATGCATCCAGTCAATCTGTTAGTAACCATGCCGCCAGGAAATCACAGGTGTCATGTCATTACTGTGGTAGGCATGGTCATTACATGGATGACTGTAGTGAAATGAAAAATGATGATATGATACATAATACATTTTTTATAAATCATCATCATAACCCCAAAAGAAACGGGTTTGCTTCAAACCAACACATCATCTGTTATAACTGTAACAGACGGGGTCATAAAGCTGTTGAGTGTTGGTTTGGGTCTTCATGGGGAAACAATGACTCAAGAGGCAAGCACCTAAGGTGCTTCGAGTGTGGGAAGCATGGCCATACAGTCAAAGACTGTTGGCATGCCCAAGGAAGCCATGTTAATGACAATTTTTTTAAATTCTCTGCCAAAAGACCTGTGAACTTTTCATGTTTTAACTGTGGCAAGTCAGGTCACAAGTATGCTGAATGTTGGTTGTCAGACAATAGGAAACAAAATGTCCATGCGAATAGCAGGAAACTTCATGCTCATAATCATAAGTCTCAAGCTGTTGTGCATCATAGGACCAGAAAACATGCTGTCTTATGCAGATATTGTGGTAGAATTGGACATTCCATGACTAATTGTCATTTGATGGACTTTGATGACAATGTTGCTAAAAGATTGTTTAGAACACCTGTTAGGGCTAATACAGGACCCAAGGCGGCTTGGGTTCCTGCAGGATCGAAATGATTGTCTTGCTGCAGGTGTGCCTTGGAAGCTGATGAATAAAGGGTTAATAATCCAAGACACTCAAGAATGTAACCCCCAAGGTCCTACACTTCAGGTTAGTTCTGAAAACTCTGTTTAAATTCTGTCTTCTGAATTTGTGTGCTCCAGATGCTTGCATATCATGACAATTCCGTTTGATGAATGCATTATACATCCTTGTTATGATACATATTTGTCAAATTCCCTGCATAATGATATATGCATATAGTCAGGGGGAGTTTGCATGTCCTTGCACCATATAGTTAATTGCATTGCATGTCCTTTATATTGAAAAATCCAAAAAGGGTTGATTTATTGCATCTAGATAGGGGGAGCATTTGAGACTCATTAGTCTTCCACATCCTGAACCATTCCAAATCCAGTCACTCAAATCTTTCTCGAGTTGAACTAGACTTCATTGTTGTCAAGCTGATCTGTCTGTATTCCAGACTCAGCTACTAAAATTGATTCTACTCTGCATATATTTGATGCTCTTCTCTCCTGCTATCATTTGCTCTACCAGCTTGCACCTATCAAAAGCTGGTCTGATTAATCTGGTTCTTGTTCCAGGAATGATAAGTTGTTCAGTAGCATTGATTGGACTGATCTGAGATTCTTATGTTGTGTACCATGTTTTAGTCTGATTTTTTAAAAGAAATTCTTTTCATATAGGTTCAAGAATGTCTACAGATTCAGACTGATATAAGTATTAATGTGTTCTCAGATTTGCATTCAAATGTATTGAAAGTATCTGAATGATGAGTTTTAATAAATTTTAACCAACTGTGTCTTGGATACCCTAGACTCAATCATCTGTAATCTGAAAATGTGATATCTAGGCTACTTTGGTAGAGATTCATAGAGTGAGTATTGTCTTTAAACATTAACCTGAAAAATGTTGACTAAAAGGACACTGAATTCAGAGCAATGACTTGGTCACTGAGAAACTGGATACTCTATCAATGAAATAGAGTAATTCTATGTCATGAAGTACCATAGCTATCTCTGGTGAAAATCTATTGAAAAATCTGACAGAGCAATAGCATATCTGTGTTGAGTAACTGGGGAGTCTGGCCTCTAATCAAGGTGTCTCCTCATGTAAAAAGACACTTCTATTGCTAACTCTGCTCTCGAAGTTGAGAGGCAATGAAAGTTATCACACTAAGTAACTGGGTCACCTCACCTAAGACGTGTTGTGCCTCATGTTGAAAGGTGTTGATCAACTTAAATTGCTCAGGAAAAATGATGTGCTGATTAAAAAGTAAATATTTTGCAACAACAGTCAACTCTTGTTCTTGTAAGGGTGTCTAATCTCAATACTGCTCTATGTGACTCTCAAAGGAGTCATCGAGTTCATTTGAGTAAGATGGAAGATGGTTGTTCTTGAGTACTGCTTGACTAATTGGTTCACCTTTATTAAAACCTACCTTCAGATATGAGTATTGAATTTAATTGACAAATCTGGTATACATCATGATTAAATCAGTTGGGTCATGTCGATTAATTCATAATCCCCTATGATAGGAGAGTCTCTCCTTATGAAGACTTATTACTGTGGTACCTGCCATACATTTTCCTCTTATCAGGTTCACCTGTGACAACTTATTCATCATGTCAACTCACCTGTTGAAAATCATGTGCCTTGCTTGCTGTTATTTACTCCTACCCTTGGCTACATCTACTTCATTTACATCATTGTTTCACTCTCCACACTGTTGGAATCTTCCATCTTATTTTTGTATCCCTGACGAATGACTCTCTTTCACCTGCATTGTTCTGCCCATACAAATGTAAGGTGTGCCATAACCAATTTTGCTTCAGAATTCTTGTGGTTGTGGATTCCAGATTGATTCATTGGATAACCAGAGTTCATCCCTGTGGATACATCATGTGCTTGCATTTTCGATTCCTTTCATGCTCTCAGTGGAAGTTCTGGGCATTATAGATATTCATGATTATGTCAAAGGGGGAGGACTGTTTTACACAAGGGGGAGAATAGGTTCATGCATTATATTATTTTTCACGCAAACTACCTTCTTTTTGATGAAGTCAAAGGGGGAGAATAGTTTGACATGAGCCAGTGTGACTCATAATCTCATAGTGTTGCCATCATCAAAAAGGGGGAGATTGTTGTGCCCCTTGTGCCTTGATGATATTGTGTAGTTTTGATGATAGCAAACACTATGAGTCATGTGAGATTAGAATATATAGATGTTTTGCATGCAATCTCTACTTACATGGTTCAATGCATAGTTTTATTTTTCAGTATACATAGTCTGTGCATACTTTGTTTACGCATTGAAAGTCGATGCGTGTACATTGCATCTGTCGGGACTATACATCGCTGCATGTTATCAAGTCTATACAACCTCCGTTGTTTCACTCGACCAAGTTAGTACACTCGACCAAGTCAGTGCAAGCACTATTCGTCCATTAACTCAGTTCGCAGCTAAGTCAGTACAATCCGTATTCTTCATGCATGTACATAGTCAGTACATCCTTTTGCATCGTTGTGCTTCACGCATACACATAGTCAGTGCATCTTTCTGCATCGTTGTGCTTCACGCATACACATAGTCAGTGCATCTTTTTGCATCGTTGTGCTTCACGCATACACATAGTCAGTGCATCGCTTTGCCTCGCGCATACACATATACACAAAGTTCGTGCAACTCCTGTTGCAGCATGAACTCAAGTCGATGCAACTTGTGTTGCTGCACGCGACTAAGTCCGTGCATTTGTGCATCCTTTACTCCATGAAAACAAAGTCTGTACATTCTTATGTAGCAAGTCGATGCATCTTTTGCTCCATGCACACAAAGTCTGTATATTCTCTGATGGCATGTCCGTGCATTCATCTTCATTGTACATACTTTCTTATATGCATAATGCATTATATGCATCAAGTCTGTACATGTCTCGATGGCATGTCCGTGCATTCATCTTCATCGTACATACTTTTCTATATGCACACTACATTATGTGCATCAAGTATGTACATGCTTAGATCAAATTTTGAATTAACTAAGTGCATCATTTTCTCTTCTCTTTCAGATCAATTCAAGTTGGTAACTAGTCTGACCTGACAGAATATCTGCTCGAGGAGCTTAAGAAGGGCACGTGATCCAAGAATGGAGGAAGTGCCAGGATCGTGACACGTGTATTGCAGCAGGCTGAAATACTGTCACGTGGTCAAGGCGCTAGGGCGAGAATTCGAGGAAGACACACGCCCACCTATCTGCTGCTACTATAAAAGGAAGGTTTCTCCATCTGGAGAGAGAGGATGGTGAAGTGTGGTGATCGTGAATATACTTCAGAGGAGCAGAAGCAGAAAGAAACTGCACGATCCAGAGAGAAGAAAAAAAAAAGAAGAAGAGCAGAGGAGGAGAGTGTTCGAAAAAGAAAGAGTGAGCAGTAAAGAAGAAGAAGAAGAAGAAAGAGAGATCGAGAGTTTAGAAGAAGAAGAAGAGAGTCATCTGAAGCTTTGTCTCTACTGGACCGTGGATCAAATCCAGGCCAGTCAGCTCTTTGAGAGCCACTTTGTGTTTTATCGTCTACAGCTTTCTGTTGCTGTGTCCTTTCCATATTTTGTTTTTCTTTTTACCTTTATTTCAAGCTGTTTGTCAGTAGAGCAAGCTGTGTTGCTCAGCGGGCAGAGGAGGATTCCTCTGGACGGGTTAAGCTGTAGTCCCCAGTGGTTGCAGAGGTGTGGTATCTTCTGGACGGGTTAAGCTGTAAGCCCCAGCGGATGGCGAAGCTGTAATGCCCAGCGGTCAAGCTGTTAGTCAGCGGTTTGTAGGCAAGCTGTGTCACCTAGCGGTTTTCAAGCTGTTTGGCAGCGGAATCCACACTCTGGTTTGAGTGTGGGGTGGACGTAGGTCTGGAGGACCGAACCACCTTAAAAATCTTCTGTGCAGTGGTTTGATATTCTATTGTGTTTCGCTAGATGCATGCTTATGCTCGATGTGTTCTTTCATCTAGTGAGTGGTTTATTCGCACACCGCATATTTGATTGGAATTGGGTTTGCACACTAGCGCATATAGAGTAGATCAGAAGTTCAGATTATCTGATCTTTCATTCTCGCTAGAAGAGAGCACCTGTGTCATACAAGGCACCTATTTATGTTAATTCCTTATCATCATTATGTTACAGGCTTTAATCGGATAATATTTTAAAGGGGAGATTCATTCACCCCCCTCTGAATCCATCGCACCGATCCCAACATCTTGACTCACCATATGTATTATGAATCCCCTATCATGTTTTTAGCATTCCTTGGTATGCAGCAAATATATATTGTTTGTGGTGTTTATCATTCCAATAAGCAAGCATCTTTCAGTCATCTAATGATATATTCTCCTCTATCTTGTGCTGCATATGGGCTACCTGAAAGAGAGGAATCAGCATCTAGAAAGCCTTCCCCAACCCAGTGATCAACAAGGTGTTTTATCTTAATATTATAATCCTCTGGTGAGTGTGCACAATACAAAAGGCATTCCCTTGTAATACCGTCATCCAATTTGTCAAAACTAAAATTCAAAGTAGAAAGAACCTCTTTTATACCTTGGATCTTATTTGGAGAGTCACGGAGTCTGCTCACGGTCTCCCTCCATTCTCACACTGAGTTGCATATGACAGTGCCTGTAACGACCCGAGAATCCGATTACCGGGAAGGCCCGATAACCCGAGACTCGCACCGCCACCCACGAGCCCGAAGACTCGGAAGAGTTAAAAGGATGGTGTGGAAACTACACAAGCATCACACATAATTGCAGAAATTAAACAGTTATAATATTAAGTAGGATATAAATTAACATTTTACATGTTCCACAATCAAATAACAACAACAGTAACAGTAGTCCACGACTAGTACAGTGACAAGAAAGAAAAGTACAGCTACACGGGGCATCCCCCGGCTCTGACCTCTGGCACTACCTGTGGGCACCCGCAACACGCTTCACTCCTGACGCGCTCCCCGAAGGTGGCGCCTCACCTGAAACACGGTGAAAACACGCAGGGAATGAGTCTCGGAACAAGACTCAGTAGGGATCACTCGAACCCTACCTCGTAAAACGAGAAACCACTACACTAGCGGTAGGAAAGTACCTCGGAAAGGAAAGCCCTGTACTCTACAGAACCAGGCCCTACGGCATGCAAACCGACACACGTGCTACGGTACAAGACCGAAACTCAACGGTCGAACTGCAAAACCCGAAGGTCGGAAACACACGACTGACAGTCTGTCACTCCGTACTCGACAGGAGTACCACCCACTAGAAGCACAGCCGGTAGCGTCCCCTGACGTCTTACACCGCGCCGCAGGTGAACCGCCTGACGTGGTAGGTCCTACCCGAGGCGCAGACACCGTACAAGTAACCACAAACAAGTAACTAGCTGGGGTCACGCCCGTCGACGTGGGTCCAACCGCCCCCAACCACGCGTGCACACACAGACCTTGCGTCACTAGGTCTGGTCCTCTGACCGGTTTTCCCCCGTAGCCGGACTCTGGCTACCGACGAGGGGCCTACGGTAACCGGTCCACAAACCGTCTTAAAGGTGAATGCCCGTACACCACTCCCAGGTGAGACCAGCACCTCGTACTGGTGGGCTACGACCACTGAAGGAGTAGACTCTCAAGACCATGGAAAACAACGTCCGAACCTGACGAAGTACGGGGGCCGTCCCACGTACCATCACCATCGCACGGTGACCACGGTCGGAGAAGAAACGGACGCACCACCCACGGCCAAACGCATGACCAAGGCAAACGGAACCTCCGGACACCCAAAGACACGGTCCCGGAACTCCACGGGGTGTCCAGGACACACACACGGCCCAAGAGGAACACCCGACGACAGGACAGATCACGCTAGGGACCCCTAGCGCGACAAGGAAGAACGCGCTAGGACCCCCTAGCGCGACAGGGAAGATCGCGCTAGGGCCTCCTAGCGCGACAAGACAGGTTGCGCTAGGGACCCCTAGCGCGACAAGGCAGATCGCGGAAGGACCCCATAGCGCGACAGAAACCGCCCTACTGTTCATCTTTTTCGATGAACGGGCCCCATCGGGGCAGCGCGACCATCAAGAACGTGCTACTGGAGTATAGCGCGTTCTCAGTCCGCACCCGAAAACGGTGGAAACACCTAAAAATTCCAACCACGCCCCCATACCTCCACCAGAGAGGGGGAAATCAAGGGGAATGACCCCTAAGGACCCCTAGCATGCTTCTAAGCCACCAAAACATGAAATAGCGGGCTAAAACCATAGATCGGGCGAGCTCTCCCCAAATCATGGAAAACCCCAAACCCGCTCAAACAAGCCTCTCTCGGCCTCCCCGCGGCCTACAAATCATGGAAACGAACGGCAAGAGGCTAAGGAACGTCACCCTACCTCGGGGTTGCCCGAAACGCGGCGGATCGCCGCCGATCCTCAAGAATCGTTCGAAGCTTCACGAACTCTCCACGCCCTCACCGAGCACCGAACACCGCCGCGATCGCCACACCGCCGCCTACGCCACGACGTCGTCGCCTCGCCGCAATCTGCAGCCGAAGGGGGTGGCGCCGGGGCTAGCACCGGGAGAGAGGGCGGTCACGGTGGAAACGCACGGGAGAGAAGGGAGGAAGAAGAAGAAAGAGAAAGAAGAAAAGAAAAAGAAAAGAAATAGGGTTATATAGAAAATCCGATTTTTCAGAAAAATATCAAAAAATAGAAAAATACATTTCCGGAATCCTCGGAACGCACCGATCGCAACGGTACCACTCGTGCCCGGGTGAACCGCCCGGTTCGCCCGCAGCGAGCTTCCGAAGAAAGAGCCGAAACACACACCGAGAATCGGAAAACACACGCGGAAAAGCCACGGAACACCTCCGGGCCTCCGAAATGACTCCGGATCGCGCCGATCCGAACACAAAAGATGTCCGAAACGAAATTTCAGACACAACAAAGCCGGACGCTCCGAAAACCAGATCCGGGATCCACGAAGAAGGATCCGAAGGGTCCGGGATATTACAGCCCTCCCCCCTTAAGGAATTTCGTCCTCGAAATTGAGAACAACCAAAGGAGAAAGAAGAGGAAGACTCACTCAAACAGATACGGGAACTGCTGACGCATCTCGTCCTCACGTTTCCACGAAGCCTCACCACCAGAGTGTCGCTGCCACACGACCTTCACCAAGGGAATGACCTTGTTCCGCAGACGCTGCTCTCGCCTATCCTCCACGCGGATCGGAAACTCTGGGAGAGAAAGGTCTGGAGTCACCTTAGGCCAAACTAAAAACTCGAGCACATGAGAGTCATCGGGCATATACTTCCGCAACATCGAGACGTGGAACACGTCATGCACCGACGCCAACTCAGGAGGTAACTGCAACCGGTAAGCAACCTCACCGATGCGCTCCACAATCGCGAAAGGACCAATATAGCGGGGACTCAGCTTCCCACGCCGTCCAAAACGCATCACCCCCTTCATCGGAGAAACTCTCAAGAACACATGATTGCCCACGGCGAACTCGAGGGGCTGCCTCCTACGGTCAGCATAGCTCTTCTGCCGACTCTGGGCCGCCAACATGTTCTGACGAACCAGGTGCACAACATCCACACATTGCTGCACCAATTCCGGTCCCGTCAAAACACGCTCACCCACCTCAAACCAATCAAGTGGAGTCCGACAAAGACGCCCATACAATGCCTCATAAGGAGCCATGCCGATGCTCGAATGATAGCTGTTGTTATAGGCAAACTCCACCAACGGTAGGTGATGAATCCAACTCCCCTGCCACTCCAGGCAGCAAGATCTTAGCATGTCCTCCAAATTCGTTGATGCTCTGCCTTCACCTGCTGACAGATCAGGCACCTGGCCACAAATGTGGCAACATCTCTCTTCATGCCAGGCCACCAGAACTGCCTCCGCAAGTTCCGATACATCTTCGTCACACCCGGGTGTACGGTGTACCTGCTCCCATGAGCCTCGCACAGCACCGCACGACGAATCTGCTCCTCGGCTGGGACGTACATCCTGCCACGAAACCTCGCAGCACCATCCTCGCTGAGCTCCACATCAGCCATCGCAAGAATCCGGGGTAACTCAGGGTTCACATGCTGAGCCTCTGTCACCTGACGACGGATAGCAAGAGTGACAGTCAGACTCGCAAGCACCGCCAACCCTGGCTCCTGGGGAATCTTGAGCCTGAAAGATATTTCAGGCACTTATTCCCAGAGCCTCCACTTCCTCAACATCAAGGCACTGACCGCAACCTTCCGACTCAAGGCATCGGCGATGACATTCATCCTGCCCGGCTGATAAGACAGGGTGAAGTCATAGTCCTTCATGAACTCCATCCAACTCCTTTGCCTGAGGTTCAAGTCCTTTTGCGAGAACACATACCTCAAACTCTGATGGTCAGTGAACACCTCGAACTTCTCACCGTACAGATAATGCCTCCAGATCTTCAGCGTGAAGATCACCGCCGCCAACTCAAGGTCATGGGTAGAGTAGTTTTCCTCGTGGGACTTTAGCTGCCGAGATGCATAAGCCACCACTCTACCATGCTGCATCAAAACAGCACCCAATCCAACGCCGGAAGCATCTGTACACACCACGAAACCTCCCGGTCTAGAAGGTAAAACCAACACCGGAGCCGAGGTGAGCAATCTCTTCAGTTCCCTGAAGCTCTGCTCACACTCCTCAGACCAGACGAAAGGCACATCCTTCCGCGTGAGTCTAGTCATCGGGGTCGCAATGCGAGAAAAATCCTGGATAAATCGGCGATAATAACCCGCAAGCCCCAAGAAACTCCGGATCTCCGTCACCGACCTCGGTCTCGGCCACTGCATTACTGCCTCGACCTTGGCGGGGTCCACGGAAATGCTATCACCAGAAATCACGTGCCCCAGAAAGTGCACCTTGCTGAGCCAAAACTCGCACTTGCTGAGCTTCGCATACAACTGGTGACCTCGCAACGTCTGCAGCACCACACCCAAATGGTACGCGTGCTCCTCAGCAGACTGCGAATAGACAAGGATGTCGTCCACGAAGATGACCACGAACTGGTCCAAATACGGATGAAACACCCTCTGCATCAAGTCCATGAAGACTGCTGGGGCATTGGTGAGCCCGAACGGCATCACCAAAAACTCATAATGCCCGTACCTCGTACTGAACGCAGTCTTCTCCACATCGGACTCGCGAATTCTCAGCTGATAGTAACCTGACCGCAAATCAATCCGCGAAAACACTCGCGCGGACTGAAGCTGGTCAAACAAGTCATCAATCCGCGGCAACGGATACTTGTTCTTAATGGCCACTTCATTTAGCTGCCGATAGTCAATGCACAGCCGCAGACTACCGTCCTTCTTCTTCACAAACAACACGGGCGCACCCCAAGGGGAAAAACTAGGACGAATATACCCCTTGGCCAACAGTTCCTGCAACTGCGCCCTCAACTCCCTCAACTCAGCAGGGGCCATACGGTAGGGAGCCTTCGCCAAAGGTCCCGTACCAGGCACAACCTCGATCACGAAATCGATCTCCCGCTGGGGAGGTAATCCAGGCAACTCCTCGGGAAAAATGTCGGGAAACTCGCACACCACCGAAATGTCCTCGACACTCGGTTCCATCCGCTCAGACACCACCACGGACGCGAGAAAACCCTGACAACTAGAATCAAGCAATCGACGAGCTCGAATAGCAGAGATAAGGAATCGAGAAGAGGTGGAACAGATACCTTGGAAATAGAAGGTCCGCTTGCTTGGATGCTGGAAGTAGACCTTCTTCATCCCACAATTCACCACCGCTCCATGAGTCTCGAGCCAATCCATACCTAGAATCACATCGTAATCCCGAAGCTGCAACGCATACAACCTGCCTGGCATACTCCGCCCATCGATCCAAACCGGAACCTGATCGAAGCAATATGGAGTGATCATAAAGTCACCCGAACGCAACTCCAGTGCCAAATCACAGGACAACTGGGTCACCGGCTCCTCGACGCTCGACGCAAAATCCTCTGAAATAAACGAATGAGACGCGCCAGAGTCGAACAAAACCCGAGCCGCACAACCCAAAATCTGAACGGTACCTTCCACGAGCTGCGAGGCCACTGCCTCTGCCCTGGTCATGTGCGTGATCTGGCCTTGAGCCCTCTGCCTGCCTCCCACGCTGGCTGACCTGGGTAGCGGCGGATACTGTCCCTGCTGCTGCTGCTGCTGCCTCTGCTGCTGGGGAACCTGCTGCTGCTGAGGAAACTGCTGCTGCGGCGGTCTCTGAGGACAGTCATGCGCCATATGCCCTGGCTGGTCACACCGAAAACAGATGATCGGAGCCGTGCACTGCCTGCCTGGGTGGGTCCCACCACACCGTGGACAAGGTCCTCGCGATCCACCCACTGATCCCTGACACGGCAAAGGAATCGGCTGCTGTACACTGCCCGATGAAGCCTGCCCCTGATCCTTGTGCTTCTTACGGAAACTCTTCTTCAAGAACTTCTTGACCTTCGAGCCGAAGGACGCAGATTCTGCTACCGACGCTGCCGGTGCCGGTACTCCTGAACCACCCGACGCAGACTGAAAGAAACCCTGCTGCTGGGTAGCCGTCTGCTGGCTGCGACCTGACAAAGACTGCCCCTGGCTGATCGGTCCTCGAATCCTCTGCATATCTATCTCCAAAGAAATCGCAACACGAGACGCTGTCTCTAGATCAGTGGCCCCATTCGCGATCAGATGGTGCCTCAGCTCCAGCCTCAAGCCCTGTACAAACTGCGTGGTCCTCACCCTCTCATGCTCCATGATGTGAGGTGCGTACCAACCCAGCTCGACAAATCGGGCCCTGTACTGCAACACGGACATGTCGCCCTGCACCAGCTCCAGAAACTCCCGCATCCGCTGCGTGGTAACAATATCTGGACAGTACGTACGCTCGAAAGCACTAACGAAGTCATCCCACTCGATCTGCTCAAGTGGACGAAGATGAAAAGACGTCTTCCACTCGGAAGACCACCACCTCCGAGCCGTACCCTGTAACTGGTTGTAGGCCAGCACCACTCTATCCTCGGTAGTACTCCTTGCAGAACTGAACACCCGCTCCATCTCATCAAGCCAATCGCGAGCCGCATCAGGGTCTGCCTGGCCGCTGAAATAAGGTGGATGGAACTGCAGAAAGTCCCTCACTGCTCGGCCTGGCCCACCCCTAGCTGACGAGCCCTCACCAGCCTCTCCGCCGAACTGCTGAGACATAAGCTGGTACATGCCACGGAAGAAATCCTCGGCCCCCGGAACCCTCGCAGTAGCCGCGGCCTCGGTAGCTCCCGGTGGCGCTCTGCTATGCTCCTCCTGGTCCCCCTGGACCCCCTGCTGGATCTCCTGACCTCCAGCCGACTGCCCCTACTGAGAGCGAGAGCTCCTTCTCGGCGCCATCCTCGCTCCTGAAGCACAAGACAGAAAACACGGAGACGGTAAGGTCAAAATAAACACGCGGTGCCCAATGCCAGCGTCACCTGTACATCATCGCTGTGGACTAGTGGACCACTACAATTACCTATGATTCTTATGTAATTCCACAACCGCGCTCTGATACCAGCTGTAACGACCCGAGAATCCGATTACCGGGAAGGCCCGATAACCCGAGACTCGCACCGCCACCCACGAGCCCGAAGACTCGGAAGGGTTAAAAGGATGGTATGGAAACTACACAAGCATCACACATAATTGCAGAAATTAAACAGTTATAATATTAAGCAGGATATAAATTAACATTTTACATGGTCCACAATCAAATAACAACAACAGTAACAGTAGTCCACGACTAGTACAGTGACAAGAAAGAAAACTACAGCTACACGGGACATCCCTCGGCTTTGACCTCTGGCACTACCTCTGGGCACCCGCAACACGCTGCACTCATGACGCGCTCCCCGAAGGTGGCGTCTCACCTGAAACACGGTGAAAACACGCAGGGAATGAGTCTCGGAACAAGACTCAGTAGGGATCACTCGAACCCTACCTCGTAAAACGAGAAACCACTACACTAGCAGTAGAAAAGTACCTCGGAAAGGAAAGCCCTGTACTCTACAGAACCAGGCCCTACGGCACGCAAACCGACACACGTGCCACGGTACGAGACCGAAACTCAACGGTCAAACCACAAAACCCGAAGGTCGGAAACACACGACTGACAGTCTGTCACTCCGTACTCGACAGGAGTACCACCCACTAGAAGCACAGCCGGTAGCGTCCCCTGACGTCTTACACCGCGCCGCAGGTGAACCGCCTGACGTGGTAGGTCCTACCCGAGGCGCAGACACCGTACAAGTAACCACAAACAAGTAACTAGCTGGGGTCACGCCCGTCGACGTGGGTCCAACCGCCCCCAACCACGTGTGCACACACAGACCTTGCGTCACTAGGTCTGGTCCTCTGACCGGTTTTCCCCCGTAGCCGGACTCTGGCTACCGACAAGGGGCCTACGGTAACCGGTCCACAAACCGTCTCAAAGGTGAATGCACGTACACCACTCCCAGGTGAGACCAGCACCTCGTACTGGTGGGCTACGACCACTGAAGGAGTAGACTCTCAAGACCACAGAAAACAACGTCCGAACCTGACGAAGTACGGGGGCCGTCCCACGTACCATCACCATCGCACGGTGACCACGGTCGGAGAAGAAACGGACGCACCGCCCACGGCCAAACGCATGACCAAGGCAAACGGAACCTCCGGACACCCAAAGACACGGTCCCGGAACTCCACGGGGTGTCCAGGACACACACACAGCCCAAGAGGAACACCCGACGATAGGACAGATCGCGCTAGGGACCCCTAGCGCGACAAGGAAGAACGCGCTAGGACCCCCTAGCGCGACAGGGAAGATCGCGCTAGGGCCTCCTAGCGCGACAAGACAGGTTGCGCTAGGGACCCCTAGCGCGATAAGGCAGATCGCGCTAGGACCCCATAACGCGACAGAAACCGCCCTACTGTTTATCTTCTTCGATGAACGGGCCCCATCGGGGCAGCACGACCATCAAGAACGTGCTACTGGAGTATAGCGCGTTCTCAGTCCGCACCCGAAAACGGTGGAAACACCTAAAAATTCCAACCACGCCCCCATACCTCCACCAGAGAGGGGGAAATCAAGGGGAATGACCCCTAAGGACCCCTAGCATGCTTCTAAGCCACCAAAACATGAAATAGCGGGCTAAAACCATAGATCGGGCGAGCTCTCCCCAAATCATGGAAAACCCCAAACCCGCTCAAACAAGCCTCTCTCGGCCTCCCCGCGGCCTACAAATCATGGAAACGAACGGCAAGAGGCTAAGGAACGTCACCCTACCTCGGGGTTGCCCGAAACGCGGCGGATCGCTGCCGATCCTCAAGAATCGTTCGAAGCTTCACGAACTCCCCACGCCCTCACCGAGCACCGAACACCGCCGCGATCGCCACACCGCCGCCTACGCCACGACGCCGTCGCCTCGCCGCAATCCGCAGCCGAAGGGGGTGGCGCCGGGGCTAGCACCGGGAGAGAGGGCGGTCACGGTGGAAACGCACGGGAGAGAAGGGAGGAAGAAGAAGAAAGAGAAAGAAGAAAAGAAAAAGAAAAGAAATAGGGTTATATAGAAAATCCGATTTTTCAGAAAAATATCAAAAAATAGAAAAATACATTTTCGGAATCCTCGAAACGCACCGATCGCAACGGTACCACTCGTGCCCGGGTGAACCGCCCGGTTCGCCCGCAGTGAGCTTCCGAAGAAAGAGCCGAAACACACACCGGGAATCGGAAAACACACGCGAAAAAGCCGCGGAACACCTCCGGGCCTCCGAAATGACTCCGGATCGCGCCGATCCGAACACGAAAGATGTCCGAAACGAAATTTCGGACATAACAGAGCCGGACGCTCTGAAAACCAGATCCGGGATCCACGAAGAAGGATCCGAAGGGTCCGGGATATTACAGTGCCCTTCCCATGGTAATTAAGGTGAGTGGCAGGCCACTACATCTCCTCACAACAGTCTTGGCAAGCTCTTGTATGTCTGGATTGTTGTCAAGATCTACTTTGGCATCCAACTTTGATCTGAATAAGTCCCATGTCACTTTCTCACCCAGAAAACCTACTTCGACTTTGGCTTGCTGCACATCCATATCTGCACACACCTTTGTGGCGAACATAATTTTCTTGCCCCTGTTGCTCAAAACATTTGGACGAGGGATCCCAAACTCTTCCAAATCTAAAGCCTCCCACATGTCATCAAGTAAGAGTTAGAATCTCTTTTGATTATGAGCCCTATACAAGGTGTCCCTTTGATCGTCTTTATCCTCTGGAAGTGGCCAACCCCTTGGATCTCCTCACCGAGGAAAGCCTAAATGGACTCCAATGTCCTCCTAGATTTTGCTAACATTTAGCTCCATGGAGATAGTGACCCAAATGACCACATTAAAGTCGTGATTTTCATCCCTTATGAACTGGTTGTTAATTTTCTTCAAAAGAGTTGTTTTGCCTACTCTGCCCATGCCATAGAACCCAATGATTCTGACCTTTTCATTCGTTAGATGGCCTCGAATCTCCAACAACATTTTCTCCATGCTCACAATCCATCCTGACTTGCTTGGGATTGCCACAACTACAGGGGGTGGTGCCTCAGTTAATCTATCATCAAATGTGTTTTTTAATCTATCATCAAATACACACACACACACACATGAGTTATGTATTGGCTGTTAGCATTGGCTGTTACCATAATTCATCCTTCTATACGTTGTACCCCTGAAACGTACCAAACGTCCTTAGAAACACCATCGCCATTGTATCTTTTTTGGCTGATCATTTTATGGAAGGGTTGTAAATGTTTTTTATTAAACTTGTCTCCACTATCACACACACTGAACACACACACACCATGGCTATCTCCACTGCATGCACACACACACACACACACACACACACACGAGTTACAATCTGTCTTCACTAAACCCCCCCCAACCACACATATATATATCTCTCCCCTCACCACACACACAAAGGCTGAATACACACACACACACCCACACACACATACAAACACAAAGGCTGTCTCCACTGTCACACACTGTACACACAGACACACACCCTGGCTGTCTCCACTGCATGTGGTTTTTATTGGCTGTTAACCTGTCATCAAATGTGTTTATTCGAAATTTAATATTCTCTCACACAATTTCATTTTCATTCTCATCTAAAAAATTATTTGACAATTATGTAGGTTGCTCCTTCCCTCCCTTGGTGTGTTACTTGCTCCTCCCCTCCCTCGTTGTGTTACCTACTCCTTTCCTCTCATGTAACCTAGTAGCATGTGACTGCAGTTGATTTTTAATATGCATTTGTCAACCATATCTTTATACTTTTTTATGTTGTTCATATCTAATAATAGGGCAGTGCATCTACATATTGTTGTTTGTGTGTTATTGATGAAATTATGTTTTCTTAAAAGTATGAGTGGATCAAAAGATGGTAAAAGTAGGGTGGCCAATTGGAGCAATAAGGCAGACTTGTGTTTTGTCGATCTGCTTGCCGAGCACCGTGTCAGAAATGACAGTTTTGCCAATAGAAACTTTACAAAGGAGGCATGGAGAGATACGGTGAAAAAATTCAATGAAATGACAAAATTAGGATATTCATTGGAAAATTTGAAAAATCGTTTTAAAAATTTGAAGAAGAGGTACTATTTAATTATGGTTATAAAGAACCGTTTAGGTTGGGGTTGGGATGATGAGAAAAAAATGCCAGTCCCGGGTGCAGAGGAAACTTGGGATGATCTCGCTACGGTAGGTAACTATTGATTTGCACGTTGAATTGTTGATTTTACCTATTATTATATTAATAACATCTTGGTATAAATATCAGATCAACAAGGAGTACAGAGTAATTCAAGGAAAGCCTTTCATAGTGTTTGACCAAATGGATTTGATTTGTGCCACTTTCATGTCGAGATGTGACTTGGCTGCTAGTAATGAAGGCACATCCTACCTTGACACACGTGTTAGTGATGGAGATGAGGAACAACAGGTTGACCACGATGAATCAGGGTTGGATTTTAATGTCAGCTCTATCTTGAATGACTCTGAAACACTTGAAAATATTCATCAACCGTCACAAATGTCAACTCCGAATACAGAGGCAACCACAGATCCTCCCGTTGCACCGACAGACGTTCCCTCTAGTAATGTTACTAGGAAGAGGAGACGGGCTTCATAGGGTAATGACGAATCAATTGACAAGTTATTAGCCCTAGGTCATGAGAGGTTAACATTGGCCCGAGAGATGCTCCAATTACAGAAGACACAAGCCATGCCGTCAATGAATGAGGCTGTTGGCATACTTATCAAGTTGCCTGGACTTCCTGAGCAAGATTTGTATAGAGCTATTGATGTTGTTAGATCTGTCGAGGATCATTCCATCTTCGTAACCCTGCCAAAAGACTTGCGACTTGGTTGGATATTAGGTCTCCTAGGCTACTACTGATACCTTCATATCCTTTTTTTCAGTTCTTAATTAAATGTGCAGTTTTCAATATTGTTATTTACTATTGTCATTTTCTCATGTAATTAGATGCTTCTAAATATTTTACATGCCTCATTTTCATTAATTGCCTTATCACATGTTCATGCATTGTTTAATGTCCTTTTATTTAATCATATATAAGAAATTCAACTTTTGCATTAGCTATGAATTCAGAACCCGTTCAGACTGGTCCTTCACTTGACCTCCTTATGAAGTTTTTGCAAGAGGAAGAGGAATATTGGGAGCAAGTTGAACATCTTGTTGCCTTTCAAATGTTGTCTTCCCACACACCTATACCTAGGACTCCAATGCACACAGATGTTGGTCGAGGTCATAGGTGGGTTAAAGAGTTAATGGCTGGTCATGTGGGCAGATCATACTCTAGTTTTCGTGTGCATCCTCATCTTTTCTTAAGATTAAGAGATACATTGATGGAAAGAGGTGTACTGAATGATACAAAGAATATGTCGGCCAATGAGCAATTAGCTATCTTCCTTCTAGAGGTTGGTCATGGGATTGGTAATATGTTACTCAGAGAATGGTTCCAACATTCAGGAGAGACGATTAGCCGACATTTCAATAATGTACTCATGGCAGTGTTAGCTATACGTCACAACTATATTAAGATGTCCACTGCTGATGATCTCCGGCATCGAAAAATTCACCATGACCCAAAGTTCTACCCTTTCTTTAAGGTGATGTGCAATATATTCATGTTATCAACTGTCTATGTCTTGGTTAATTTCCTCTCTCATATGCTTTATTAATTCTTGTTCTTGAAATTTGTCCTATGTGATTAGAATGCACTGGGTGCAATTGATGGTACGCATATCTCTAAAAAAGTGTCGATAGTTGATCACCCTCGTTATCGAAATCGAAAAGGTGAAACATCTCAGAATGTCATGGGGTGTGTCAATTTTGATCTATTATTTAGTCATGTTGTAATGCCCCGGGTTTTTCGGATCCTTCTTCTCGGGTCCCGGATCTGCGTTTCCGGTATATCTGGCTCCGTTGTGTCCGAAATGATGTTTCGGACATCTTCCGGGTTCGGATCGGCGCGATCCGGAGTTATTTCGGAGGCCCGGAAGAGCTCCGCGGTTTTTTCGCGTGTGTTTTCCGATTCCCGGTGTGTGTTTCGGTAATTCCTTCGGAACCTCGTTGCGGGTGAACCGGGCCGTTCACCTAGGCGAGTGTGGTACCGTTGCGATCGGTGCGTTCGAGGATCGTGAGTGTGTGATTTTCTATTTTTTGAGATTTTTCCAAAATTCCGGATTTTCCTATATATAACCATTTTATCTCTCTCCCCTCTCATTTCTCTCTTCTCTCCCTCTCTCTTCTCACGCTCTCTCCTTTCACTCTCTCCTCTCCGGCGGCCGACGGGGTGGAGCGTGGGCGAGGTGGGGACGGCGCGAGCGAGGTACGGGTGAGGATGGATGAGGATCGAGGCGGTGGAGGCGCGGCGAAGCTCAGCCGTGGGTTCGTGGAACGGCGAGGCTTTAACGGCGTTTTCTTCGTGGATCGGCGTCCATGGTGCGTGAAATCTTCGGTGGAGGTAGGGAGATGGACCCCCAGCTCGTGCGCTTCATTTCCCGCTAGTTTTGTAGGCCGTGGTGAGCTGAGCCGGTCATTTGGGGCGTTTTGGGGAAAATCCATGTTTTGGGGGAGTGAGCCGGATCCCTCGTTTTACGGTGTTTTTGGACGATCCACGGGTTTAGATGTATGCCTAGGGGCTTGGGGATGGATTCCCCTTTGTTTCCCCATCACCCGGGGGTGATCGGGGCGTGGATCGGATTTTTGGGCGTTTTCCCGCCGTTCTCGGTTTTCCGAAATGATCGCGGTCTACCAGTAACCGCTTTCATTGGTCGCGGTCTTGGGAGAACCGCGTTTGCCCAAGAGCGTCGGCAAGTGTCGCGGACGTGCGATAGACCGTTTTCGTCTAGTCGCGGTCGTGACCCGACCGTGACTGTATGGTCGCGGTCCTTGGGCGACCGCTACCATCGGGTTTGCGCGTGGCTAGTTGCGGTCGTGAGGTGACCGTGACTGCGTAGTCGCGGTCCTCGGTCGACCACTACTGTGTGGTCGCGGTCCCCAGTCGACCGTGACTGTGGTCGCGGTCCCCAGGTGACCGTGACTACGTTGTGGTTCCCGTCTGCGTGGTTTTAACCTCCGGTCGACCCGGTTGTGACCCAGTGGTTGACTTTAGGTCTCGTGAGTGTCCCGACACCCCGTGGAGTTCCGTGACCGTGTCTTTGGGTGTCCGGAGGTTCCATTTACCTCGATTAGCATGCCCGTAGGTGTGGTGGGTCCGGGTGACCTTACGTGTTCCGGGTTTTCGTGTTACGCTCGATCGAGTCACCGTATATCGGTGTGTGTGCGGTGGGGTCTCCCCCGCATGTCGTGGGTTTCTTTGGAAGGTGATTCCCATGTGGGCCATGTGTTTGGCCTTGGACTGCGAGTCCAGTTATCCGGCCTGGGGCTGGAGGTTTCCCGCTTGCCCTGGGATGGGAGATCGACATGGCGGCTTGTGTGCTGACCTTGGGAATCGTGCTTCTGTGTTTTCCGTGTGGCCCGTGTGGGTGGCCTTAGTCCCTTGCATTCCCTTCCCGAGGGAGTGGTCTTGGCGGCTCGTGAGTTGTCTCGGTACTCGTGCTACCGTGGTTTTAGACCTAGAGATTAGGCTAGATTGACGGCCTTGTGCTGTTGCGTACAACGGTCTTGACCCCGAGTCTTGTGACTCAAGGACCGTTGGGTGTAGTGCGTCTAGAGGACTGCCCAGAGTCCAGTGGCTTAGCGCCACTTGAGTTTTCTCGACTCTCGCGCAGGGTGCGTGTGTGACCGTGGACTGCGAGTCCTGTTTCTTCTCCGACTGTGGTCGCCGTGCGACGGTGCTGGTACGTGGGATGGTCCCCGTACTTCGTCGGGTTCGGACGTTGTTTTCTGTTGTCTTGAGAGTCTACTCTCTCAGTGACCCTCCACTAGTCGTAGCCTGCTTACACACGAGTGGTCCCACCAGGGAGTGGTGGAGAGGCTACCCTTAGAGACGGTTTGTGGACCGGTTGCCGTCGGGCCCCACGTCTTGCAGCCAGAGTCCGGCTGAGGGGAAAACCGGTCAGAGGGCCAGACCAGGGACGCGCGGTCTGTGTGTGCACACGTGGTTGGGGGCGGTTGGACCCACGTCGACGGGCGTGACCCCAGCTAGTCACTTGTTTGTGGTTACTTGTACGGTGTTCGTGCCTTTGGTAGGCGCTACCACGTCAGGCAGTTCACCTGCGGTGCGGTGTAAGACGTCAGGGGACGCTACCGACTGTGCTTCTAGTGGGAGGTACTCCTGTCGAGTCGGGAGTGACATACTGTTAGTTTCCGTGGCTTTGACCTTCGGGTTTTCGGTCGTGTCGACCGTTGAGTTTCGGTTGTTTCACCGTGGCGCGTGTGTTGGTTTTCGCGCCGTGAGACTAGTGCTAGTGGCTTTACCGAGGTTGCATCTGGTTGTGCGGTACCCGCGATCGGATGGTCGGGGTTGCACCTTGGACAGCGTGTCCAGGTCGGCTGTGTCCGGGGGACAGGCCTCTACGGCGTGGTTGCCGTGTGTTTTTACTTCGGTAAGCGGTACTAGTGTAGTTCGATAGCCTCGACCGCGAGGTCAGGGTGTGTTTCTGGTACAGTAGGAGTAGTTGTAGTGCCGTGTTTTGACCGGCCACCGGGTTTACTGTTCCTGCTGTTGCGGTTGCTCTCGTAGCTCTTTCCGGTACCGCCGTTGTTTTCGGTTGGGGTTCCGCGGGATCCCTGCTGAGTCTCTATTTTGGAGACTCATTCCCTGCTTTTCAGGTGTGGCGGTTCTTCCTCGAGGTTCGAGGGTGCGGAGCGGAGGTTCTCAATTGCCAGCTTGCCGGGCCGAGTGTTCACTTGGCATGTGGTACGCTTTACTGCTTTAGACTGTACTTTCTGTTGGACTGGACTCTGTTATAGCTGTAGTTGTTTATTTATTTCTGTTAATTGTTGAATTGTCCTGCTTTATTTCCTATTTCTTTGTGCCTCCACACTCCTTTTAGCCCTTCCGAGCCCTCCCGGCTCGTGGGCGGCGATGCGAGTCTCAGGTTATCGGGCCTTCCCGGTAATCGGATTCTCGGGTCGTTACAGCTGGTATCAGAGCGGAGGTTGTGGACGTACATAGGAATTCTAGATATTGCAGTGATCAGAGTCCATAAGGTCCAGTACAGTCGGCAGCTAGCTTAGGGTTTTGTGTTCGCTTTCCGCCTAGTTTCTCGCTTGAGAGCTTGAGTGCACTGTGCGGCGTTGTGAAGGTGGTTGCTGTCCGCGGCTTTCGTGCCAGCATGGGGCCTAAGGATCGAGGTTGAGAGCCTTCTCCCTCATCGGTGGTGACCCTGGTTGTGCTGCGTTGGGCAGAGGTTGTTGGCAGGTGCGTTGCTGCGGTGCTGCATTCGAGGAATCTGCGGCGTGGCCAGGTGGCTGGAGAGGACTGTTCATAGTTAAGTGGCCGTGAGCGTGCTCTGAGGGAGCTGCTGTTGATTTTGGTCACTCCAGCTTGAGGTTTGTCCAGCTCCTGAGGTGTTCTGATCGAGAAGTGTGCTCGGGTGAGCGGAATATCTTCTTGGTGAGCTGCTGTTTCGTCGAGCGTGATGTCCTTGTCGTGCTCTGTGGCGTCAGAAATGACGTGTCGGTCCCGATTATTTTGCGGATTTTGAGGCAGGATTGGGCTGTGGTGTCCCAGTAAGTCTTGCTCATGCGCTCTTGTGTGCGAATGGGTTGTGTTCGCCATGGAGTTGGCTTGAGATGTGAAGGCTCCACGGTGAGTTCGGGACTCGAGGATGAGCATCGGCGGTTGTCGTTATGGCTCGTGTTGCGGCTCTTGGCATGCCGTGTTGCAGTTCAAGGAATTGCAGTGGTGGTGCATCGAGAGATGTTGTGATTGTGGTCCGACGTGACACTCGCCGAGTGTGTCGGAGGCGCTGACCTGATGGAAGCGATGGTTTTCCTAGGTGCTGGATGGTGCTGTTTGCAGCATGCGCGAGGTTTAAGGTCAGGTCGAGCGTGGAGTTCTTCCGTTGGTCGGAAGTGTGTTGGTTTCTCCTTTGGTAGGGAGAGATTGTGTTGGCCTAAGGTTCGTCGTCTTGCATTGTGTGCCCGGATTGGTTGGCCTTGTGTGCCATGAAGTCTGTGCGAGACGTGCTCCTTATCTTGGCAAAGTGGTTGCCTGTGAGAAGTCGCGCCCATTCTCTTGTCGTGTGAGGGTGCTGGCGCTGTTCCGAAAGGACGATGCCAGTTGGGCGGTGTTTGCTTTCTCGGCTGTGCGCGCGGATCAGAGTGCGCAGCGGAAGTGTGGTGGGCTTGTGACCCACTGGTTCAGGATCGTAGCGTTGGTTGCTACGGGCGGATTCCTGAGTTACGTTGAGCATCGGAGGATTGGTTCCTCGATGTGAAACGTGTTGTTGCCGTGCCGTTGCCCGAGAAATCGTGATTCTTGGCATTGGCAGGATGGAGTGTTGGGGAATGTGCTGGCTAGTGCGTCGCATGAGTACCCTATTCCTGTAATGGAAGACGTGTCAGGCGTCGGTGTTAGACCTGGAGGGGGTTGTTGAGGATGTCACCTGATGGAGGTCGAGGACGTGTTGGTCAGAGTCGGTGGCTTGGTGTCTGACTTGTGCTCCCAGTCGTGTCCTCGAATGAGATCATTTTTGGAGAAGTGATCTTTGGCAGGCTGTGGGTTCCTGTTGGTAGCTGCGAGTGACTGGTAAGGCTAGTCTCGTAGCCGACCATGGTGAGATGTTTGTTGCTTTGGGGACCCGTGAGCACTGTTCAGGTGGTGTCCCGTGGCTCTGTGGTAAGGGCAGAATCGAGATTGGCAGGTGTCCACTTGGATTGATCGAAGGATTTGATGAGACCAGATGGAAGAGTGACGCCTGTGGGCGGAGGCCTTTTGTGTGATTGGCGTCGGTTGGTGGTCCTTGATAGGACGTCGGTGTCGCGATGGTCATCCCTGGTTTGGTGACCAGCATGGGGTGGTTCCCCTGTAAGTCTGAGTTGAGTGAGGTGATGATTGAAGACATCTAGATCTCATCAATTGGTTTCATCGTGCTCCCCGAGAGGGTCGAGTTGGCGCGGTGTTCGAGCTTGGGTGCGGTGTCCGAGAGGAGTGCAGCTCGAGATGCGGCATCAGTCTGTGTGTGAGTCAACGGATGGCTTGCCGAGGTTTGGAATGTTTCCTTCGGACCCGGTGAAGGACCAAGAAAGAAGGAAGAACCTGAGCGAGCAGTTGGTGGTCATCGATGTGTGGTCATTTCACAGATAGAAGATGCTGGTGGTTAGGGCTCGAGCGTGGCGAGAGCCGTGTGCCAGCGAGACTTTTGGTGGTCGTTTCTGTGATGTGTCTTTCCGGATGGGATCTGGGCTTTGTCGAAGTTTGTCTTCTGACAAGAGTTGGCACAGTGTGATATCCGGCTTTCGGCTTGCCATGTGTGAGGTGTTTCTTGGTGCTGAGCCGATGTTCTGGTTGCGGTATGCTGAGAGGACTGCTTGAGCTGGTGGAGGCTCTATTTTGGTTGCTCCCTTGAGGAGGGCGTGCGACCTGTCAGCTGGCTGCGAAGCTGATGTGTGATGTGTCTGCCGACCATAGGATGGATCGGTAGTTGTTTCTCGTGTCGAGGGTTGTGATTCCTCGGTGAGCAAGATTGTGGCTGCGGCGCCATGGTGGATTCTCGCGTTGTCCGAGGTGATGCCGGACTGTGTCTTCTGGTATATGCCTACTCTGTTGGCCGGTGTGCTCGGTGCGAGGAGTGAGGTGTTGTTTGTGATTGTAAGTATGGCTGTATCCCTCAGGATCGGTGTTTTCATGAGAATCGAGGTTTTCTGTGCTGGGGCTCTGACAGCGTGTCGGTTGGTTCAGTGTTCTTCCCCTGTGACTTTGTGCTAGGTCCTGAATTTCGAGGATGAAATTCCTTTAAGGGGGGAGGGCTGTAATGCCCCAGGTTTTTCGGATCCTTCTTCTCAGGTCCCGGATCTGCGTTTCCGGTATATCTGGCTCCGTTGTGTCCGAAATGATGTTTCGGACATCTTTCGGGTTCGGATCGGCGCGATCCGGAGTTGTTTCGGAGGCCCGGAAGAGCTCTGCGGTTTTTTCGCGTGTGTTTTCCGATTCCCGGTGTGTGTTTCGGTAATTCCTTCGGAACCTCGTTGCGGGTGAACCGGGCCGTTTACTTAGGCGAGTGTGGTACCGTTACGATCGGTGCGTTCCAAGGATCGCGAGGGTGTGATTTTTTATTTTTCGGGATTTTTCTAAAATTCCGGATTTTCCTATATATAACCCTTTTCTCTCTCTCCCCTCTCATTTCTCTCTTCTCTCCCTCCACGCTCTCTCCTCTCACTCTCTCCTCTCCGACGGCCGACGGGGTGGAGCGTGGGCGAGGTGGGGACGGCGCGGGCAAGGTACGGGCGAGGATGGATGAGGATCGAGGCGGTGGAGGCGCGGCAAAGCTCGGCCGTGGGTTCGTGGAACGGCGAGGCTTTAACGGCGTTTTCTTCGTGGATCGGCGTTCACGGTGCGCGAAATCTTCGGTGGAGGTAGGGAGATGGACCCCCAGCTCGTGCGCTTCATTTCCCGCGAGTTTTGTAGGCCGTGGTGAGCCGAGCGGGTCGTTTGGGGCGTTTTGGGGAAAATCCATGTTTTGGGGGAGTGAGCCGGATCCCTCTTTTTGCGGTGTTTTTGGCAGATCCAGGGGTTTAGATGTATGCCTAAGGGCTTGGGGATGGATTCCCCTTTGTTTCCCCATCACCCGGGGGTGATCGGGGCGTGGATCGAATTTTTGGGCATTTTCCCGCCGTTCTCGATTTTCCGAAATGGTCGCGGTCTACCAGTAACCGCTTTCATTGGTCGCGGTCTTGGGAGAACTGCGTTTGCCCAAGAGCGTCGGCAAGCGTCGCGAACGTGCGATAGACCGTTTTCGTCTAGTCGCGGTCGTGACCCGACCGTGACTGTGTGGTCGCGGTCCTTGGGCGACCGCTACCATCGGGTTTGCACGTGGCTAGTTGCGGTCGTGAGGTGACCGTGACTGCGTAGTCGCGGTCCTCGGTCGACCACTACTGTGTGGTCGCGGTCCCCAATCGACCGTGACTGTGGTCGCGGTCCCCAGGTGGCTGTGACTACGTTGTGGTTCCCGCGTGGTTTTGACCTCCGGTCGACCCGGTTGTGACCCAGTGGTTGACTTTAGGTCTCGTGAGTGTCCCGGACACCCCGTGGAGTTTCGTGACCGTGTCTTTGGGTGTCCAGAGGTTCCATTTACCTCGATTAACGTGCCCGTAGGTGTGGTGGGTCCGGGTGACCTCATGTGTTCCGGGTTTTCGTGTTACGCTCGATCGAGTCACCGTATATCGGTGTGTGTGCGGTGGGGTCTCCCCCGCATGTCGTGAGTTTCTTTGGAAGGCGATTCCCGTGTGGGCCATGTGTTTGGCCTTGGACTGCGAGTCCAGTTATCGGCCTGGGGCTGGAGGTTTCCCACTTGCCCTGGGATGGGAGATCGACATGGCGGCTTGTGTGCTGCCTTGGGAATCGTGCTTCTGTGTTTTCCGTGTGGCCCGTGTGGGTGGCCTTAGTCCCTTGCGTTCCCTTCCCGAGGGAGTGGTCTTGGCGGCTCGTGAGTTGTCTCGGTACTCGTGCTACCATGGTTTTAGACCTAGAGATTAGGCTAGATTGACGGCCTTGTGCTGTTGCGTACAACGGTCTTGACCCCGAGTCTTGTGACTCAAGGACCGTTGGGTGTAGTGCGTCTAGAGGACTGTCCAGAGTCCAGTGGCTTAGCGCCACTTGAGTTTTCTCGACTCTCGCGCAGGGTGCGTGCGTGACCGTGGACTGCGAGTCCTGTTTCTTCTCCGACTGTGGTCGCCGTGCGACGGTGCTGGTACGTGGGATGGTCCCCGTACTTCGTCGGGTTCAGACGTTATTTTCTATTATCTTGAGAGTCTACTCTCTGAGTGACCCTCCACTAGTCGTAGCCGGCTTATACGCGAGTGGTCCCACCAGGGAGTGGTGGAGAGGCTACCCTTAGAGACGGTTTGTGGACCGGTTGCCATCGGGCCCCACGTCTTGCAGCCAGAGTCCGGCTGAGGGGAAAACCGATCAGAGGGCCAGACCAGGGACGCGCGGTCTGTGTGTGCACACATGGTTGGGGGCAGTTGGACCCACATCGACGGGCGTGACCCTAGCTAGTCACTTGTTTGTGGTTACTTATACGGTGTTCGTGCCTTTGGTAGGCGCTACCACGTCAGGCAGTTCACCTGCGGTGCGGTGTAAGACGTCAGGGGACGCTACCGACTGTGCTTCTAGTGGGAGATACTCCTGTCGAGTCGGGAGTGACATACTGTTAGTTTCCGTGGCTTTGACCTTCGGGTTTTCGGTCGTGTCGACCGTTGAGTTTCGGTTGTTTCGCCGTGGCGCGTGTGTTGGTTTTCGCGCCGTGAGACTAGTGCTAGTGACTTTACCGAGGTTGCATCTGGTTGTGCGGTACCCGCGATCGGATGGTCGGGGTTGCACCTTGGACAGCGTGTCCAGGTCGGCTGTGTCCGGGGGACAGGCCTCTATGGCGTGGTTACCGTGTATTTTTACTTCGGTAAGTGGTACTAGTGTAGTTCGATAGCCTCGACCGCGAGGTCAGGGTGTGTTTCTGGTACAGTAGGAGTAGTTGTAGTGCCGTGTTTCGACCGGCCACCGGGTTTACTGTTCTTGCTGCTGCGGTTGCTCTCGTAGCCTTTCCGATACCGCCGTTGTTTTCGGTTGGGGTTCCGCGGGATCCCTTCTGAGTCTCTGTTTTGGAGACTCATTCCCTGCTTTTCAGGTGTGGCGGTTCTTCCTCGAGGTTCGAGGGTGCGGAGCGGAGGTTCTCAGTTGTCAGCTTGCCGGGCCGAGTGTTCACTTGGCATGTGGTACGCTTTACTGCTTTAGACTGTACTTTCTGTTGGACTAGACTCTGTTATAGCTGTAGTTGTTTATTTATTTCTGTTAATTGTTGAATTATCCTGCTTTATTTCCTATTTCTTTGTGCCTCCACACTCCTTTTAGCCCTTCCGAGCTCTCCCGGCTCGTTGGCGGCGGTGCGAGTCTCGGGTTATCGGGCCTTCCCGGTAATCGGATTCTCGGGTCGTTACACATGTCGTTGTGGGCTGGGAAGGATCAACTGCAAACATGAAGGTCTTGAGGTGGGCTATCGAGAAAGGTGGATTTACTGTACCAGAAGGTAAATGTGTGTGAGTTGATATACTTACATTATTTAACATGCTCAGCATTCCACACTTTCCTTGTCGTAGGGAAATATTTCTTGGTCGATGTAGGGTATGCAAACACCCCTCATTTCTTGGCACCATATCGTGGCATAAGATATCATCTATCGAAGTACAGATCTGATAGGACTAGGTTTAGACACAGAGACAATAAAGACTTGTTTAACCATAGGCACGCTCAACTACGCAATTGTGTTGAGCGTGCCTTCGGTGTCCTGAAGTCACGTTTCACAATTCTAGTGAAGTGTCAAAGTTATCCAATGAAGACACAAGCCATGATTGCAATGGCCTGTTTTGTACTCCATAACTTCATTAGAAAGGAGCAAGGGCTTGATCAAATTTTCCAATAGGCCGAAGATGACGTCAATGTGGCCAGAGATGAGGAGGTAGATGAAGAAGACAATGTTAATTGGAGGGAAGTTACTAGAGGGGAGAGACTTCAAGACCGCATGGCCACTCGACTATGGGCCCACCATAACACACGAGGATACTTACTAAAGGCTCCTACTTTGGTTGAACAACTGCCTCATGTTATTGAGTGCATCATTGAAGTTTACATTTAACCGACATCTTCCACTTTGCAGGCATCGTATTGAAGTTTACATTTAACCGACATCTTCCACTTTGCAGGCATCGTCAAATGGAAGCCGAAAATGATGGTTGACATTCTTCTCATGCAATTGGGAAATAGATCATTTAAAATGTTTTGTACTTGGACAATTTACCTGTTGTAATAATGTGTAGATCATTTATAATGTTTTGTACTTGGCCAATTTACATGTTGTAATAATGTCTACATCGTTTATAATGTTTTTTACTTGGACAATTTACATGTTGTGATAATGTCTAGATCATTTATAATGTTTTGTACTTGGACAATTTACACGCTGTAATAATGTCATAACACACTACTCTGGCACTTTAATTCTTTGTACACTTTTAACAATGTCGATTTAATATGTTCCTCTCATTTCCTTAACTATTTTATAGATATGGGGTGTTCTTGGTCTGACGAACATGGGATACACTTTAACTGTATACTCGGTTGACATATTCAACACTCACATAATTTTTTTAAGCATCCTGGCTCACATGACACTTACAAAGGGGCTACAGGCTGCTACACTACACATAACTTAGATGTTTATTTTTGTGTGCACACTTTAGACTTGGTCTTTTATGTGTTATCATAGATGCAGTGTGTTCATATTTGCTCGTTTATCTATACCTGCTGTTATCCTTATGTTGTGGGGTATATGGAAGCACCGTTGTGCTATCAGATTTGAAAATGAATCTTCTCACAAGAATGATATCAAAAGAAGCATTATTTCTTTCATTTCTCATGTTTTGGATAAGATGAGTTTTCACATTCCTTTGTCTTCAGCTCATGCTAGCAGATTAGCTAGTTATCAGTTTTTTCCCCGGGTGAAGGTTAAACAGCCAATCTTGGTGACCCGCAGCTTGGCTCTGGACAGGCTGACCCTACATGTTGATGGGGCTTCTAAAGGTAATCCAGGATTGTGTGGTGGAGGAGGATGCATCCGGGATACTAAAGGAAATTTGCTAATTGATTTTTCTTTCCACTATGGCTATGGCAGTAGTTTCATTGCAGAAGCGAGGGCACTACATGATGGGCTATCCATAGTAAAACGGGTGGATTAATAATAGCAGCAGTGTTTTCTGATTGTTCACTGCTTGTTGATGCAGTTCACAAAGGAGTGGCGCCCAATTGGATGGTTTTGCCTTGGTGGAGGAGAATCTTGGAATTTTTTAGAGATTGTGGTTGTGTTGTTCAGCATGTGTATAGGGAAGGCAATCAAGTAGTTGATGCCTTAGCATCATATGCTTGTGACACCTAGATAAATACCATTTTCACTCAATCTAGTGACCTCCCGACTTTGGCTAGGGGGGCGCTCAAGATGGACAAAATAGGTCTGCCCACACTGCGTAATTGTATATAGCCATGTGGGCTATTTTTTTCTAGTTTTCTTTCCTTTTTCTTTTTGATAGTCTATACAGGGGTGTACCCCAATGCTATTACTTGGGCTTTTAAGCCCTTGATTGTTCAAACAGGGGTATGCCCCGAAGCAATTGTATTTATCTCATCTAGTCAATAATATAAGGGCCACTGGATCTATCTGGGGGAGCGAGAACATTCTTCCCTTCTGGGGACGGGTGCGCTCGACCAGAATGTGATTCTGTTGGTTGGTTTTTTTTGATTAAAAAAACACATTTGCTCTATTATCTGTACTTAACATATTTGATTTTACAAGTTGACTACTTTATTGTCCCTAACATGATAGGCAATGATGGTGGGAATGAGCATACATGTGATGAGGAGTACTGTGGGGGCATCTCATTCCATATCCCTGCTTGTACTTCACACATATAGTAGGTTTGGCGACCTAAGGTCTACCCCTTCTTATGATGGGATTTACTACAGGTGATATGGAATGTGACTGCAGCATTTGTACTTCAAGGATATGAATGATAACCATCTGAGCCGAATACCATCACCAATGGAAAATCCTTTTTTCAATGTGCATAATTATGTTTCAGGGTATCGTGAAAATAGATTCGGCAGCAATGGGTGATGGTAAGTATGATCGTATTCAATGTGAATGTGGCAATGGGGAATGTCTTATCAAGTTATCTCGTAGCAATAGTAATCCACAACGTCCCTATTATTGCTGTCCACTTGGGGTATGTTATTATTACTTAGCCTCATATATGCATGTGTGTTTCTGTTATCTATGTCATTTTCTCTTATATACATGCTCACAGGTTGGGAATGATAAGGCATGTCGATTCTTCATGTGGGTGGATGAATTATTAATATGTCCCTGTGGCAAAGGCACGTGTAGAAGGCGTACCTCAAATAAGAGTAAGAATAAAGGGAAAGTATTTTATGTGACGGGAATCGACGCCAAGCATTGACATTTTTATTTTGCATTTGTATCCTTTTAGTTTACTTTTATATCATTAGGAAAGTATATGCATAATTGTAAGGCTTTATAAGTCACTTTGTCATTCCCTTGGATTCTTTGAGTTTTTGTGCAAATTGTCAGTAGGTCCAGCAAAGGGACCCTCACTCCTTCCCCATTGGTCCACCTCATCCATGTGGGGCTGGTCAAAAGTCTAGGTGACATCTAGAAGGTCAATTGGACACATGGGAGACAAGGTGGACAAAAAGTCCAATTTGGAACCCCTTGGTCAAGGGGGCGCCCCCCTCCACTAACCCTCTTTTATTTTTGTTTAATGTGGTTCCAAACCACATGGGTTAATTAGTTTTGACCTTCCTAGTTTGCCATCCCTAACCCTAGATCTGAGGGTATTAAGAGTCTTTTTACATTTATTATAAATACTTGTATTTCCACATTTTGTTAGAATTAATGAAGTGAAATTTCAGAAAATTGCTTGGAGCCTCTAAGGAGGGTGCGCCCCTCTCCCTCTCTCTCCCTGGTTCATCTTCTTCCTCCAGCCCTCCAGGGTGTGAAGCCCATTCTCCTTAGCCCCTCTGAGTTCCCCTCTACTACCGTCGCCGTTCGTGCCGCCATCGCGCCGCCACCGCCGCTACATCGGAGTTCTATCTCCATTATGATAGAACCTCACCTCCAGATTTTTATCTCTGGTTGTTGTTGTCTGATAGAGCCCTAATTTTGAGGGTTTGTTCTGTCCATTTCCCTTAACATCCAGTTCAAATTTCGTGTCATTTGGAAGTCATTTGGTATTTTTCCCATATTTTTGTTTGTCCTCTCAATAATATGCCCTTTTGTAAATCTACGAGACAGAGTCACCTTGTTGTATTTTTGACACCCACTTATCAATTTCCAAAAAATCACAAAATTTCTCCGTCTGCCTCACATATACCCCCTTCCCCCATAATTTTCTTGGAGTCTAGAAAAATCATTTAGCCCTCGGTCAAAGGTTAGTTTCAGGCAGATCCCTTGCTGCCCTATGTGTCTGTCAGTCCGAGTTAGAAACAAAAATAGTGTTACAGTCATATTCATTTTCAATCCGTTTGGTGGATGGAGCTGTCAAAATTATATGTTATAGTTCTACGAGTGCTATTTCCAACGGTACCGGCAACGCCTCGATCGGCCTCCGGATCTGAGCGTCATAATTCTTGTAGCCGAGACGTGCAGATCTGTTTCCTATGCAGGTCTGAAATTACAGTCCAGAAGATATTAAGAAATAAATATCAAAAATCAATTTCAGGAGCCGCCACTTTAGGGAGTCGTTCAGAGACGCCCTGCCATCGTCCCAGCCAAGCGGCGCCTCCGGAAGATCTCAGTAAGGCGACGTTCCTTTGGAAATCGTTACTTGTTGTCCAGTGAGTCAGCAACCGAGTTGGCGCAACACCGAGTTGGAATAGTGCCGAGTCGGACCAGCAGGCCGAGTTCGTGCCGTACGCACCTCCAGATTACTACCCGTCAACCCAGGGTCGGTCCTCCCGGGCCCCACTTGTAGTCCTTTACCTCCCTGCATGGAGTGGGCAATAAAATTCACTGTTGTAATTAACTTTTACCATTGTTACCGGGAGTTACCGTACTTGGCCGGGAACGTCTTCCCCACGCCCGGAGCATGGAGGTACACTCGCTACCCTCCTCGTAGGCATTGCTTTACTCGTATATTTTTGTATATGCCGCTGCATGAGTGATAGATTATCTAGCTTGTTATCATTTTATCACCGCTGCGAGAGAGTGAGTGTAACCTGTCCCGTGACTCGACCCGAATTAACGCAAAAAAAGCCGATACCCGAGACTCACGGCCGATTTCTCGACCACGCCCAGTCCCACGTCTTCCCTCGCTTAGAGACGATCGCGAGCTAGAGTCCCAGGTCGCGTGTCCGTCCCGTATCATTTTGGTATCAGAGCGCCAGTTGAGTCTAGGGTGTCTAAAATCAAAAAAAAAGTGTCATTTACATCTAGTCATTAGTCATTGTCTAAGTCGGTCTAGGTTGCACTTGCATCCCATTAATCGGTATATCAAAAGGTGTTGTCCGAACGTTAGGCTACGCCTATCGGGAAGGCCGCACACTTGCGTGAGTGATCTTCGGATCGATTAACTCCGCCACGTATCAAGTCTTGGTTTAAGTCTAGGGTCCTTAGTGTGCATTAGTTAGTGCATTCCAACCTTGCATAGTCGGTCTAGTGTCTTGTCACCAACTGTTGGCATGTCCATTCACTAGCGTCCCCGTGTCCCATGGATGACCAAGGGGCCGCATCTTCTGCATGGTGGCGATACTATCTAAAATGGAATGACCACTCAGACCACCCCAAAAGACCCGTAGCCCGGGACTTCTATGGCTCCGATAACCCGAGTGACTACCTAGAGTGGGAAGCCATTATGGACTACTACTTCGAGGTGTACATTATGTTCGGTCCCATGCAGGCTGACTTTGCCAAAAGGTGACTTTTCTATGAAGCCGCCGAAACATGGAGGGACATCAAATACTTCCAGGAAGATAGGAGGCTAAGGCCCATCGAGTCATGGTGGGAGATGAAGCGAGCGCTTAGGAGGGTCTACCTTCCCCGCCCACCTACCTCCAACCACGGGGGTCATACCACTAGTCAACCCCACCAACTCACCCACAATCAAGTGGGCCACACTTCCAACCAACCCTGCCCCTTCACCTCCATCCAAGTCCACCAAAGCAACCCCAATCAAGTGGCCCTCCCTGTCGCTTCCAACCAACCACCCCTTGGCACCTCCGTCCAATCCCACCCAATCACCTCCAACCAAGTGGAAGCCCCACTTATAGTCGAGTCTAGGTCCGCATCCGGGCCGAGAGATGAGGAGCGAGTCCACCCTGAGACCCCTACTCCAACCCGCACCTTAGATGAAATCAAGAAAATGCTTTCGGATTGGTTGGAAAGGATAGAAAGGACACATGCTCCTTCACCACCCGTGAGTGCTCCATTGCCACTTTCTACTTCCAAACTTTATTCGGAACCATCTTATTTGGAGCCACCCAAGCCCGAGCCACCCGTGTTTCTAACGGGTATGCTATACATAGCCGAGCCGCTTCTTAGTTGGCTCAAAGATGGCTTGGTCCCACTTCCTCACCCATCTATGGACCCCACCTTACCTCTAGTATCCATCAACTCCTACCATACTACATTCCGATCTAGTCACCATTTTGACACATTGGGTGACCTTATTCTTGGTTTAGGTTGGCAATGGAAGTTGACGCACTTATTGGCCCGAGGCTTCGACCAACCCACTAGTCGTAGCTTCACCCATCTGGCCATAGGGTCCATTACCTTCGTGTGCACCGTGGGTTGTGTCACCACGGAGATTCTTCTATTCCTCCCGATGCCGGCCGAGTCCGACTTCTTTCCCTTTTGCCCAAAGGAGGAATCCTATTTTCTAGACATGTCCGTCGTCCCACCGACCACAATGTATGACGGTGATTATGAATTCTTAAATTGGGATCGAGTCATGGGGGAACCCACTTCATGGGGTCATACCTTCTTTGACCCTTTTGACCCCTTCACTAGTGAACCTCCCGAGCCATCATATTCACTCCACTTCTTCCAAGGAGTTCACTATCCCACCCCTACCCCTCGGTCTAGTTGGCAAGCTATACCTACGTCTAGGGGTAATGACGAGGGTAGTTTTGGATCTCCTAGCCCTTCCCCACCCAAATCCCATAGGTCGCCAATGCATGAGTGGTACATCTTAGGGTGTCTAGGAGTCCTCCATTCCGTCAACCATCGAGTACATCTAGTGTATGCATGGCACATATTCGGGTGTCCTGGTCCGCCGTCACACACGTACGGGTCGGACTAACATTAGGTTTGTTTAGGGTCTGTGTGAGTCTTTGTTTCGTCCGGTTTGTTTGTCGAGTGCATTGTGTGTCTGTGCGTACGTTGAGTCGAGTCAGTTTTGTACGCTCGCGTTGTTAGTTCCTTTCGAGTATGAGACTTGTCAGACTATTGGGATCGGTTCTACTCCACATATCGGATCTAGTCACATAAGGGACCCGCGGTGATTCGTAGTAAGTCTTTGAGCCGCCTCCCTCATTTGAGAGTGACCCCACCCCGGAGTGTCCACCTCTAGCCTCATTCCCATGGCAGCGTGTGCATATCGAATCTATACGGGATGAGCATGTGTTGATTACTTGGAGTGGAGCGTACTCCGCGCTTCATGGTACGATGACGGATCTGCCGGAGCTACTTGAGCAGCCGCACCCTTTACTCGACGGGGTCGAGTTCTTCCCACCCAGGGAGAGTTGATGGGAATCGATGCCGAGCATTGACATTTTTATTTTACATTTGTGTCCTTTTAGTTTGCTTTTATATCCTTGAGAAAGTATATGCGCAATTGTAAGGCTTTATAAGTCACTTTGTCATTCCCTTGGATTCTTTGGGTTTTTATGCAAATTATCAGTAGGTCCAACAAAGGGACCCTCACTCCTTCTCCATTGGTTCACCTCATCCATGTGAAGTTGGTCAAAAGTCTAGGTGGCATCTAGAAGGTCAATTGGACACATGGGAGACAAGGTGGACAAAAAGTCTAATTTGGAACCCCTTGGTCAAGGGGGCGCCCCCCTCCACTAACCCTCTTTTATTTTTATTTAATGTGGTTCCAAATCACATGGGTTAATTAGTTTTGACCTTCCTAGTTTGCCCTCCCTAACCCTAGATCTGAGGGTATTAAGAGTCTTTTTACATTTATTATAAATATTTGTATTTCCACATTTTGTTAGAATTAATGAAGTGAAATTTTAGAAAATTACTTGGAGCCTCCAAGGAGGGTGCGCCCCTCTCCCTCTCTCTCCCTGATTCATCTTCTTCCTCCATCCCTCCAGGGTGTGAATCCCATTCTCCTTAGCCCCTCTGAGTTCCCCTCTGGTGCCGCCGCCGCCATTCGTGCCGCCATCGCGCCGCCATCGCCGCTACATTGGAGTTCTATCTCCATCAGGACAGAACCTCACCTCCATATTTTTATCTCTGGTTGTTGTTGTCTGATCGAGCCCTAATTTTGAGGGTTTGTTCTGTCCATCTCCCTTAACCTCCAGTTCAAATTTCGTATCATTTGGAAGTCATTTGGTATTTTTTCCATATTTTTGTTTGTCCTCTAAATAATCTGCCCTTTTACAGATCTACGGGACAGAGTCACCTTGTTGTATTTTTGCCACCCACTTATCAATTTCCAAACAAATCACAAACTTTCCTACGTGTTCCTCACATATACCCCCTTCCCTCATAATTTTCTTGGAGTCTAGAAAAATCATTTAGCCCTCGGTCAAAGGTCAGTTTCTGGCAGATCCGTTGCTACCCTGTGTGTCTGTCAGTCCGAGTCAGAAACAAAAATAGTGTTACAGTCATATTCATTTTCAATCCGTTCGGTGGATGGAGCTGTCAAAATTATATGTTATAGTTCTATGAGTGCTATTTCCAACGGTACCAGCCACGCCTCAATCGGCCTCCGGATCTGAGTGTCATAATTTTTACAGCCGAGACGTGCAGATCTGTTCCCTGTGCAGGTCTGAAATTACAGTCCAGAAGATATTCAGAAACAAATATCAAAAATCAATTTTAGGAGCCGCCACTTCAGGGAGTCGTTCAGGGACGCCCTGCCATCGTCCCAGCCAAGCGGCGCCTCCGGAAGATCTCAGGAAGGCGACGTTCCTTTGGAAACCGTTGCTTGATGTCCAGTGAGTCAGCAACCGAGTTGGCGCAGCACCGAGTTGGAATAGTGCCGAGTCGGACCAGCAGGCCGAGTTCGTGCCGTACGCACCTCCAGATTGCTGCCCGTCAACCCAGGGTCGGTCCTCCTGGGCCCCACTTGTAGCCCTTTACCTCCCTGCGTGGAGTGAGCAATAAAAGTCACTGTTGTAATTAACTTTAACCATTGTTACCGGGAGTTACCGTACTTGGCCGGGAACGTCTTCCCCACGCCCGGAGCATGGAGGTACACTCGCTACCCTCATCGTAGGCATTGCTTTACTCGTATATTTTTGTATATGTCACTGCATGAGTGATAGATTATATAGCTTGTTATCATTTTATCACCGCTGCGAGAGAGTGAGTGTAACCCGTCCCATGACTCGACCCGAGTTAACGCAAAAAAAGCTGATACCCGAGACTCACGGCCGGTTTCTCAACCGCGCTCAGTCCCATGTCTTCCCTCGCTTAGGGACGATCGCGAGCTAGAGTCCCAGGTCGCGTGTCCATCCTGCATCATTATGTATACCCAGAATCTAAGGTATGTGTGTGACCATCATTTTCATTAGTGTTATTGTTTATGCCTTCCTCATCAACTGTACATTATCTTATCTTTTATGTATGTGCAGGATAGGAAGTCCACATCGGATTGTGGGTTCTTCAAGTGGGTGGAAGAAATGTCAACGGTATATATCCTTTCTCACATATTTTGTTAGATTGCGGTGAATGTGAATGTGTTGTGAATGCATGAGTTCCTTCTATTTTAAAACAGCCGAGTGTGTGATGTGATGTCGCATGGGTTTCATTTATTTTAAAACAGTCGAGTGTGTGCTGTGATGCCGTATGGGTTTCATTTATTTTAAAACAGTCGAGTGTGTGCTGTGATGCCGTATGTGTTTCATTTATTTTAAAACAATCGAGTGTGTGCTATGATGCCGTATGAGTTTCCCCTATTTTATCACAGTCGAGTGTGTGCTGTGATGTCGCATGAGTTTCCTGTATTTTATCACAGTCGAGTGTGTGTTGTGATGCCGCATGAGTTTCCCATATTTTATCACAGTCGAGTGTGTACTGTGATGCTGCATGTCTCCACTGCATGTCACACACACACACACACACACACACACACACACACACACCCTGTGCTCACTGTTGCCGCTACCCTCTTCTACTATTGCTGCTGCTGCCACTCCCACTGCCACTGTCACCTGTACTCATGCGCCAGAATCCTCACGTGCTCCTTTAATCCTGTTAATAAGAGCAAACACATTTCGTCAACCACTTTGTAGTTAGCTATTTTAAATGTGCACAGACCTTCTATGCGCCAGAAGTAATGTTCACCGACCTTATGAAAACTTGCACCGACCGTGTATTTTCCTTAGACAAAGATGTGCACTATGCAAAAACTTGCGCCATGTTTAAGATAGAACTATGATATGGCATGAATGTTTACCTTCAGGGGGCTGTGACTTCTATGTGGGAGTTTTCCTTGGGAAGAATTTTAACATGTTATGGTGTTATGGTTAAGTGAAAGATAAATGCTCATGTTGTGGCATTGAGCAGGTGAAAATGGTAAGAATCTTTGTTCATTGTGGCATCCGTGATCCTATCTTTGTTAACAGTTGGTTCATAAGCTGCTGTTTGTAATACTGTCTACTTATGGAAACCTGCTAAAATTTTGTCAGATTCTTTTTGTGTTTGCATATCCAATATAGAGGCTTTGCCTGTTCAAAGTTTAATAATTCTGCACGTAGACTATTGCATACAAAAGTATTACCCTTTAATTCCTGACCAAATTTGCCATTTACAGTGTCTGTGTGTGCATGTTCAAAGTTTAATAATTCTGCACGTAGACTATTGCATACAAAAGTCTTACCCTTTAATTCCTGACCAAATTTGCCACCCTTTAATTCCTGACCAAATTTGCCATTTACAATGTGTGTGTGTGTGCATGTTCAAAGTTTAATAATTCTGCACGTAGACTATTGCATACAAAAGTCTTACCCTTTAATTCCTGACCAAATTTACCATTTACAGTGTGTGTGTGTGTGTGTGTGTGTGTGTGTGTGTGTGTGTGTGTGTGTGTGTGTGTGTGTGTGTGTGTGTGTGTGTGACAGCGGAGACAGCTCCTTCCCATTATTCAAGTGCTCCCATTGTTCAATGTTGGTATTAAACTCCTTCCCAATATCAAACTCTCGGTCTTACCAGATATAAACGAGGCAATGATGATTAGGTGGATGGCCTAACGACAACCCCCAACTAATTTGATAGAATATGATCTATGTGATTACATTATGTCATGTTGTTCTGTGCCTCATCTCCCTTATCTAAAAATCAAGTATGTGTGTGTGTGTGTGTGTGTTCATCCGGTGTGTGTGTGTGTGACATGCAGTGGAGACAGCCCCAGGGTGTGTGTGTGTGTGACAGTGGAGACAGCTCCTTCCCATTATTCAAGTGCTCCCATTGTTCAATGTTGGTATTAAACTCATTCCCAATATCAAACTCTCAGTCTTACCAGGTATAAACGAGGCAATGGTGATTGGGTGGATGGCCTAACGACAACTCCCAATTAATTTGATAGAATATGATCCACGTGATTACATTATGTCATGTTGTTCTAAGCCTCATCTCCCTTATCTAAAAATCAAGTACATATATTTTGCACTCAATGCTTTACTTTGTGATTATATCATTCACCTTTTTCAGGAACAGACTTCGAATGAGCGGATAATAGAAATGTCTAGCATATCTACAACAGGAGGACAGATTGAAGAACATGCACTCGTAGAAGATTTAAGAAGAACAATTGAGATGGAGAAATTTACAGCCGATCGAACTGTGAAGCTATGTAAAACTTTGTTGGCAAAATTTGATCAATTGAAGTTATGTAATAAAAAGTGATTTGATTTTCTTTTTTACGACTATCATTTGTGAGGCCATGTACAAATGAAACTTTTTTTTTGTAAAACTTTATCTTTTTGTAACATGCTCTCAATTGTTATCATTTATCTCGTCTTAATTTATGTTTGTTAAATATTAGTGTGGATTGTATGTGTACGTATATTATTTGGGGCACCCGTACTCCTTACTTATGTTACACGTGAATTATTCATCTTTTATGCGCACGTAAAATTATATATAAAGTATAATTTTTAATCAAAGTAAATAATTTAAATATGATAGTAGTTACATTTTGAGTGACTAAAATGTTAAAAATTAATAAAATGAGTAATCAAATTTTAATTGATTTTGGCCCGATTTAAGATAGAGTTTTAAGTCTCATTTTAGCAGGGGAGAGGGGGAGATGAAGGGGTAAATAAAATTTAAAGTTGACACAAATAATGTTTACCATATCTCACTGTACTCAAAAATGTTTGTTCATTATTGGATCTTTCTCAAAATGAAATAAAAATGGGGGGACGAAAGAAAGAAAAAAAAAGAAAGGGAAAGAATGAAAAAGAAACAATGATAAAAAAGATTGTAAAGATTTATTATATTGATGTACGTCGATGGCGAGGCACAAATAATTAAAATAGAGAATATAATATTAATTATTTAATTTGATTTTAGTTAATAATAATAAATAGTTATCAAGATGTACTATTATTCTTAAGTATATTTTTGAAAGAAACAAAATTTAATATCATTACTCGGGCCAATGAAATTCAATGTATAAAAAATTAGATTGATCAAAAGTCTCATTATTACTAATAAATAATTTGAACTAAGAAAATTATTTAGAAGTTTTATTATCACTAATTCTAATTAAAATAATTTTATTTATATTTTTAATGATATAGTATTCATTATTTAATTTATTAACAAATAATAATCGTTGCATTACATAAACATGTTAAAGTTAAGTTATACTATTTACTTACATATTTATGGAAAAATAATTATTATCATTATTATCATTCTTACTAAATATTTTTAAAAGAAAATTTTTCAATAATATCTTTATTTGCATTATATTAGATTATTAATAAAATAAATTTTATAATAATTTTATTACTAATAATAAAATTTATCTATTAAAATCTATTTTATGATCTTCATTAGTCGTAATCCTGATTATAAAGTCTAATTAAGTAAGCAATTTCACTATATAAATTACTTTAAATCTTCTTAGTAAACTTCCAACCAGTGAGATAGTCAAAACTTGTCCATGGATTGACTGAGATGTATGTTTTGGTAGGTTGGTTAAACATAAACTATTGTTGACCAAAAATATGACTCTGTTTTACATCCAACCAACTTGACCCTATACAATTATGTAATCAAGTCCGGTAGAAAAGAGATGCACGTCGGAGTGGTGTTATTGGCAATGCAGTTAACCCTTAGATTGAAGCAACAAAACATGTCACAATAACAAAAAATTTATTCTCGTCTCTTCCATCCACGTCTCTGAAATTTACAATCCAATTAAGAAGTTACTGGCACATTTCTGAGAAGCAACAAACCATGCTTGAAGAATTATTCAAAATGTTAATAAAAAGAATATATCACAATTGACGCAATCCCTGAATCGAAACAAGAATCGAAAATTTATTTCGATGCCCTCCTTCCACGTCTCTCTGAAATTACAATCCAGTATAGGAAATCTAGTCTATTCTCTGAGCACCCATTATTTGAGCTACTTGAGCATTATAGTCATCACATGAGGACTCAATGTCGGTATCTTCTAGACTTTTGTGAATGACACCTACATGTTCAAGTCTGTGTTACTTTCTTTGATAGGTTTATATTTTCCAAACTTGTAGTATTTTTTTTCATGCCATTCTTCCTGAGATGTCCAAACTCTGATACGAAATTATAAAAAGTTGTTTGAAACACCTCATGTAGCTTTCTTTCCTCGTACTCGAATAGAAATAAAATCATCCCAATCTTAATTTTCTTTACACAAGATTAGCCTGAGAAGAAGGTAAATAAAAAAATTTCTAATTGAAACATTCTTTCTTTGTCGCACTGTTTGACATGAAAATAACACCTACAAAAAAGGAATATCTCCATGTAAGTTGTTTCTATCGGGCCCCATGAATAACCTTGAAACAAAGCATATGAAATTTAGGATTCAAAGATGACACAATAAGGGCCCGTTTCATAATGGGGTGAGGTGACTTATTCGCGCGCCCCACCACGCGAATAAGTCATCCCACCCCAGTTAAGTGGGATGGATGTGAAGAGAGTTGATGGGACCCGCCGCTCTCTCTCATCGGGTTAGATAACCCAACCGATTATCAAATCGGCCATAAAAGAACACCATATTCTTTACAAGAAGTTGGATTAGGTCGAGGAATACTAAAGCCTAACTAAAATTCGAAAGATACTTCAGAAAATATATCACAGAGGACATGCATATCATTCTTAATCCCTCAGACATGGGCTTGTTTACAAATAACTGTATTTACAGGGTAGCAATTAGGTAAAGTCAAGTAGTCAACAGTACTATGTTACAACAAAATCAGAATCTTAAAACACTAAAAAAAAATTGTCTAAACACCGAATGGCTTCTTTCCTTCTTTTTTGAAAATCATGATTAGGAAGAGACAGGGCATAGTTTATTGACCTTATCAGCCAATTTTTTTTTGAATAGCATCCACCGACAAAATAACAATTGGAGAACCATAATTCTATAACGTCATAATACAAATTGTGAATTGTCTAAAAACGCAGTGTCGTCGACACATTTTTAAATGGTATCTACGCCTATGGAACAAGAGCACTGTCGGTAGCAAACAAGGATATGATTACCTGCCATCTCGTAGATATGATCAGGATCTCTTAACTAGATCAAGACTGAGTATTATATTCGTCTACTCCATCTAAGGTATGTAGAAATTTTAATGGTGTAAAATAAGTTTCTTCACTCACCAAGAAAACTATACTAGGCTCTACCTCCTCTTTACAATGGCAAATGACAGTGATTATCTATTTGCATGCGTTTGCAAACTGCGAATCTGCACCTATCTATCTATCTATAACATATCTTATAAGAGAATTGGTTGGTTTTTTTCCGCCGGTTCAAAAATTAAAAAAAAGCGATTAATGTAACACCGCATGAGAGAGCCAGCCGCCACAGGGGCTTGAGCCTAATGACGCACGAACTTGTCAAGTTGACATGGTGCGCCCGCGAGAGGAAGACCGGCAACCACCGGTCCGGGGCATTGTGGGTGCTCAATTTGTTGGTGCCAGGGCTTCCTGTCAAGGTAGATCATTTGGAGGGGGTCAGATTCTTTGAGTTGGTCTTCCTTTGATATCATCCGTAACATGTTTAACGATCGAAGACTACACCGTATGAAAGATCCCATGTGTGTTTAGGGGATGGAATTTTCTACGTATCTTCTGTTTTCATTAATATTTACATATCAACACTTATGAGTGACAATACCTTTTTTCACAAGGATAATTCTAAAAACTTTTATAAGAGTTGCGTGTTGTGTCTCTGTGATTTTGATGATGGCAAATACCAAGATGATTCATATGTGCGCATGTGTGCATGAAAGACCATGATGATTCATATGAATGCATGTTAAGATGATTCATATGTGTGAATATGTATTTGTGAATGTGTGCTTGTGAATGAGATTTCATCATACACACTGTGTGCATATTATTTCCTTGTGTGCATGTCATTTCCTTGGGTCTGACTTTTTGATAAACACTGGGTCGATGCATTGCACTCTGTCAAACATTTGGTCGATGCATTCATAACGCAACGTATGTGTGTGTTTTGGCTTAAGTATCTAAAAGTCAGTGCATGTTTGCACACGAAGTCGGTGCTAAGGATCATAAAGGTTCGTGCACTTCACAGTTCAAATCGGTGCATATTCTATGTCCGTCTCACTTAGCGTCTCATGTTGTGTCTCAACATACCCAGGCCTGAGTACGTTTTGTGTCTGTGCATACCTCAAGGTCGATGCATATAGTGAGCATCTAGTCAGTGCATGTTTAGGTCTCATACAATAAGCATTCATGGGTCGGTGCATTGTTTGCCTTACGCATGCAATGGTCGGTGCATATGTCAAGGTGCACACTGTTGTCATGCGCACGCATGTAGGTCGGTGCATATTCTTTGCTGTGAGCGCCTCATTCATTTGTGTCTATAGCATATACACTCGGTGCATGTTTTGGCCAAACGAACATAAGGTCAGTGCATTGCCTTGCTTAAGGAACATAAGGTCGGTGCAAGCCATCGTACCACACATATAGGGTCTATGCATAGCATGCATCATGCATACACAACGCCTGTGCTAAGGAACATGAGGTCAGTGCACTTCATGCTAGCAAGCCTATCTAAGTCCGTGCATATCCCTGTAGCAGTGAAATTGAAGTCTGTGCAACATTTAGGTCTATGCATCAATTAAGTCCGCACACATTCTTCCTTGCGTAGAACGAAGTCCGTGCATACTCTGTTACATGCATTTATAAGGTCTGTGCTAATTTGTACTATGTGCATACTGAGGTTAGTGTTAGTTGTATATAGGGTCAGTGCAAGGTTTTCTCGTCTAACGTATATTCACTATCGGTGCAGTTTTTTAACTGCGAGCTCAAGGACGGTGCAAACCTTGCCACGAGCTCAAGTCAGTACAAACCTCATTGCAAGCTCAAGTCGGTGCAGTTTTACAAGCGCCGCGAGCACAAGTCTGTGCAGGTCTAATGCTACGGCAACTTCTACAAGCTTGGCCATACATTCGAGCATATGACCTGCACGAGGGCAGAAATCATCATACGACACGTGAGCTCGTAAAGATAACAGAAATAATGATTGGCACGTGATCCCAGGAAGAATATCTCTGACATTCTGCCACGTGGATCAACGTCCCCAATCCTCTCTGGACGCATGAACTCGTGGGAACCCTACCAACAGCCATATAAGAAGGCTGATCCTTCAATCAAAACAGGCCATGAGAAGTAGATAGGAACAGAAGAAGAGAAGAGCAGAGAAAAGAATAGGAGAGTTCAAGAAATAAAAGGAGAGAACAGCAGAGAGAAAAAAAGAAGAAGAAGAATAGAAGAGACGAAAAAGATAGAGAGAGAGAGCACCCAGAAGAAAAAGAGATCGAAGCAGAAGAGGAAGAGTGAAGAAGTTCAGTTCTAGGATCAGATCCTGAACTGCTGTGCTCCTGCGTGAGCTATATTTTTTTTATTGAGCTTTATCTGCCAATTTGTTTTTCTTTTTTGTTACTTTCATCTTCCTGTTTCTTGGTCTTCCGATACTCAGGTTGAGTTCGGGGTTCCTTGTCACGCCCCGTACTCTATACCGTCGAGGTATTATCCGCTTTGGCTTATCGGCCTCATGGTTTTGTCCCTTTTTGATAGTGATCGCCTCCAGAATGGGGGACTTCCCGGGAGGTCACCCATCCCAGTACTACTCCACATTAAGCACGCTTAACTTCGGAGTTCTTTTCAAGAACTGAGCCGATACTTCAAAAGGCGTCTCGATGATATAGAGTACAACTAAAAAGGGACAAAACCGTGAGACTGGTAGGCCAAAGCGGACAATACCTCGACGGTATAGAGTACGGGACGTGACAGAATGGGGGACTTCCCGGGAGGTCACCTATCCCAATACTACTCCACATTAAGCACTCTTAACTTCGGAGTTCTTTTCAAGAACTGAGCCGATGCTTCAAAAGACGCCTCGGTGATATAAAGTACAACTTAGCTATATTTGAGGATGTTACAAAAGGTGTTTTAACATTTATGAAGCAGTATTCAAACTGAAGGTTTACTTCAAATCTTAGTTTAGCTATTGAGTAATCAGCAGCAGCCAACAATGATTATTTGATGATGTGAGTCACTGGGATGATATATATGGCAGGGTAAATCAATTAAATGGACAGGAAGAGTTCAGGGTTAAGATCATCAGAAGGTATGCAACATGCAATGTACACAATGCTTTCTTGACATAAACTCCCCCTATCTATATGGAATGATGTTCAAACTTAACATTCTGAATTGGGAGCTTCGGTTGACTGAAGAGAGCAGATGGGTCGACCGAACTAGACAAATTTGGAGTCACAAAGGCATATTGCTCCCCCCCAAGAGTATGCAAGTACTGGGCATGAGTTCATAGATCAGTGTATGCATTTTACAATATGTATGCAGGTCTAACAAAGATAATATGCAACTTGACCCATGGTACGTGGTGGAGGACTTGGTCTAAGGACCACCTCACACATGGTAGGAGCATCCAGACAGACTCCATCTACCCTGCACTGTTCCATTTAATATACCATGATGGTCATGCATGACAATGCAGTGCCAATTAAGTTCTATATGCAGTCAGTCACTTCTTTTTGGAGTTTTCAAAATAAGTGATTTGCAATACAGTTCACTACATGTATGCATATGTAACGGCTCTCCTCATGATAAATTGCTCTAACTAGTGTGCAATATAATCCAAATTTCTAAGTGTCATAAATGCATGACAAATTGTGCATTTACTCCCCCTGATTAAATGCAATGTATGAAGTTTCTAAATGCACATGTGCAATACTCACATGTAGGGAGTTTGACAAATCATGCATCATGACATAGATATGCAATGCATTCAAATACAAACTACAAGTTTTTCCATGTGCATTTCAGACTTTCAAAGAGACTCAGTTAGACGATGCACAAAAGAATTAACATCATATGCAGACATTTAAAGCAGACATCTAACACAGACAGATTCAGAAGACTAAATTTTGAGAACTGACATGAAGAGTGCAATCATGGGGTTTTCGTTCTTGAGTGCCTTGGTTTATTAACCCCATATTTATTTCTTTCCAATGCACACCTGCAGCAACTGGGTTATTTTGCCCAAGCAGGTACCCAAGAGGTCTTGGGTCCTAAACCAACAGTGACACCTTTAGCAGGTGTTCTAAACAATTTTTGTGCATGAAGGTCATCAAATCTCATCAAGTAGCAATTATTTATTGAATGACCTATCTGACCACAGTAATGGCTTGATGCAGCAGATTTCAAATTCTTTTTATGCAAATTACTGTTGTCAAGAAATATCTCAGTCTTTGCATGAAAATTTCTGTTAACAGAATTAAGTTTCTGTTTACCGAACCCAGCCTGTTTATTATAACCTGCCAACCAACAGGTTGCAGTCTTGTGGCCTGGCTTTCCACGTTCAAAGCATGTAATGAATTTTTCTTTAAAAACAGACTTATTCCTATCAAAAACCTTTTTGTTTATAAGGAATTTACCAGATTTGGAGTGAAAATTTCTTCTATGGGCATGCCAACATAGGGCACCAATGTGGCCCTTCTTGCCACAGTGAGAACATGAATTAGAATTTCTTCTACCAGCCTTCAGCCAGCCTTCAAATCCCTTATGACCCAATTTGCCACAGTTAAAGCATGTCATATACTGATTTATTGAAACAAGCTTGTTCTTGCTAACATCATGACTGTTTGCATGAAATTTAGCATGACATGAATGTGATTTTTCCTTATCACTTACAAACCAGCATTGTGTAATCGTGTGTCCTAATTTACCACAGTGAAAACATTCAAAAAATTTTTCTGAAATGAAGGATTTTTATCATGAAATTTCCTAGCATGCATTATGTTGGCGCTTAGATCATCCTTTTCCATCAACCTACACTCATGCATTAAATGACCAAGTTTATGACAATAATTGCATGACACTGTCTTTTTGTGTGCATGTGTGTGTGTGTTTAGGTTATGTGTCACATGCACAGCATCAGCATGATTATTTCTTTGCTTATTCTTCACATGAACATACTTTTTCACTTTTTCAGCTTGTTTCTGAATGTCAGTTTGTTTCTGATTTTTCTGAACAATGGGCTGTTTATCTTTTGAGGTGGTGGCTACGTTTGAAGCAGTGACAAATGATGTCATTAGCTTGTTATTAAAAATGTTCTTATTAACATTATTGTAGCCCAGCCCTTCCTTCCTGAAGTTAACCTTGACTCCTAGCAACTTATCCAGATTTTCTTGCCCACTAACAAATTTAGACAGATAAGCTTTTAAATCATGAATCTCAATTTTTAGTGATGTAATATTTATTTCATAACTAGCAATCTCTTGTTCACTGTAATTAATAATTTCATTCAGTACTTTGTTAGTTGTTTTGTATTTTTCAATTTCTTGTTCCAGATTGCTCAGTTTTTCAGAATCTTCAATACAAATAGTTTTTCCTCTTTCTAAGGCTAGAAGTCTTTCAGACATAGCAGAGTTCAGCTGTTTTAACTTTTCATTTTCCTTATCCAGAGCATCATTCTGAATTAACTCATGAAGAAGAATCTGATCATCATGAGATGCTTTTGGATTATTTGGAGTTTTAGATTCCCTTTGCAGGTTTTCAATATTTTTTTGCAACTCCATGTTTACAAATTTGATGGCATCAAATTTTTCAGCAAATAAATTCTTCTCTTGCTCAAGTTTCCTAAATTTTTCTTCATTTTCTTTAACAGATTTTCTAAGTGAATTATTTTCAGATTTCAACTTATTTAGTTCTGAATTAACACATTCTAAGTTCCTCCAACTGTTTTTCATTCTGAGCTGAATTATTGATAAGGAGCTGATCATCATTGGTTGAGTTGAGTTTTCCTTCTAGTTCAGAAATCTGATCTACAAATCCTTGATTTTCATTTTTCAACAACCCAATCTGTTTTTTATACATATGGATATCAGACACACATGCATCATGAGATTGCTTCAGATTTGAATAATTTTCACATGGAGAACTTGAACTACCTCGATCACTTTTCTTTTTCAAGTTTTTGTATTATTTTCTTAATTGTTCATGAGATTCTAACAAATCAGCATATGCATTCTCCCAATCATCTAAAGAAAAATTCTCGAAGGGATTTACCTCATCATCATTATCCTCTTCATTCTGATTGCTGCCTTGATCGCTGCCATTAGCCATCATGCAGCTATCCTCCCTTCTTCTGTGTCCTAGCTTCATCTTATCCATAATGTCCTTAGCAGATCTACAGTCATGGAAGCAAGAGTATAAGGTTTTGTCAGTAGCTACTTTCATTAGATTCAAAACTCTCTGATTCTCTCCATGCCTTGATCTGTGACTGTCAGTCCATTTGGACTCTTTCTTTGGTAATCTGTGAGGACCGTGTGAAATTAACTTCCACAGATCAGGATCAATCAGTTTCACATAGCTATGGAGACTGCTAACCCACGAATTAAAATCAGAGCCATTGAAGACCGGTGGATGACCCATTTAATAAATCGGCAAACAAATCAATGCACCAGAAGGAAGTTAAGAAATGCACCAAAGAGGCTGCAGGATCTACTGCAGATCGTTGGATCCGATAAGACAACAACCCGCTCTGATACCACTTGTTAGGATATGTGGGTGCGAGACACGGATTCAGAAGGGGGGGAATGAATGAATCTTTCAACAAATACACCAAATTAAAAACAATTACGGAATAAAACTTTTAATAATGCTCAGTAATCAAGTGAGACAGCACAACTACTCTCTTCTCACAACTGTGAGCTGAGACACTCAGGCTTGCAGATGTACTTCTACTAAGCAAAGGAACATACACTCCACAGATATATGTAAAACTCTCAACGTAACACAAGGGCGAACACAATTAATCAAGCACACATAACCTGTGAAGTGGAGAAAGATGATATGGAGGAGCGCAAGGAGCAAACCACGATGGATAGGATATTTTTTAGGTGGTTCGGTCAGACCCACAGTCTGCCTACGTCCACCCCTCACTCCAAGCCAGAGTAAGGCTTCCCTTGCAATTGCAAGAACAGCAGACTCAGTCTGCAAACAGACGCTGCCTAACAGCTTGATCCAGAGGAGCACACTCCTATCTTCCTCCACCCAAGAGGGCAATCACTAGCGACACCCAGTCACTAGCAACCGAAGACACCAAGTCTCCCTTTCTCTGAAACACAGAGGGAAAGCACAAGTGACACCAAGTCACTTGCCACCGGAGACACTGAGTCTCCCTTCCTCTGAAACACAGAGGGAAAGCACAAGTGACACCAAGTCACTTCTCACCGGAGACACTAAGTCTCCCTTCTTCGAGTCCACAGGAGGAATGTCATGCCCCGTACTCTATATCGTCGAGGTATTATCCGCTTTGGCCTACCGGCCTCACGGCTTTGTCCCTTTCTAACAGTGATCGACTCCAGAACGGGGGACTTCCCAGGCAGGTCACCCATCCCAGTACTACTCCCCATTAAGCACACTTAACTTCAGAGTTCTTTTCAAGAACTGAGCCGATACCTCAAAAGGCACCTCGGTGATATAGAGTACGGGGCATGATAGAATGGTATTAGAGCTATACCCCAACCGGAAGTGTGGGAACTAAGTGCCATGCAGGGTAAAGTGCTATGCTATGGGAGCCACCTCTTGAACCAGCAATGGGACAAAGTGCTACATAGTAGGAGCCACCTCTTGAGCCTGTAGGGGCCACCTCTAGAGTCCTACCTGCCTGGGGGTTTGATTGTGTGCTATATGTGCCCAGCGACGAGGACGTCGCCTATATAAGAGGGGTAGATTGTAACACCTTCAAATATAGCTAAGTTGTACTCTATATCACCGAGGCACCTTTTGAAGCATCGGCTCAGTTCTTGAAAAGAACTCCGAAGTTAAGCGTGCTTAATGTGTAGTAGTACTGGGATAGGTGGCCTCCCGGGAAGTCCCCCATTCTGGAGCCGATCACTATCAAAAAGGGACAAAATCGTGAGGTCGGTAGGCCAAAGTGGACAATACCTCGACGGTATAGAGTACGGGGCGTGACACCTTTAATGTAGAATCTTCCATTATACAGGTTTAAGAATGTTTGTTGATTTGGAATTGGTTTAAGTTCAATGTACTCTTAAGTTTAAGCTCAAAGAACTTGAAAATATCTGATTCAACTTTTTAATAAACCTTAACTTATTATCTCATGTAAATTCATGTAAGACTTCCTGAAATCTGAATAGTCGAAATCATGATTTTCTTTGGTTGAAATACTGAGTGTTAGTATTGCTGTTAAACATTTAATCTGTCTGAATTTATCCTAAAAGAAATATTGTGAATAGAGCAATGACTGTGGTTACTGATAAACCTATCCAAAGGACTGTGTCATGAAGTACCATAGCTAACTCTATTTAAAATCATTAAAAATAATGTGAAAATATGGTAGAGCAATGGCATGATTGTATTGAGTAACTAGAGATTCTGACCTCTAATCAAGGTGTCTCCTCATGCCAAAGATACCTCTAATGCTATCTCTGTTCTCTAAAATAGAGAAGCAATACAGTTATCACACTGAGTAACTGGGGATTCTGGGCTCTGACCAAGGTGTCTCCTCACGTCGAAAGGTGTTGATCAACCAAAATTGCTCATTAAAAATTTATATATCCTAACAAGTGTTTTAATGATCAAAATAAAAATATAAAAAAGTGTGATTCAAAATTCTGGAAGAACAGTAAAATTCAGATGCTTTCACGAGTGTTTATTCTCAATAGTACCTTATGTGATTCTCAAAGAAGTCATGGAAAGTAAACTGAGTAAGATGGAAGAATGTTGAACTAGAAGTGATATATGAGCATTTGGTTCACTTTTATTAAAAATTTATTTCAAATATGCGTATGGTTTCTTTTTGAAAAACTCTGTTTACATCTCTCTTAAACCATATCTGTTAATCAAAGGGTTCATAAGCTTTTATAGTGGAGGACTATAAAACCTAAATTCTGGTTTATGAAGTTGGTAACTTACTGAAAAGTCTGGATCTCAGGGTCTTTGAAATTAATGCTTTTGCTCAATTGTTGATCTATGTTACCTTCATTGACCTTTTCAACATATATCAAAATTATTCCTGAAATATATGTGCTTTGATTGATCTTTGCACATTAGCCTGAGTCTCTTTCAATGGATTCCACTACCATATTTCTTTTGGCTAGCAAATCCTGATGGTAATGTAGACCTTTCACTTGCAGACCATATAATTGTGAGGATCCATTGTCATTTTTACCTTGTTCACTTGCAGCTTTCTGAACTTCAAAATTGTTGTGGTTGAATGTTCAACTTGCTCAAAGGGGGAGAATAGGTTATCTTGTCATTTTGGATCTATTGTGCCTTTACTCTGCAGAAAAGCTTTTGCTAGCTTGGTCTCATTTTGTCTCAAAGGAAACCCTGAGCTCATCTTGACGACCATTTTCCTGGTTGCATTCCTCACTGCCATATCTCTTGGCTCATTTAATTGTCTCACTGCCCCTGTGTTTTTGATGTTCATTCTCTCAGGGGGAGAATTGTTTGCTGCCTACTTTTTAGCTCATGTTTCAATCATCTTACAATTGGTGTTACTCTTTTTTTTCTCTTTTTGATGAAGTCAAAGGGGGAGAATAGGTTGACATGAGTTGCCTTATGCTTTGTTATCATTATGACTAATTATGGTGTTGCCATCATCAAAAAGGGGGAGATTATTGTGTCTCTGTGATTTTGATGATGGCAAATACCAAGATTTTGTGCGCATGTGTGCCTGAAAGACCATGATGATTTATATGAATGCATGTTAATATGATTCATATGTGTGAATATGCATTTGTGAATGTGTACTTGTGAATGAGATTTCATCATACACACTGTGCATATTATTTCCTTGTGTGCATGTCATTTCCTTGGGTCTGACTTTTTGATAAACATTGGGTCGATGCATTGCACTCTGTCAAACATTTGGTCGATGCATTCATAATGCAACATATGTGTGTGTTTTGGCTTAAGTGTCTAAAAGTCAGTGCATGTTTGCACACGAAGTCGGTGCTAAGGATCATAAAGGTCCGTGCACTTCACTGTTCAAATCGGTGCACATTCTGTGTCCGTCTCACTCAGCGTCTCATGTTGTGTCTCAACATACCCAGGTCTGAGTACGTTTCGTGTCTGTGCATACCTCAAGGTCGATGCATATAGTGAGCATCTAGTCAGTGCATGTTTAGGTCTCATGCAATAATCATTCATGGGTCGGTTCATTGTTTGCCTTGCGCATGCAATGGTCGGTGCAGATGTCAAGGTGCACACTCTTGTCATGCGCACGCATGTAGGTCGGTGCATATTCTTTGCTGTGAGCGCCTCATTCATTTGTGTCTACATCATATACACTCGGTGCATGTTTTGGCCAAACGAACATAAGGTCAGTGCATTGCCTTGCTTAAGGAACATAAGGTCGGTGCAAGCCATCGTACCACACATATAGGGTCTGTGCATAGCGTGCATCATGCATACACAATGCCTGTGCTAAGGAACATGAGGTCAGTGAACTTCATGCTAGCAAGCCTATCCAAGTCCGTGCATATCCCTGTAGCAGTGAAATTGAAGTCCGTGCAACATTTAGGTCTATGCATCAATTAAGTCCGTGCACATTCTTCCTTGTGCAGAACGAAGTCCGTGCATACTCTGTTACATGCATTTATAAGGTATGTGCTAAGTTGTACTATGTGCATATTGAGGTTAGTGTTAGTTGTATACAGGGTCAGTGCAAGGTTTTCTCGTCTAACGTATATTCACTATCGGTGCAGTTTTTTAACTGCGAGCTCAAGGACGGTGCAAACCTTGCCACGAGCTCAAGTCAATACAAACCTCATTGCAAGCTCAAGTCGGTGCAATTTTGCGAGCGCCGCGAGCACAAGTCTGTACAGATCTAAGGCTACGGCAACTTCTACAAGCTTGGCCATACAATCGAGCATATGACCTGCACGAGGGCAGAAATCATCATACGGCACGTGAGCTCGTAAGGATAATAGAAACAATGATTGGCACGTGGTCCCAGGAAGAATATCTCTGACATTCTGAAACATGGATCAACATCCCCAATCCTTTCTGGACGCGTGAACTCGTGGGAACCCTACCAATAGCCATATTAGAAGGCCGGTCCTCCGATCAAAACAGGCCATGAGAAGTAGAGAAGAACAGAAGAATAGAAGAGCAGAGAAAAGAATAGGAGAGTTCAAGAAAGAAAAGGAGAGAACAACAGAGAGAAAAAAATGAAGAAGAAGAATAGAAGAGACGAAAAAGATAGAGAGAGATGTTGGTCCCTGGGTAGGCGAGTAGACAAGAAGGGGGGGTTGAATTGTCCCCTGCGAACGATGGTAAATTAAAATCTAACTATGAGGAATTAACAACTTGGAATGTGATTGAGGAAATTAAACTAAGTAATGCAAACTTAGTTCTCTCAATCTCACCGTTCGCACACGATCAAGATAAAAGGATTATGCTATTAAGCACAACCACAAAGCAAACCATAACACAAGGGTTTTTTAGGTGGTTCGGGACCACGACGGGCTCCCTACGTCCACCCCTCACCAAACTTGGTGAGGCTTCACTCGGGGTAAATCCCCAACACGGAGACGACGCTCCAAACACACACGGGGATAAATCCCCACACACACACGGAGTCAAACTCCAACACACACACGGGTAGGGCGACGCCTACGCAACCACACGGGAGTAGACTCCCAACCACACACGGAAACACACCCCACAATATGCCTAAGCAAACACGCGGATATGCTCTGCACCACACGACGCACATGCGTCAACACAAATCACTCGGAGAACCCCTTTCTCCGAACACACACACAATAAATCGTTTAAAGGTTTGTATCAAGTTAACAAATGAATGCCCTAAGCCCAAAACATGTGCTAAAGACTAGAACAAGAAAGATCAACAAGCACAAAGCTCCCCCTTCAATTGAATCTCTAGCTCTTCTTGTTTCGATGTCAGATGATGCCGATTTTGGCATCCTCTTGTTCCTCTCCTCGAGCCGTTTCTTTTCTTCTTCTACCATGAGCTTCAAATCTTCATGGATGTAGATGGGATCAGCCTTGCAAGAGCTCATCCCTTGTTTTCCCCCTTTTCTTCTCCTACAAGAAAGAACATGAACACGTTAGGGTTGTACCATCTCAAATTCGTAACTCATTTTTATAGCCAAGGTAGAGAACCCAAAAGACAAGTAAACCCTTCACTAAACTCATAGAAAACGCCCTTAATATGTGTATATAGACCCTAGGGACAAGTGGGTAAAGTTTGTGCACAATAGGGTATGGTTTAGTGGGTTTTCGGATTCACGTTTTTGAGTATTCGCCGTTGCCGGTCGACCTACACGGGTCTACCGGTCAACCGGAATTTTACAGGCATGGAATTGGAGCTTCTGGAAATTTCGATCAACAGGAAACTTGGTTTCGGTCGACTGAAATTTTCCAGGACAACTTCTTTTGCATGCTGTTAAAACCGGTCGACCGATGGCCTAGGGCCGGTCGACCGAAGTTCAGCAAAACCAGATTTTTGAGGGCTTTAAGAGGGCTAAAGCAAGGGATTGATATACCTAAAGTGTTTGCATGTTACCCCAAAGCAAAAACAACTAATTCAACACTAGGGCATCAATTTACATCAAGAAAAACTTGATCAAACCAAGCAATAACCATGCTAAAGTTTAATTGACATGAATCCTCAATGTGATGCTCGGTTTTTACAGGAATGCACTTTAAAAGCCAATGAGACACACCTAAAATGAATGACCTATTCACATGAATATGAGCAAGGTGTGAAACTCAGAGAGACCTTTTTCAACCACACTTCACAACACATGATTAATAAATATTCAAGTTCAACACATGAAGAATGATATGCATGAATTTGCATTTGAAATCACCATGATTGTGCCTAATCACCCAACATCCAAAACCTTCCAGAAATGTATAAGAGTGAACATTTGTTACCTTCACAAACCCAATGACTGTTTTGCAACATGCGTTCTTACCATTTCCTTTTAGTGGTCATTGCATGGGATTTTTAACCTGTTTGGTCTTGTTGATGACTCGGTACATGTTTATCCAACCCTTTGACTTCAAAAGGGTATTTACCATGAATTTCAGTCGTGCAAAGCAAAGTTATCACATTATGCATGAGATCCTTGATTGACCATTCATTCATCAATTTGATGTTTTGCATACCACATGCACACAAGCATGCACACAAGTATTTGATATGATGAACATGAATCTCTCACTTAATCAAATAAAATGACATGGGAGCTCAACCATTCCTTCACTTTCTTGAATCAACCAAATCTTCAATATCAAAATACTTCATTACACAAATGTTAACAATTATACCAAATGTAAAGCATGCATAATATCATGGAACCGCATTCATTCAAATGACATCATTGTTGATTAAAAACTAACATTCATGAAACATTATCTCACGAGGAATATTGATATAAAATCACATTCATCAAGATTCAAGTAAATAGGCTAAGTATATTTCTAGCCCAAAAGCCTTGTGAGGAAAATGCAAGGAAATACCGCAATCAAGACTTGAAAACTTACTTGATGAAATGTTATAAGAATGAAATGCAATTCAATGAGAAAGATAACTCTCTTTTTGAAGAAGAACTTCATTGATGCACTCCTTTGAGTTCCAAAACGTGAGCCATGGATTTGATCCTACAAACTAAGATAAATATAGCATTAGTTCCATAAACACCAATGATTCATATGACTTTCAAGAGTGAACCTTGAAGCCATCTTTCAACTTATCAATCATAATATACACATGTTGCTCAATGAAACACATACACACACAAACACAATCATTTTGATATCATTGAAACCAAACACCAACTAGGGGATGCAACAATCTCCCCCTTTTTGATGATGACAAAACGATGTGTGTGATAGAGCAGTATTGCAAACATCTTATGAAAGACCAAGCATTAACAAGAACATTGAGCACATACATCAATTCTCCAATTCTCCCCAAAACAACAACATTCATAAGACATTGAGAACACATAAACATTCTCCCCCTTTTTGTCATCTACAAAAAGACATGGGGTGATGTGACAAAAGATGAATGTATTTGGCCAAAAGATATAATACCAATGCAAATGCCAAGTGATACTAATTAAAGGTCCAAAAGTAGGATACCAAGTGTTGTTCAGATGCCAATTGGTGGTCAAATTGGCGGATACCAATTGTTGGGGTCAAATTAAAGGCCCAAAGATTTGCAATTGTCATTCTTGAGAAATTGGCCCCAAAGATATGATACCAAAGGTTGGAAGAACTCATTTCAACATTCATGCAACATGATGTTTTCAAATGAACTATACCAATTATTGAAAAGTATGAATTGTTCAAGATGATATCATGTATGAACTATATGCATGCTAAAAATTGCCATATATGCAAATATGCACACGATGAGCTTCACCTTTCAAATGCAATGAATATGCACTATGTGAATGCTAATCATGCAAGATATGAAGCTATGCACATGATGACTTCTTTCCTTCAAATGTAAGGTTTATGCTCAGAATTAGACTCAAGGGGAATGCATGAGCATGCAAGCACACAAGCACAATCGTCATGCACACAAATATTACATATAGTAACTCCCCCTAAATGAGGCACGGGTTAAGAAATGAGCATGTGACTCAAATTCAAGAGTGTAAGACATAAAGCATAAGTAAGAGATTTGTGCATACACAACTAGGAGTACTACATAAACCATGAATGTAGGCAAATTCATAAAATACATATATCACAAAAATGCCCATGTGAAATGTGAGGCAATGACTAATGAACTTCATAATATATGGATTTTTAGATTTTCTAAATAACACTAGAAGGTAATCTCCTCTCTACATTTTCACTTTAGATTCTCGACTATCGGTAGCTTCGCACAACCCCTATATAGTTTCTTTTAATAGACTTCATTTTTCGGCGTGAGTTTCCTCATATGTCTCAATGGGGATTCCCACCTACTTGGATTCATCACACATGTGAATTTTTGTTTCTCCTTTTGACACGAGTTTCCTCCTTTGTTTCAGAGGGGATTCCTGTTTACTCGGATCCACATTCCACTTATTGAATTTTTTGTGGGGTAGGCAGCTTTTTCCTCACGATTGCTCTTTAATGTCCATGTAGAGATTCAAGTTCCCTTTAAAGTGTTAGAATGAATTTCTTAAATCCTTATCAATGAAAGTCATTAAATTCATTATGTGCAAGAGTTTGAGGGTAAATTTGTTTGGCATGTATAAAATAAATTTGACAAGACACGACTATGACTCCCCCTAAATGTATGCACGGTCGGAAACAAATCCTCCCCCTTAATATATAACATGTAACACATATGAATAAAATCACTGCATTGTTATTTATCAAGGAGGTGAGGTCTTAGAATTTTCTAAGAAAGGTTTTATAAAATAACTACATACACGCATGCAAGGATTTATGGAAGCATTCATGCAAGCAATCATGAATCAAGGTATGCATGAGACTCATATTCACAATGATATGCAAAGATCTATGAATGATATGCAAATATGCCAATGCATTCTTTTTATGCATGTTTTCAATTTTTGCAATGACTTGAGCATTTGAGAGAGGCATGAAGCAGGTGAATGCATGAGATGGATTTTCAATGAATTTGACATTGAATCATGAGCATTTTATTTCAGATTTCATCATGGAAAGCCATTTTCCTCACAACCCAAACGTTCAACCTTGATTATTCAAAATAGTATTGCATGATGCAAGTGTTCCAGTTTGAACAAATCAAGCATGTCATTCATGCAAGGCAACCACACAAGGTCTATGAGCTTTAAAATAGGCCATGGTCAACATTCAATACCAACTGTTGTATTTGATCAAGTAATTTCACAATTCAGAAGTTTTGCCTTTTTGAAACAAGAGAAGTTTTCAGATTGAATTTGAAAGCTATACAAATCAAAGGCAAATTGATTTCATTCAAAACACAAGATTCCTCATAAGCCAAACAATTCAATTTTTGAATTTTGGTACAAGACGGAGAACATAGGTCCGAAGACCACCATCACGTTTAGTGGAAGTATCTAGTTGAACGTAGTCCAATCTTCTCTAACCACCATTGATATACCAAATATTCATCCATTGAAGACATGTATGGCTTGTGAAGAATTTAGAGCAAAACATGAGAACACACTAAAATATCATCCCAAGTCATCAAAATCATCAATTTTGACAATGAAAGAGCAAAGTTGGGATTTTACCAAGTGAGTGTGCCTTGTTCTTTTTTATTGGAACCCCTTTCATTCTTTATTTACCTCAAGCCACACTTGCATCAAAGCCAATTCATTCAACGGATTTGGGCACCCAAGCCTTTTTGGGTCCCTTGATGTTAGTAGCATTGCCACCAAGCACTTTCTTCCTTTTTGTTGCCACAATATCATCATTCTTCATGATCCTGCAATCCTCAATGACATGTCCATGGTTTCCACAATAAAAGCATTGAGGAAAAATAGTTTTACCAAAAGGCTTCCTTTTAGGAGTAAAGGAATTTTCAAATCCAATCTATCTTCTATTTTCAAAAGGTCTAGATTTAACAAAATTAGACCTAGCATGCATTCTAGAAGTATGGAGATTTTCTGTTTTCAAAAATCAACACTCTTTCATAACATGACCGTATTTTCCACAATGAAAGCAACGAGGAGTTGTGGGTTTACGGAGTGATTTTTCATTGTTTGCATGAGTGTTCGTGAATGAATTTTTCTTATGGGATGCAAACCTTTTAGCACGGGAAGCATGCTCATTTCTGAAGTTTCTTTAAATGTTAAACTTAGCATTCATGGCATGATAATCATCATTTTGTTTCACAAAGTAATCATCCATGACATGGCCAAGTTTGTGACAATAAAAGCATGAGGCACTTTTCTTTTTGCATGCAAGTTTATCATCCTCTTTCATGACAACACAATCATCCATAACATGTCCAAACATACCACAATAGAAGCATTCAACATTGGACTTCGATTTTTTAAATCCATTTGGCATGGTTGGTTTGACATTCTTCATTTTCTCAAATCTATTTTCAGAGATTTTCATTTGAGCAATGGGAGGAGGTGTTTTGGAGGTGCTAGGAATGTCAGAGGCATGAACAAAAGATGTTTTCATTTTTGATTCAAAAGATTTTTTGTTGGCCGGAGTGTATCCAAGACCTTCTTTTTGAAAATTCACCTTGACACCTGGCATTTTGTCTAAGTTCTCCTTCCCTTTGACAAATCTAGACAAGTCATTTTTCAAATCATTTATCTCTTTTTCACATGCAAGGATTTTCTCACTAAGCAAGCAATTCACAGATTCTAAGTTTTCATTCTCTTTCAAAATTTCCTTGTTTTCCTCATTTATGGCATGTAGTTTTTCAGTCAATTTCTCAAGGACTTTTTCAGTCTCAGCATGCTTTGAACTCTTTGCAAGCAGTTGTTCATTCTCATATTTCAACAGGGAAATCTCTTTTTCAAGTTTTTCAAAACTCTTCAAACTACCTTCAAGCAATGAGATTTCAATCAACATAGCACCATTTTCTTTTTGAGATTTTCATTTTCATCTATGATACTTTTGCAATCAATTTCAGAATCGAGCAGCTTTTCAAATATTTTATCATCATCAGACAAAGAAGCTAGCTTATTCTTAAGATATTCTTCATTTTTCTCAAGTATGGAGTTTTTAGACATGAGGAATTTATTTTGCTCACGTAGCTCATCACACTCATTTTCAATTTGAAAAGATGTGTCATGTTTTCTAGCCATTTCAACATCATCATTCAAATAAGAAATCTCTTCTGAAAACATTTCAACTCTTGATTCAAGAGATTCATTTTGTTCTTGCAGATGTTCAATTTTTGACTCCAAGGTTTTATAGTTCTCACATGAGGAATTAGCATGCACATTCTCATCATTTCTCTTTTTCAATCTCTTAATTTCAGATTTGTATTTTTTGCATCTGTCATGCAAATCGGCACATGCTAATTGCCATTCTTCAATTGAGGGTTCTTCAGAATCAGAATTTACCTGACTCGAGCTTTCCTCACCTTCAGATCCTACCTCCGAACTTTCTTTGGTTTCTTCATCATTGGCCATGAAGCTTGAGCCGACTTGTAAAGTCCTTTCATTGGCTTCATACTTTGCCAGTTCATCCCACAAATCTCTTGCTGACCTGTACGAAGAAATTTGAGATAAAACATTAGATTCTACACAATTCCTTAGAACATTCAAAGCATGAAGATTAATTTCATTTTTCTTCACATGCTTGTCATTCCACTTAGCTTCATTTGATGGAAGTTTAATTGGACCGTTACATATGACTTCCCAAATTTCACATTCATTAAAGCCAAGGTAAGCACACATGCTATTTCTCCAAGAAATAAAACCATGACCATCAAAACGTGGAGGAAGAGTAAGACTCGACATGTTGCTAAATGAAACTCGCCAAGGGATCACTCTAAAGGTCGTTAGACCCTATAAGATAGAGCCGTGGCTCTGATACCAATTGTTGGTCCCTGGGTAGGCGAGTAGATAAGAAGGGGGGGTTGAATTGTCCCCCACGAATGATGGTAAATTAAAATCTAACTATGAGGAATTAACAACTTGGAATGTGATTGAGGAAATTAAACTAAGTAATGCAAACTTATTTCTCTCAATCTCACCATTCACAAAAGATCAAGATAAAATGATTAAGCTATTAAGCACAACCACAAAGCAAACCACAACACAAGGGTTTTTAAGGTGGTTCGGGACCACGACGGGATCCCTACGTCCACCCCTCACCAAACTTGGTGAGGCTTCACTCGGGGATAAATCCCCAACACGGAGATGACGCTCCAAACACACACGGGGATAAGTCCCCACACACACACGGAGTCAAACTCCAACACACACACGCGTAGGGCGATGCCTACGCAACCACACGGGAGTAAACTCCCAACCACACACGGGGAACACACCCCACAATATGCCTAAGCAAACACGCGGATATGCTCCGCACCACACGACGCACATGCGTCAACACAAACCACTCGGAGAACCCCTTTCTCCGAACACACACACAATAAATCGTTTAAAGGTTTGTATCAAGTTAACAAATGAATGCTCTAAGCCCGAAACATGTGCTGAAGACTAGAACAAGAAAGATCAACAAGCACAAAGCTCCCCCTTCAATTGAATCTCTAGCTCTTCTTGGTTCGATGTCGGATGATGCCGATTTCGGCGTCCTCTTGTTCCTCTCCTCGAGCCGCTTCTTTTCTTCTTCTACCACGAGCTTCAAATCTTCATGGATGTAGATGGGATCAGCCTTGCAAGAGCTCCTCCCTTGTTTTCCCCCTTTTCTTCTCCTACAAGAAAGAACATGAACACGTTAGGGTTGTACCATCTCAAATTCGTAACTCATTTTTATAGCCAAGGTAGAGAACCCAAAAGACAAGTAAACCCTTCACTAAACTCATAGAAAACCCCCTTAATATGTGTATATAGACCCTAGGGACAAATGGGTAAAGTTTGTGCACAATAGGGTATGGTTTAATGGGTTTTCGGATTCACGTTTTTGAGTATTCGCCGTTGCCGGTCGACCTACACGGGTCTACCGGTCAACCGAAATTTTACAGGCATAGAATTGGAGCTTTTGGGAATTTTGGTCGACCGGAATCTTGGTTTCGGTCGACTGAAATTTTCCAGGACAACTTCTTTTGCATGCTGTTAAAACCGGTCGACCGATGGCCTAGGGCCGGTCGACCGAAGTTCAGCAAAACCAGATTTTTGAGGGCTTTAAGAGGGCTAAAGCAAGGGATTGATATACCTAAAGTGTTTGCATGTTACCCCAAAGTAAAAACAACTAATTCAACACTAGGGCATCAATTTACATCAAGAGAAACTTGATCAAACCAAGCAATAACCATGCTAAAGTTTAATTGACATGAATCCTCAATGTGATGCTCAGTTTTTACAGGAATGCACTTTAAAAGCCAATGAGACACACCTAAAATGAATGACATATTCACATGAATATGAGCAAGGTGTGAAACCCAGAGAGACCTTTTTCAACCACACTTCACAACACATGATTAATAAATATTCAAGTTCAACACATGAAGAATGATATGCATGAATTTACATTTGAAATCACCATGATTGTGCCTAATCACCCAACATCCAAAACCTTCCAGAAATGTATAAGACTGAACATCTGTTACCTTCACAAACCCAATGACTATTTTGCAGCATGCGTTCTTACCATTTCCTTTTAGTGGTCATTGCATGGGATTTTTAACCTGTTTGGTCTTGTTGATGACTCGGTACATGTTTATCCAACCCTTTGACTTCAAAAGGGTATTTACCATGAATTTCAGTCCTGCAAAGCAAAGTTATCACATTATGCATGAGATCTTTGATTGACCATTCATTCATCAATTTGATGTTTTGCATACCACATGCACACAAGCATGCACACAAGTATTTGATATGATGAACATGAATCTCTCACTTAATCAAATAAAATGACATGGGAGCTCAACCATTCAATCACTTTCTTGAATCAACCAAATCTTCAATATCAAAATACTTCATTACACAAATGTTAACAATTATGCCAAATGTAAAGCATGCATAATATCATGGAACCACATTCATTCAAATGACATCATTGTTGATTAAAAACTAACATTCATGAAGCATTATCTTACGAGGAACATTGATATAAAATCACATTCATCAAGATTCAAGTAAATAGGCTAAGTATATTTCTAGCCCAAAGCTCTTGTGAGGAAAATGCAAGGAAATACCCCAATCAAGACTTGAAACCTTACTTGATGAAATGTATGAATCATATAAGGATGAAATGCAATTCAATGAGAAAGGTAACTCCCTTTTTGAAGAAGAACTTCATTGATGCACTCCTTTGAGTTCCAAAACGTGAGCCATGGATTTGATCCTACAAACCAAGATAAATATAGCATTGGTTCCTTAAACACCAATGATTCATATGACTTTCAAGAGTGAACCTTGAAGCCATCTTTCAACTCATCTATCACAATATACACATGTTGCTCAATGAAACAGATACACACACAAACATAATCGTTTTGATATCATTGAAACTAAACACCAACTAGGGGATGCAACAAGAGAGAGAACCCAGAAGAAAAAGAGATCGAAGCAGAAGAGGAAGAGTGAAGAAGTTCAGTTCTAGGATCAGATCCTGAACTGCTGTGCTCCTGCATGAGCTATATTTTTTTTATTGAGCTTTATCTGCCAGTTTGTTTTTATTTTTTGTTACTTTCATCTTCCAGTTTCTTGGTCTTCCGATACTCAGGTTAAGTTCGGGGTTCCTCCTGTAGACTCAGGAGAAGGGAGACTTAGTGTCTCCGGTGGGAAGTGACTTGGTGTCACTTGTGCTTTCCCTCTGTGTTTCAGAGGAAGGGAGACTTAGTGTCTACGGTGGCAAGTGACTTGGTGTCACTTGTGCTTTCCCTCTGTGTTTTAGAGGAAGGGGGACTTGGTGTCTCCGGTTGCTAGTGACTGGGTGTCGCTAGTGATTATCCTCCTGGGTGGAGGAAGAGAGGAGTGTGCTCCTCTGGATCAAGCTGTTAGGCAGCGTCTGTTTGCAGACTGAGTCTGCGATTCTTGCAATTGCAAGGGAAGCCTCACTCTGGCTTGGAGTGAGGGGTGGACGTAGGCAGACTGTGGGTCTTGTCGAACCGCCTAAAAAATATTATATCCATCGTGGTTTGCTCCTTGCGCTCCTCCATATCATCTTTCTCCACTTCACAGGTTATGTGTGCTTGATTAATTGCGTTTGCCCTTGTGTTACGTTGAGAGTTTTACATATATCTCTGGAGTGTATGTTCCTTTGCTTAGTAGAAGTACATCTGCGAGCCTGAGTGTCTCAGCTCACAGTTGTGAGAAGAGAGTAGTTGTGCTGTCTCACTTGATTACTGAGCATTATTAAAAGTTTTATTCCGCAATTATTTTTAATTGGGTGTATTTGTTGAAAGATTCATTCATCTCCCCTTCTGAATCCGTGTCTTGCACTCACATATCCTAACATGGCGGACATAGAACAGGGTCTCGTCACCATCCTGATGTATATCAGTGAAGAGAGCGGTGGATAGGCGATCTCAACCGATTCTATCAATTTTAATAGTATTATGTTTATAGGAGTATATTGTTGTACCAAACTTAATACGTGTCTAGAATTAAAACTAATACAATAACAAGTTTGGGGGTCTAAAAATAATATCTCATCCTCTTCCTCCACTCTAAAAGTTGTTATTCTAATTTATTTTGTCATCGTTGATGCTCCTTCCATATTAATATCGATATCTTTTTATAATTTAGAATTATTAATGTCAAAATGAATATTTTATCAAAATTAATACACCACCTGGACCAGGAATAATATGTTGGCATGGTTTACAAATAGTTACAACACAAATAATCTATAACATATCCTATAAGAGAATTGGTGGCTTTTTTTTTCCGCCAGTTCAAAACTTAAAAAAAAATCAGTTCATCTGATCGATCTTCTATGCTTACTTGGCCTTTGGAGTCCGTACCTCCTCTACAGGTCTCGATTTAACTTGGCTCGAATCATAGTTCTACCGTGCATGAACAATTACTCACTTTCTTTGTTGTCCCTTTTTCTCTTCCCATCCGGAGAAGGGTTAAAATTTTCCTCTCTTTTGAAGATGATTATTTAGAGAGAGAGAGAGAGAGAGAGAGAGAGAGAGAGAGAGAGAGAAATTGTTTGTGTGTGCGTGCGCGCGCGTGTTGTGGAAATGCTGATATTCAGGTATATTCCAAGAGAAAGAGGGATTTTTTGTGTGTGTGCATGTGCGTGTGCGTGCGCGCGCGTGCGTGTCATGAGAATGATGATATACAAGTATATTCCAAATTACGTAAACACTTACTAAATAGAAGGGTTAGATGAAATTACATCTGAACTCGCACGTGTGCATTAAAGATTCTTATACGGTTGGAAATATGTGTTAAATATCTAGATCTTTTATCTAAAGAACTTTTATCAAGGTAGCATAAAAGCGTCATAATTATGGTTGATCATTTATTTTTGTTTCCTTTTATTGTCAATTCCAAATACTTGAAAGTTACGAATAAAAATGAATACAAATGAATACTTGAAATTTCAATTCATTTATCGATGTGTAAATTTTGCATTTAATTATAGTATTGTTATAATTTTAAAAAATAAAATAAATTCACCTGCATAGCCCATTTCTATAACTAGTATATATATATATATAATTTCAGGGGGATAAAACATGTGTATCTATAAATCACTATTAATAGGGGTGTCAATGGATTCTTTAGAATCCAAAATCTGATCCGAATCCGAAATTATTTTCAGATTCAGAGCTTCTTATTTGATCCTGGGTGAGGCAGCTCTGTCGATCCGGGAGAAAGTTTTTTGATCCGAAATCGGGTCATCGGGGCGCCATAAAGTGTTTCCATTCGGGGCGAGCAACCCCATCGGGCCATCGCCACGACGCCATCCCATTCGCGGCCTCCCTCAATCCCTCTAGGGTTTTCTCCCGTTCCACATTGCTGTGGCGATCGGCCACGGGCGACTTCTCACGACAGCGATCGGCCACCTACGGCGGTGACAGCACCTGTGGCGGTGACAGCATCTCGCTCTCCTTCGGCTGCTCACAACGGCGACGACATCTCCTCCGACTGTCACCCGCGATGACGACAGCACCTGTGGCGGCCACCCGCGACGACGACGACGACGTTCTTTGCGATCAACCTTCTCGGAAGCCCACTTTGCATCTCTACGGTATGTCGTATGCTGATCCCTCTCTAGCTCTCACTCCTGCTCGATCATGCCACCTGTCTCTCTGTCTCTCTGTTTTGGGTGGCATCTGGGGTCTGTAACAGATCACTGTTGGGTCGTCCTTTTTTAGGGTTCTCTTTATCGGATTTTGATTTTGGGTTGTTTTCTCTTCTGGGTTCTTTTTTGTTTCGTGTTTTTTCCCCCTTCCCTTGAATGTTTGTAAATATAGAAAGATCTATTTCTTTCTTCTCGACTTTGGTCGAGAACATATGGCCGGGGATCTGAATTGAATCTTTAGATTTTGGGAACTTAGGGTTATTTTCTCTTCTAGGGTGTACGAGGTACACCAAGCAACACTCTTTCTATTTGTTTATTCTTTCTACTGTACTTTCTCATTTCATTAGGTTAAAGTTTTATCTTAATTTCCAAAGATCATCACAAGTCTATTCCTTGCGTTCCTATTGCAGCAATCTCCGTAACTTTCTTGCTTACTCTTCGTCCTGTACAACAACCCCCCCTCTCACTTCCCCGGAAGACTTCTCCCTTAATTTGAGCCACTCCCTTTCACCCTCTCGCTGCAGCAGAGTACGTAAAACCCTCGATGGAACAAACATGAAGGCTTTAATTTGCTCTTTTATATGGTCATGAATGCTGTTCAGCTAGTTGATTTTCTTGTTATATATTAAGCTCATACATATTACCTTCTTCAGTTCCCCCGGTTATTGGGTTAATTTGTTTAAGTTGTGTACACCGCTCACCGCTGAGCTTTGAGTTAATCCCCTTTCAATTTTGGTTCCTTTAATATATTTTGTGTGTTTCTATGTTATATATATTCTTAGTCTCTGGTTTTCAGCTTAATTAATTTGATCCTGTACAAGGTTGTTCTTTTTTTCCCCCTCATTCTCATATATATGTTAGCCCAGTGATTGATCGAGTCTGTAGGTATTTATCAGAAGAAACAAATTGATCAGGTGATTGGGCGTTCGTTGATCCTACCTCTAGTTAGTTTCTATTCTTATATTATTAAGCATTGTTTAAGCTAGCATTTGTAATATTTTAATTCCCATCACATGATGAGAGGTTGATGTACATGTGATCCCTTGTGTTCAACTTTCAAGCAGAAGCAGAAGACTTAAGATCAGGTCAATTTTTGGACATTCATAGCCGGTGTGCATGCTCTCATGTTCTATATATAGACTATAATTTCTCTTGTCTAAGGAGGTTATAAATTTTAAATTATGTTGTTGCTTATGATGCTCATATTAGTTCCTACTGTTGGAGAAGCAAAGTTGCTTAGCATTCTTTAGTCATTTGTATATTTGTGTGTGCATCAAGTTTAGTACATTTCAGATTTGATTTCTGAAGTTCAGTGGTTTGCTTTGTGCGACTGGTATATCAAAAGGTGTGCAGCAGCACACTTTGCGTGAGGAGAGTCCTTGGACTCGAACCTCCGCCGAGTACCAGCTTATTTGAATGACAGTCTGAATATTATGATTGCTGCCAAGTGTTTGATTTAAGTTCTAGTTGAACCTATTTGTTATTAATTATTTGGCTTAACTTTGATAGGGTATAATTTCAGTGTACAGTGATATTATAGTGTTTGATCTGATGTGAACAAAGCATTTTAGTGTGGAATCAGATCTAATGTTAAGGCATAGTTTCAGACCAAATTCATAAATACTTCTCCAGTTTCCTTGACAAAGTGAGTACCAGCATCCAATATCATCTTTTCTGCAACTAATATTGTTTCAGCATATACTACTTTTAGGTTGCTCCAGCATTCTTTAGTTATTTGTATATTTGTGTGTGTATCAAGTTTAGTGCATTTCAGATTTGATTTCTGAAGTTTAGGTGGTGATGGGTTTTGTTTGTGTTCTTCGTTTTCCTATCTCTGGTAGATAAAAATCTGTTGCTATCACTGATTTAAGATTTGGAGTGCATCCCGTTGATCTTCTTTTTTGTTAATGAATGGTCTACCAACAACTGTCCGAAAGAAGTCACTAAATCTTAAGAGTTGGTTTATGCCCGAGTTTATTTCGAGGCTATAGGCTACTTGGGAACATCAAGACATCATCCCACTCAATTCTTTCCTTTATTCTGACATGTTTAGGTTGAGTGGTTTCTGGATGAATTCAGAATTAGTGGATATCTTTCATTATAGGGTTACTTTTACATTATTATCTCATATGTTCTATGGTCTCTTGCAGATATTTTGACGCATTCTCTTGGGTATCAGTCCATTGGAAAAGCTTGATATGTACACTTCTTCTTCAAGGATCTAGGCATCCTGTTCTATCCATTTACATTTTATCCTTTTCTTTGGCATGTGTACATGCATTAATTATAGATTGATGATGAGATAAGACTCTATCCTGGTAATGGTGATGATGGGATAATCTAAATATTATATTCTTCTCTAACTGTATACTTCTAACTGATGATGTGGTCTTCAGTCGTATATCCACCAGTTTAACACTTTAACTTATAAAATGTGCATGATTCTGCATAAATGGTTAACTGGAATAATACTTTCATCAGTATTCATAGATGTCTAATAGGAACACATGAAGTTGACTGTAAAAGCCTATGAAGATAACTGCAGAATTCATGCACAAAATCAAATTGTCAATTTGTGGTCTTTTCCTCAAAGTACATGCCATGCTTGGGCTTCCTTATTCCTTTGTATGATGACATGTTTTTTTCTTATTTGTATTCTTTTCTACTTGATGGGTTATTGAACTTCAAGGGTTCTGTAGTCAATCCATCTGTTATTTCCATTGTGGTATTTTTCTTTGGAATTATCTGTAGAATGAATGAACAATTATCTAGTGGATGATAACTAACCCATTTTTTTGAAGCAAATGATAACTAACCCATCTCCTGATGACTAAAATTTACTTTTCCCCATGTTTTTGAAAACGAAATGTTGACTTTTCTCCTATTACAGGGTGTTTTGGAGAACTTTTTTGGGGGGACTATTTTGCTTTTTTGACAGAAGTTCAAATAATTTTTTTAATGTACTATCTTGTCTCTGTCGTTTCCTTCTATCAGCACTCATCAGTTATCATTCCCTCCACCTCATTCAAATAAAGTTTCATTGTCCAGCTCATTGTTGAGTGAAACTGATAACAATAACCAATAGGGTCTCCCTCTGTGTGTGCGTTTGTGTACCCATTCCTGATATATGCATAATTTCATGTAGTTTTTTGTGATTCTTTTATCTGATTTCAATGTCATTCTATGATAGCAGGAATTGTGTAGAACGATGTGAAAAGACTGGTCAGATTTGTGAGATCTCCTTCAAGCATTGTCAGTATTCATCTGATGGTTTTCCTGTCGATGGGCCCTGGTATGCTCTGGAGCCACTTTACCTGCGTTGGAAACAATGGAACTGCAGGAGTGACGTCGGTACCATTGTACAATGCAAAGAGAAAGTGAAAGAGAGAAACTTGGCCTGGAACCTGTGAAATATCATGGGAAATGGCCTTTCAAACGTGTCTGTGTCTTTCAGGTTTGTCATTTCTTAAGAAAGTGATTGGCACAATATTTACAATTATTCTCTATCTTGCTAAGACTCAGTTTCAAACTAACATCTGGACCAAATTCCTATCGTGTATATATATTTACTTTTATTCTTTTTCTTTTGTTTCTTCGTATGAATTTCTTTCTATGGAATGGCAATGCCTACTCTTGCACAGGAACCTGTATCTACTGCACTTTCTGCACTCAATCTTGTAATGCATTTCAATGGGTGGTTATCCTTTTTCCTCCTTTTATATTACAAGTTGCCTCTGAGGACCCAGAGTAAGAGGACCTACTATGAATACACTGGTTTATGGCATATCTATGGGTTCCTGGCAATGAATGCATGGTTCTGGAGTGCTATTTTTCACAGTCGGTATGTCACGTTTCCACATCATGATCTTTGAATGCGGCATTTCACTAGTAAGAATTGGATATTTTGTCAGACTGTTAACATAATTATTTTCTATCTGTGTTTTGCAGAAACTTCAATCTGACAGAGAAGCTTGATTGCTCGGCAGCTGTCGCTTTACTTGGATTTTCCTTCATCCTGTCTATTCTTCGGACCTTCAATGTGAAAGATGAAGCCTCTAGGGTCATGGTTGCTGCACCATTGCTGGCATTTGTTACAACACACATTTTGTGTCTGAACAACTATGAGCTTGACCATGGTGTATGGCTTTAGGAGTGTCAATGGATCCGAAGCTGCACCATTGCTAGCATTTGTTACAACAGACATTTTGTATCTGAACAACTATGAGCTTGACCATGGTGTATGGCTTTAGGAGTGTCAATGGATCCTTCGGATCCGAAAGTCTGATATATGCAGTGGGGAAAAAGTAACTGCTGTTCAACATATAAGAACTGTTGGATCCGAAAATAGAACTATTAGATCTCAATTGTGGATCCAAATGTATAAATTTAGGTCTCCCTATCTCATTAATTATAAAAAAATATATTATGATTTTCGGGTAAGATTTGGATCCGAAAAGTTAAATTCGGATTCGGGTCAGATTTGAATCCGAAATGATGTTTCGTTTCGGATCCGGATCAGATCCGAATTTTAGCCTATCGGATCCGGATCACAAAGGATCCAATTCGGATCCGATTTGTTTACACCCCAGATTCACTAACTTTCAAAGTCTGGCTTCAAGTGCTTTGTTTAAAATAGGCAATGAACATTCTTTTTAAGGTCTCTGCCGCAATGGTAAGCTTATTCAGGTAAATGCCATAAAGCTCAGCCAACCCAAGATAGAGCCTGGGTGATGCAAACCCCCTGAACCCCTTCCAACCCCTACCCTATACCAACTGAGCCAAATCCTAGTGGTCATTGCTGTCCATTGACATAGTAAAAAAATTGTGCCCTCTGCAACAGATATAATGAGATTTTCTACCCCCGATCAAGTACCACCTAGGGCTAACCAAGAAAATATTGTAGCTTAACAAAAGAAAACACAATTTCTGAAGTATGAATCCCAGCCAAATTCAAAATATGTCCAATTTTAACAAGACAAGATGTGGCAGATCCAGCAAGATTTGTTGTAGATGCTCACAAAAGGCAAGTCTTTCTTTCAATGCATGGAAGATGAAGGGTAATAGGCATTGAGGAGGATAAATCCGGTTTGACCCACGGGCAGTCCAATAGCGGTAGGCCCAAATCGGATCCGTCTCTTTAAGCACGCCCAAGAGGCGTTTGAAGTGAATGGCCCACTAAGGAGTGGCCCAACTCAGCTTCGACAGCACGGGAAAGCGTGTTAATCGTCAGAGGATCTTCTGACGATCGACCGTTGTCCCCTACCACGTCAGCCCAGATCCCATAACGGGCGAGTACGTCCCATGAGCGCCGTAAGACTCGCCCAGGGATCAACCCTACACCGTAGTATTCGCCCTCCAACGGGAAAATCTCACCGCTATAGCGGAAATGAGTTACACTCAACTTTCTACGCCTTCCCTATCAAGGGATAAGGCTCCTCTCTCCAAGACAACCTCTATAAGAAGGGGAACGCTTGAGAAGACAGACACGGTGGATGATTTTGCCAAAATCTACTACACAAGAGAATAGAGCTACTAGCCCTACAGATCTACGAGAGGGAAGCACCAACGATCTACGCCGAAGGGGAAGTTATCCTCTGGCGACCTTACCACCCAGCGAGCACTCGTCGAGTGAACACTGGGAGCGGCGAGCATTCGTTCTGAGGATCTACACGGCCCTTCAGTTCTCGACTACGATTTCCTTCTCTCTCTCTCTCTCCCTTGCTCTTATCTATTCCTCATTAATCCGTTGCTGATTTAAGCATCAGAGGGTTGTCCCCTGGGGTAACACCTGGGACTCCTTCTGACGCCTTTCTGATTTCTAGTGATTGTAGGCCTCCACGGGTGCAAGACGACTTTCCTGACAAATCAATAGAGAAGGTGGTACGTGGCATAGGAACCATTTTCCTATCTTTATAGGAACTTTATTTGTACAAAGCAGAGTTGATGAGATGGTCAGATCTCAGAAAAGTGTATTTTCCATCAATAGGTAGAGTTGTTTTATTACTGCACACTAATTTGAAGCAATGACATCACCTCTTGGCTCAACCTTGCAAGTTTCAATACATATCGGATATTGCAGAAAAAATTGAACCCTACATGCAAGGAACTAATTCCAATGTAAAAACCAAAATCCCTCCACCAACACATCATTGTTTAAGATTTTCCAACAAATGGGCAACCGTAAATATTCCTGTCACAGGAAAAGAATGCAAATTTTCATTATTCATGTCATAGGAGAAGACATATACAGACCTCACGGGGGTCCTCTTGGGATGAGACGCAGAGTACAAATATTTCCATTTGGCAGAATGCTGCATTCTCATCAAAGTTCAACTTTGCATCAACTGTTGCTAATTGCTATTCGGATGTTTCAACAATTGGATTGATCTGATAAAAAGATGCTAATATCAAATGGGGCTATATATAGAAGTAATCAATGAATTGTAAAGCATGGTGGTAAACTATAAAGATATCCTTGTTTTTCACTTGCTACAATCACATTCACAAAACAGTTTGTAAAGCTTCTTCACTTGTTCTATTATCTCATTCCTATCTGCCACCTTAAGAGCCAGACCATCAACAAAGAATGGAAATAGAATGAAAACGGAAATGAATCAAACCCTTTAGATGATTTCTAAAACACAGGCAAGTCAAGCAATGTAAATGTAAATGCACTATTATATTCACGTATTGAATCTCTAAAATCTATAGACTCTTCAGTGTCAGATGTGTATAGTTGAAATAACTCCTAAGACATTTGATTGATCTTCAATACAACCTCTCCTTTGTAGCAGCAAAATGTAGGTGGCTCATACTCAAATCTTTTAATTTTACAATATGCACAATCTACCGTTGTTTTCACGTAATGTGAACCATCCAACTTTTTTTGATATTGATCACGCCTTGATTTTAGCAACATCCTCTTTTTCTCCTCATCAAATTTGCATATTTTTCTCTTTTTCTTATATGCCTTTGTTATCGGAGCTCTTTAAAATAAAGAAAATGGTTAGTCAATTGGTTCATGTTATTTAAGTGAACTTATTCTATTGTGATTGTCATATTACTTTTCTAATGTTCACTATATTCACTAAAATTTTCAATGACATTTTCATCCATGATAGCAAAAGATAGAATCATATAGCAAATGAAAAATTGTCATGTTTTGTTTATGACTTTCATGCTATTGTAATTCCATAGATAGGAAAAAAAATAACGAAGGAAGAAGGCTTTTGCATAGGTTTGAATGATACAAGGGATGACCTACTATATTTGTATGTATGTGATGCATGATCAGATTTACCACAATGAATTCATGCATCAGCATGAGATGCTGATTTAACAAATTTTACTACTTGATGCATGCTCTTAATTTTGTGAACTACAGCAAGATGATATCCTAATCCTCGCTTGTCAATAGACTTCCTTGAGATGGATAAATACAAGTCCAACTCTTTATGAGAGGTAGTGATCTTTACAAGGTCCTTTGAAAGAAGATCATTACCAAATATTAACTCCAAAACTTATTTTTCTAAGAATTCCTTCTTAGAAATTAATTTTTTATGATCTTCCTACAAAGTCTTTAGAGTCTTTGTAATGACCCAGTTTCCCGGATACCAGAGACCCGATATCCAAACACCCGGGGACGCCACCCAAGAGCTGGTGAGGCTCCGAAAGAGTTGGAAAAGAGGCTGAGGGTGCATAAAGATCTACAATCACATGCGTATTTTTAAAGAAATAATTACATTAAGCAGAAGCAAAATTTACATTACCAGAGTTTTGTAATTATACATTAGTCCAGAAGTACATAGCACAAGTCCACAGTTACAGAAAAGGTACAAAAGAACAACTACATGGGGCATACCCCGGAGTAGACCACGCTGGCACTACGACTGGCCGCCAAAACCACGCGGGAAACCAGGCGACTGCTGCGCCTCACCTGAAAAATAAAGGGGTGAGTATCATTTCATTGACTCAGTAGGGGACCTGCAGATCCCTACTTTGCAGCTAAAAGTGCAAGAGAAACAATTAATCACAAAGAATATCTAACTGGAATGCAACTTTAACAATTAAAGAAAGCTGTACAGGAATATCAACTAAAGAAGACAGCTAATTAAAGCGCATAATTAAACACGAGAATCTCCGTTTGCCATTTAAGTCAAATTTCCACAGACCAAGTGACAAGAGAAAAGAAAACGACTAGAAGTAAAACCAGACGTGTCCACTGACGACTTATACCGCGTCTCAGGTGTCTCCCACTCGCCTCGAACATGGTAACTGAGACACCGTAACTATAACCAAATACAAGGACTAGTCAGGGTCATGCTCGTCAGTGCAAGTCCACGCCCCTGACCAAGTGTGCACACACAAGCTCAATGTCTTGAGCCAGGCCTCTAGCTAGTTTTCTCCCCTAGTAGGACACTACTGCAAAGCAAGGGGGCCCACGGGAACTATCCTAAAAATCGTACACCGGGACTGCCCCGCCACCTCTCCTCGGTGGGCCAACTCTAAGGGTCGTCGGGCTACGACTAGTGGGCCAGTCACAAAGGAAAAAGAAACTGACTCAAAATGGAGAAATAAAGCATGCTATATGTCAGAGAAAAAGTAAACTATCAATGGCCTAATATTAGATGTAAAACCAAAAACGGCATTCGATGCATAATTGGGCCTGTTAGGATCACGCCAGCCCTCTAGGGCGCGTTCCTCATTAACGCGACGAAAGTTATTACCGCTTTAAATATTGACTCGGTGGTCTACATGGTCGCGTCTCTGACCGCCTTCAAAAAACTACTGAAATATTGATCTCGGTGTCACGATACGGTGCGCTAATATATATCGCGGTACACACATGTAATGCGCTCTTTAATAGAACATGGCGGTCACTTGTACCACATTCTACATGGAATTCCAACTATGTTCTTACTCTTCTTAAACCCCTCCCAAATCGATGGGATTACATTACTACAACATGTTTCAACCTGTCATATGGCGTTTCCACAAGTTTTAAACCCCAAAAACATAAGGTACAATGCCCATGATAATCAATCCACAAGAGTTTCAAATAAAAAACAACTCCCATGCAATCTTTAGATGAAAACAACCATTTTAACATGCATTCCACCAATCTAACACGTAGGAAAACACGAAAAGACGATGTAGAATCCATCCCCCTACTTGTAATCGCGAAAGGACGTCATTCTTCGCGTCAAAATCACCTCTCTCCACGGAGAGAAACCACCACCACACGAGCTAGCCTCCACGACCACACGAACACTCCACCGCCGTCTCGTACTCGCCGGAGCCTCCTCCTCCAAGCCGCCCACGGCCGGGTGGAGTTGCACGTTGAGAGAACAACGGGGGAGAGGGGGAGATGCGTGGGAAGGGGAGAGGGAACCGTGGGTTCCTTCGTGGGTGAAAAATGGGTTTAACATATTATTTATTTATTTATTTTATTTTAAAACCTCAAATGGTAAAAAGGCATTAAAAGAACTAAAATTATATTAATGCCCACCATTTCCTATAATTCATTAAGTAAATGGATTTATCATGCATTACTTATGCAAAAAGTCCACAAAAATTAGCCAAATTCGTGGAATTTTTTTGAATTATAAATCTGATAAGAATCTGAGATCCATGGGTCTTACAGTCCCTCCCTCCTAATAAAAACTTCATCCTCAAAATTTGAAGGAAACACTAGGAAGAAAGGGAGAGACAACTTACTCAAATAGATACGGGAACTGCAAACGCATTTCATCCTCACGTTCCCATGTAGCCTCATTACCGGAGTGGCGCTGCCATACTACCTTAACCAGCGGAATGACCTTGTTCCTCAGCTGCTGCTCACGACGATCCTCAATACGAATCGGGAATTCTAGCGTAGATAGATCCGCCGCCACTTCAGGTCACACAGATTCATCAAGGATGTGCGATGCATCCGGCACATATTTCGTCAACATAGAAACATGAAATACATCGTGAATCACTCCCATCGCCGGTGGCAACTGAAGATGATAAGCCACTTGGCCCACACGCTCCAAAATAGGAAATTGACCAATATACCGAGGACCGAGCTTTCCACACTTGTCGAATCTCATAACACCCTTCATCGGAGATATCCTCACGAAAACAAAATCTCATGGCTCAAACTGCAATTGTCTTCTGCGCCGATCAGCATATATAACTCTTCTGTCGACATTAAGCTGCCAATAATCTTTGCCTGATCAGACGAACCACCTCGACACACTACTGTACTAGATCTGGTCCTGTCATCAGCCGATCACCGACCTAAAACTAGTCTAACGGTGTACGACAAGGTTGACCATATAAAGCCTCATACGGTGCCATATCGATACTAGAGTGGTAGCTATTGTTATAAGCAAACTCTACCAATGATAAATGTTGGCCCCACGAACCCTACCAGTCAAGAGAACATGACCTCAACATATCCTCTAAAGTCTGAATGGTCATCTCTGACTGACCATCAGATTGAGGATGATATGCTGAACTGAATGTCAAATCCATACCCAACGCCTTTTGGAAGCTCCGCCAAAAACCAGAAGTAAAGCGAGGGTCACGGTCTGATATAATAGATATGGGAATCCCATGCGATGGTATAATCTTTTCAACATAAAGCCTAGCCAATCTTTGAACATTCCATTTTACCTTGATCGGCAACAATCTAGCTGTTTTAGTCAAACGATCAACCAACAGCCAAATGCCATCATAGCCTTCAGGGGTTCGAGGTAAACCCACAACAAAGTCAGTAGTCACATGATCCCACTTCCACATCGGAATCTCCAAAGGTTGAAGCATACCTCCGAGTCTCTAATGCTCGGCTTTCACCTGTTGGCATGTCAAACATTTAGCCACGAAGTCTGTCATGTCCTTCTTCATACCTGGCCACCAGAATTGCCTTTTCACATTATTTTACATCTTCGTGGTTTCAGGATGAATGGTATAGTGGGATCCATGTGCTTCATGCAAAATAGCATTCCTCAAGGAATCTTCAGCTGGAACATAGATTCAGCCCTTGAATCTCACCACTGCATCATCACAGAATTCCACATCTGGCATTGTCAAAATACGAGACAGCTCAGCATCTGCCTGTTGTGCCTCCCTGATCTGCCGATAAATAGCTACAGTCATCACTAGACTGGCAAGAACAGCCGTCATCGGATCACGGGGAATTTTCAATCTGAAAGTCTCGCTTGGAACCTGCTCCCAAAGCTTCCATTCTCACACCATCAAGTGACTGATCTGCACTTTTCTACTCATTGCGTCTGCCACCACATTCATCTTGCCAGGTTGATATGATAGAGTAAAATCATAATCTTTCATATACTCCATCCACCTTCGCTGACGAAGATTCAAATCTTTTTGAGAGAAGACATATTTCAAGCTTTGATGATCGGTGAAAATCTCAAATTTCTCACCATATAAATAATGCCTCCAAATTTTAAGTGCAAAAATCATCGCTACCAACTCTAGGTCATGAGTGGGATAATTTTCTTCACGCTGCTTCAACTGTCGGGATGCATAAGCTACAACCCTGCCATGCTGCATCAATATTGCACCTAAACCCACTCGAGACGCATCCGTACACACAACAAATCCCCCATAAGTAGAAGGCAAAACAAGCAATGGGGAAGTCGTGAGTACCTTCTTTAATTCATTGAAACTCTGCTCACAATTCTCTGACCACAGGAATGGCACATTTTTTCGAGTCAGCTTAGTGATAGGTGCTGAATAAATCTCCTGTAGTAGCCTGCAAGACCCAAGAAACTCCTGACCTCTATCACAGATCTCGGTCTCTGCCACTGGAGGACGACCTCAATCTTGGCTGGGTCAACTACAATTCCCTCTCCAGAAATCACATGGCCCAGAAAATGAATTTCCCGAAGCCAAAACTCACATTTACTAAATTTTACATAAAGCTGATGATCTCGTAGAGTCTGTAATATAATTCTCAAATGTTGTGCATGCTCTTCCTCAGAAGTAGAATAAATCAAGATATCATCCACAAATACCACCACAAACTGGTCCAAATATGGACGAAACACCCGATGCATCATATCCATGAACACTGCAGGTGCATTGGTTAGCCTAAACGGCATAACCAAAAGCTCATAATGACCATACCTCGTACTAAAATCAGTCTTCTTCACATCAGATTCCCTGATCCGTAATTGATAATAGCCAGATTGGAGATCAATTCGGGAAAAGACACGAGCTGACTAAAGCTGGTCAAATAAATCATCGATCCTGGGCAGAGGATAGATAGTCGCCTGATTCAGTTGCCTCTAATCAATACATAGCTTTAGACTTCCATCTTTCTTTTTCACAAATAGCACAGGAGCACCCCATAGAGAGAAGCTAAGATGGATGTAGCCCTTTTCTAGCAATTCTTGCAACTGTGGCCTCAATTCCTTGAGTTCTGCAGGAGCCATACGATAAGGTGCTTTTGACAAAGGCGCCGTACCTGGAATTACTTCGATCACAAATTCAATTTCTCGCTGCGGAGGTAATCATGGTAACTCATCAGGGAAAATATCAGAAAATTCACAAACCACATGAATATCATCAATGTCCTGCTGTGGTGCCTCAACAACAACCACTGAAGTAAGAAATCCTCGGCAACTAGCATCAAGTAGCCTACGTGCTCGAATAGAAAAAATAAGCAAGCGAGGAGAACGAGATCGAATACCTTGAAAATAGAATGCTGCTCCCTCAGATGGATGAAAGTAAATCTTCTTAGCTTTGTAATCAACTACTGCTCCATAATCTTCTAGCCAATCCATGCCCAAAATGACATCGTAGTCTACCAATTGCAATGCATACAATCTAGCAGGCAACTGCTGATTCCCAATTACCACTGGGGCCTTATCAATACATAAGGGAGTAAACATGATTTGTCCCGTAGGCAATTCTACAATCAACTCACAAGATAATTCTGAAGTTGGCTCCTCAATGCAAGCAATAAAGTCCTCAGAGATAAATTAGTGAGAAGCACCAAAATCAAATAAAACACGTGCGGCTTGACATAAATCATAACAGCACCTTCCACAAGTTGTGATGCAACCGCCTGAGTACGAGTCATATGCATAACCCTTCCACGAGATTTCTTGCCGCCTGCGGTAGATTGCTGTGATGACGCCTGTGCTTGTGAGAACTGTTGTATCTGCTACGGTGGTGGAGGTCGGAACTGCTGTGGCTGTGAAAACTGAGCAGGTTGCTTAGGCCTCACCGGACACTCACGGGCCACGTGTCCCACCTGATCGCACCGGTAACATACCACTGGCATCGTACACTGTCTACCCGGATGGCTTTCACCACATCTGGGACATGCTCGAGGCTGATTCCCTGCCGATCCCTACCACTGAGAAGGTGCAGGTTGCTGCACACTGCTAGCTGAAGCTTGTCGATCTTGCCGCTTCTTTTGCTTCCTGAATATCCGCCTGAACTTTGATATCAAAGAAGGTGAATCACCGACAGAAGGAGTAGAAGATTCCACCCATGGCACACTCGGCTGACCACTCGACTGTTGCTGCTGCCCACTTTGCTACATTGGCCCCGCTTGGGTCCGCCCTTGAGTTCTTACCATATCTAATGCTGTCGCTGCTTGACAAGCCATGTCCAAATCTGCCACACTGGTCACGATAAGAGGTTGCCTCAATTCTGGCCTCAAAGCTCGCAAAAATTGTTGAGTCTTCAGCCCTTCATCTGCCATGATATGTTGAGCATACCTGCCCAATTCCAAAAATTTAGTTCGATACTACAGAACTGACATATCACCTTAGACCAATTCCATGAACTGATACATCTTATCCATCCTAAGATAAGCCGGGCTGTAAGTACGCTCAAAAGAAGAGACAAACTCTCGCTAGCTAATCAGTCGAAGAGGACGAGATTGAAAAGCCGTTTCCCATTCTGAAGTCCACCATGCAAGCGCTGTCCCTTGCAACTATAAAGTAGCCAACATTACCTTTTCATCCTCGGCGCACTCCATAGAACGAAAAACTCGCCCAGTAGCATCTAGCCATGCCCTTGCCGCATCATGATCAGACTGCCCTTCAAACTGAGGTGGGTGGAACAAGAGAAACTCCTTCAGAGCTCGGCCACGACCATCTTGAGAAGACACGCCTTCATCAACATCAGGATCAGCACAGCCTTGACCTCTAACATTCACCGGAGGAGTCGATGAACCGCTCTCTTCTGCTTGAACATCCATAGGCACTCTGGCTTGGAAACGCGTCCTTCGCCTCGGCGCCATTGGTTCTAAAACATGAGAGAAAACACACAAACAAAATTAGAAGTAACCGCAGAAAACAACCTAAGCCAGCGAATAGTGGTACATGGACTTGTTCTGGACTATTGTAATTCTATGTCTTTGTACACCACGACAAGACCACGCTGTGATACTAACTGTAACGACCCAGTTTCCCAGATACCGGAGACCCGATATCAAAAGACCCGGGGATGCCACCCAAGAGCTGGCGAGACTCCGAAAGGGTTGGAAAAGAGGCTGAGGGTGGATAAAGATCTACAATCACATGCGCATTTTTAAAGAAATAATTACATTAAGCAGAAGAAAAATTTACATTACTAGAGTTTTGTAATTATATATTAGTCCAGAAGTACATAGCACAAGTCCACAATAACACAAAAGCTACAAAAGAACAACTACACGGGGCATACCCCGGAGTAGACCACGCAAGCACTACGACTGGCCGCCAAAACCACATGGGAAACCAGGCGACTGCTGTGCCTCACCTAAAAAATAAAGGGGTCTCATTTCATTGACTCAGTAGGGGACCTGCAGATCCCTACTTCGTAGCTAAAAGTGCAAGAGAAACAATTAATCACAAAGAATATCTAACTGGAATGCAACTTTAACAATTAAAGAAAGCTGTACAGGAATATCAACTAAAGAAGACAGCTAGTTAAAGCGCATAATTAAACACAAGAATCTCCATTTGCCATTTAAGTCAAATTTCCACAGACCAAGTGATAAGAGAAAAGAAAACCACTAGAAGCAAGACGAGACGCGTCCACTGACGACTTATATCGCGTCTCAGGTGTCTCCCACTCGCCTCGAAAATGGTAACTGAGACACCATAACTATAACCAAAGACAAGGACTAGTCAGGGTCATGCTCGTCAGCGCAAGTCCATGCCCCTGACCAAGTGTGCACACACAAGTTCAATGCCTTAAGCCAAACCTCTAGCTAGTTTTCTCCCCTAGTAGGACACTACTGCAAAGCAAGGGGGCCCACGGGAACTACCCTAAAAACTGTACACCGAGACTGCCCCGCCACCTCTCCTCGGTGGGCCGACTCTAAGGGTCGTCGGGCTACGACTAGTGGGTCAGCCACAAAGGAAAGAGAAACTGACTTAAAATGGAGAAATAAAGCACGCCATATGTCAGAGAAAAAGTAAACTATCAATGGCCTAATATTAGATGTAAAACCAAACGACATTCGATGCATAATTGGGCCTGTTAGGATCATGCCAGCCCTGTAGGGCGCGTTCCTCATTAGCGCGACGGAAGTTATTACCGCGTTAAATATTGACGCGGTGGTCTACATGGTCGCGTCTCTAACCGCCATCGAAAAACTACTGAAATATTGATCGCGGTGTCACGATACGACACGATAATATATATCGCGATACACACATGTAATGTGTTCTTTAATAGAACATGGTGGTCACTTGTACCGCGTTCTACACGAAATTCCGACCCTGTTCTTACTCTTCTTAAATCCCTCCCAATCGACTCAAATCGATGAGATTACATTACTACAACCTGTTTCAACCTGTCATATGGCGTTTCCACACGTTTTAAACACCAAAAATATAAGGTACAATCCCCATGATAATCAATCCACAAGAGTTTCAAATAAAAAACAACTCCCATGCAATCTTTAGATGAAAACAACCATTTTAACATGCATTCCACCAATCTAACGCGTAGGAAAACACGAAAAGACGAAGTAGAATCCATCCCCCTACTTGTAATCGTGAAAGGAAGTCGTTCTTCATGTCAAAACCACCTCTCTCCATGGAGAGAAACCACCACCACACGAGCTAGCCTCCACGACCACACGAAAGCTCCACCGCCGTCTCGTACTCACCGGAGCCTCCTCCTCCAAGCCGCCCACGGCCGAGTGGAGTTGCACGCCGAGAGAACAACGGGGGAGAGGGGGAGAGGCATGGGAAGGGGAGAGGGAACCGTGAGTTCCTTCGTGGGTGAAAAATGGGTTTAACAAATTATTTATTTATTTATTTTTGTTTTAAATCCTTAAATTGTAAAAAGGCATTAAAATAACTAAAATTGTATTAATGCCCACCACTATTTCCTATAATTCATTAAGTAAATGGATTTATCATGCATTACTTATGCAAAATGCCCACAAAAATTATTCAAATTTGTGGAAATTTTTCGAATTATAAATCCGATAAGAATCCGAGATCCACGGTGGTGGGGACACCGGGCCCACTACTCGGAGCCGACGCCACACCGCCCCGACTGCACCGAGCTTGTGGCTCGGAGACTCGATTGAAGACTTGGCGTCCTGAGTACGTATCTGTACATATGTGTGTACGTATTGTGTGTATTTTATTATGGTGGTATTTATATTTTTAACCACCAAAGTATTTTATTTTTGTTGGGTCAAAGTATTGTATTTTATTAGGGTCCAAGTCAAACATTGGTTGGTGGGTTTTGTTTTATTAGGCTAGGACGTAAACATAATTAGTGAAAGATGGAAGGTATTAATGTTATGGCTTTTCCTATATAAGGGAGGCCAAGGGTGTATGGTTTATGTTATATGAATGATCAAAGTTGATATCACATAAGGTGTCTTTGCCTTGTGTGTTTTCCTTCCCTCCTTTCTCTTTTGAGAGATCCGAGTGTCGCCTGGTGAGAGACCGCCCGGCGTGAGTCCGAGTGGTGCGAGACAGTAAACTATCCCGTCCTGTTCGCGTCCCGGAGCTGCCGTCGATCCGTCCTCCGACGTCGTCCGCGTCAAATTTGGTATCATAGCCCAACAACGGCGCCTCCATCAACCCCGACGTCGGCATCATCTTCCCTCCCCAATTTCTGTTCGTGAAAAAAAAAGAAAAAGAAACAAAAAGAAAGGAATAGCAGAAGAGAACTCTCTCGGTTGAGAGAAAGAAGAGTGGAAAAAAACAGAGAAAGAGAAAAAGAATTTTCAAAAAAAAAACCCCTGCGTTTTCTCTCTCTCTCTCCCCGCGAGAGCGCCCGCCGTGCGCCCGCCCGCGGCGCACATGACCCGCCGCGCCCGCCTGGGCCAGCAGGCTGCCGCCTCCGCCCTATAGCCCCCATCGCGCCTTGCGCCCCCCACCGCCATGACCTGCACGGCCTCGCGCTCGCACCCCCTGCGTAGCAGCCCGTGCCTGCCCGCCCGCCTGCAGCAGCACTCGCCCGCGCTTGCGACAGGGCCCGCCTGCGCCTGCGACAGGGCCCGCCTACGCCTGCGACAGCGCCCGCCCGCGCCTGCATGACCACCTGCCACTGCCACCGCGCGCCCAGGCGCTCGCTGCACTGGCCAGTGCCCGCCGTGCACCCGGCCGCCCTGCGGCCACCTACTGCGTGAACGGTCGCGTTGGCGTGCGCTGACCAACATCCACCTTGACCTTTCTACATGCTGCGTGAATTGAGCTGGAAAATCAATAAAGTTTGAAAAAAAGTGCTTTGAAAAGAAAAAAAAAGAGGAGTTTGAAAAGGCAAAAGAAGTTTGAAAAAGAAAAGTCAAAAAAGGGAGTTGATTAAAGTGTTAATATATATATATATATTTCATATATAATATTATGTATATATATTTACATATATATTATATCTATTCTATATTTATTAATTGAATTGTGGCGCCCGAAGTCCACAACGACGGCTAGGACGGTGCCCGAGTCGCCCGGAAGCCGATAGACGATTCGTAAATTACAGAACGTGAGTACCTCTGAGTCTCCCTGTGAGGAGAAATTAGATTAATTTGTTCCCCTACGCGGGACATTTTTTTAAATTACACGGTTTTGTAATAATTGCAATCTCCCTGCGTAGAGTGAATTTTTGTAATCGGTCAAGCTTCATCGACGCCGTGCGGGCCCGCACGTCCCCTCTCCTTCGTCTCCGGTCGGAGTTAGACTTTTCAATGTAGCTAGGTACATGCTCCAATCATTTGCTTATTTAGTATATTTTCAATTACTGCGCGATGAAGTGAGAGAGAGCCCGATCCATGCAGCCTATCTTATGAGTGCATCGCTGTGGACGGTGAGAGAGAGCTTGCTTGAGCCTATCCTTTAAGCCCTAGAACTGTCGCATTAGGGCACCCTTATTGCCAGGAGATAGTTCCACAACTACTCCGCCTACGGGCGAGCAACTCTCGCTGACCGGTCCCTTCAAATTGACCATTTACTTATTAACCAAACAAATTGGGTCTAAGCCTTGCCAATCTTCGGTCCCAGGATTGCATCATTTAGGTCCGATCCCATGCATGCCACGCTGGTCTAGGAATTCATCAGGCCGTCTAGAGCGCCCTTCAACGCTACCCATGGATCAAAAGAGCGTGACTGCTATGCTAGTCCAGCTCGAGCACAACCTTATGACCCACTTTGAAGAATCCATAGGCCAATTACGAGCGGAGCTAGATGAGAGGATCCAGGCCTTAGAGGAACGACTGAAGGGAGAGGAAGGAAAAGTGAATGGCCGCGACAATCCCGTATCCAATCCTCGGGAGGAGAGAGACCAAGCCTGTCAGAATCAGGCTCCCTAAGGTGGAGAGCAAGAGGCCCGTGCGCCTCGAGAGAGAGACCACGACGATGAGGATATCATCCTACGGAATGTCAAGATTGACGCTCCGAGTTTTGATGGGTCCCTAAACCCCGTACATACCTTGATTAGGAGACCGGGATGGATCAATATTTTGATTGGCATCGCCGCATGACCCCTGCTACAAGGGTGAGGTTCGCCAAAATAAAACTCCTAGGTCAAGTCAAAACCTACTGGTGTAACATTGAAAATCTCCTAGTAAGGAGATGAGAGGAGCGTGGGAAGAAATGAAGGAGAAATTAAGGGAGAAGTATCTGCCACCCTCCTACCATCAGCGTCTTTTAGACTAATGGCAGAAACTCACCCAAGATGAAAAGTCCGTGGACGAGTACATCATCAAATTTGATGACTTCTTCCTTCGAAGTCGAGTCATGGAGGATGCCTCTGTCACCCTCTCACGATTTAGGGCTGGCTTACACGAGAGCATACAGAGGGAGCTATTTTTATGAGAGGTTAATACTCTCGAGCACGCCTATCAGGTTGCTCGAGATGTCGAGCGGTTTCAAAGGGTGGTCCCACATCGGGTCCCTACCTACTGCCAACCTAAATCCCGAAACCCTGTGGTCCGCTACTTTGAGAGGCTTGGCCCCTCCACTTCCTATGTCCCTACTACTACCCCACTTAGGGCCGTTGCCCCTACTGTTCCTTTCCCAAGGAACCCTTTACCTGCACCCGCTGCTGTGCCCAGGCTGGAGTACACTCCGCCAGTTGATAGGAGAGATGACAAGGGAAATGGAGTCATCCATAGCACCTCCCAACCAGTCTCTGTCTCGGGAATTCGTTACTTTAGGTGCCATAGCCTAGGGCATGTTGCCTCCAATTGCCCCACCCGAGCCTTAGTCATCACCGACCCCCAGCTTGTGGAGCTTCCACCTCAGGAAGGAGAAGTCATTGAGAGGTATGAGGCCGATCCTGACCACATTGCCTAGTTTGAGGACATGGATGCAGGGTATGATGGAACGCACGTCGAGTACATGCAAGTGAGAGATATTGCTGAGAGTTCCGGTCAAGGAAGACTAGGTGTAGTTCACTGCATCTTAACGCACCCCCAAGAGGACGACTAGCGTCGAACCTCCATCTTCCAAACCTATATCATGGTGAAATCTCAACCCTACATGGTGATCTTTGACAACGGGAGCTCTATCAATGCAGTCTCTTCAGTTTTTGTCTCCCGCCTAGGTCTACCGACCCATCCCCATCCTAGGCCATACAACATGGCCTGGGTAGACGACACTTCTATCCCAGTCACCACTACATGTGTCATTCCCATCCAATTCCAGTCCTACCAAGGACAGATCTTATGCGATGTAGTGCCAATGAAGGTCGGTAGCATCATCCTAGGACGACTGTGGATCTATGATGTAGACCTTACTACATTCGGTCGGTCCAATCAGTGTTCCTTCTTGCACAATGGGAAGAAGATACAGTTGTACCCGGCACCCCCAAAGGTGACCCCGGGAAGGAGTTCCACCCCCACTGAAACTCCCAAGATTCAAGAGAGTCCTCGAACTCCCACAGAAGGGAAACTTCCCATTCCCCCTTCTTTAGCACCTACCACACCCATTCCTAAGGCCCCTAAGATTGGTCATGACCTAGTTAGGCGTCTTAACTTCATAGGTGTCCGTGAGCTGAATAGGGAGGTTGCTGAGGGTGCCCCTGTTTGGGCTGTTGTCATCACCATCACCCCTGAGGAGTCCCGAGTCTCTATCCCACCTGAAGTCCAAGCAATCCTGTAAGACTTCCAACACATTTTTTGTAAGGCTCCAGAATTTTTATAAAGTATTTTTGGTATATTTAATTATTTTCTGGGAATTTTAAAGATCCAAAATGGATTAATAAATAAATATTAGATTAAATAAATCATTATAAGGCCCAATTTATGTTAAGTAATTAATCTAGCTTTGATAATTGAAAACTAATAGGTTAAAAGACTAAGCCCAATAAGTTTGGCCCATATTCTAGAAGGTTATTTAGCCTATTCATGTATTTCAAGGATAAATATTATTTATATAGATAATTATATAGGATAAACGAATAAAAGAGTTTTATTAATTTGAAACTCTGTACACGTTTGATGTAACGGTCTATCAGGCGACCGCTACAGCAATGTAATGCATCAAGCCTGGACCGTCACACGCTGTAAGTCCGTGAAGAGAAGAACATGTCAAAAGATTGGATTTTTGCTAGCTTATCTCTTAGGGATCAAGATGGGAAGACTAATAGAGGTGTTAAGGACACTTAGAAGTTGATCTAAGCTTTAACAAGGACTCTAGAATCGATCTAATCCTTAAACCCTATAAATAAGACTTAGTTCTGAACTGAGCAACCCTTACTTTTGACTCGTAAAGAATCAAGGTAAGGAGTCATAATTTCGGGTAAGTTCTTTAGAAGATTTTGTTTAGTATACTTTAGACTAATAGTTCTCCAAATTTTGTGCTAAGAGATTAAGCAACCAAGGAGATTGAAGCTTCCAAAGTTGCTAGTTCGACCATAATAACCCAGGAAACTGAACGCAAGACCCCTAAAGATCAAGAGATTAGGATGTCTAAACGAGGTAATTAGAGCTCAATCCTTTAGAACCTTTTGATCACCTTAGTTTCATCTTCTTACCCTCAAAATTTTATATCTTTAGGTCAAGAGGCCGTGGAGTTAGAGCAGCGGGAAATTGCTGAAAAATTACTTGAAAAAGAGAACTAGGGCACGGCTTTCAGACTATAATTAGAAGCTTAAAGCCTAGATAAGAGGTAGTTCTTCTCATGATTGGCAAAAATATCTTGTTAGGGATAAAAGCCCTCTGGTTTTGATTGATTTCATGCACGATAGATCATAAATTTCATGTTGTAATAGTTCTATACATTCATGCATCTCTTAGCCCTAAATGGAAAATAAAAGATATTATCTTATCTATTCACTAAAACCCATGCATATAGTTGGCCTATAATTCGTTTATCATGTCTAGAAAAGTTGTAGTATTTTGATTTCCAGGCATGTTATGTTTTCATAAACCTTTACTTTATTTTTCTGCCAATAGACGATCTGATGCATCAAGATAAGACCGTCACAATGATCTAACGGCCTTACGATAAGCTGTCACACCCTCTGTTGCATTTGAATTGCTCTGTTGTCTCTGACGCACCATAACAGGAGCGTTACACTACTGTAACAGCCCTACGATAAATCGTCACAAGACTGTAACGCGCCTATCCTAGATCGTCAGACACTGTGTTCTGTCAGCCCGAGGCAGAATGATAATCAGTTAAAGTTTACCTATAAATAAGCTTAGATAGATAAGTTTGGACATTCTATCATGAATTTAAGTTTAGTTACTGATTCATAATCGAAAGTGCATGATTAAGGTGTCTTAAGTTATTTTAAGTTATGTTAATTTTATGTGCCAAAATTCTATAGTTTTATATCTAAATCATGGTTTTCAATGATGTATTGACGGAGTTTATCTTGGTTTCACGTTGCTACACATTCTCTCTCTATCTATAGAGTCATTTCTTTAAGTACATGTCACATATTCCGGCATGTTATCCATTAGTTTACACTTTGCACTATAGGAACATTATTCTTGGACATGAGAACCTCTCTATTGGATATTCCTTCTAATGGATTAGGAAATCTTATTTCAAGGCCTCCATAATTCTCTGCGAGCCTGGGATTCCCACTAGGACGCCGAGTTGGTTGTATCATTAAAGCCCATTTAGTAGATTACACTATCGATATTTCTGGTTCTAGCAATGTAACGGATCTATACTGGACCGTCAGGAGCATCTAACGGCCCAATATACGACCGTCACATTTCACTAAGTTTATTTTGCTATTTCTGGATTCAGACTAATGTAACGGCCCACTACTGGTGTGTCACATGAGTGTAACGGCCCAGTACTTAACCGTCACATTGTTTGAGTGCTTAACCCGAGGTTTGACCCAAGGGTTGATGTTCCAAAGTTTCTAGATGGATTAATGATGATCCAGGACTTTACAAATTAGTTCAAGATACCTAATTAAATTGATGGCAAATAAAGAACGTACCGTTGTGCTGCCGATTTATTTCCATAAGCATAACTGTAATATCCCGGACCTTTCGGATCCTTCTTTGTGGGTCCCGGATCTAGTTTTCGGAGCGTCCAGCTCTGTTGTGTCTGAAATTTCGTTTCGGACATCTTTCGTGTTCGGATCGGCGCGATCCGGAGTCATTTCGGAGGCCCGGAGGCGTTCCGCGGCCTTTCGCGTGCATTTTCTGATTCCCGGTGTGTGTTTCGGCTTTTTCTTCGGAAGCTCGCTGCGGGCGAACCGGGCAGTTCACCCGGGCACGAGTGGTACCGTTGTGATCGGTGCGTTCCGAGGATTCCGTAAATGTATTTTTCTATTTTTCGGTATTTTTCTGAAAAATCAGATTTTCTATATAACCCTATTTCTTTTCTTTTTCTTTTCTTCTTTCTCTTTCTTCTTCTTCCTCCCCTCTCTCCCGTGTGTTTCCATCGTGACCGCCCTCTCTCCCGGTGCTAGCCCCGGCGCCACCCCCTTCGGCTGCAGATTGCGGCGAGGCGACGGCGTCGTGGCGTAGGCGGCGGTGTGGCGATCGCGGCGGTGTTCGGTGCTCGGTGAGGGCGTGGGGAGTTCGTGAAGCTTCGAACGATTCTTGAGGATCGGCGGTGATCCGCCGCGTTTCGGACAACCCCGAGGTAGGGTGACGTGCCTTAGCCTCTTGCCGTTCGTTTCCGTGATTTGTGGGCCACGGGGAGGCCGAGAGAGGCTTGTTTGAGCGGGTTTGGGGTTTTCCATGATTTGGGGAGAGCTCGCCCGATCTATGGTTTTAGCCCGCTATTTCATATTTTGGTGGCTTAGAAGCATGCTAGGGGTCCTTAGGGGTCATTCCCCTTGATTTCCCCCTCTCCGGTGGAGGCATGGGGGCGTGGTTGGAGTTTTTAGGCGTTTCCGCCGTTTTCAGGCGCGGACTGAGAACGCGCTATACTCCAGTAGCGCGTTCTTGATGGTCGCGCTACCCCGATGGGGCGCGTTCATCGAAGAAGATGAGCAGTAGGGCGGTTTCTGTCGCGCTATGGGGTCCTAGCGCGATCTGCCTTGTCTCGCTAGGGGTCCCTAGCGCTACCTGTCTTGTCGCGCTAGGAGGCCCTAGCGCGATCTTCCCTGTCGCGCTAGGGGGTCCTAGCGCGTCCTTCCTTGTCGCGCTAGGGGTCCCTAGAGCGATCTGTCCTGTCGTCGGGTGTTCCTCTTGGGCCGTGTGTGTGTCCTGGACACCCCGTGGAGTTCCGGGACCGTGTCTTTGGGTGTTCGGAGGTTCCGTTTGCCTTGGTCACGCGTTTGGCCGTGGGCGGTGCGTCTGTTTCTTTTCCGACCGTGGTCATCGTGCGATGGTGATGGTACGTGGAACGGCCCCCGTACTTTGTCAGGTTCGGACGTTGTTTTCCGTGGTCTTGAGAGTCTACTCCTTCAGTGACCCTCCACTAGTCGTAGCCCACCAGTACGAGGTGCTGGTCTCACCTGGGAGTGGTGTACGGGCATTCACCTTTGAGACGGTTTGTGGACCGGTTATCGTAGGCCCCTCGTCGGTAGCCAGAGTCCGGCTACGGGGGAAAACCGGTCAGAGGACCAGACCTAGTGACGCAAGGTCTGTGTGTGCACACGTGATTGGGGGCGGTTGGACCCACGTCGACGGGCGTGACCCCAGCTAGTTACTTGTTTGTGGTTACTTGTACGGTGTCTGCGCCTCGGGTAGGACCTATCACGTCAGGCGGTTCACCTGCGACGCGGTGTAAGACGTCAGGGGACGCTACCGCTGTGCTTCTGGTGGGTGGTACTCCTGTCAAGTACGGAGTGATAGACTGTCAGTCGTGTGTTTTCGACCTTCGGGTTTTACGGTTCGACCGTTGAGTTTCGGGCTCGTACCATGGCACGTGTGTCGAATTACGTGCCGTAGGGCCTGGTTCTATAGAGTACATGGCTTTCCTTTCCGAGGTACTTTCCTACCGCTAGTGTAGTGGTTTCTCATTTTACGAGGTAGGATTCGAGTGATCCCTACTGAGTCTTGTTCCGAGACTCATTCCCTGCGTGTTTTCACCGTGTTTCAGGTGAGGCGCCACCTTCGGGGAGCGCGTCAGGAGTGCAGCGTGGTGAGGGTGCCCAGAGGTAGTGCCAGAGGTCAGAGCCGGGGTATGCCCCGTGTAGCTGTACTTTTCTTTTTGTCACTGTACTAGTCGTGGACTACTGTTTCTGTTGTTGTTTTTTTGTGGACCATGTAAAATGTTAATTTATTTCCTGCTTAATTTTTGCAATTATTTGTGATGCTTGTGTAGTTTCCACACCATCCTTTTAACCCTTCTGAGTCTTCGGGCTCGTGGGTGGCGGTGCGAGTCTCGGGTTATCGGGCCTTCCCGGTAATCGGATTCTCGGGTCGTTACAACTGGTATCAGAGCGCGGTTGTGGAATTACATGAGAATCATAGGTAATTATAGTGGTCCACTAGTCCACATCGATTATGTACAGGTGACGCTGGTATTGGGCACCGCGTGTTTATTTTGACCTTGCCGTCTCCGTGTTTTCTGTCTTGTGCTTCAGGAGCGAGGATGGCGCCGAGGAGGAGCTCTCGCTCTCAGCAGGGGCAGTCGGCTGGAGGTCAGGAGATCCAGCAGGGGGTCCAGAGGGACCAGGAGGAGCATAGCAGAGCGCCACCGGGGGCTACCGAGGTCGCGGATACTGCGAGAGTTCCGGGGGCCAAGGATTTCTTCCAAGGCATGTACCAGCTTATGTCTCAGCAGTTCGGCGGAGAGGCTGGTGAGGGCTCGTCTGCTAGGGGTGGGCCAGGCCGAGCAGTGAGGGACTTTCTGCAGTTCCATCCACCTTATTTCAGCGGCTAGGCAGACCCTGATGCGGCTCGTGATTGGCTTGATGAGATGGAGGGGGTGTTCAGCTCTGCGAGGAGTGCTGCCGAGGACAGAGTTGTGTTGGCCTACAACCAGTTACAGGGTATGGCTCGGAGGTGGTGGTCTTCCGAGTGGAAGACGTCCTTTCAGCTTCGTCCACTTGAGTAGATCGAGTGGGATGACTTCGTTAGTGCTTTCGAGCGTACGTACTGTCCAGATATTGTTGCCACGCAGCGGATGCGGGAGTTTTTGGAGCTGGTGCAGGGCGACATGTCCGTGTTGTAGTACAGGGCCCGATTTATCGAGCTGGGTCTGTACGCACCTCACATCATGGAGCATGAGAGGGTGAGGACCACGCAGTTTATGCAGGGCTTGAGGCTGGAGCTGAGGCACCATTTGATCGCGAATGGGGCCACTGATCTAGAGACAGTGTCTCGCGTTGCGGTTTCTTTAGAGATGGATATACAGAGGATTCGAGGACCGATCAGCCAGGGGCAGTCTTTGTCAGGTCGCAGCCAGCAGTCGGCTACCCAGCTGCAGGGTTTCTTTCAGTCTGCGTCGGGTGGTTCAGGAGTACCGACATCGGCAGCTTCGGTGACAGGATCTGCGTCCTTCGGCTCGAAGGTCAAGAAGTTCTTGAAGAAGAGTTTCCGTAAGAAGCACAAGGATCAGGCGCAGGCTTCATCGGGCAGTGTACAACAGCCGATTCCTTTGCAGCGTCAGGGATCAGTGGGTGGATCGCGAGGACCTTGTCCATGGTGTGGTGGGACCCACCCAGGCAGGCAGTGCACGGCGCCGATCATCTATTTTTGGTGTGACCAGCCAGGGCATATGGCGTGTGACTGTCCTCAGAGACCCTCGCAGTAGCAGTTTCCTCAGCAGCAGCAGGTTCCCCAGCAGCAGAGGGAGCAGCAGCAGCAGCAGGGACAGTATCCGCCGCTACCCAGGTCAGCCAGCGTGGGAGGCAGGCAGAGGGCTCAAGGTCAGATCACGTACATGATCAGGGCAGAGGCAGTGGCGTCGCAGCTCGTGGAAGGTACCGTTCAGATTTTGGGTTGTGCTGCTCGGGTTTTGTTCAACTCTGGTGCGTCTCATTCGTTTATTTCGGAGGATTTTACGTCGAGCGTCGAGGAGCCGGTGACCCAGTTGTTCTGTGATTTGGCAATGGAGTTGCCTTCGGGTGACTTTATGGTCACTCCGTATTGCTTCGATTAGGTTCCGGTTTGGATCGATGGGCAGAGTATGCCAGGCAGATTGTATGCGTTGCAGCTTCGGGATTACGATGTGATTCTAGGCATGGATTGGCTCGAGACTCATGGAGCAGTGGTGGATTGTGGGATGAAGAGGGTCTACTTCCAGCATCCGAGCAAGCGGACCTTCTATTTCCAAGGTATCCATTCCACCTCTTCTCGATTCCTTATCTCTGCTATTCGAGCCCGTCGATTGCTTGATTCTGGTTGTCAGGGTTTTCTCGCGTCCGTGGTGGTGTCTGAACGGATGGAATCGAGTGTCGAGGACATTCTGGTGGTGTGCGAGTTCTCTGACGTTTTTCCCGAGGAATTGCCTAGATTACCTCCCCAGCGGGAGATCGATTTCGTGATCGAGGTTGTGCCTGGTACGGGACCTTTGGAGAAGGCTCCCTACCGTATGGCCCCCGCTGAGTTGAGGGAGTTGAGGGCGCAGTTGCAGGAACTGTTGGCCAAGGGGTACATTCATCCAAGTTTTTCCCCTTGGGATGCGCCCGTGTTGTATGTGAAGAAGAAGGACGGTAGTCTGCGGCTGTGCATTGACTATCGGCAGCTGAATGAAGTGACCATTAAGAACAAGTATCAGTTACCATGGATTGATGACTTGTTCGACCAGCTTCAGTCTGCGCGAGTGTTCTCGCGGATTGATTTGCGGTCAGGTTACTATCAGCTGAGAATTCGCGAGTCCGATGTGGAGAAGACTGCGTTCAGTACGAGGTACGGGCATTATGAGTTTTTGGTGATGCCGTTCGTGATCACCAATGCCCCAGCAGCCTTCATGGACTTGATGCAGAGGGTGTTTCATCCGTATTTGGACCAGTTCGTGGTCATCTTCATGGATGACATCCTTGTCTATTCCCAGTCTGTTGAGGAGCACGCGTACCATTTGGGTGTGGTGCTGCAGACGTTGCGGGGTCACCAGTTGTATGCGAAGCTCAGCAAGTGCGAGTTTTGGCTCAGCGAGGTGCACTTTCTGGGGCATGTGATTTCTGGTGATGCTATTTCCGTGGACCCCACCAAGGTCGAGGCAGTAATGCAGTGGCCGAGGCCGAGGTCGGTGACGGAGATCCGGAGTTTCTTGGGGCTTACAGGTTATTATCACCGGTTTATCCAGGATTTTTCTCGCATTGCGACCCCGATGACTAGACTCACGCGGAAGGATGTGCCTTTCGTCTGGTCTGAGGAGTGTGAGCAGAGCTTCAGGGAACTGAAGAGATTACTCACCTCGGCTCCGGTGTTGGTTTTGCCTTCTAGATCGGGAGGTTTCGTGGTGTGTATAGATGCTTCCGGTATTAGATTGGGTGCTATTTTGATGCAGCATGGTAGAGTGGTGGCTTATGCATCTCGGCAGCTAAAGTCCCACGAGGAAAACTACCATACCCATGACCTTGAGTTGGCGGCGGTGATCTTCGCGCTGAAGATCTGGAGGCATTATCTGTACGGTGAGAAGTTCGAGGTGTTCACTAACCACCAGAGTTTGAGGTATGTGTTCTCGCAAAAGGACCTGAACCTCAGGCAAAGTAGTTGGATAGAGTTCATGAAGGACTATGACTTCACCCTATCTTATCAGCCGGGCAGGATGAATGTCGTCGCCGATGCCTTGAGTCGGAAGGTTGCGGTCAGTGCCTTGATGTTGAGGAAGTGGAGGCTCTAGGAACAAGTGCCCGAAATATCTTTCAGGTTCAAGATTCCCCAGGAGCCAGGGTTGGCGGTGCTTGCGAGTCTGACTGTCACTCCTGCTATCCGTCGTCAGGTGACAGAGGCTCAGCATGCGGACCCTGAGTTACCCCAGATTCTTGCGGTGGCTGATGTGGGGCTCGGTGAGGACGGTGCTGCGAGGTTTCGTGGCAGGATGTACGTCTCAGCCAAGGAGCAGATTCGTCGTGCGGTGCTGCGCGAGGCTCATGGGAGCAGGTACACCGTACACCCGGGTGCGACGAAGATGTATCGAAACTTGCGGAGGTAGTTCTGGTGGCCTGGCATGAAGAGAGATGTTACCGAATTTATGGCCAGGTGCCTGATCTGTCAGCAGGTGAAGGCGGAGCATCAACGACCAGGCGGTACTCTCCAACCCTTGGATGTTCCTGCTTGGAAGTGGGACCATGTGACCACGGATTTTGTGGTGGGGTTACCGAGGACCCCGACTGGGTAGGACAGTATCTGGTTGCTGGTGGATCGGCTGACGAAGGTGATGCGGCTGTTGCCGGTCAAAGTCAGCTGGAGCGTGTCCAAGTTGGCTCGCCTTTATGTGGAGCGGATCGTGCCGTTGCATGGGATTCCTATTTCGATCGTGTCGGATCGGGATCCACGCTTCACTTAAGGATTCTGGAGGAGTTTCCAGCGAGCTCTTGGCACGGAGTTGGCTTTTAGCTCGGCGTATCATCCTCAGTCAGATGGTCAGTCTGAGAGGACCATTCAGACTTTGGAGGACATGCTGAGATCTTGCTGCCTGGAGTGGCAGGGGAGTTGGATTCATCACCTACCGTTGGTGGAGTTTGCCTATAACAACAGCTATCATTCGAGCATCGGCATGGCTCCCTATGAGGCTTTGTACGGGCATCCTTGTCGGACTCCACTCGATTGGTTCGAGGTGGGTGAGCGTGTTTTGACGGGACCGGAATTGGTGCAGCAATGTGTTGATGTTGTGCACCTGGTTCGTCAGAACATGTTGGCGGCCCAGAGTCGGCAGAAGAGCTATGCTGACCGTAGGTGGCAGCCCCTTGAGTTCGCCGTGGGCGATCATGTGTTCTTGAGAGTTTCTCCGATGAAGGGGGTGATGCATTTTGGACGGCGTGGGAAGCTGAGTCCCCGCTATATTGGTCCTTTCGCGATTGTGGAGCGCATCGGTGAGGTTGATTACCGGTTGCAGTTATCCCCAGAGTTGGCGTTGGTGCATGACGTGTTCCACATCTCGATGTTGCGAAAGTATATGCCCGATGACTATCATGTGCTCGAGTTTTCGGTTTGGCCTGAGGTGACTCCAGACCTTTCTCTCCCAGAGTTTTCGATCCGCGTAGAGGATAGGCGAGAGCAGCGCCTGCGGAACAAGGTCATTCCCTTGGTGAAGGTCGTGTGGCAGCGACACTCTGGTGGTGAGGCTTCGTGGGAACGTGAGGACGAGATGCGTCAGCAGTTCCCGTATCTATTTGAGTGAGTCTTCCTCTTCTTTCACCTTTGGTTGTTCTCAATTTCGAGGACGAAATTCCTTAAGGGGGGGGGCTGTAATATCTTGGACCTTTCGGATCCTTCTTCGTGGGTCCCGGATCTGGTTTTCGGAGCGTCCAGCTCTGTTGTGTCCGAAATTTCGTTTCAGACATCTTTCGTGTTCGGATCGGCGCGATCCGGAGTCATTTCGGAGGCCCGGAGGCGTTCCGCGGCTTTTTCGCGTGTGTTTTCCGATTCCCGGTGTGTGTTTCGGCTTTTTCTTCGGAAGCTCGCTGCGGGCGAACCAGGCGGTTCACTCGGGCATGAGTGGTACCGTTGCGATTGGTGCGTTCCGAGGATTCCAAAAATGTATTTTTCTATTTTTTGGTATTTTTCCGAAAAATCAGATTTTCTATATAACCCTATTGCTTTTCTTTTTCTTTTCTTCTTTCTCTTTCTTCTTCTTCCTCCCTTCTCTCCCGTGCGTTTCCACCGTGACCGCCCTCTCTCCCGGTGCTAGCCCCGGCGCCACCCCCTTCGGCTGCGGATTGTGGCGAGGCGACGGCGTCGTAGCGTAGGCAGCGGTGTGGCGATCACGGCAGTGTTCGGTGCTCGGTGAGGGCATGGGGAGTTCGTGAAGCTTCGAACGATTCTTGAGGATCGGCGGCGATCCGCTGCGTTTCGGACAACCCCGAGGTAGGGTGACGTGCCTTAGCCTCTTGCCGTTCGTTTCCGTGATTTGTGGGCCGCGGGGAGGCCGAGAGAGGCTTGTTTGAGCGGGTTTGGGGTTTTCCATGATTTGGGGAGAGCTCGCCCGATCTATGGTTTTAGCCCGCTATTTCATGTTTTGGTGGCTTAGAAGCATGCTAGTGGTCCTTAGGGGTCATTCCGCTTGATTTCCCCCTCTCCGGTGGAGGCATGGGGGCGTGGTTGGAGTTTTTAGGCGTTTTCGCCATTTTCGGGCGCGGACTGAGAACGCGCTATACTCCAGTAGCGCGTTCTTGATGGTCGCGCTGCCCCGATGGGGCGCGTTCATTGGAGAAGATGAGCAGTAGGGCGGTTTCTGTCGCGCTATGGGGTCCTAGCGCGATCTGCCTTGTCGCACTAGGGGTCCCTAGCGCGACCTGTCTTGTCGCGCTAGGAGGCCCTAGCACGATCTTCCCTGTCGAGCTAGGGGGTCCTAGCGCGTCCTTCCTTGTCGCGCTAGGGGTCCCTAGCGCGATCTGTCCTGTCGTCGGGTGTTCCTCTTGGGCCGTGTGTGGGTCCTGGACACCCCGTGGAGTTCCGGGACCGTGTCTTTGTGTGTTCGGAGGTTCCGTTTGCCTTGGTCACGTGTTTGGCCATGGGCGGTGCGTCTGTTTCTTTTCCGACCGTGGTCACCGTGCGATGGTGATGGTATGTGGGACGGCCCCCGTACTTCGTCAGGTTCGGACGTTGTTTTCCGTGGTCTTGAGAGTCTACTCCTTCAGTGACCCTCCACTAGTCGTAGCCCACCAGTACGAGGTGCTGGTCTCACCTGGGAGTGGTGTATGGGCATTCACCTTTGAGACGGTTTGTGGACCGGTTACCGTAGGCCCCTCGTCGGTAGCCAGAGTCCGGCTGCGGGGGAAAACCAGTCAGAGGACCAGACCTAGTGACGCAAGGTCTGTCTATGCACACGTGGTTGGGGGCGGTTGGACCCACGTCGACGGGCGTGACCCCAGCTAGTTACTTGTTTGTGGTTACTTGTACGGTGTCTGCGCCTCGGGTAGGACCTACCACGTCAGGCGGTTCACCTGCGGCGCGGTGTAAGACGTCAGGGGACGCTACCGGCTGTGCTTCTGGTGGGTGGTACTCCTGTCGAGTACGGAGTGACAGACTGTCAGTCGTATGTTTTCGACCTTCGGGTTTTGCGGTTCGACCGTTGAGTTTCGGTCTCATACCGTGGCACGTGTGTCGGTTTGCGTGCCGTAGGGCCTGGTTCTGTAGAGTACATGGCTTTCCTTTCCGAGGTACTTTCCTACCGCTAGTGTAGTGGTTTCTCGTTTTACGAGGTAGGGTTCGAGTGATCCCTACTGAGTCTTGTTCCGAGACTCATTCCCTGCGTGTTTTCACCGTGTTTCAGGTGAGGCGCCACCTTCGGGGAGCGCGTCAGGAGTGCAGCGTGGTGCGGGTGCCCAGAGGTAGTGCCAGAGGTCAGAGCCGGGGTATGCCCCGTGTAGCTGTACTTTTCTTTTTGTCACGGTACTAGTCGTGGACTACTGTTTCTATTGTTATTTTTTGTGGACCATGTAAAATATTAATTTATTTCCTGCTTAATTTCTGTAATTATTTGTGATGCTTGTGTAGTTTCCACACCATCCTTTTAACCCTTCCGAGTCTTCGGGCTCGTGGGTGGCGGTGCGAGTCTCGGGTTATCGGGCCTTCCCGATAATCGGATTCTCGGGTCGTTACAATAACCTTGTTTAAGTCATTTTTAACTCTCGCATTATTAAATTGAAGCGTTCATTCATTGAATAGTGTTATCATGAACTTATTGAATTATACATTCTTGGCCATACTTTATTGTTACACTCATGGAAGTAGCTTGATTTATACGTGAAGATGCAGTTCGGGCGCTGATTGTGTCCAAGGGCTCTATGCTAGTCCCCTAGGCTGATTGTCGGAAACATACTATTATAAACCATGGGGTATGATGCTACTGGCGTCGCATTGCGCTGGGAGTACTTTCTTTATAAATAAGTGAAATCCATGATCACTCGTGAAAATCTAGTGAATTGCTACATGATTGACGTTCTCGTGCGTAACCTTTATGGTTATGAAAGTGAAAAGTGAAAGTGCATTCTTGTTCATGAAAGGCCATGATACATTCTTGATCATACTTGTCACATTCTTGCTAGTTCATACTCGTTCATCCTATCTTACATGATCATTTTGTTACTTTGGTTATTCGCATGATTTATCACATTCGTACGATGTTACCTTACTTCTTTAGGGCTAAAATGCTAATTACTTAAATAGTGCTAATCATGTTGATGCGAAGATACCTACTGGGTAAGTGTGCTCATTACCTATTTCTAATCTTTTTCAGGAGATGGATGTGATTCGAATTCGAATTCGGGTTATACAAATAGCGGGTCCGAGAGCGAATAAAAGTGTTGTCAAGATGAGAGTGAAGACTTAGGAAGTCTACAATGTTTAGATTGAGTCTATATAATTTTTCTATTTCTTGAGTCTGATAGGTTGAAAGAAGTTGAAAGTTATTGTATTTGAATATTGATTATCAATGAAATAAGTTGGAGTTTGATTAAAATGATGTGCAATTACTTTTATGTGTGTGATTGTCTTGCGCTCTGATCATTCTTGCTTGCAAGAGACTTACCATGTCGGCTGTTCATGTTCCCCGAGCGAGTCTTCCGTTGTCATAAAGGCTCGGGACGTGACAGTTAAGTTGGTATCAGAGCTTAAGTCTCAAGACTTAGGGAAAAGAGTCATGTCCTAGGATGAGTCCAAGGTTTAAGGACCCCTACCTATGAACTAAGGAAAAAATTTCCTTGCCCATGCGAGGATTGGGTAGAGCCCGGGATGAGATAGTTCTATAGAAATTATCTTAGGATAAATCCTCCCGACTCTAAATAACTAAAATGTCCATATTCTGAGGTACCTTGATTCTCAATGGCTCATCGTATAAAATGGGACGAGATGCAGCAAACTGTTGCGGGACTTACTCAAGCCCTACAGACAGTGGCCCAAGCTGGTGGAAGGGCTGGCGCGGGTAACTTACACAACAACTTCTGAAGTTTAAATCCCTCACGATTCTCTGGATCTTCTAACCCAGATGAAGCGGAAAATTGGATCGACAAAATGAATCGAATATTCGATGTCATGCAATGCACCGACCAGGAGAAAGTTCGACTTGCCACGTTCCAACTCAACAAGGATGCTAGTACATGGTGGAAATCCATTCTGACGTCACATGTGGATGCACCTCATACATGGGAGGGTTTTCTTACACTTTTTCGAGCCAAGTACTTCTCTGAGCATGTAAAAGAGAGGAAGGCTATGGAATTTACCTCCTTAAAATAAGGCACGATGTCCGTGGTAGAGTATGAATTACAATTCTCTCGACTAGCACCGTATGCTCCTCACTTGACAAGCACAGATTTATTGAAAGCCAACCGATTTATGGATGGTTTAAGACCCGGATTTATCCAACAACTTGGAACCCAGAATATCCGCACCTATACTGAGATGGTTCAAAGAGCGCACCTATGTGAAAGGACCATGGAGAAGGTGGAAAGGCTTCGAGGAGAAAGGTCAAGCCGAAAACATGATAGGCAAGAAGAACAAGAAGTGGATAAGGGTGAAAATCGTCACATTAAGAGGTCCCGTAATGGGAACGGTAATGGAAAAAGAAATGGAAATGGAAATGGAAGGAACAAGAAAGTTAAAGAAGAGAAGGAGCAAGCCGTGGCACCTTGCTCATTTTGTGAAAAGTTTGGACACTCGGTAGAAGAATGTTGGAAGCGTCTCGGTGCTTGTCTCAAATGTGGAAGCCGGGAACATCGCTTGCCCCTGTGTCCTTTCATCAACGGACAATCTTCAAGGGATAACAACGGACGCGGGAAGCAAGGGCGATTAAATGCCATTCTAGACGAGGGAGGTGAGATGATAAAAGGTACTCTCTTAACCCATTCGCCTTACGTTAAATTTTAATACATTAAAATACATACACTCTCCATAAAATAAAAAAAACTCATATATTAAATTTGGGGACCAAATTCTCTTATGTGGGGGGGGGGGGTGTAAGGACCCAGAATTTTTATAAAGTATTTTTGGTATATTAAATTATTTTCTGAGAATTTTAAAGACCTAAAAAAGATTAATAAATAAGTATTGGATTAAATAAATCATTATAATGCCCAATTTATGTTAAGTAATTAATCTAGCTTTGATAATTGAAAACCAATAGGTTAAAAGACCAAGCCCAATAAATTTGGCCCATATTCTAGAAGGTTATTTAGCCTATTCACGTATTTCAAAGATAAATACTATTTATATAGATAATTATATAAGATAAACGAATAAAAGAGTTTTATTAATTTGAAACTCTGTACACGTTTGATGTAACGGTCTATCGGGCGACCGCTACAGCCATGTAATGCATCAAGCCTGGACCGTCACACGCTGTAAGTCCGTGAAGAGAAGAACAAGTCAAAAGATCGGATTTTTGCTAGCTTATCTCTTAGGGATCGAGATGGGAAGACTAATAGAGGTGTTAAGGACTCTTAGAAGTTGATCTAAGCTTTAACATGGACTCTAGAATCGATCTAATCCTCAAACCCTATAAATAAGACCTAGTTCTGAACTGAGCAACCCTTACTTTTGGCACGTGAAGAATCAAGGTAAGGAGTCATAATTTCGGATAAGTTCTTTTGAAGATTTTATTTAGTATACTTTAGACTAATAGTTCTCCAAATTTTATGCTAGGAGAGCAAGCAACCAAGGAGATTGAAGCTTCCAAAGTTGCTAGTTCGACCATAATAACCCAGGAAACTGAACGCAAGACCCCTGAAGATCAAGAGATTAGGACGTCTAAACGAGGTAATTAGAGCTCAATCCTTTAGAACCTTTTGATCACCTTAGTTTCATCTTCTTACCCTCAAAATTTCATATCTTTAGGTCAAGAGGTCGTAGAGTTAGAGCAGCGGAAAATTACTGGAAAATCACTGGAAAAGGAGAACTAGGGCACGATTTTCATACTCTAATTAGAAGCTTAAAGCCTAGATAAGAGGTAGGTCATCTCATGATTGGCAAAAATATCTTATTAGGGATAAAAGCCCTCTGGTTTTGATTGATTTCATGCATGATAGATCATAAATTTCATGTTTTAATAGTTCTATATATTCATGCATCTCTTAGTCCTAAATGGAAAATAAAAGATATTATCTTGTCTATTCACTAAATCCCATGCATATAGTTGGCCTATACTTCATTTATCATGTCTAGAATAGTTGTAGTATTTTGATTTCCAGGCATGTTATGTTTTCATAAACTTTTACTTTATTTTACTGCCAACAGACGATCTGACGCATCAAGATAAGACCGTCACAATGATCTAACGGCCTTACGATAAGCCGTCACACCCTCTGTTGCATTTGAATTGCTCTGTTGTCTCTGACGCACCAGAATAGGAGCGTTACACTACTGTAACAGCCCTACGATAAACCGTCACAAGACTGTAACGCGCCTATCCTAGACTGTCAGACACTGTGTTCTGTCAGCCCGAGGCAGAATGATAACCAGTTAAAGTTTACCGATAAATAAGCTTAGATAGCTAAGTTTGGACATGTTATCATGACTTTAAGTTTAGTTACTGATTCATAATCGAAAGTGCATGATTAAGGTGTCTTAAGTTATTTTAAGTTATGTTAATTTCATGTGCCAAAATTCTATAGTTTTATATCTAAATCATGGTTTTCAATGATGTATTGACGGAGTTTATCTTGGTTTCACGTTGCTACACATTCTCTCTCTATCTATAGAGTCAATTCTTTAAGTACATGACACATATTCCGATATGTTGTCCATTAGTTTATACTTTGCACTATAGGAACATTATTCTTGGACATGAGGACCTCTCTATTGGATATTCCTTCCAATAGATTAGGAAATCTTGTTTCAAGGCCTCCGTAATTCTCCGCGAGCCTGGGATTCCCACTAGGACGCCGAGTTGGTTGTACCATTAAAGCCCATTTAGTAGATTACAATATCGATGTTTCTGGTTCTAGCAATGTAACTGATCTATACTGGACCGTCGGGAGCATCTAACGGCCCAATATACGACCGTCACATTTCACTAAGTCTATTTTACTTTTTCTGGATTCAGACTAATGTAACGGCCCATTACTGGTGCGTCACATGAGTGTAACGGCCCAGTACTTGACCGTCACATTGTTTGAGTGCTTAACCCGAGGTTTAACCAAAGAGTTGATGTTCCAAAGTTTCTAGATGGATTAATGATGATCCATGACTTTCCAAATTAGTTCAAGATACCTAATTTAATTTATGGAAAATAAAGAATGTACCGTTGTGCTGCCGATTTATTTCCATAAGCATAACCTTGTTTAAGTCATTCTTGACTCTCGCATTATTAAATTGAAGCGTTCATTCATTGAATAGTGTTATCATGAACTTATTAAATTATACATTCTTTGTAACGACCTGAGAATCCGATTACCGGGAAGGCCCGATAACCCGAGACTCGTACCGCCACCCACGAGCCCGAAGACTCGGAAGGGTTAAAAGGATGGTGTGGAAACTACACAAGCATCACAGATAATTGCAGAAATTAAACAGTTATAATATTAAGCAGGAAATAAATTAACATTTTACATGGTCCACAATAGAAATTAACAACAATAACAATAGTCCACGACTAGTACAGTGACAAGAAAGGAAAGTACAGCTACACGGGACATACCCCGGCTCTGACCTCTGGCACTACCTCTGGGCACCCGCACCACGCTGCGCTCCTGTCGCGCTCCCCGAAGGTGGCGCCTCACCTGAAACACGGTGAAAACACACAGGGAATGAGTCTCGGAACAAGACTCAGTAGGGATCACTCGAACCCTACCTCGTAAAACGAGAAACCACTACTCTAGCGGTAGGAAAGTACCTCGGAGAAAAAAGCCCTGTACTCTACAGAACTAGACCCTACGGCACACAAACCAACACACGTGCCACGGTACGAGAAGACCGAAACTCAACTGTCGAACCGTCAAAACCCGAAGGTCGGAAACACACGACTGACAGTCTGTCACTCCGTACTCGACAGGAGTACCACCCACTAGAAGCACAGCCGGTAGCGTCCCCTGACGTCTTACACCGCACCGCAGGTGAACCGCCTGACGTGGTAGGTCCTACCCGAGGCGCAAACACCGTACAAGTAACCAAAAATAAGTAACTAGCTGGGGTCACGCCCGTCGACGTGGGTCCAACCACCCCCAACCACGTGTGCACACACAGACCATGCGTCACTAGGTCTGGTCCTCTAACCGGTTTTCCCCCGTAGCCGGACTCTGGCTACCGACGAGGGGCCTACGGTAACCGGTCCACAAACCGTCTCAAAAGGTGGGTGCCCGTACACCACTCCCAGGTGAGACCAGCACCTCGTACTGGTGGGCTACGACTAGTGGAGGGTCACTGAAGGAGTAGACTCTCAAGTCAACGGAAAACGACGTCCGAACCTGACGAAGTACGGGGGCTGTCCCACGTACCATCACCATCGCACGGTGACCACGGTCGGAGTAGAAACGGACGCACCGCCCACGGCCAAACTCATGACCAAGGCAAACGGAACCTTCGGACACCAAAGACACGGTCACGGAACTCCACGGGGTGTCCAGGACACACACACGGCCCAAGAGGAACTCCCGACAACAGGACAGAATGCGCTAGGACTCCCTAGCGCGACAGGGAAGATCGCGCTAGGGCCCCCTAGCGCGACAAGACAGGTCGCTCTAGGGCCTCCTAGCGCGACACAACAGATCGCGCTAGGGACCCCTAGCGCGACAAGGCAGGTCGCGCTAGGACCCCATAGCGCGACAGGAACCGCCTCCTGTTCATCTTCTCCGATGAACGCGCCCCATCGGGGTAGCGCGACGAACAAGAACGCGCTACTGGAGTATAGCGCGTTCTCAGTCCGCGGCGGAAAAACGGTAGAAACTCCAAAAAAACCAACCACGCCCCCATGCCTCCACAGGAGAGGGGGAAAACAAAGGGGAAGACCCCTGGGGACCCCTAGCATGATCCTAGGCCATCAAAACACGAAATCATGCATCAAATCCATAGATCGGGCGAGCTCTCCCCAAATCATGGAAAAACCCCCAAAAGCTCAAACACGCCCCTCTCGGCCTCCCCGCGGCCTACAAATCACGGGAATGAACGGCAAGAGGCTAAGGAACGTCACCCTACCTCAATGGAGCGAATGCTCCGCCGAATCACCCACGAATCGCGAAGAACGCTTTAAGCTTCACGAACTCCCCACGCTTCCCACGCCTGCCGCACGCCCATGAGCTCGCCTCGCCGCCACCCACGCGTCCGCGCCGTCACCCTGCCGCCGTCAACAGCCGGGGAGGGGCTCACCGCGTCCGAATGGGAGAGAGGGAGAGAGAGGAGGGCGGCCACGGTTGGGGAAGGAAGGAGGAAGAAGAAGAAGAAAGAGAAAGGAGAAAAGAAAAAAGAAAAGAAATGGGATTAAATAGAAAATCCGATTTTTCGAAAAAATAGCAAAAAATATAAAAATACATTTCCGGAATCCTCGGAACGCACCGATCACAACGGTACCACTCGTGCATTGGGGAACCGCCCGGTTTGCCCGCAACGAGCTTCCGAAGGAAAAGTCGAAACACACACCGGAAATCGGAAAACACACGCGGAAAAGCCGCGGAACGCCTCTGGGCCTCCGAAACAACTCCGGATCGCGCCGATCCGAACACGAAAGATGTCCGAAACGAAATTTCAGACACAACGGAGCTGGACGCTCCGTAAACCAGATCCGGGACCCACTAAGAAGGATCCAAAAGGTCCGGGATATTACAGCCCTCCCCCCTTAAGGAATTTCATCATCGAAATTGAGAACAACCAAAGGGGAAAGAAGAGGAAGACTCCCTCAAACAGATACGGGAATTGCTGACGCATTTCATCCTCACGTTCCCACGAAGCCTCACCACCAGAGTGTCGTTACCACATGACCTTCACCAAGGGAATGACCTTGTTCCGCAGGCGCTGCTCTCGCCTATCCTCCACACGGATCGGAAACTCTGGGAGAGAAAGATCTGGTGTCACCTCAGGCCAAACGGAAAACTCGAGCACATGAGAGTCATCGGGCATATACTTCCGCAACATCGAGACGTGAAACACGTCATGCACCGACGCCAACTCATGAGGTAACTGCAACCGGTAAGCAACCTCACCGTTGCGCTCCACAATCGCGAAAGGACCAATATAGCGGGGACTCAGCTTCCCACGCCGTCCAAAACGCATCACCCCCTTCATCGGAGAAACTCTCAAGAACACACGATCGCCCACGGTGAACTCGAGGGGCTGCCTCCTACGGTCAGTATAGCTCTTCTGCCGACTCTGGGCCGCCAACATGTTCTGACGAACCAGGTGCACAACATCCACACATTGCTGCACCAATTTCGATCCCGTCAAAACACGCTCACCCACCTCAAACCAATCAAGTGGAGTCCGACAAGGACACCCATACAATGCCTCATAAGGAGCCATGCCGATGCTCGAATGATAGCTGTTGTTATAGGCAAACTCTACCAATGGTAGGTGATGAATCCAACTCCCCTGCCACTCTAGGCAGTAGGATCTCTGCATGTCCTCCAAAGTCTGAATGGTCCTCTCAGACTGACCATCTGACTGAGGATGATACGCCGAGCTAAAAGCCAACTCCGTGCCAAGAGCTCGCTGAAAACTCCTCCAGAATCTAGAAGTGAAGCGCGGATCCCGATCCGACACGATCGAAATGGGAACCTCATGCAACGGACCGATCCGCTCCACATAAAGACGAGCCAACTTAGACACGCTCCAGCTGACCTTGACCGGTAACAACCGCGTCACCTTCGTCAGACGATCCATCAGCAACCAAATACTGTCCTGCCCACTCGGGGTCCTAGGCAATCCCACCACGAAATCCGTGGTCACATGGTCCCACTTCCAAGCAGGAACATCCAAGGGCTGGAGAGTACCTCCTGGTCGCTAATGCTCCGCCTTCACCTGCTGACAGATCAGGCACCTAGCCACAAACTCTGCGACATCTCTCTTCATGCCAGGCCACCAGAACTGCCTCCGCAAGTTCCGATACATCATCGTCGCACCCGGGTGTACGGTGTACCTGCTCCCATCAGCCTCGCGCAGCACCGCACGACGAATCTGCTCCTCCGCTGGGACGTGCAGCCTGCCACGAAACCTCGCAGCACCGTCCTCGCCGAGCTCCACGTCAGCCATAGCCAGAATCCGGGGCAACTCAGGATCCGCATGCTGAGCCTCTGTCACCTGACGACAGATAGCAGGAGTGACAGTCAGACTCGCAAGCACTGTCAACCCTGGCTCCTGGGGAATCTTGAGCCTGAAAGATACCTCGGGCACTTACTCCCAGAGCCTCCACTTCCTCAACATCAAGGCACTGACCGCAACCTTCCGACTCAAGGCATCAGCAACGACATTCATCCTGCCCGGCTGATAAGACAGGGTGAAGTCATAATCCTTCATGAACTCCATCCAACGTCTTTGTCTGAGGTTCAGATCTCTCTGCGAGAACACATACCTCAAACTCTGATGGTCAGTGAACACCTCGAACTTCTCACCGTACAGATAATGCCTCCAGATCTTCAGCGCGAAGATCACTGCCGCTAACTCAAGGTCATGGGTAGGGTAGTTCTCCTCATGGGGCTTTAGCTGCCGAGATGCATAAGCCACCACTCTACCATGCTGCATCAAAACAGCACCCAATCCGACCCCGGAAGCATCTGTACACACCACGAAACCTCCCGATCCAGAAGGTAAAACCAACACCGGAGCCGAAGTGAGCAATCTCTTCAGTTCCCTGAAGCTCTGCTCACACTCCTCGAACCAGACGAAAGGCACATCCTTCCGCGTGAGCCTAGTCATCGGGGTCGCAATGCGAGAAAAATCCTGGATAAGCCGGCGATAATAACCCGCAAGCCCCAAGAAACTCCGGATCTCCGTCACCGACCTCGACCTCGGCCACTGCATCACTGCCTCGACCTTGGCGGGGTCCACGGAAATGCCATCACCAGAAATCACGTGCCCCAGAAAGTGAACCTCGCTGAGCCAAAACTCGCACTTGCTGAGCTTCGCATACAACTGGTGATCTTGCAGCGTCTGCAGCACCACACCCAAATGGTACGCGTGCTCCTCGACAGACTGCGAATAAACAAGGATGTCATCCATGAAGATGACCACGAACTGGTCCAAATACGGATGAAACACCCTTTGCATCAAGTCCATGAAGGCTGCATGGGCATTGGTGAGCCCAAACGGCATCACCAAGAACTCATAATGCCCGTACCTCGTACTGAATGTAGTCTTCTCCACATCGGACTCGCGAATTCTCAGCTGATAGTAACCTGACCGCAAATCAATCCGTGAGAACACTCGCGCAGACTGCAGCTGGTGGAACAAGTCATCAATCCGCGGCAACGGATACTTGTTCTTAATGGTCACTTCATTCAGCTGCCGATAGTCAACGCACAAGCGCAGACTACCGTCCTTCTTCTTCACGAACAACACGGGCGCACCCCAAGGGGAAAAGCTAGGACGAACATACCCCTTGGCCAGCAGTTCCTGCAACTGCGCCCTCAACTCCCTCAACTCAGCGGGGGCCATACGGTAGTGAGCCTTCGCCAAAGGTCCCGTACCAGGCACAACCTCGATCACGAAATTGATCTCCCGCTGGGGAGGTAATCCAGGCAACTCCTCGGGAAAAACATCGGGAAACTCGCACACCACCGCAATGTCCTCGACATCCGGCTCCATCCGGTCAGACACAACCACCGACGCGAGAAAACCCTGACAACCAGAATCAAGCAACCGACGGGCTCGAATAGCAGAGATAAGGAATCGAGAAGAGGTGGAACGGATACCTTGGAAATAGAAGGTCCGCTTGTTCGGATGCTGGAAGTAGACCCTCTTCATCCCACAATCCACCACCGCTCCATGAGTCTCGAGCCAATCCATGCCTAGAATCACATCGTAATCCCGAAGCTGCAACGCATACAACCTGCCTGGCATACTCCGCCCATCGATCCAAATCGGAACCTGATCGAAGCAATACGGAGTGATCATAAAGTCACCCGAAGGCAACTCCACTGCCAAATCACAGGACAACTGGGTCACCGGCTCCTCGACGCTCGACGTGAAATCCTCCGAAATAAACGAATGAGACGCGCCAGAATCGAACAAAACCCGAGCCGCACAACCCAAAATCTGAACGGTACCATCCACGAGCTGCGACGCCACTGCCTCTGCCCTGGTCATATGCGTGATCGGGCCTCGAGCCCTCTGCCTGCCTCCCACGCTAGCTGACCTGGGTAGCGACGGATACTGTCCATGCTGCTGCTACTGCCTCTGCTGCTGGGGAACCTGCTGCTGCTGAGGAAACTGCTACTGCGGCGGTCTCTGAGGACAGCCACGCGCCATATGCCCTGGCTGGTCACACCGAAAATAGACGATCGGCGCCGTGCACTGCCTGCCTGGGTGGGTCCCACCACACCGTGGACAAGGTCCTCGCGATCCACCCACTGATCCCTGACGCTGTAAAGGAATCGGCTGCTGTACACTGCCCGATGAAGCTTGCCCCAGATCCTTGCGCTTCTTACGAAAACTCTTCTTCAAGAACTTCTTGACCTTCGAGCCTAAGGACGCAGATCCTGTCACCGAAGCTGCCGATGCCGGTACTCCCGAACCACCCGACGCATGCTGGAAGAAACCCTACTGCTGGGTAGCCGACTGCTGGCTGCGACCTGACAAGGACTGCCCCTGGCTGATCAGTCCTCGAGTCCTCTGCATATCCATCTCCAAGGAAACCGCAACACGAGATGGTGTCTCTAGATCAGTGGCCCCGTTCGCGATCAAATGGTGTCTCAGCTCCAGCCTCAAGCCCTGCACAAACTGTGTGGTCCTCACCCTCTCATGCTCCATGATGTGAGGTGCGTACCGACCCAGCTCGACAAATCGGGCCCTGTACTGCAACACGGACATGTCACCCTGCACCAGCTCCAGAAACTCCCGCATCCGCTGCGTAGCAACAATATCTGGACAGTACGTACGCTCAAAAGCACTGACGAAGTCATCCCACTCGATCTGCTCAAGTGGGCGAAGCTGAAAGGACATCTTCCACTCGGAACACCACCATCTCCGAGCCGTACCCTGCAACTGGTTGTAGGCCAACACCACTTTGTCCTCGGCAGCACTCTTCGCGGAACTGAACACCCGCTCCATCTCATCGAGCCAATCACGAGCCGCATCAGGGTCTGCCTGGCCGCTAAAGTAAGGCGGATGGAACTGCATGAAGTCCCTCACTGCTCGGCCTGGCCCACCCCTAGCTGACGAGCCCTCACCGGCCTCTCCGCCGAACTGCTGAGACATAAGCTGGTACATGCCTCGGAAGAAATCCTCGGCCCCCGGAACTCTCGCAGTATCCGCGGCCTCGGTAGCCCCCGGTGGCGCTCTGCTATGCTCCTCTTGGTCCCTCAGGACCCCCTGCTGGATCTCCTGACCTCCAGCCGACTGCCCCTGCTGAGAGCGAGAGCTCCGCCTCGGCGCCATACTCGCTCCTGAAGCAAAAGACAGAAAACACGAAAACGGCAAGGTCAAAATAAACTCGCGGTGCCCAATGCCAGCGTCACCTGTACATCATTGCTGTGGACTAGTGGACCACTATAATTACCTACGATTCTCATGTAATTCCACAACCGCGCTCTGATACCAGCTGTAACGACCCGAGAATCTGATTACCGGGAAGGCCCGATAACCCGAGACTCGTACCGCCACCCACGAGCCCGAAGACTCAAAGGGTTAAAAGGATGGTGTGGAAACTACACAAGCATCATAGATAATTATAGAAATTAAACAGTTATAATATTAAGCAGGAAATAAATTAACATTTTACATGGTCCACAATAGAAATTAACAACAATAACAATAGTCCACGACTAGTACAGTGACAAGAAAGGAAAGTACAGCTACATGGGGCATACCCCGGCTCTGACCTCTGGCACTACCTCTGGGCACCCGCACCACGCTGCGCTCCTGTCGCGCTCCCCGAAGGTGGCACCTCACCTGAAACACGGTGAAAACACGCAGGGAATGAGTCTCGGAACAAGACTCAGTAGGGATCACTCGAACCCTACCTCGTAAAACGAGAAATCACTACTCTAGCAGTAGGAAAGTACCTCGGAAAGGAAAGCCCTGTACTCTACAGAACTAGACCCTACGGCACACAAACTGACACACGTGCCACGGTACGAGAAGACCGAAACTCAACAGTCGAACCGCCAAAACCCGAAGGTCGGAAACACACGACTGACAGTCTGTCACTCCGTACTCGACAGGAGTACCACCCACTAGAAGCACAGCCGGTAGCGTCCCCTGACGTCTTACACCGCACCGCAGGTGAACCGCCTGACGTGGTAGGTCCTACCCGAGGCGCAAACACCGTACAAGTAACCACAAACAAGTAACTAGCTGGGGTCACGCCCGTCGACGTTGTTCCAACCGCCCCCAACCACGTGTGCACACACAGACCATGCGTCACTAGGTCTGGTCCTCTGACCGGTTTTCCCCCGTAGCCGGACTCTGGCTACCGACGAGGGGCCTACGGTAACTGGTCCACAAACCGTCTCGAAAGGTGGGTGCCCGTACACCACTCCCAGGTGAGACCAGCACCTCGTACTGGTGGGCTACGACTAGTGGAGGGTCACTGAAGGAGTAGACTCTCAAGTCAACGGAAAACGACGTCCGAACCTGACGAAGTACGGGGGCTGTCCCACGTACCATCACCATCGCACGGTGACCATGCTCGGAGAAGAAACGGACGCACCGCCCACGGCCAAACTCATGACCAAGGCAAACGGAACCTTCGGCCACCAAAGACACGGTCACGGAACTCCACGGGGTGTCCAGGACACACACACGGCCCAAGAGGAGCTCCCGACAACAGGACAGAATGCGCTAGGACTCCCTAGCGCGACAGGGAAGATCGCGCTAGGGCCCCCTAGCGCGACAAGACAGGTCGCGCTAGGGCCTCCTAGCGTGACACAACAGATCGCGCTAGGGACCCCTAGCGCGACAAGGCAGGTCGCGCTAGGACCCCATAGCGCGACAGGAACCGCCTCCTGTTCATCTTCTCCGATGAACGCGCCCCATCGGGGCAGCGCGACGAACAAGAACGCGCTACTGGAGTATAGCGCGTTCTCAGTCCGCGGCGAAAAAACGGTAGAAACTCCAAAAAAACCAACCATGCCCCCATGCCTCCACAGGAGAGGGGAAAAATAAAGGGGAAGACCCCTGGGGACCCCTAGCATGATCCTAGGCCATCAAAACACGAAATCATGCATCAAATCCATAGATCGGGCGAGCTCTCCCCAAATCATGGAAAAACCCCCAAAAGCTCAAACACGCCCCTCTCGGCCTCCCCGCGGCCTACAAATCACGGGAATGAACGGCAAGAGGCTAAGGAACGTCACCCTACCTCAATGGAGCGAATGCTCCGCTGAATCACCCACGAATCGCAAAGAACGCTTTAATCTTCACGAACTCCCCACGCTTCCCACGCTTGCCGCACGCCCACGAGCTCGCCTCGCCGCCACCCACGCGTCCGCGCCGTCGCCCTGCCGCCGTCAACAGCCGGGGAGGGGCTCACCACGTCCGAATGGGAGAGAGGGAGAGAGAGGAGGGCGGCCACGGTTGGGGAAGGAAGGAGGAAGAAGAAGAAGAAAGAGAAAGGAGAAAAGAAAAAAGAAAAGAAATGGGATTAAATAGAAAATCTAATTTTTTAGAAAAATACCAAAAAATAGAAAAATATATTTCCGGAATCCTCGGAATGCACCGATCGCAACGGTACCACTCGTGCCTGGGGGAACCGCCCGGTTTGCCCGCAACGAGCTTCCGAAGGAAAAGCCGAAACACACACCGGAAATCGGAAAATACACGCGGAAAAGCTGCGGAACGCCTCCGGGCCTCCGAAACAACTCCGGATCACGCCGATCCGAACACGAAAGATGTCCGAAATAAAATTTTGGACACAACGGAGCCGGACGCTCCGTAAACCAGATCCGGGACCCACGAAGAAGGATCCGAAAGGTCCGGGATATTACATTCTTGGCCATACTTTATTGTTACACTCATGGAAGTAGCTTGATTTATACGTGAAGTTACAGTTCGGGTGCTGATTGTGTCCAAGGGCTCTATGCTAGTCCCCTCGGCTGATTGACAGAAACATACTATTATAAACCATGGGGTATGATGCTACTGGCGTCGCATTGCGCTGGGAGTACTTTCTTTATAAATAAGTGAAATCCATGATCACTCGTGAAAATCTAGTGAATTGCTACATGATTGACGTTCTCGTGCGTAACCTTTATGGTTATGAAAGTGAAAAGTGAAAGTGTATTCTTGTTCATGAAAGGCCATGATACATTCTTGATCATATTTGTTACATTCTTGCTAGTTCATACTCGTTCATCCTATCTTACATGATCGTTTTGTTACTTTGGTTATTCGCATGATTTATCGCATTCGCACGATTTTACCTTATTTCTTTAGAGCTAAAATGCTAATTACTTAAATAGTGCTAATCATGTTGATGCGAAGATACCTACTGGGTAAGTGTGCTCATTACGTATTTTTAATCTTTTTCAGGAGATGGATGTGATTCGAATTCGGATTCGGGCTATACAAGTAACGGGTCCGAGAGCGAATGAAAGTGTTGTCAAGATGAGAGTGAAGACTTAGGAAGTCTACAATGTTTAGATTGAGTCTATGTAATTTTTCTATTTCTTGAGTCTGATAGGTTGAAAGAAGTTGAAAGTTATTGTATTTGAATATTGATTATCAATGAAATAAGTTGGAGTTTGATTAAAATGATGTGCAATTATATTTATGTGTGTGATTGTCTTGCGCTCTGATCATTCTTACTTGCAAGAGGCTTACCATGCCGACTGTTCATGTTCCCCGAGCGAGTCTTACACTGTCATAAAGGCTCAGGGCGTGACATTTTTCTTGAGGACTTGCCCTCTAGACTCCCTCCCATGCGTGATGTACAACACGCCATTGACCTTGTCCCTCGGTCAACCCTACCCACCCTTCCCCATCACAGATTGAACCCCAAGGAACATCCTGAGCTCCAAAGAATTGTCGAGGACCTTATTCAAAAGGGTTTGCTCAGGGTGAGCAAGAGCCCATGTACTGTTCCTGCCTTGCTTACACCTAAGAAAGATGGCACCTGGCGGATGTGTGTTGACAGCCGCGCCATCAACAAAATCACTGTCAAGTATAGATTTTCAATTCCACGTCTTGACGACATGTTTGACATGATGAGTGGAGCCACCATCTTTTCTAAAATTGACTTGAAAAGTGGCTACTACGCGGTCCGTATCCGACTAGGGGATGAGTGGAAGACAACCTTTAAAATAAAAGAAGGTATGTATAAGTGACTTGTCATGCCGTTTGGGCTATCCAACGCCCCCAGCACTTTCATGAGGCTTGTGACGGAAGCCCTTCGCCCTCTCATTGGTCGCTTTGTTGTCGTCTACTTTGATGATATTCTCATCTATAACCACAACGCTCAGGACCACATCCATCATTTGAGGGAAGTTTACGAGACTTTGAGGAGAGAAACCCTATTTGCCAACCTTAAGAAATGTGAATTCATGACAGACCGGGTCACTTTTCTCAGATTTGTGGTTTCGAGTCATGCAGTGTCTGTGGACCAATCCAAGGTCCAAGTCTTAGTCGACTGGCCGGAGCCCCAGAACGTCCATGACGTTCGCATCTTCCATGGGCTAGCCACTTTTTATAGATGCTTCATTAAGAGCTCCAGCACCATTATGGCACCCATTACATATTGTATCTGTAAGGAAAATTTTGAGTGGAGCAAAGCCGCCTCCCAGGCTTTTCGTGCCATAAAGGAGCTCATGACCAAAGCCCCTGTCCTCCGCCTGCTAGACTTTTCCAAAGTCTTCGAGATATCCTGTGATGCATCTAGCGTAGGAATAGGAGGAGTGCTTAGCCAAAAGAGCCACCCTGTGACTTATTTCAGTAAGAAGCTTTCTTATGCAAAGCTTCGTTACTCCACCTACGATAAGTAGTTCTATGCCGTGGTCCAAGCTCTTAAACACTGGAGACATTATTTCTTACCTCAAGAGTTTGTCTTATACTCGGACCACGATGCCTTGAAGTTCCTTAGTTCTCAGAAGGGGTTAAACCCTAGGCATGGTCGGTGGCTAGAATTCCTCTAGTCCTTCACATTTATCCTAAAACATAAGGCTGGAAAAGAAAATAAGGTGGCCGACGCCTTTAGTCGAAGTGTCTCCCTTCTTTCCACTGTTCGGGTAGAGGTCACTGGATTCGACCGCATGAAGGAACTCTGTGGAGAGTGTCCCAATTTTGGCCCTGCCTACTCCACCTTGTCTGCTGGATCCTCGATAGCGTTTGCTAACTATCTACTCTATGATGGTTTTTCATTTCGAGGGCAACAACTCTATGTCCCGAAGACTTTGGTTCGGGACTTTCTGATCTGGGAAATGCATGCTGGAGGTCTTGCTGGTCACTTTGGCCGTAATAAGACCATCCATTCTGTAGAGGAGCACTTTTATTGGCCTGGCCTAAAGAAAGATGTGGCCAAAATTGTAGCCCAGTGTAGGACATGCACAATGGCCAAACAGGTCAAACAGAACACTGGTCTCTACACTCATCTCCCCATCCCTGATAGACCATGGGTTGATGTGAGCATGGATTTTGTCCTTGGATTATCACGCACTACTCACAAACATGACTTCATCTTCGTGGTAGTTGATAGGTTCTCTAAGATGGCCCATTTCATTGTATGTTCCAAAACATCTGATGCATCTAGAGTAGCCCACATGTTCTTTGATAAAGTCGTACGTCTGCATGGTCTCCCCCAAACCATAGTGTCTGACCTAGATGCCTGATTCACTAGCTATTTTTGGAAGACACTTTGGCACATAGTTGGCACTAAGCTGAAATTTTCCACTGCCTATCACCCCCAAACTGATGGGCAAACCGGGGTCGTCAATAGGAGTTTCGGAAACCTTTTGAGGTGTCTTGTAGGGGAACATTCTGGCACTTGGGACCTTCTTTTTCCCAAGGCCGAATTTGCATATAATAGCTATGTCAATAGGTCCATAGGTATGAATCCATTTGAGGTTGTGCATAGATACAAACCTAGGAAACCTATGGATCTCATTTCCCTTCCCCTCGAGTCTAGAACATCCAAGTCAGCTGAGGAATTTGCACAGTATGTAAAAAGTCTGCATGAGTCAATTAGCAAGTAAATCAACCTCAGTAATGAGATTTACAAACGCTTGGCTGATTTGCATAGGCATCACTATGAATTCTAAGAAGGTGACATGGTTATGGTACGGGTTCGACCCGAACGACTCCCCTCGGGAGCTGTTAAAAAGTTACGAGCCCGTAGTGATGGTCCCTTCCCAATTCTGTGGAAGATTAGCTCTAATGCTTATGTTGTGGACTTACCTCCCGAATATGGGATTAGCTCGACCTTTAATGTGGCAGACTTAGTGGCCTACAAGGAACCCACAACGATTCCTAGTGACCCTTTCGAGCCTTCTCCTCCCATTGCGAGTGAGCCCACCCCTGTGCGTCCCACAGTCTCGAGAGCACCGCGCGAGTAAATTGAGAGGATACTAGATGAGGAGGTGACAACTACACAGAGCCAGGTGTACCAGCGCTACCTTGTCCGCTGGTGGGACCGTCCACCTTCTGATGACTCCTGGATCAGCCGGGAAGATCTCCAGCACCTCGATCCATATCTACTGGAGCACTACCACAGCAGTGTCCCCCCTTACTCGACGGAGTCGAGTTCCAGCAGCCCCGGGAGGGTTGGTGGGGACACCGGGCCCACTACTGGGCCCACTACTCGGAGTCGACGCAGCACCGTCCCGACTGCACCGAGCTTGTGGCTCGGAGACTTGATTGAAGACTCGGCATCCTGAGTACGTATCTGTACGTATGTGTGTATGTATTGTGTATATTTTACTATGATGGTATTTGTATTTTTAACCACCAAAGTATTTTATTTTTATTGGGTCAAAGTATTATATTTTTTTAGGGTCCAAGTCAAACATTGGTTGGTGGGTTTTGTTTTATTAGGCTAGGACATAAACACAATTAGTGAAAATGGAAGGTATTAATGTTATGACTTTTCCTATATAAGGGAGGCCAAGGGTGTATGGTTTCATATGTTATATGAATGATCAAAGTTGATATCACGTAAGGTGTCTTTGGCTTGTGTGTTTCCCTTCCCTCCTTTCTCTTTTGAGAGATCCAAGTGTCGCCTGGTGAGAGACCGCCCGGTGTGAGGCCGAGCTGTGCGAGACAGCAAACTATCCCGTCCTGTTCGCGTCCCGGAGCTACCGTCGATCCATCCTCCTACGCCGTCTGCGTCACACGGGTCTTACAGTCTTGCTCTTGGACTTGTATTTTTCATGCAACTTAAGGAAGCCAGTCAACAGCTCATCATAGGACAACTCTTGTTCTTCATAACTACTAAAATCATTAAATGCATCAGAGTTGTTGTCAGAGGTTACTTCAAGGTCTTCATGATCCACCATGAGACCTACATGTTGTTCTTCACTTCCAATGCTAGAGCTATCAGACTCTTTTGATTTGTCTTCATCGCTCCATGCTGCTGCCATGGCTTTGGCCTCTGACTTTCTGCACATGATGCCAATGGTCTTGGTAGGCTTCTTGTCAGGGATTTTGCCCTTGTGGTCTCTTGTGGCTTTTACCCTACATTCATCTTTGACATGTCTAGTCTTGCAACAGTTGTAGCACTTTAGTCTTTTGGGACCATCTCTTCTAGATGAGGAGACTTCTTCTTGTTTCTCAAGATCCTTTGAAGTCAGTTAGATAGCATGGATGCCTTGTCACTGTCTTCACTGGACGTGGACTCTGACTCCTCGTCACTACTCTTAGCCCTAGCTTTCCGACCACTAGTTTTTTTCTTAGAGTCTTCTCTTTCTCTCTGACTGTGTAAAGGGTAGCCAGATTCCCAAAGAGTTGAGCTAGTGAGTAAGTGGTGAGATCCCGAGCCTCCTTAATGGCTGTGAGTTTGGGAATCTCCTCAAGTAGCGGGGACTACATTATCTTTCTCACTAGCTCACTATCGGCGTACTTTTTGCATGGGACTTTCAGACTATTCACCAGAGAGGTGAACTTGGCTTCCATCTCCTTTATAGTCTTACCCTTCTTCATCTTGAACATTTCATACTTTGTGATCAAGAGGTTGATCTTGGTCTCCTTGACGTACCTTCATGTGCTACTTCCAACTTGTCCTATATATCTTTGGTTATAGAGAAAGTACATACTTTGTCAAACTCTTCCGGGCTAAGTGTGCATAACATCAGACTGAGTGCTCGAGTGTTCAGTGATGCCATCTCTTTCTCAACTCTGCCCCACTGATCTCTAGGAGTGGTAATTACTCTAGCACCTTCCTCAATAACCATACACAAATTATAGTCTACCCTCGTTATATAGTTCATCATTCTGATCTTCCAATATGAGTAGTTGTATCCATAGAAGAGAGGTGGCTGACTGGTGGAGTGACCTTATTGCAGAATGAGATTGCTTTTGTTCTCCATTCGACTACTTTCAAGATCTTGCTCCTAGGTGGTTAAACCTATAATAAAGGAGACCTGCACACTCTAATATCATTTGTTAGTAGTCGGACACACCCTAGATGGGGGTGAATAGGTGTGCTGATGAAAAATAATAATGTATTAAAATTTACTTTAGTAACACAGTGGAAAATAAATGTGAGAACGCAAGCAAACCATCGAAAACATAGTATTTTTATATTGGTTCAGTCAACCCTCCTTCACTTTCCTACATCTAGTCCCTTGCAACTTGTCTGGGGTTGCCAGAAATTAAGCTTTTACCAAAGGATACACTAGATGTTTTCCAAGGCCAGCTCATTGTTGTTCTTATCATGACTCAGCAGATCCTATTCCATTGGTTTTCCAGAAACCACAGGCCTAATTGATTTTGATCAGGTCTCAGTATACCAACTAGTCACACCTAATGACTTAATTTTTCAGATGGTTACGCGCCTGCTAACTTTCCATACCCATCCCCTCCCGTCCCCCACCTACCCCCCACCCTCCCCTCCCCTCCCCTCCCCACCCTCTCGTGCCCCACCGACCCCCACCCTCCCCTCCCCAATGTGCCCCCCTCCCTCTCCCGAACCCCCCCACCCCCACCCTCCACACTGTACCCCCTCCCCTCCCCACTAGATCGGCCCCCTCCCTTTCTCGAACACACACCCATACTATAATAAACAATAAATTCAAATAATAAATTTAAACACACACCCACATAATAATAATAAACAATAAATTTAAATCATATGAAACAAATTAAAATCAAATAATATATATTTTAAAAATATATTTTACTGACTGTTTATTGGCAAAATTTCGTTAGAAAGGTAGAACGAAGTCCGTTGCCGTCCCCGATGCTACTAGGCATGTTAGAGAGAGAGAGAGAGAGAGAGAGAGAGAGAGAGAGAGAGAGAGAGAGAGAGAGAGAGAGAGAGAGAGAGAGAGAGAGAGAGTAAATGAATGGGAGGGGGGGCCTTGTGTAACGACCCGAGAATCCGATTACCGGGAAGGCCCGATAACCCGAGACTCGCACCGCCACCCACGAGCCCGAAGACTCGGAAGGGTTAAAAGGATGGTGTGGAGACTACACAAGTATCACAAATAATTACAGAAATTAAACAGTTATAATATTAAGCAGGAAATAAATTAACATTTTACATGGTCCACAATAGAAATAACAATAACAACAGTCCACGGCTAGTACAGTGACAAGAAAGGAAAGTACAGCTACACGGGGCATCCCCCGGCTCTGGCCTCTGGCACTACCTCTGGGCACCCGCACCACGCTGCACCACAGACGCGCTCCCCTGGGGCGGCGCCTCACCTGAAACACGGTGAAAACACGCAGGGAATGAGTCTCGGAACAAGACTCAGTAGGGAGCACTCGAACCCTACCTCGTAAAATGAGAAACCACTACACTAGCGGTCGGAGAGTACCTCGGAAGGGAAAGCCCTGTACTCTACAAGACAAAGGTCCCATGGCACGTAAACCGACACCCGTGCCACGGTAAGAAGACCGAAGCTCAAAGGTCGAACCGACAAAACCCGAAGGTCGGAAACACTCGACTGACAGTCTGTCACTCCGTACTCGACAGGAGTACCACCCACTAGAAGCACAGCCGATAGCGTCCCCTGACGTCTTACACCGCACCGCAGGTGAACCGCCTGACGTGGTTGGTCCTACCCGAGGCGCAGACACCGTACAAGTAACCACAACAAGTAACTAGCTGGGGTCACGCCCGTCGACGTGGGTCCAACCGCCCCCAACCACGTGTGCACACACAGACCTTGCGTCACTAGGTCTGGTCCTCTGACCGGTTTTCCCCCGTAGCCGGACTCTGGCTACCGACGAGGGGCCTACGGTAACCGGTCCACAAACCGTCTCGAAAGGTGGGCGCCCGTACACCACTCCCAGGTGAGACCAGCACCTCGTACTGGTGGGCTACGACTAGTGGAGGGTCACTGAAGGAGTAGACTCTCAAGATAACGGAAAACAATGTCCGCATCCGACGACGTGTGGGAATCACCCCACGAACAGCCCCATCGCACGGCGACCACAGTGGAAGTAAAAACGAGGTTGCCAACCTCATGGGGCAGCCAGGAAAGTGGCGGTCCACCCCTAGGCCGTCACAAGCAAATGGCGGTCTAACGCAGGCCGTCACACGGCCAGAGGAGCAAGGGAAGTAATGCGCCTGGTCCAGCGCGTCGCTCGAAAGCAACGTGCCTAGCCCAGGGCGTCACACGCAAACGACGCGCCTGCCGTGGCGTGCTACTCGCGCCTAGAAACAACGCGCTTGCCCCCGCGCGTTACACAAAAGTAACGCGTCTGGCTCGACGCGTTGCAAGGATGTGACGCACCTGCCCTGGCGCGTCACACACGCCCTCGCACCTGGTATAACCCGGGAAGTAACGCGCTTGCCCCAGCGCGTTACACGGATGTAACGCGCTGGCCAAGGCGCGTTACTCGCGCAGACCCCCAACAGAAAAAACCAACGGTCGAAAACCATGCGACGGCCTGGCCCAGGCGCGTCACTAGCAAACGGCGGCCAGTCGTGGGACCGTCGCTATCCTGGCCAACCCTCAGGGAAGTAACGCACCCCTCTAGGGGCGTTGCAAGCATGTGACGGTCACTGGAGTGACCGTCACTCACCCCCGAGCACGCTACGGCGGGAAAACCCCAAAAACTTCGACCACGCCCCCGTACCTCCACCGGAGAGGGGGAAATCAAAGGGGAAGACCCCTGGGGACCCCTAGCATGCATCTAAGCCATCCAAACGCGAAATCACGGGATAAAACCATAGATCGGGTGAGCTCTCCCCAAATCATGGAAAAACCCCAAAATGCTCAATAACGCCCCTCTCGGCCTCCCCGCGGCCTACAAACCACGGAAATGAATGGCATGAGGCTAAGGAACGTCACTCTACCTCAATGGAGCAAATGCTTCGCCGGATCGCCCACAAACCACGAAGAACACCTTAGAAAACCCTCGTTCTTCAAGCTTCCCACGCTCGCCGCACGCCCCCACGCTCGCCTCGCCGCCGCCCACGTCACCGCGCCGTCGCCCCGCCGCCGTCTGCAGCCGGAGAGAGGTCCGCCGCGGTCAATCGGGAGGAAGAGAGGGAGAGGGTCACGGTGGAGGAGGAAGAAGAAGAAGAAGAAGAAGAAGAAGAAGGTGGGAAAGAGAGAGAAAATAGGGGGGTTTTATAGAAAATCCGGAAAATATCAAAAATTTTGAAAAATAGAAAATTACACCCCCGCGATCCTCGAAACGCACCGATCGCAACGGTACCACTCGTGCCCAGGTGAACGGCCCGGTTCACCCGCAGCGAGCTTCCGAAGTAAAAGCCGAAACACACACCGGAAATCGAAAAACACACGCGGAAAAGCCGCGGAACGCCTCCGGGCCTCCGAAATAACTCCGGATCGCGCCGATCCGAACACGAAAGATGTCCGAAACGAAATTTCAGACACAACAGAGCCGGATGCTCTGAAAACCAGATCCGGGACCCACGAAGAAGGATCCGAAAGGTCCGAGATATTATAGCCCTCCCCCCTTAAGGAATTTCATCCTCGAAATTGAGAACAACCCAAGGGGAAAGAAGAGGAAGACTCACTCAAACAGGTACGGAAACTGCTGACGCATCTCGTCCTCACGTTCCCACGAAGCCTCACCACCAGAGTGTCGTTGCCACACGACCTTTACCAAGGGAATAACCTTGTTCCGCAGGCGCTGCTCTCGCCTATCCTCCACGCGGATCGGAAACTCTGGGAGAGAAAGATCTGGAGTCACCTCAGGCCAAACAGAAATCTCAAGCACATGAGAGTCATCGGGCATATACTTCCGCAACATCGAGACGTGAAACACGTCATGCACCGACGCCAACTCAGGAGGTAACTGCAACCGGTAAGCAACCTCACCGATGTGTTCCACAATCGTGAAAGGACCAATATAGCGGGGACTCAGCTTCCCACGCCGTCCAAAACGCATCACCCCCTTCATCGGAGAAACTCTCAAAAACACACGATCGCCCATGGCGAACTCGAGGGGCTGCCTCCTATGGTCAGCATAGCTCTTCTGCCGACTCTGGGCCGCCAACATGTTCTGATGAACCAGGTTCACAACATCCACACATTGCTGCACCAATTCCGGTCCCGTCAAAACACGCTCACCCACCTCAAACCAATCAAGTGGAGTCTGACAAGGACGCCCATACAATGCCTCATAAGGAGCCATGCCGATGCTCGAATGATAGCTGTTGTTATAGGTAAACTCCACCTATGGTAGGTGATGAATCCAACTCCCCTGCCACTCTAGGCAGCAGGATCTCAGCATGTCCTCTAAAGTCTGAATGGTCCTCTCAGACTGACCATCTAACTGAGGATGATACGCCGAGCTAAATGCCAACTCCGTGCCAAGAGCTCGCTGGAAACCCCTCAAGAATCCAGAAGTGAAGCGCGGATCCCGATCCGACACGATCGAAATGGGAATCCCATGCAACGGCACGATCCGCTCCACATAAAGACGAGCCAACTTAGACACGCTCCAGCTGACCTTGACCGGTAGCAACCGCGTCACCTTCGTCAGCCGATCCACCAGCAACTAAATACTGTCCTGCCCACTCGGCGTCCTCGGCAACCCCGCCACGAAATCCGTGGTCACATGGTCCCACTTCCAAGCAGGAACATCCAAGGGCTGGAGAGTACCTCCTGGTCGCTGATGCTCCGCCTTCACCTGCTGACAGATCAGGCACCTGGCCACCAACTCTGCGACATCTCTCTTCATGCCAGGCCACCAGAACTGCCTCCGCAAGTTCCGATACATCTTCGTCGCACCCGAGTGTACGGTGTACCTGCTCCCATGAGCCTCGCGCAACACCGCACGACAAACCTGCTCTTCGGCTGGGATGTACAGCCTGCCACGAAACCTCGCAGCGCCGTCCTCGCCAAGTTCCACGTCAGCCATAGCCAGAATCCGGGGCAACTCAGGGTCCGCATGCTGAGCCTCTGTCACCTGACGACAGATAGCAGGAGTGACAGTCAGACTCGCAAGCACTGCCAATCCGGGCTCCTGGGGAATCTTGAGTCTGAAAGATACCTCGGGCACTTGTTCCCAGAGCCTCCACTTCCTCAACATCAGGGTACTGACCGCAACCTTCCGACTCAAGGCATCGGCGACGGCGTTCATCCTGCCCAACTGATAAGACAGGGTGAAGTCATAGTCCTTCATGAACTCCATCCAACGCCTTTGTCTGAGGTTCAGATCTCTCTGCGAGAACACATACCTCAAACTCTGATGGTCAGTGAACACCTCGAACTTCTCACCGTACAGATAATGCCTCCAGATCTTCAACGCGAAGATCACTGCCGCTAACTCAAGGTCATGGGTAGGGTAGTTCTCCTCATGGGACTTTAGCTGCCGAGATGCATAAGCCACCACTCTACCATACTGCATCAAAATAGCACCCAATCCGACCCCGGAAGCATCTGTACACACCACGAAACCTCCCGATCCAGAAGGCAAAACCAACACCGGAGCCGAGGTGAGCAATCTCTTCAGTTCCCTGAAGCTCTGCTCACACTCCTCGGACCAGACGAAAGGCACATCCTTCCGCGTGAGTCTAGTCATCGGGGTCGCAATGCGAGAAAAATCCTGGATAAACCGGCGATAATAACCCGCAAGCCCCAAGAAACTCTGGATCTCCGTCACCGACCTCGGCCTCGGCCACTGCATCATTGCCTCGACCTTGGTGGGGTCCACGGAAATGCCATCACCAGAAATCACGTGGCCTAGAAAGTGCACCTCGCTGAGCCAAAACTCGCACTTGCTGAGCTTCGCATACAACTGGTGATCTCGCAACGTCTGCAGCACCACACCCAAATGGTACGCGTGCTCCTCAGCAGACTACGAATAGACAAGGATGTCATCCACGAAGATGACCACGAACTGGTCCAAATACGGATGAAACACCTTTTGCATCAAGTCCATGAAGGCTACAGGGGCATTGGTGAGCCCAAACGGCATCACCAAAAACTCATAATGCCCGTACCTTGTACTGAACGCAATCTTCTCCACATCGGACTCGCGAATTCTCAGCTGATAGTAACCTGACCGCAAATCAATCCGCGAGAACACTCGCGCAGACTGCAGCTGGTCGAACAAATCATCAATCCACGGCAACAGATACTTGTTCTTAATGGTCACCTCATTCAGCTGCCGATAGTCAATGCACAACCGCTGACTACCATCCTTCTTCTTCACAAACAACATGGGTGCACCCCAAGGAGAAAAGCTAGGACGAATATACCCCTTGGCCAACAGCTCCTGCAACTGTGCCCTCAACTCCCTCAACTCAGCGGGGGCCATACGGTAGGGAGCCTTCGCCAAAGGTCCCGTACCAGGCACAACCTCGATCACGAAATCGATCTCCCACTGGGGAGGTAATCCAGGCGACTCCTCGGGAAAAATATCGGGAAACTCGCACACCACCGCAATGTCCTCGACATCCGGCTCCATCCGGTCCGATACAACCACGGACGCGAGAAAACTCTGACAACCTGAATCAAGCAATCGACGAGCTCGAATAGCAGAGATAAGGAATCGAGAAGAGACGGAACGGATACCTTGGAAATAGAAGGTCCTCTTGCTCGGATGCTGGAAGTAGACCCTCTTCATCCCACAATCCACCACCGCTCCATGGGTCTCGAGCCAATCCATGCCTAGAATCACATCATAATCCCGAAGCTGCAACGCATACAATCTGCCTGGCATACTCCGCCCATCGATCCAAATCGGAACCTGATCGAAGCAATACGGAGTGATCATAAAGTCACCCGAAGGTAACTCCACTGCCAAATCACAAGACAATTGGGTCACCGGCTCCTCGACGCTCGACGCGAAATCCTCCGAAATAAACGAATGAGACGCGCCAGAGTCGAACAAAACCCGAGCCGCACAACTCAAAATCTGAACGGTACCTTCCACGAGCTGCGACGCCACTGCCTCTGCCCTGGTCATGTGCGTGACCTGGCCCCGAGCCCTCTGCTTGCCTCCCACACTGGCTGACCTGGGTAGCGGCGGATGCTGTCCCTGGTGCTGCTGCTGCCTCTGCTGTTGAGGAACCTGCTGCTGCGGCGGTCTCTGGGGACAGTCGCGCGCCATATGCCTTGGCTGGTCACACCGAAAATAGATGATCGGTGCCGTGCACTGCCTGCCTGGGTGGGTCCCACCACACCGTGGACAAGGTCCTCGTGATCCACCCACTGATCCCTGACGCTGCAAAGGAATCGGCTGCTGTACACTGCCCGATGAAGCCTGTCCCTGATCCTTGTGCTTCTTACGGAAACTCTTCTTCAAGAACTTCTTGACCTTCGAGCCAAAGGACGCAGATCCTGCCACCGAAGCTGCCGATGCCGGTACTCCTGAACCACCCGACGCAGACTGAAAGAAACCCTGCTGCTGGGTAGCCGGCTGCTGGCTGCGACCTGACAAGGACTACCCCTGGCTGATCAGTCCTCGAGTCCTCTGCATATCCATCTCCAAGGAAATCGCAACACGAGACGCTGTCTCTAGATCAGTGGCCCCATTCGCGATCAAATGGTGCCTCAGCTCCAGCCTGAAGCCCTGCACAAACTGCGCGGTCCTCACCCTCTCATGCTCCATGATGTGAGGTGCGTACCGACCCAGCTCGATAAATCGGGCCCTGTACTGCAACACGGACATGTCACCCTGCACTAGCTCCAGAAACTCCCGCATCCACTGCGTAGCAACAATATCTGGACAGTACGTACGCTCGAAAGCACTGACAAAGTCATCCCACTCGATCTACTCAAGTGGACGAAGCTGAAAGGATGTCTTCTACTCGGAAGACCACCACCTCCGAGCCGTACCCTGCAACTGGTTGTAGGCCAACACCACTCTGTCCTCGGCAGCACTCTTCGCAGAACTGAACACCCGCTCCATCTCATCGAGCCAATCACGAGCCGCATCAGGGTCTGCCTGGCCGCTGAAGTAAGGTGGATGGAACTGCATGAAGTCCCTCACTGCTCGGCCTGGCCCACCCCTAGCTGACGAGCCCTCACCGGCCTCTCCGCCGAACTGCTGAGACATAAGCTGGTACATGCCATGAAAGAAATCCTCGGCCCCCGGAGCTCTCGCAGCATCCGCGGCCTCGGTAGCCCCCGGTGGCGCTCTACTATGCTCCTCCTGGTCCCTCTGGACCCCCTGCTGGATCTCCTGACCTCCAGCCGACTGCCCCTGCTGAGAGCGAGAACTCCTCCTCGGCGCCATACTCGCTCCTGAAGCAAAAGACAGAAAACACCAAAACGGCAAGGTCAAAATAAACACGCGGTGCCCAATGCCAGCGTCACATGTACATCATCGCTGTGGACTAGTGGACCACTACAATTACCTATGATTCTCATGTAATTCCACAACCGCGCTCTGATACCAGCTGTAACGACCCGAGAATCCGATTACCGGGAAGGCCCGATAACCCGAGACTCGCACCGCCACCCACGAGCCCGAAGACTCGGAAGGGTTAAAAGGATGGTGTGGAGACTACACAAGTATCACAAATAATTACAGAAATTAGACAGTTATATAATTAAGCAGGAAATAAATTAACATTTTACATGGTCCACAATAGAAATAACAATAACAACAGTCTACGACTAGTACAGTGACAAGAAAGGAAAGTACAGCTACACGGAGCATCCCCCGGCTCTAGCCTTTGGCACTACCTCTGGGCACCCGCACCACGCTGCACCCTAGACGCGCTCCCCTGGGACGGCGCCTCACCTGAAACATGGTGAAAACACGCAGGGAATGAGTCTCGGAACAAGACTCAGTAGGGATCACTCGAACCCTACCTCGTAAAACGAGAAACCACTACACTAGCGGTCAGAGAGTACCTCGGAAGGGAAAGCCCTGTACTCTACAAGACAAAGGTCCCATGGCACGCAAACCGGCACCCGTGCCACGGTAAGAAGACCGAAGCTCAAAGGTCGAACCGACAAAACTCGAAGGTCGGAAACACTCGACTGACAGTCTGTCACTCCGTACTCGACAGGAGTACCACCCACTAGAAGCACAACCGGTAGCGTCCCCTGACGTCTTACACCGCACCGCAGGTGAACCGCCTGACGTGGTAGGTCCTACCCGAGGCGCAGACACCGTACAAGTAACCACAACAAGTAACTAGCTGGGGTCACGCCCGTCGACGTGGGTCCAACCGCCCCCAACCACGTGTGCACACACAGACCTTGCGTCACTAGGTCTGGTCCTCTGACCGGTTTTCCCCCGTAGCCGGACTCTTTCTACCGAAGAGGGGCCTACGGTAACCGGTCCACAAACCGTCTCGAAAGGTGGGCGCCCGTACACCACTCCCAGGTGAGACCAGCACCTCGTACTGGTGGGTTACGACTAGTGGAGGGTCACTGAAGGAGTAGACTCTCAAGATAACGGAAAACAACGTCCGCATCTGACGACGTGTGGGAATCACCCCACGAACAGCCCCGTCGCACGGTCGGAGTAAAAACGAGGTTGCCAACCTAATGGGGCAGCCAGGCAAGTGGCGGTCCACCCCTAGGCCGTCACAAGCAAATGGCGGTCTAACGCAGGCCGTCACACGGCCAGAGGAGCAAGGGAAGTAACGCGCCTGGTCCAGCGCGTCGCTCGAAAGCAACGCGCCTGGCCCAGGGCGTCACACGCAAATGACGCGCCTGCCGTGGCGCGCTACTCGCGCCCAGAAACAACGCGCTTGCCCCCGCGCGTTACACAAAAGTAACGCGTCGGGCTCGACGCGTTGCAAGGATGTGACGCGCCTGCCCTGGCGCGTCACACGCGCCCTCGCACCTGGTATAACCCGGGAAGTAACGCGCTCGCCCCAACGCGTTACACGGATGTAACGCGCTGGCCAAGGCGCGTTACTAGCGCAGACCCCCAACAGAAAAAACCAACGGTCGAAAACCAAGCGACGGCCTGGCCCAGGCGCGTCACTAGCAAACGGCGGCCAGTCGTGGGACCGTTGCTGTCCCAGCCAACCCTCAGGGAAGTAACACACCCCTCTAGGGGCGTTGCAAGTATGTGACGGTCACTGGAGTGACCGTCACTCACCCCCGAGCACGCTACGGCGGGAAAATCCCAAAAACTTCGACCACGCCCCCGTACCTCCACCGGAGATGGGGAAATCAAAGGGGAAGACCCCTGGGGACCCCTAGCATGCATCTAAGCCATCCAAACGCGAAATCACGGGATAAAACCATAGATCGGGCGAGCTCTCCCCAAATCATGGGAAAATCCCAAAATGCTCAATAACGCCCCTCTCGGCCTCCCCGCGGCCTACAAACCACGGAAATGAACGGCATGAGGCTAAGGAACGTCACCCTACCTCAATGGAGCAAATGCTCCGCCGGATCACCCACAAACTACGAAGAACACCTTAGAAAACCCTCGTTCTTCAAGCTTCCCACGCTCGCCGCACGCCCCCATGCTCGCCTCGCCGCCGCCCACGTCACCGCGCCGTCGCCCCGCCGCCGTCTGCAGCCGGAGAGAGGTCCGCCGCGGTCAACCGGGAGGAAGAGAGGGAGACGGAGAGGGTCACGGTGGAGGAGGAAGAAGAAGAAGAAGAAGGTGAGGGAGAGAGAGAAAATAGGGGGGTTTTATAGAAAATCCAGAAAATATTGAAAATTCTAAAAAATAGAAAATTACACCCCCGCGATCCTCGGAACGCACCGATCGCAATGGTACCACTCGTGCCTAGGTGAACGGCCCGGTTCACCCGCAGCGAGCTTCCGAAGTAAAAGCCGAAACACACACCAGAAATCGGAAAACACATGCAGAAAAGCCGCGGAACGCCTCCGGGCCTCCGAAATAACTCCGGATCGCGCCGATCCGAACACGAAAGATGTCCGAAACGAAATTTCGGACACAACAGAGCCGGACGCTCCGAAAACCAGATCCGGGACCCACGAGGAAGGATCCGAAAGGTCCGGGACATTACACCTTGTCCCTCTCTGTGTGCGTGTGTGCGACAGTGAGAGAGTGAGGGAGACAGAGTGAGGGAGAGGGAGACCAAGAGAGGGAGAGGAGACCGAGAGAGACTGAGAGAGGGACTGTGAATGAGGGCATGTGTTAAAGAGAGAGAGAGAGAGGGAAAGGGAGGGAGGGAGACCGAGAGAGGGAGAGTGAGAGAGGGAGAGGGAGAGAGCAAGTGAGAGAGGGAGACAAAGGGAGATTGAGAGAGAGAGAGTGTCACGCCCCGTGCGCGGAAGGAACTCGGAGTGCGCGATGAGTTTATAATCATTCATGTCAATCAGAGCAGTAAGAATTTCGACAACGAAGAGTGCGCAATAAAGTAAGACATCACCAACAATTAATCTGATACCATCAATCTATAATCCATAATGACAATATCCATAAACTGATACCAATAATCCATCACACTAAAAACGTTACTGACAGCGGAAGACTTAAAAGGAATAACATTATCTTGAGGACATAAGCCTCATACAACACGACTCATTAAATAAAGACGACATGACCATGACATCAAGGAAAAGACACGACATAGCGGGACTTGGCACGAAGGTTGTTGACAATAAGATGATTCCCAGACAAGCTGTGTCTAGGAAGCAAGATCCAATACGACACTTGAAAGCTCTACGCTCATCACTCTTGATCATCCTCATCTGGTTGCGTGTCAGAATCCGAGTTACCTGAAAAATATTGGGAAAACACTTGATAAGCGAACGCTCAGTAGGAATTATATCTCTAAACCCATACTAGCTTTAAGTGATTAATACATTATGCGAGATGGCATGTTTATGCATGAGAAAAATGCAAGTAAAATGACGAGAGTGGAATGGCAATAAATATCAAGAACGCTAGCAAGATATCATGTGTATCAAGTACTGTTAACAAGGGGAGAAAAACCAAGCAGGTAATATCAAGTCATGTCACGAGGTAGTGGCTACTTATTTATTAAAGCACTTGCCCATTCCGGGCCATGCAAGTCACGCACGCAAGTAATATCATATAAAATCACGAGAGAGAGGGAGATTGTGGAACGTCATAATGAAGATAGTCATGCACTCCGGTGCAATGCCACACCGTAATCATTTAACTCCCATGGGCACAAGTACTTTCGGGTGCTCCTTCCAGGACCAGATTGGGCCCTATATGCGCAGGCATTGGTTGTGTGATTTGACATCCACTGTAGTTTATAGTAGCCAAAGAATTCCAAAAGAATAGATAATTGTAGGATAATAAGGTGGATTCACGGAATTTGGAATTCAAGGAAGATATCGCGTGTAGTGATGACTTAGCTAAAAATCCGAGACATTTCATAAAATTGGGTAAATGGCATCCACCAAGGAAGCCGCAGAATAGAATTGGCATCCATAGTAATGGGCGCTCATTCTGGAAATAGATAAATAGGCACGAGGTAAATAGCGTCCTCCAAACAGGGCGCTATTTGTAACTGGCGTCTGCTACCCTGGGCGTAGATTTCCTGAAAGTGACAATTTCCCATGAAAGCCAGAAACGGCGTTTCATGAGGGCTAGGCGTTATGTTTCTTCAGAGAGACATGACTATGACACTGTGTAAAGGGTTTTTATGGTACAACCTGCTCGGCTGCCTTGAGGGAATCCAAGGCTAGCGGAGACTGACGGAGGTCTCTAAGATGAAATTACTAGTCTGAAGGAACGAAATGTCCAACAGAGAGCTCAATCATCTCGGAGAGTTGAGGGTAGTTGATCAAACTAAAACAGGGACCTCATTCACGGAATGGGATGAGAGTGCCAAGCGGTGCCTCACGATGGGGTTGGAAAACTCAGGAAACCAGTCGATCAGAAGCAAATAGCGTCCTGCTTGGCAGGCGCTATATCAAATAGCGTCTGTTCGTACGGCCGCTCATTCATTAATATTATTGCATGTTTATGTAATCAGCATCCTTCTAGGAAGGTGCTGATTTCCAATTTCTAAAATTTCAGTTTACGATTTACAGGAAACAATTCCAGGTCATGGATATAATAATCAAAACGTAAACAGAAATAGCGTTCAGGATGTCAGGCGTTAATATTAATTAACATTCCATTTATCAGGCGCAGTTTTAGTTTCTGTTTACAGGGAATATATATACACTGTGTTCGTTATATTAATCCACTCTTACAAGTATTGGCGTCCTTGTAGACACGGCATTTTAAGCATTACGCTGAGCAAACCCTGTATCACGCCAAGATGCCCCAAAGCGGCTCGCATAGTTAAACCATTTGAATGATTTCCAATCTTTTATTCAATCTCGCGGAAAGTCAAGTGTTGTTTGTAAAAATAAGCGAAACCCTCGCCAATGGGCTTGTGGCCATCCCTCTCCTACACAAGAAGATAAAAATGTCAATGAGCTTGGCCCATCTCTTAATGTTAAAAAAAGGAAGGGGGGGGGGGGAACAAATAAAGATTTTAGTGGGCTTGGCCCATTCTACCTTATATATATATATATATATACATATATCTATATATACATATATATATATACATAAATATATATACATACATATATATACATATATATATATAAATATATATATACAAACAAAAATAAAAAGGATAAAATATATAATAACACTAAATAGGTGGCCCATCATTTATTTTGTATAAATAAACATATATGCAAATATTGATAAATATAAATGACTTGGGCCCATCTTTAAACACAAATAAAATAAATATTTTTCTTTTATTTTTATTAACTCCTCTCCTTAAATCCCTCCTCATTTCTTGGATCTGGTCTCCCCCATTCAATACACCGACCCCACTCCCTCTCTCTCTCTCTCTCTCCCATTCTCCCCTCCCATCGAAGCCACGGCCACCTTCCCCATTCCCCCGATCTCTCCTAGGACCTCCTTGACACACAACCGTTGGCCATCCCACCTCTCTCTTGGCGACCCATGAACGCAACATCCTCTCCTTCTCACCAGTCCAGCCGCAGACCCCCCCTCACTCCCTCTCTTTCTCTCTCCCTCTTTCATTTTCTCTCCATCCCTCTGCTCCTTACACCATCGCAGTCACCCATGGCAGCCACCCTCAAAGTTTCCTCTCCCACCTCATAGATAGACCTCCACACCCTCCCATGCATGCTCCCCACGGTCGCCCTCCTCTACCATGTGAACCCCCACGCCGCACCGTAGGCCTCACTTCCTAACACACCACACCCTCTACTCTGCCTTCTCTCTCCATCCCCTCTACGGCCATCCCAACACCCAACAGACCCACCTCTCACCTCCACTGATCTCCATTCTCTCCCAACCGTGAGCATCCCCTCTCAATCTTTTCCTCCCTCTGATTCTACTCCTTCTCACCGTCCCACCCACCACCATCGACAACCGCGAGCATCAACCCGTCGTCACCACGCATATCTCCCCAGTCCACTGTCGACTTCCCATTCCACCTCCACCGCATGCATACGTGCATGCCCCACAACCCCTACCTGCACCTCCCGCCACCGTGAGCCCGCTGCTACCACCAGTCCCACAGTCCGGGTGCTGTCACCACACCCGCACGCTGGCCGCCGTCGGCCACCCACGCTGTCGCCCTCCAGCCGCGAGACCACGAAAGCCACGCCCGCTGCACCCTTCCACGTCTGTCGCGACCGCCACTGCCCTCCAGCCGCCGGCCGCGTCTGTAGCAGTTCCGTCTCACCTCTGCTGCATGCGCACCGACGTCGTCGCCGCCCACCACCACTGAGCTCGTCGCCGTCGGCTACCTCCGCTCCCCACGCCGGAGCACCCCGCCAGCCACCTCGCCAGAACACCCAGCCCGCCGCGACCGTCTACGCTCCCCACGCCGGAGCATCCCGCCGGCCGCACCTCCTTGCTGCGACACCACCGGGTCGCCGTCGTCATTCCTCACCGGCCACCGTCGCTACTGGCCGCCGTCGCCGTCCCCTCGCGTTTCTCTCTCCCCGATCGCGATCTCTCTTTCTCTCTCATACTCTCTGTTTTCTCTCTCTCTCCTTCTCTCTTCTCTTCCTCTCCCCCTCTCTCCCCCATCGTCTCTCTCTCTTTCTCTTCCTCCCCCGCCGTTTCTTTCTCCCACTCACGGTTTCTCTCTCTCTTTTCTCCCACCGCCTCTCTCCTTCTCTCTCTGTTCCCTCACTCTCTCTTTCCCTCTCTCTCCCCCTCACTCTCTCTCTCCCCATCCAATCTCTCTCTCTTCTTTACACATTTTTTATCTTTTTTTTACTTCTCTTTCTCCCTCTTTTCCTCTTCCCTCCGTCTCACTCTCTCTCTTCTCTTTCTCTCACCCTCTCTCACCCTCCCTCTTTCGATCTCTCTTTCTCCCACCTTTTTTTAATTTTATTTTAATCTACTCTCTTCCTCTCTCTCTCCCCCTCTCGATTCTCTCTCCCTCCGTTCTCTTCCTCTCTCTCTCTCTCCCTCTCACTTTCTCTTCCCCTCTCTGCCTTCGCCGCCCCCTTTCTTTCATTTTTTTTTATTTTTTTATCCCCAGCTCTCTTCATCCCTCACTCTCGGTTCACTCTCCCTCTCTTATATATATATAACATATATATATATACTATAGTTCATATTCTCTCTCTCTATATATATGTTATATATATATAACTAAAATAAAAATCTCTAAAAAAAGAGTTCTTCTCCTCTTTCTCCCTTTCTCTCTTTCCTTCTCTAACCCTCTCTCTTTCTATATCTCCTTTCATAGATATATTCTTATATATGTATATAGGTGTGTATGCGTGAGTGTTCTTGCAGGTGCGTGTGTAGGTGCTTGTATGTGTCCGTACGGAATGGAAAGAGATGCTCCGGTCCGATCGGTGTTGACGTCCGTGAAACAAAGAAGGTCAAATTCCCTGGGCGGTCGAGTGCACTAGGAAAGCCGTTCTGCTATGCCGCGTGCCTGTTTCATCCTTACCTTGCTGAAGAAGCTCATCCAAAGCCCATCATCCACCTCTGAATAAGTTTTCTCCCCCTCCTTGTTGTCTTGTTTTCGTTCAATTAGTCGCATATGCATGCATCATTTGTTGTCTATATTGCATCTCTCTTCCTGAGAGACCTTCATTTGGTTATTCATCATGTCATCTGCCTATCTTGGTGTCTAAAAGGGGTTTCAAACAACACCAACCAGGTGCGCGTTTGAATATGACTCTGCTACTTTCATATCAGGGGACCGGTACTACACTACTTTCATTCTAATCCACCGTCCATTTGTTTCGTCTACTGTGTTTTGCAAGGGTAACCGAAGGAAGCCCTCTTCGTCGGCTGGCCGACAGAAGAGGAAGAGAAGACCCGCACTGCTCCCGCTCTGGCGGCGAACGTGATCACAACTTTTAAGTGGCGTTCTCAGCCCCTGGAGATCACATCCCCCTCCCCCTTTCTTTTCTGTTAAACTCCCGTGGACGGAAGTAATTCCTCGCGGAGGTCCCTGCGACAGAAGTAATTACTCGCGAAGGTGTACGTGACGGAAGTAATTCCTCGCGAAGCCTTTTCATTCTGTCATTTTATTCCTTTAATTTCTGTCTAAACCCTGCGACGGAAGTAATTCCTCGCGAAGGTGCACGTGACGGAAGTAATTCCTCGCGAAGCCTTTTCATTCTGTCATTTTCTTCCTTTAATTTCTGTCTAAACCCTGCGACGGAAGGAATTCCTCGCAAAGGTGCACGTGACGGAAGTAATTCCTCGCGAAGCCTTTCCATTCTGTTATTTTATTCCTTTAATTTCTGTCTAAACCCTGCGACGGAAGTAATTCCTCACGAAGGTGTACGTGACGGAAGTAATTCCTCGCGAAGCCTTTTCATTCCGCAATTTTATTCTTTTAATTTCTGCTTAAACCCCGTGGACGGAAGTAATTCCTCACGGTGGTTTCCATTCTGTAATTTCTTTATGTCAATTCATTTCATTGTACATTTCTATTCCGTGGGTTTTCTCGTTCTGTATATTTCCGCCGTTCGAGCCCGGTAGAGACAACCCTCTCCGGGAGTCCCTTTCCCGCGTTTTCCCAGCGTAATGTGTTTCCCTCCCCTCTCCTAAACCTCGTGACGTCCGTCCATAGTCCTGAGCACAGGGCGCGTAAAATGTTTAGCGTCTGTTGGAACAGGCGCCGTTTCTTCTTAATGTACAGAGATTTAAATTTTTAACATGCTGGATGCATTAATAATACACATAAACCTCGGGTTATAGCGTCCTATAAAACAGGCGCTGATAAGATTGGGCGTCCCTCTTGGAGGGCGCTGATTCTCGGAACATGAAAACTCGGGATTAGCATGCAATATTCAAGAATAAACAGCGTCCGTATGGTTCGACGCTGATTCAAATAGCGGCCACGGGTGTGGACGCGGATCACTTTAAAATCAATAACTACGAATGATGATTTCCAAAATTAAAGACATGATAACATTGCATGCTTTAATACATTTTAACTTATTTTAATCACGTTGGGTCTAAGGAGTAGAGAAAACCTACCTTTAGGATTGATAATCAGGAAGGGGAAGAAGCCTTTGCCTTCTCCTTGGTTGCAGATGCAGGAAGGTGAAAAGAAGAAGAACAAGCTTCTTTTCGTAGCAGTCAAATCGTAGGAGGAAGAGGAGGCTCTCTTTCACGTTCCAGCCAGCAGGAAGAAGAACAGGAAGAGGCCTTCACGTCCACAGCTACGGAAAGCAGAACGGCAGTAGGAAGAAGTGGTTGGAAGACGACCATGCTCACATGAGGAAGAAGACGCAGCAACAGGGGTTGCTCCGTTCGAAGAGGAGATGGTTTTATAGGAACAAAATGTTCTGGAGGCTTCTATTGATCGATAACGGAAGGGCTTCAGATCGAGATTGGCAAGGTTTAAATGTTCCCGATTTTTTGACGATTCCCCTACCATTTGTGCAGCCGCCTACCCTATTATGTTTCCCCAAACCCCAGGGGTCGATCGTTCATAGATGGCAAGGTTTTAATGGCTTCTATACGTGATTTCCCTGCATTCCCGATTAACAGCCGCCTTCCAAAACTCCAAGCAAAACCCTAAAACTTCATGCACGATGTGCACGGATGGGCTCGTGAGGGTTTGTTGTGGAGTTAAATATTGTCGGGTTTTTGGCGTCCAGCATATAGGGCGCCGTTAATAATTAGCGTCTCTCTAAGAGGGCGCAATTCCCTTTTAAATATTTCAAATGTAGGGATTTAAATAGCGTCCTTTATATCAGGCGCTATATTTAAATAGCGGTAATTACCATGGACGCTAATTCAGTTGGGTTATTTATTTATTTCTTTTTTTTGGCTGTTACATGTGTTGAGGCCTCACAAGTGTATAACTAATTATTTCTATGTAAAAGTTTAATTTATTTAGGAAGTTTTATTCCTCAAATTGTCAGGGGTGCTATAGAGAGTGCCGTCCACCGTTAGACAGAGATGAGAGCGAGAGGGAGGGAGAGGGCGCGCGAGAGAGTGAGAGGGAGGGAGACGGTGGGAGACGACGCAAGAGAGTCAGAGCGAGGGACACGATGGGGGATGACGGGATTGGATGGAGGGAATGAAGTAGTTTCAGACGGATTTCCGATGGACCAAATTCGTTAGAAATTTCAGACGGATATTCCGACAGTAGTTTATGCTGTCGGAAATTTCAGACGGGTATTCCGATAGTAATTTATTCTGTCAAAAAGTTTCAAATATAATCTAAAATAGTCGTTCTAATTACGGACGGATGTTAATCCGTCAGAAAAATAATCGATAATTTCGATGGATATTTCGACAGAGTTTCTGCCGTCGAAAATTTGATGAAATTTTTAACGATATTTTTCTGTCGGAAATGCAAACAGATTTTCAGACAGAATAATATCCGTCAAAAATTTTCGTCGCTAAATCCACTTTTTATTGTAGTGTGTGCCCTGAGAGATGAGTTGATCATCTTAGACTTTATTCGGAAAAGATTGTGAAAGTGATTCTAATCTTGAAATTCTTGACATGATAATTATTTTCAAACAAATCATAGGCACTTTGGTGTACGTAAAATTAAATTTTAGTGAGGAGGAGAGATATAGACTCAAAAGATAGATGGAGTGATAATCTCTAAATTTTTTTTTTTGTGACATTTGTAATGATTATGATAGATTTTAATCATTGAAATGGAGGGAAAATCTCCAAAAATAGACGAATGGATAAAAATATCTATAGAATTTCAAATTTGAAGGCAAAAGGTAGGGTTTTTTTGGACAAACTCCCTACAAAATTCAATCACATTTGGATACATTCCCAAGTGAGATTATTGAACCATCATTTTTAAATTAAAAATTCACATATTTTTAAAAATTATGTAAAATTTGAATTCTCTATAACCTGATAAACTCAAAAATGTTTCCAAACGTAACATAACCTTGTTGAAGATCGTTATCATTTGGGCCATAAATTTACGTGGAATTCCAATGGTAAAAATTAATGCAAATCTGTAATCTTAGACTATGTGTATTATTATTATTATTATTATGATGTAGCATCACATCTCTCTTTGTCTCTCTCTCATGACTCCTCCCCACGCAAACTACAGGGTTGCAGCCGGGTTGTTGCAATGAGAAAGGATGAGACATAGAGGTTGGCATCGCCGACTCTCTCCTCCCACATGGTCTACGTACATGCACCATGACGCCACGTGAGAGGACGATTATAACATATATATCAATATCAGATCAGCCTCTCATCTAGACCGTAATAAGAGATCCGGATCCTCAAGTAGGACCACAACAATTGGACTTTTTGGCAACCCCACTAAGATGTTGTCTGGGTACGTACTCTGCACCCACACGGCCTCTTTGTCTACATTTTATCTAAAAAGACAGATAATATTTATTAAGATTGAGAGAAGATTCACTTATCTTCTACGTGAACAAACTTAATTTGTGTACATCGATCTTCCGCGCACAAGAGCATATTTGATCTTGTACTATATAAATATAAATATAAATATAAATATAATATTTATCTTTGAACTTTATTTTTTTGATTTTGTTGAGATTTAATCTCACATCATATTTCCATGGACGTATTCCCTCTGTGTATGAAAAGAATTATTTCAACTCTAAAGTCTAAATTTTAGGTTAGAGTTCAGAGTTTTTAACATATATGTCTATAATACCACAGTTGAGCCTACCCATGGATCCTCTATTTAAGACATTCCATCCTATGGGTTCAATTACACCACTGACACTGTAACCATATTGAAGAGGCGAAATCTCGCGCTGGTTCCTGAGCGGGCTGGTACTCACCAAGTTTGTGAACTGCAAGACAGGGAAATGGGTCAGAGGACCTAGGGGGATACCCTGGGAGGAAACCCTCCGACGCTCAAGTCAGTAGAGCAATGGTGTGAGCAACGATAGGGAGGAGAAAGTGAAGGCGCGAGATCCCTCTCCATCAATGGGGTGAAGTGATCCTTGCTCAGGAATTGGGGGTGGATCAATGCCCTTTTGGACTTACCTTTCGCCGGAGGGTATCCCAGGTTTAAATAGTGCGCCGCCCTCTGGAGTCCTGCAAGCTGAGAGGTCTCCGGTGGAGGTTACGTCCTCGTCGTGGGCTTTTATGGCCTCATCGTGGGGGCGTTATCCTCGCGGGGAAGACGGAGCTCCTGGACTTCTTGGCGCCCGGCCCGCTGTGGACTCTAACGGCTGCAATGATGAACATTTTATCGGTCGTACCGAGCTTAGGGGGGCCGGCCCTATCGGGCGATAGGCCTAGCCCGGTGAGGAGATGGGTCGGACAGACCGGCTAGCGCTTCCCCCCTTCGTGCGGGGGGATAGCTCGTGCGCGGGTCTTCCTGTGACCTGACCGAGGCTCGGGCTCTCCGAGCCTTGGGGCCGCCTAGGAGAGTTGTTCCCTCGAGCATTGTTTTACTGGGCTTTTCCAAGTGGGCCCTGTGGGCTGTCACTTGGACGAGCTTGCCTCGTTGGGCCTTGTTGGGCCTAGTTGGGTCTGCTCTTTGAGTGGGCTGCAGGAATCCCCCTCTCCACTTGTCCCCCTCCTACTCCCGAGCCAAGGAGGCTCGGTTGAGTAGTTTTTCGAGGCTTTGGACCGGCGTGGCTCGGGTGGGTGGAATCCTGTTGGCGTTATGAAGCCACGTGTAGTGGTCGCCTGGGCCTGTAGTAATAATGATCCTGACGGATTTGAAATGAAGGGGCCCCCTTTTTCTCGGAGGTTGAAACGGCGCGCCGCCTCCCGCGAGGGTTTATAGGCGTAGGGCGCTGCTCGTTCCTCCCAGTCTTTTTAGGGTTTTTGGCCTTTCCTCCATTTCTTTGCTTCTGGGGCTCCTTGATGCGCCGTGAAGATACAGCGGGGGAGCAAGCTCTTGCGGCGGCATTTGAGGAGCTGGCGCGTATAACCGCGGAGGCGATCCGGCAGCTTCCTTCTCCCCCGGAGTCTTCGGGCTCTAGTGAAGATTCTTCTTCTAGCTCGATGGCGGATCTGCGCTCGAAATCGAGCAGGTGAGGCGGGAGCCCGTCCCCAATCGCAGCGAGTTGGGGGAGGCTGATGTGAAGAAACTGGAGCATCGGTTTCGCCTGCCTCTCCGATATAGCTTTGTAGCCGCTGCCCCATACGAGACGAGCTTAGATAGCCGCACGAGCCATATTTGTACTTTTCTCCTGGCGTGGAAGAGCGGATTCTGCCTCCCCTTCGAGCCTTTCGTCCTGAAGCTTCTCAATTTTTTCGTGTTGGCGCCTGTTCAGCTGGTGGCCAACTCGTATCTCCTGCTGTCTGCCTTTCGGATCCTCTGCCGCCTGCAGGGGGTTCCCCCGTCCCTGGATCTTTTTAATTATTTCTTCGAGCTGAAGGCACATCCGTCGGCGGGGAAAGGCTTCTATTTTATCCAGGCGCGCAGGAATCGGAGTTGCATTCCGCTGGCGGCGAAGGATTCTTCGCACAAAGGGTGGAAGAGGCAGTTTTTCTGGGTGAAGGCGGAAGCGGTGGATGAATCCTGGAGGTGCCAGGTTATGCCCAACTTCCATCCGAATCTTCCCCCGCGGCAGGAGGAGTTCCCCGCCGATGTGGAGGAATATGCCGCTCGCTTGTTGACAAATCGCCTGTCGACTGAGGAGCTGGTGACGCTGGAGAACGTAGAGCAGTATCTGCTTACACAGCTCAAGCCATCAGGTATCATCCTTCGGATCCTTCGGCGGGGTCGGAGGGTCGCCTTTTCGCTTCTTAACCGAATCTTCCTCTTTATTGCAGACATCCGGCGGGAACCTTTGGAAGAGGTCACCGAGGTCATCGATCTCGGGGATGACTCGGCGGCTGATGAGTCTGTCGTTCCCGCGGGTCGTTCCCAAGCCCGAGATAAGGGCAAGGGGGTGGCCTCCGAGGGGTCTTCGCGGCCAAGTGGGGCGAAGCGCAAGGATCCCATGGAGGGAAAATTGCGGGAAGCCGCGAAGGCCAAGAAACGGGCCAAGAAGGCTGGCCTTCCTACCGCTGCCGGGGGCGACTCTGGCTCGGCGGCGCTCCCCTCTCGGGGGCAAGATGGGGCCGACCCTTCCGGGCCAGCTCCCCCACCTACCAGGCGAGAGGGGGCCGAGGAGACCAGGGGCCCCCCAGAGGGCGGAGATGGGTCGGTTCTCCCCTCCCCAGGGATGGAGGGGACCGGTGCTGAAGCAGCCGACGTCGAGACCGGGAGACCGGTCGAGGTCGGCGCTGTCTCGGGCGGCGAGGCGCGGGCCGAGACAGATAGGGATGGGGGTTCGCCCGCGAGGGCGTCGCAGCCCCAAGTGCTCGAAGTTCCTGGTGCGGTCGATCCCGTGGCGTCAGTCGAGGTTGGGGGTTCGCCCGGGGAGGCGTCGCAACCCCAACCGACCGCGGCGCGCGGGGCGGTCGGCCCCGTTGCTCGAGCCGAACCTTCTGGCGGGGCGTCCGGTGGGGAGCGGATCTCCATGCCGGAGGCCTTGGAAAGGCTCGGTGTTTCGGGCGACCTCTACCGGGTTTGCCGAGAAGTTGCCGCAAAGACGAGAGGGGGAGACAAGCGCCACTCCCCCTCCGGAGTCCTCGACGTCCTCATGGAGGGCGGCCTAGTCATGGCTCGGTCGGCGGCCTTGATGGCGGAGACGTACGCTCGGACGGAGGCGGAGCGGTCGAATCTCGCCTGGGCCCTCGGGGGGTGCGAGAGGAAACTGGCCCGCCTCAGCGAGGAGCATGAGGGGCTTCGACGGGAGTTCTCCGTGATCAGGAATTTGGCACGGGCGAGCCGGCTAGAAACGAGGCGCTGACCGAGCAGTTGGCTAAGGCCCGAGAGTCGCTTGAGAGGAAGGGCAGACTCTTGGAGGAGGAGCGTCTACGTCACCTCGAGCTGGACGGTCGCTGGGAGCTCGAACGTGCCGAGCTACTGGACCGGGCGGAGGTAGCGGAGCGCCTTCGTTCCGTGGCCGAGGCGGACCGAGCCCGGGCGGAGAGGCGGTCGAGCGAAGCTGAGAGAGGGAGGGTCGAGGCAGAGGAACGCCTGGCGGGGGCAGAGGAGCGTGCGGCCAAGGCGGAGCGGGCTTGGGTCGAGCTCGTTGGGAGGACGGAGCAGATCGAGGCGGAGGCGATCGAGCGGTATAGGAGCTCGGACGCCTATTCAGCCGACCTGGAGAGAGCCGCCCTACCATATTACGAGGTAGCGCTTCGCCGGGGCGCCCGAAAGGGGTTTAAGCAGGGTTATCGTCGGGCGGTGGACTACGCCTTCGATCAAGACTCCGGGATCGAGTTCCCTTTGGGCCAGAGCTATGACTCGGATGAGTCGGTTTCTAGCTCCTCTGCGTCGAGCGGGGAAGATCCAGAGGGGTCTCCTACGGCGGGGTCACCAACTCCGGACGTCTCGGGAGGGCTCGCGACCGAGACAGTTCTCGCACAGGCGAGGTCAGTGCCCGGGTCGGCCGTCACCGAGGGTGCTGGGGGTGACGCGCCTACTTCCGTCGCTCCCGAGCTTCAAAGTGGGCCCGAGGCCTGATGTATTTTGCCTTATTTTGCCCCTTCCTCTTGTTTGTCTCTCTTTCCTCCTTTAGAGGGTTTCCTCTTTATGAGATAATAAATGACTTACTTGTTTGATCGCCATCCTTGCCGTGATTTGGTTGGCGTATCTGAAGTAGTTGGAGAGTGCCGATATGTCCTGCGTGGTTTTCGCATGCTGATTCGGTAGGCTTCTGACGGGGCGTCTTTCCGTTCCCTCACGCTTTGAATGCCAGGCCGCTTCGTGAATCCCGCTAGGGCGGGCAACGAGGAGTTGGGGGTGACTGTTCAGGGGAGAAATCCTTTGGCGTGTTTTAGAGGGGGGAGTCATTTAAGGCGTGCAGCCTCCTTTGGCCTATAAGAAGGACCGAAAGGCGCCCTTTCCTCTTTACCGCTTGGGATTTTCTCTAACAGTCTTCCCTCACTCCTTCTTCTTCACTCTGCGTTGTGCCGTTGCATTCGGAGCATGGAGGATCCTTCGGAGGGCGACGCCGCCGACGACGGGGAGCAGAGAGCTCTTGCCGTCCCGGCTTGTTGGACGGGTCCCACGGTCGCCGCGCGGGTTTGAGACGGGTCCGACGGTCGCCGCGCGGATCTGGAGAGGGCTTCGACGTGTGAGGGCACGGCTCTTGCCCTTTCTCAGTTCTGGCGTGGCTTCCGGGCGGGCACCGAGGCGGAGGACGGATGGGGGTATCAGGGATGCCTGCCGCCACTCCCCCTCTGCATGGGGGGGGGAGGCGCATCAAGTTCCCTCCTCACCGAAGCCTTCCTCCGTCTGCAGCCTCTTTCTCCCTCTTCTGCTCTTCATTTCTTTTACTCTTCGGAGGCTGCTTGCTCTCTGTTCCCTTCCAAGGAGTTGGTAGGTTGGGAAAGAGGAGGTCTTCACGGCGCTCCTTCTCCCTGGCCTCTATCAACTTGGAAGGTAGCCTTCTCCAACCTTAGAAGGTGGTTACCTTCTCTGCAGTCCCTCTGTCACCTTTGTCAGGGGTCATCTGAGCCAACTGGATCGGCCCCTTCTTGTCCGAGCCAGTTTCTACGCGAGGCAGAGTCAGTGGCTGGACGCGAGGAGATCGAGATCGAGTCAACCGAGCGATGACCCCTTGCAGCGGTGTTAGATGGATTTTCTTGCTTTTTGTCATGCAATGTACTGGCCTTTGCCTTTCTGATGTATCAATAGTTTTGAATGAAAAGAAAAGGGATTTATTTCGTCCATCTTGCTGTACAATTTCAAAAATAGAATTTGCGTAGTGCGGCTGCGTTCCATGTCCGAGGAATGGGTTCCCCTTCCATTGTTGCTAACCTGTACGCACCTTTCCCGAGCGTCTCGACCACTCGGTAGGGGCCTTCCCAGTTAGGGGACAGCTTGCCCGCCGCCTCTAGTGGTCGAGAGGCTTCGGCTTTTCTGAGGACGAAGTCTCCCGGTTGGAAGTGTCTGCTTCGGACTCTGGCGTTGTAGTATCGTGTGAGGCGTCGCTGGTATTCCGTCGCTCGGATGCTGGCAATATCCCGGAGTTCATCGGCTAGGTCGAGGTTCTCGAGTAACTTTTGGTTGTTTTCCTCGAGCGAGTAGCGGATGACTCGGAGAGACGGGTTGGCGATTTCTAATGGAATGACGGCCTCAGTGCCGTACACCAACTGAAAAGGACTTTCACCGGTTGCCGTCCTGGGAGTCGTTCGGTGCGACCACAGTACGCTAGGCAATTCCTCGAGCCAACTACCCTTGGCTTTACCGAGTCTGGTCTTTATGCCTTTCAAGATAATCTTATTGGCATTTTCGACCAGCCCGTTGGCCTGAGAGTGGGCGACCGAAGTGAAGTGGTTGCGGATGTTTAGGTCGGCGCATCTGTCTCGGAAATATCGAGAATTGAATTGCCGACTGTTATCGCTCACTATCACTCGGGGGATGCCGAAGCGACAAATGATCGATTTCCAGACGAAACTCCAGACGACTGTCTCGGTGATCCTTGCAGTGGCTTCGGCCTCGATCCATTTAGTGAAGTAGTCGATGGCGACGACAATAAACTTTTTTTGGGACAAAGCCGTGGGGAATGGCCCGAGAATGTCGATCCCCCACCGAGCGAAGGGATAAGGCTCGGCGAGGGTGACGAGTTCTGTGGCCGGCTGATGGACCAAGTGGTCGAACCGCTGGCATCGGTCGCATTGTTGAGCATAGGCCGAGCAGTCGCGCTGCAGGGTGGGCCACCAGTACCCCTGTCGTAACAGGATCCTGGCCAGTGACCTTGCCCCTGAGTGCGTCCCGCACAGGCCTTCATGAGCCTCTTGGATGGCTCGGCTGGCTTCGTCGGGGCCGAGGCACTTCAGGAGAGGGCCGGCGAAAGACCTTCGGTAGAGTGTGTCATCCAGGACGACGAAGCGCCGGGCTTGGTACTTCATTCGGCGTGCTTCCCGAGGGTCGGAGGGCTCTTGGGAGTCTCGGAGCCAAGACAGGTAGGGGGTGCGCCAGTCGCTCGGGACGGCCGAGTCAACAGCGAGGAGCTCCGAGTCAATGCTCGGGCGTTCTAGCTCTTCGAGGAGGACCGATCGGGTACCTTCTGGGTCTAGGGAGGAGGCCAACCGAGAGAGGGCGTCCGCTCGGGAGTTTTCTTCCCGGGCTATTCGGACTACCTCGAATTGTTGGGCCAAGCTCCTGACCAGCTGGAGGTATTTGATCATGGGTGCCTCTCGAGCTTCGTACTCGCCGTTGACCTGGCTTGCGACCAGCTGAGAGTCGGTGTGGATCCTGACTCGCTCAGCCCCCAACCGCCGGGCCATGCGCGCTCCCGATATAAGGGCCTCGTACTCGGAAGCGTTGTTGGACGCCTGAAAGTTGAATTTCAAGGCGTACTGCAGCTCCACTCCTTCGGGGGATCTTAGGAGGATCCCAGCACCGCTACCGACCGAGTTGGAAGATCCGTCGACGTACAGTTCCCAGGTTGGCCCGGGCATGGTCAGTAGTCTTCCTTCGGTCGGGATGGTGCTTTCGGCGATGAAGTCGGCGAGCGCTTGACCTTTTATAGCTGAGCGCGGGCGATACGAGATGTCGTAGGCCCCAAGCATAATGGCCCATTTGACGAGTCGCCCCGAGGCCTCGGGGTGGGCCAAAATCTTCTTCAATGGCTCGCCGGTTAGCACGGTGATGGGGTGCCCCTGGAAGTAGGGTCGGAGGCGTTTCGCGGAGGTGACCAGCGCTAGCACGAGCTTCTCGGTTGCGGGGTACCTCCTCTCGGCCTCGTTGAGCACCTTGCTGGTGTAGTAGACTGGTCTTTCGATTCCCGAGTCATTTCTGACTAGGACCGAGCTGACCGTCGATGACGTCGCCGAGAGATAGAGTAGCAAGACTTCGCCCGGCACGGGCTTGGAGAGCACCGGGGGCGAAGCCAGGAACTCCTTGAGCTCAGCGAACGCTTTCTGGCATTCCTCATCCCATGCGAACGTAGCAGATGCCAACTTGGGCCCCCTCAACAGTTTAAAAAAGGGCAAGCATCGTTCGGCCGCACGGGACAAGAAACGGCTGAGAGCGGCGACACGCCCTGTCAGACGCTGGACGTCCTTAATGCAGGCAGGCGGGCGGGCGCATGTCCAGGATGGCCTGGACCTTGTCGGGGTTGGCTTCGATCCACGCTGAGTGACCAGGAAACCCAGGAACTTCCCGGATCTTACTCCGAAGGCGCACTTGGTAGGATTGAGCTTCATGTTGTACTTCAGGAGGACGCCGAAGGTTTCAGCGAGGTCGGTGAAGTGGTCCTGGGCCTTGGGGGTCTTGACGAGCATGTCGTCAATGTAGGCCTCGACGTTCCGACCTAGCTGCTCCTCGAACATGTGATTGACCAGTCTTTGATACGTGGCTCCGGCGTTCTTCAACCCGAAAGGCATCCGGGTATAGCAGTACACGCCGTAGTCGGTGATGAAGGCGGTCTTCTCGACGTCTTCAGAATTCATTCTGATCTGATGGTAACCCGAATAGGCATCCAGGAAGCTGAGCATCTCGTTGCCCGATGTCGAGTCGACCAGTTGGTCGATGCTGGGCAAGGGATAGCAGTCCTTAGGGGTCGCCTTATTCAAGTCGGTGAAGTCCACGCACATCCGCCACTTGCCGGAAGCCTTTGGTACCAGGACGACATTGGCTAGCCACGTCGGGTACAGGACCGGTCTAAAAAGACCAGTCTCTTCCCCCTTGGTGACCTGCGCCTTGATAATCGTCTGTTTCTCGGGTGCGTGCTTCCTTCGGCGCTGCTGCACGGGCTTCATGGTGGGGTTGAGGTTGAGTCGGTGCGTCACGGTCTCCTCTGGTATCCCAGGGAGCTGATCGTCGGACCAAGCGAAGACTCGGATGTACTCAGAAAGAAATTTCTTATATTGCTGCTGTTCCTCGGGTGGTAGGTCGGCTCCGATCCTTACTCCTAGGGTCGGGTCGTCGTTTAGGAAAATTGTCAGCAACTCGCCACCTGGCTCAGTAGCTGCGGATTTTTCCTCGACTTCCCGGGGGCCCTTATCATTCCCGTCCGGCCTCGTGGCCTCCACCGAGATATTATAGCACCTTCGGGCCGTGGCCTGGTTACCTCGGATTTCCCCTACCCCGTTTTTGGTGGGGAACTTCATTTTTTGGTGATAGGTAGATGGTACTGCCTTGATCCGGCTGAGGATTCCCCGGCCGAAGATGGCGTCGTACGCTATCATCCCTTTGATCACCATGAAGTCTACCATGACCGTAACGGTTTTGGGTGGGATGCCGAGGGTAACCGGCAGGCTTAGGGCTCCTAAGGGGAGAGTGGCCAGGCCGTTGAACCCACAGAGGGGCGTTCGGATCGGGCGGAGCTTGGATGGATCCTCTCCCATTTTGAGGAAACAGTCATAAGACAATACATCAGGGACACTTCCATTGTCCACAAGAATCCGATCCACGTTACAATGGTTTATGGTGGCCGAGATTACGAGGGCGTCATCGTGCGGGGTGCTCAGCCCCTCCAGGCCTTGATCGGAGAAGGCTATGACCTGGGGCAGGGCCTTGGGTGGCTCTGGGGCTCGGCTCGCCCGCTCGACATGACGCTTCCTTCCACGGCTGCTGTCGCCTCCTGATGCTATTCCTCCAGAGATGACGTTGATGTGAACCCCTCGGGGGGCGTTGTCGATCTCCTCTGCGGCGCCTTGATCTTCTCTGCGCTTGGCGGTGAACCGAGCCAGGTGCCCTAGGCGGATGAGGCGCTCGATTTTGTCTTGGTGCTGGTGGCAATCACCGGTGTGATGCCCATGATCGCTGTGGAATAGACAATGTCTGTCTCGCTTGTGGTTTTTCGACCTCATCGGCTCGGGCCTGCGGAGGAGTCCCGAGTCTTTGACGTCTTCATAGATTTCATAGACCGGTGCGATTAACGGGGTGTACCGCTCGTACTTCCGCTTGCGTTCTCCATCTCGGTCTCGCTTCTTTCCCGAGCTAGGATTTGGCTCGGGGCCCCGCTTCTTGTCCCCCTCCCGACCCGAGCCGGTTGCGTCTCGGCAAGCGCTGAGTACTTCTTCGCACTAGGCGTGGTGCAGAGCCAGAGTCACTAGCTTGGCAAGGGTCGAGGAAGGGTGGAGGACAAGTTCACAGCGGAGGTTCTCGTCCCGGGTACCCCCAGTCAGTGTGGTTGTGGCTGAGGCCAGGTCCAGGCGGGGGATTCGGAGGGCTTCCGATTTAAATCGGTGGACGTAAGCCCGGAGCCTTTCCCCTTGTGCCTGTTTGAGGGCCAAGAGCCCCGCTACCGACCTTGGGGGGGCACTTCCGGCGAAGCTCTCCTTGAAGACTCGCCCGAACTGCTTGAAGTCTCGGATGGATTCGGGGGCGAGGGCCCGGAACCACGCTTGAGCGCCCTGGACCAGAGTGGTCACGAAGGCTCGACACTTGATGGGGTCCGACGCTCCGTGTAGAGTCATCAGGGCGTCGAAGCTATCATAATGGTCGGCCGGGTCGCCCTGGCCGTCGTAAAGCTTGAAGGTTGGTATGGGGGCTCTGGGGGATACCTCTGCCTTCAAGATATACTCGGAGAACGGGGATTTCTCCTCGTCTTCCGGGGAAGAGGCCTTCTGCAGGGCGCGAAGGGCGCGCTCCTGCTCAGCGAAGCGCCTTTCGAAATCTCGCAGCCGGAGGGATAACTTCGGTTGCTGTCGTGCCGCGAGGCTGGGGGGGGGCGTCTTGGCGGTCTCCGGGAACGTTGGCTTCCGGATCTGGCCGTTGCATCCCCCGCCTTCCTTTCCTCTGCGTGGAGGAGGCCTCTTGCTCCGAAGGTGGAGCTTGCGAGGGTCCTCCGACCCTGTTATGGATGAGCTGCTGGCCGCGGAGGGTGAAGCGGCCCCCAGCTGTGTGCTGGGACGTACTCCTGCGGGGGGGCTCCCTGAAGGGGCACAGGACCTTACATCCCTGGCCGCCTGGGTCTTCATGAGTTCCACGAGGACATCCAGTTTGGCGTTGAGGGCCTGGAAGGCTTCGGCGCCACCATAGGGGGGTAGCCCCACCGCCGCGGGGGGGGGGGGGGGGGGTGGTCCGTCGGCGGGGATGCTGGCGTTGGAGGGAGGGTTCTGTGAGGCCCTAGAAGGGCCATCCCCTGCTGCTACCATGGCCTTACCCCTTTCGCCGGCGGACCTCCTCCCTGAGCTCCTTCTCACCATGTTGGCTCTTCGTGCGTTTCCCACAGACGGCGCCAGATGAAGAGGCGAAATCTCGCGCTGGTTCCTGAGCGGGCTGGTACTCACCAAGTTTGTGAACTGCAAGACAGGGAAACGGGTCAGAGGGCCCAGGGGGATACCCTGGGAGGAAACCCTCCGACGCTCAAGTCAGTAGAGCAATGGTGGGAGCAACGATAGGGAGGAGAAAGTGAAGGCGCGAGATCCCTCTCCACCAATGGGGTGAAGTGATCCTTGCTCAGGAATTGGGGGTGGATCAATGCCTTTTTTTTCTTACCTTTCGCCGGAGGGTATCCCAGGTTTAAATAGTGCGCCGCCCTCTGGAGTCCTGCAAACTGAGAGGTCTCCGGTGGAGGTTACGTCCTCGTCGTGGGCTTTTATGGCCTCATCGTGGGGGCGTTATCCTCGCGGGGAAGACGGAGCTCCTGGACTTCTTGGCGCCCGACTCGCTGTGGACTCTAACGGCTGTAATGATGAACATTTTATCGGTCGTACCGAGCTTAGGGGGGCCAGCCCTATCGGGCGATAGGCCTAGCCCGGTGAGGAGATGGGTCAGACAGACCGGCTAGCGCTTCCCCCCTTCGTGCGGGGGGATAGCTCGTGCGCGGGTCTTCCTGTGACCTGACCGAGGCTCGGGCTCTCCGAGCCTTGGGGCCGCCTAGGAGAGTTGTTCCCTCGAGCATTATTTTACTGAGCTTTTCCAAGTGGGCCCTGTGAGCTGTCACTTGGACGAGCTTACCTCGTTGGGCCTTGTTGGGCCTAGTTGAGTCTGCTCTTTGAGTGGGCTGCAGGAATCCCCCTCTCCACATATGAGTCGTGGATGAGTAAGAATGTTGAGATCAAGTTCCCATGCACAACATATATATGTTAGACTATAAAGTCCACTTGACGTATAGTACGTAATTAAATCCCATCTGAGTGCGTTGGTCTAATGTAATCAGATAGCTCTAGTGTTAGACATCCCTAAAGTACTCTAAGGCTGCATTTGATAAAAAATTTTTTTGGGGGGGGGGGTGATTTTTGATCTTAAAAATTTTATCTTCAAAATTAAAACCAAAATAGGTGAAATGTCACGTCGATTTTTTTTTCAAAAGATAATTTTTTGATTTTAGAGAGGTATAATAATAAAAAACTTAAAATTTGAAAGTCCAAGAAATTACTTTAGAAGAGTTTATTATTTTCTCTCTAGATACTCTTGGAAAATAAAAAAAAAATTAAAATCCCATCATCATTCCCAAACGTAGCCTAAAAACTCCTAGGATGCGAGGGTTTTCCATATATGCTGGTGGCATTAATGGAGCTGCTCAATCCAGCTACTCTCCAGGTGAACGCTCGCGTTCATAATGAGATTAAGTTGGATTCGGAGATGAAAGCCTCTTATATATGGTTGAATGGGTTCAAATTGATCTCGAACCAGGTCAACCTGGCTTGAGTTCCATCCATGTGAATGTTAGCATGCAGCAGAATGTGACAACCAATGGAGTAATACGTTTGACATACTCCGGCTAATTGTACACATTTGATTTATATGGTAAAAAATATTATTTTTCATATTTTACAAATTATGTGCTGACCTCAATAGTCACCTCAGGTACATGTCTATACAAGATACACCAAGATCGACTGACTAAAAAATTTAAGGACCGACCATTTTCGATCGATCCACTAAAGGCATCCAATCTTTTTTTTTCTTAATTTTTATAGTCATTCACTCATAGCGTACGTTCTTTTGTGTAGATGTAGTGTAGCTTCAGTAGACCACGAGGTTGCTACATAATTTTAAAAAGAGGGAAAAAAATCTAATGCACTTGTAAATTGTGAAATTAACTTTTGCGTGTATGGCAAGTATTACTCAAACCAATATCTTGATATAAAGATTGTACAAATAAATTATTTCTCGATCTTCTTTAAATAATTATAGACACGGAAGTCTATATATCTAAGCAGAAACTGTTATTGAAGAGTAATGTTTTGTGCAACGCATGCGGTGTACAAAGTCACCTTATTCTGTAATGAACCGAGACGATTGGTCCACGTTGGCATATACCACTTCACCGGTCGGACGAACCGAAACGTGCTTTGACAGATTTAATGGCATTGCCAACTCATTAGCAGGGCCACGATTTCAACTTACCAAAAATGCCCTTGCAGTTTTCCCTCCATTGCGCATTGAGGCGCCGTGAAACTTCAGGCAGCGTCTTTCCCTCCAGTGGCATTGTCAACTGATTATTTCTTCTGCCGATTCCCCCTGCCCCCTTCTTCGGTTGCTCATCTTCTCTGTCGGCGGCAGTGATTAGTGGAGCGGAAATAGGCGCGGAAGCAGGAGGCCATCGTGTACGCGTCAGCCCATCGTTTGCGCGTCAGTCCATCGTCGGCGAGGGTTTAAGGTTGGCTATGGCACATAAGACCGGCAAGGGGAAGAGTAAGATGCTACGAGACAATGTGCTTGGGGAAAAGGAAGTAGAAAAAGTAGAGGAGAGGACGAAGTCAGAGCCACAGGGAGAGGAAGCCCCATCCACTGCGAGGGCTGCTGAAGAAGAAAGGCAACATGAAATCGTATGCTTGGCAACAACGCTGGAAGAGGCGCAGAGAGGAAGGGCTCAACAGCAAGAGACGGGAGGTAAGGCAATGTTCTACTAGAATGTAATATATGACATTCCACTGTAAATCTTTTCATTTACATGCAACCTATTTCATTCATACTGGCAGCATGGGTGGGCGTGGGGGTCTGTAACAAAACGATTACATATTTTTGAACAGAGGTGAAACATTTTGAACTGGAGTGAAGTATTCTGCCTTGGAACGACTGAGGCGGCCTCAGTTCTTTGTAACTTATATTTCTTTACCTTTTACAAAGAGTGAAATGTTTTACATATAAGTGAAATTTTTTGAACAAAGGTGAAATATTTTGAACTGGAGTGAAATATTCTGCCCAAGAACGACTGAGGCAGCCTCAGTTCTTTGTAACTTATATTTCTTTGCCTTTTACAAAGAGTGAAATGTTTTACATATAAGTGAAAGTTTTTGAACATAGGTGAAATATTTTGAACTGGAGTGAAATATTCTGCCCTGGAACGACTGAGGCAGTCTCAGTTCTTTATAACTTATATTTCTTTACCTTTTACAAAGAGTGAAATGTTTTGTATATAAGTGAAAGTTTTTGAACAGAGGTGAAATATTTTGAACTGGAGTGAAATATTCCGCCCTGGAACGACTGAGGCTGCCTCAGTTCTTTGTAACTTATATTTCTTTGCCTTTTACAAAGAGTCAAATATTTTACATATAAACGAAAGTTTTTGAACAGATGTGAAATATTTTGAACTGGAGTGAAATATTCTACCCTGGAACGACTGAGACAGCCTCAGTTCTTTGTAACTTATATTTATTTACCTTTTACAAAGAGTGAAATGTTTTGCATATAAGTGAAAGTTTTTGAACAGAGGTGAAATATTTTGAACTGGAGTGAAATATTCTGCCCTTGAACGACTGAGGCAGTCTCAATTCTTTGTAACTTATATTTCTTTACCTTTTACAAAGAGTGAAATGTTTTACATTTAAGTGAAAGTTTTTGAACAGAGGTGAAATATTTTAAACTAGAGTGAAATATTCTACCCTGGAACGACTGAGACAGCCTCAGTTCTTTGTAACTTATATTTCTTTACCTTTTAAAAAGAGTGAAATATTTTGCATATAAATGAAAGTTTTTGAACAGAGGTGAAACATTTTGAACTGGAGTGAAATATTCTGCTCTGGAATGACTGAGGCAGCCTCAGTTCTTTGTAACTTATATTTCTTTACCTTTTAAAAAGAGTGACATATTTTGCATATAAGTGAAAGTTTTTGAACAGAGGTGAAATATTTTGAAATGGAGTGAAATATTCTGCCCTGGAACGACTGAGGCAGCCTCAGTTCTTTGTAATTTATATTTCTTTGCCTTTTAAAAAGAGTGAAATGTTTTACATATAAGTGAACGTTTTTGAACAGAGATGAAATATTTTGAACTGGAGTGAAATATTCTGCTCTGGAACGACTCAGGCAGCCTCAGTTCTTTGTAACTTATAATTCTTTACCTTTTAACAAGAGTGAAATATTTTGCATATAAGTGAAAGGTTTTGAACAGAGGTGAAACATTTTGAACTGGAGTGAAATATTCTGCCTTGGAACGACTAAGGCAGCCTCAGTTCTTTGTAACTTATATTTCTTTGCCTTTTAAAAAGAGTGAAATGTTTTGCATATAAGTGAAAGTTTTTGAACAGAGGTGAAATATTTTGAACTGGAGTGAAATATTCTGCCCTAGAACGATTGAGGCAGCCTCAGTTCTTTGTAACTTATATTTCTTTACCTTTTAAAAAGAGTGAAATGTTTTACATATAAGTGAAAGTTTTTGAACAGAGATGAAATATTTTGAACTGGAGTGAAATATTCTGCTCTGGAACGACTCAGGCAGCCTCAGTTCTTTATAACTTATAATTCTTCACCTTTTAACAAGAGTGAAATATTTTACATATAAGTGAATTGTTTCAGGAAGTCTTATTTTATTGCATATAAGTGAAATGTTTTGCATATTTCTTTGCCTTGTAACTTATATTTCTCTGTAAGTCTTATTTTATTTCTTTTGTTTCAGGAAATGTAAGAAGAAAGTTGTTGGCCAAGAAGCCAAGAACTGTACAAAAAATGGAGAACATTCCAAAGCAAATCAACCATCGTTGCTTCATATCTTTTTACTCCAAGAGTGTTCAAGAAATCAAATTCAGGGACTGTCACAAAACTTTATTGAATAAGACCACTTTCCGTGTGTTTATGAATATCCCTCCCATTGCCTTTGACAGATTTTTTTTAGAGGACATATTATCATGTCATGTGCAGGATGGTGTTTTTCGATTTGGCAAATGCAAAGTGCAGTTTACTGCACAGGATGTTGCACTAATTCTAGGACTTCTATATATTGGGAAAAGGATCGAGCACGCCGACTCACGGGTGCAAAAATCACATTTGAAAGAGAGGTTTGGGAAGCAGCTGACCACTAACAGACATGTTGTGGTCCACCTAATCAATTTTGTGAAGGAATCAGACAAGAAGGAAGACATTGAAGACACAGTCCGCTTATGGATTGTTTTGATGCTGTCGACTTTCATTTGTCCGTATACCAGCTATGCTTGTCCAAAGCAGATGCTACATTGTCTTGATGAGATTGGTGCTATTGGATCTTACTCATGGGCTGTGGCCGTCCATGAGATTTTAATGGTTAGATTATGTTTCATATCTGAGAGGAAAAAGGGAAGTCTGTCTGAGAAAAGTGGAAGCTCTAAAACATTACTGGGCTGTACTACTGCTCTTTGTGTAAGTTTCTGAACCTATTTTTTAAACAACATTTGTGGTAGTTTGCCTACATTGATTTTAATTATGTTGAAAAATGTAAGTTTGGGGTTTGGGGCACAGTACATTGAAAAAGCCCAAGGACAAGAGTGCATTCCCACGATTGATAAGGTGGGGTTCACAACTGAAGAGGAAGCTCAAGCGCTCCTTTTCATCCTTGACTGCACCTGAGTTACATGCTACTTTCTATACTTGTGGTTCATACTTTATTTCACTACATAGTAATTCTAATGCATTCATATATAATATGATGTAACAGGTAATCGAAAAGCTTCAGGTGCATAGGTCAGAAGAATGGCCCCTAGAGGGGGAGCATGAACAGCTTTTGCGGGCTTCTGTTAGCCCAATTTCAAAATCTTCTAAGAAAATGAAAATGGAATCATTGGTTGACGAGATAAAGGGCCTTAAGGAAGCCCTTCGAGTTTCAGAAGAGAAGAGGGAGAAAGATGTTGCTCACTTCAGGACACAAATGCAGGGTTTGATCCATGAAGTGTAGCAACTGAAGATAAAATTATCTCCCATTGGGGAGGGGAAGGAGGCTCAGGTGGGGGAGGAGGAGGGTGAGGAGGCTGAGCAGGTGGAGGAGGAGGAGGAGGCAGAGGATCCGGTGGAGGCTGCAGTGGTAATGGAGGCTGAGGTGGTTAGGCCAAAGGAGGAGGCTGAGGCTGTTAAGGTAAGCTCCATTTCCAAAGCTGTAAAGCGTCGTGGTAAACGGTAGCCCTCTACTTCAGTAAAATCCCTGTACGTTACGCTCCAGAAGAAGGCAAAGAAATCAGCCCCAGTGTCAAAAGATAAAGAAGAAGGTCCCACAGGTAAATCGACACTTGATCCGGTGCTTGTCCCACCAGGGGGTCCTAATACTGAAACTGGGAGAAATGTAAAATATTTTGAATTCCTGTAAAATTCGATCGTTCGATATCTATAATTTTGTTTATTGTAATAACTATTATGTGTTAATACTGTGCACTTTGTTTAATTTTCAGAGAAATAGATTTTATTTTATGAAGTTATGGTTTATCCATGTGCAGTACGTAATAATTGTGCTGCAAATTATTTTAGATCCGTGCACTCTGTTTTCTTTGACACTGTAAATATATTTCACTCCTCTACAATATGTTAGTCCCTGTTACAGTTTTGAGGTGTTCTGTGCAATATATTTCCGTTCTGTATAAATTGTAAATATTGTCAGTGCAATATGTTTCATGCATACATTGAAGTCCGAAGGAATTACTGTGGGCTGGAAAAACTCTCTAACTCACATAAGAGCATCATTAATAATTTCTTATCGGTTGAAATGAAAAGTAATCCAATCACATATCTCTTTTTTTCCCCACTGATGTCCAAGTATTTTGATATGTTTATATCTCTGAACAGTGTTCCAGTTGTGAAAAACCGCTGGGGGGGTTCAGTTAGCAGGTTGCAGCTACGTGAACTGTTGTTTGGGGAGATGATTGACTTTGATGTAAGTGTATTCTAACATGTGTGCCTTCCTTTGCCCCTACATAGATTCAACATTCACAGTGATTTATTGGTAATATGCTGTAGGTTCTCGACTACTGTCTGGAATTACTTATGAGAAATCATGCTTCCTCCCCATCTGCGTCAGTGAAATATTTATGCATGTCAGTGGTGCAATCATCTTTTCTTCAGCTTCAGCCAGTCAAGTTCTTCGCTAAGGCAATCTTATTGAAGCGTTATGTGACTCAATTCCTTAAGGAAGAGGACATGCAAGAGAAGGATTATATGTTTTGTATTGTACATTCCTCGAGCCATTGGCACTTGTTTGCTATTAACTTTAAGAGGCGATCCTTCATTTCGTACAACCCCATAAAGGGCAATGCTCAATATAATGTCGATGCAAGGAATTGGGTAAGAGATCTCATATGTATTATTTAAAATTTAAAGTTATATAACTTTCACCTTCACATGTCCGCCAGCTGTAACTCTTGCATCTATGTAGGTGGCGCTATGGAGGCAGTCATTCCCCTTCATGAAGTCATGGCAAATGATTTTTGACGAGGAATCTCCTTCTCAGCCACCCAATTCACTAGACTGTGGGGTGTATTGCTTAAAGTACATAGAGTGCCTGTCCCATGCAGTAGATGGCCCAGTGAACTGAGATTTCATAGTAGAAGATGTCCAACAAATGAGAGGAGTGCTGACAACAAGTCTTTTGCAGACCGGTGTCTTGGGGCATGAACAGTGACACAGTACTCATGTGTTGTTGTTGGCAAGGAAGGTTGGAAGGATGTAAAGGACCCATGGTTGTAAACATAATTAGTTGTCAATGAAATATAATTAGTTGTCAATGAATTGTGTAATCAGTTTCACAACACTACAGAATATTTCACTCCAGTTCAAAATATTTCACCCGTGTGCAAAACATTTCAGTTGTATGCAAAATATTCCACCCCTGTTAAGAAGGTAAAAGAAATATAATTGAGACTGCCTAAGTCATTACATAGCAGAATATTTCACCCCAGTGTAAAATATTTCACCCCTATGCAAAATATTTCAGTTGTATGCAAAATATTTCACCCCTGTTAAGATGGTAAAAGAAGAATCTAACTGAGGCTGCCTGAGTCATTACAGAGTAGAATATTTCACCCCCAGTACAAAATATTTCACCCATGTGCAAAACATTTCAGTTGTATGTAAAATATTTCACCCCTGTTAAGAAGGCAAAAGAAATCCAACTGAGGCTGCCTGAGTTATTACATAGCAGAATATTTCACCCCAGCGCAAAATATTTCACCCCTATGTAAAACATTTCAGTTGTATGTAAAATATTTCACCCCTGTTAAGAAGGTAAAAGAAGAATCCAATTGAGGCTGCCTGAGTCATTACATAGCAAAATATTTCACTCCAGTGTAAAATATTTCACCCCTGTGCAAAACATTTCAGTTGTATGCAAAATATTTCACCCCTGTTAAGAAGGCAAAAGAAAGACATATGGGTGTTAAGTGTGAATAATGTCCGGTAAGGCTGACAAATACCTTGTAAGGCTAGAAACCCTATGTCTACTACATGATGAGGCAAAAGCATGCACATACCTATGTATGTGCTTAGACTTAAAGTGCAAAATATTTCACCCTTGTGCAAAATATTTCAGTTGTATGCAAAATATTTCACCCCTGTTAAGAAGGTAAAAGAAATCCAATTGAGACTGCCTGAGTCATTACATAGTAGAATATTTCACTCCAGTGTAAAATATTTCACCCCTATGCAAAACATTTCAGTTGTATGTAAAATATTTCACCCCTGTTAAGAAAGCAAAAGAAGAATCCAACTGAGGCTGCCTGAGTCATTACATAGTAGAATATTTCACTCCAGTGTAAAATATTTCACTCCTGTGTAAAACATTTCAGTTGTATGTAAAATATTTTACCCCTGTTAAGAAAGTAAAAGAAATATAACTGAGGCTGCCTGAGTTATGCAAGAGCAGAGTATTTCACTCCACTTCAAAATGTTTCAACCATGTGCAAAACCCTATGTCTACTACATGCTGAGGCAAAAGCATGCACAGACCTATGTATGTGCTTAGACTTAAAATGCACATATGCTTAGACTTGCACGGACAGTGTTTCAGCCTTACAGGACATTATTCACACTTAACGCCCATATGTTCCCCTTTTACCTTCTTAATAGGGGTGAACTATTTTGCATACAACTGAAATATTTTGCACAGGGGTGAAATATTTTACACTGGAGTGAAATATTTTACACTGGAGTAAAATGCGCAATGGTAGCAAAATGCATGAGACGTGGCTAGCAACGACCTTGTCTATGCATAAAACAGTAACGTGCACCGACCTTGCTCTGCCTAGCGGAGGATGTGCAAAGACCTTCATGAACAAGCTACAGGAACATGCACCGACTTGCGTATCCAAATGCTATAAGTATGCACCGACCTTATGAAGACATGCACTGACCTTCATACACAAGGCAGAAGGTGCACCGACCTTTATATGCTTGATAGAAAATGTGCACCGACCCTGGGCATCAATATGCTCGGACTTCCTTATAAGTGGGTGCACAGACCTTCATGTGCATGTGAACAATGATATGCACGGACCAGAGTATGCATGTGCACAGACTTGAGCATTGTATGCACCGACCTGCTACAGTGATGTGCACATGGGTTTCTGTAATGACTCAGGCAGTCTCAGTTGGATTCTTCTTTTGCCTTCTTAAAAGGGGTGAAATATTTTGCATACAATTGAAATATTTTACACAGGGGTGAAATATTTTACACTGGAGTGAAATATTCTTCTATGTAATGACTCAGGAAGCCTCAGTTGGATTCTTCTTTTACCTTCTTAACGGGGGTGAAATATTTTGCATACAACTGAAATGTTTTGCACAGGGTGAAATATTTTACACTGGAGTGAAATATTATGCTCTGTAATGACTCAGGCAGCCTCAGTTGGATTCTTCTTTTACCTTCTTAACGGGGGTGAAATATTTTACATACAACTAAAATGTTTTGCACAGGAGTGAAATATTTTACACTGGAATGAAATATTCTACTATGTATTGACTCAGGCAGCCTCCGTTGGATTCTTCTTTTGCCTTCTTAACATGGGTGAAATATTTTACATACAACTGAAATGTTTTGCATATGGGTGAAATATTTTGCACTGGAGTGAAATATTCTATTATGTAATGACTCAGGCAGCCTCAGTTGGATTTCTTTTGTCATCTTAACAGGGGTGAAATATTTTACATACAACTGAAATGTTTTGCATAGGGGTGAAATATTTTACACTGGAGTGAAATATTCTGCTATGTAATGACTCATGCAGCCTCAGAATAGGATACACGGCCACATAATAGCAAGAGTACAACTCAGGACAAGGTTGCAAGCAGCCTCAGGCTCATACTTTTTTGACATGCATAGGAGAAGCAGAAACAGGTTTGGACTTATTTAAACTAATATTCTTTTTCTGTTTTTGATTCTTTTTTAGATTTTTAGTTAGATTTTCAGTTTTCTGAACAGTGAATCGAAAAACTAGTGGAGTTTTGATACGAGTTTGTTATGAGCTACTTACAAATGATGTATGAATTTTATTTGCAAAGCTCTTCTTATTTACAGGGTTATACCTCAGCCCCTCTTTCTGAAAGTTCACTTTCATCCCCAGCAGCTTATCCAAATTATCTTGACCTTCAACAAATCTACATAAAGAATTGTTTCAACATTGGCTTTTAAACATCGTTTCCTAAGACATTCATTCTCAATGTTCAGGGTATTCAATTCATAGCTAACACATTCAAAATCTTTCATCAGTTTTTCATTCTGAACTGAATTATTGACATGAACCGGATCATCATCAATCAAGCCAAGTTTTTCTTTTAGTTCAAAAATTTCACGTACAAGTTCTTGATTTTCCTCTTTAAATAGGCCAATTTGTTTCTTCAAACTAACATTTCTGTGTACAAGAAGAAAATACAAGTTGATTTTGATTAGGTCTCTCTTTACACAAACAAATTCTGGAAGAACATTTTTACAATGGATCAGCATCAACATCTTCTCTACAAAGCATAACATGTCATCTATACCACCAACAGAAATGTGTCATAAACAGAATCAACATCATCATTTTCCCTATCATACATGACCACAAAAATTCTCCCCCTTTGTCATTATCAAAAAGAATTGGGGAAGTCTTAGACATTAGTGACCAGAATAAGAACCTCTGTAGCCTCCCCTGCCTCTGGGTGGTGCAGAGCTAGAACTGCCCCACAACGATACTGCCCTTGGATATGGGATTCCTTCAATTGTAGAACTAAGGGCTGTAAGCTTGTCCATGACTGAGGCATGAAGTTCTTTGATAGCGGCTAACAAATCCTCAAACCTGTGAAGGCTCATACTCCCCAAACTGTTCACTAGGGAGGAGCTGGAGTCTTGCTTTGTGATAACATTTTGGAGTTTGTCAGATAGGTTCTCTACTTGAGTCTGAACTGTATCAATGAAATGAGTGAGCTCCTGCTGACTTTCTGTGAGTGTGTTCACCTTGACCTTCATCCGTTCAAATTCTATTTGTATATCATAGGAAAATTCCAGAACCTTGGTGATCTTGATGAAAGAAGTTGTCTGAGTGTCTTGAATGCTGCTTAACACATCTCCAGTCTTGTTGGAAACTTTTAGGAGAGACTCCAAAACCTCATTTAATTTTGCATCAGTCCTCTGTTTATCATTGACAAACCTCAGCCACTGATTATTCATAGTGTTTTCCAAGTGACTCATTCTAGCATTCAATCTGTTAAAAGTATATTTTGTGTATAAGAACTGTGCAGTCATCAAATTGTTCTGATTTATCACCATGTTTGTTAAATTAGTCAGCATTTCAGCAATGTTTGACTCAGAACTTGGTGTAGGTGAGCTAAACGAAGAAGCACTAGAATCTGGAAATTCTGTGTGATAGAAAGGTTGTTCTTCAGAAGATAGTGGGGGTGGTATTCCAAATATAGTCATTTCCCCTAGATGAGGACTATATGTTGTAGCAGGAGCAAAAGACATTCTTGGATATGGTCGATAGTCAGGAGCTGGACCTATAACATATTCCTCTTCGACAACCTCTGGAATTTCCTGTGATTGCTCCTGTGGAGCTTCTTCAACAACCTCTTGAACTCTCGGAGGTTGTTCTTCTGACTTCTCTTCAGCAGCCTCTTGAGCTCCCTGGGGTTGTTCCTGTGAAGCTCCTAATCCTTGCTGTTCACCTTCCTATTCATCAATAACTTATTCAGCAACTTCATCCAAGGCTTTCTCAGTTACTTGATTTATAATGTCAACAACCATCTTAACCATAGAATCTACATCTAATATAATTTCTTCTTCTTCTTCAGAATCATGCATGAATTCTTCTGTGTGAACAACTTCTTCATCAACTTTTTCTTCTTCCTGAATAGCTTCTCTCATTTCCTCTTCCTGAGGATTTTCTGTTGTTTCCTCTTCCTGGCATTGTGATTGATCCGGCTGTTCAGTGGCCTCTCTTAGCTGTTCTTCTTCTTTTTCTTGCTCTTGCTGATCTGTTGGCTGTTCTTGTTCAGGTTGGACTCCAAATTTGTTAAACATTTCATTAATACTCTGATCAAACTGTAGATCTTTAAGTTGTCCTGCATGCTCTTGAGCGGGCTCTTCAACTGTTTCTTTTTCGATTTCCCTTAAGATGTCTTCATGCTGCTCAGCAGTATGTACACTTTCAGCTTATGTTTCTTGTGGAGGCAGATCCTCCCCCTGACTATGTGCTAAGGCAAGCTTTCTGGATTGATCCTCACTCTGTGACTGGTGAGTCTGTTCAGCAAAAATTTCTTCTTGCACAGATAAGATCTTCTGTTCAGTTTGTTCCTTTACTTGACTTGCAGTAGCAGGTTTCAAATTCATGAATTTGGATATAAAGTCCATGTTGTAAACATTCACTTTGGGTATATCCTTTGAACTCTCATTGTCTAGAGAAATTCCTGCTTTCTTGAATACTGCAGTCAAGTGAGCATCATATGGCAAGTTTCTTCTAGACTCCTTACAGGTTCTCATGATCTGAATAATTACTTCTGGTAGGCAAATTCTGATATTCTTCAGCAAACAGTAAAGAATAAATCTCTTTGAGTTTGTTAATCTCCCTCTCTCTCCAACTTGTGGAGTTATCATGGTGGTGAGAATGTGGTGCAATAATCTCTTGAGATGTGAGAACTTGTTTGCATTGAAATAACCAAGTTTTGTTTGGTTCTTGTCATTAGGATTGCTAGGCACATCAGTAATAATGAAGTATGCATCATGAAGATTGTACCTAAATCCTTGTTCAATTTCTCCATCTTCTGGTATTCTAAAAACTCCACACTTGTCAGCAGTATTGACTTATTAAGATCATATATCAAATTATTGTAAAACTCTACAACAAGTCTAGGATAATAAATTCTATGTTTGCCCAGAAATTTCTTCCATTTTTGAAATTTGAAAATCTCTACCAATTCATCATATTTTGAGATCATTTCATTGTCATGAAAATCCAAATATCGTGGAGGAACTATCTTCCCAGCTTCCAATATCATTTCAGCTTGAAGAGAAGAGGTAGCAGAAATACCTCTCTCTTCAAATACTTCGATGGCTTCTGCAACAAGTGACCGCTGTCGCTTGGAAGGTGTCCTGACGCCCTTCTCTTTCCCTTCTCTTTTCTTCTCTTCTGGAACCTCTTCACTACTTTCTGACATGATTTCTTTTGGTTTCGACACCTCCATTGCCTTTCTCTTTCCTTTCACTGATTTCTTCTGAGCAGAATCAAAACTGACTCCCTTTGCATGTGTCTCTTTTGATCTCCGTTCGTACTGTTGAATGTCGCCAGGCTTCTTAGCTTGAAGAGCCGTTAGCTGTTGCTCTTCCATGGCCTTCCTCTTCCCCTTGCTCTTTGCAGCCGGAGAAGACATAATGGAGTCGATGAGAGGCTGAGACGGCGGTGATAAGCGGAGACAAAGGTGAGAAGAGGAGGACGAAGTTTGATGGGAATGATGAGAGGAATGTAGAGACCGCAACCAAGGACACCAGGGGCAAAGTCTGAAGTGGGATAGCACGGTTAGAAGAAGGAACGTCAGAACAATGGTCGCTCCGACTGTGATGGGGTAGGTTAAAAAAAATGACAACTTCGACAATAGGAAGGATTTATACGATGTATTCTATTGCCTTTACTAAATTTAACAGATTGTACCCAGACTATCCCTCACTTTATGTAAAATGCCTTTCCTTACCTTTTTAATGGTCTTCAGCGTATCAAGCCTATATCTTATTCATTCAACCTTCTAAAATTAATCTTCTAATGCACAATCAATAAAAATAAAACTTTCTAATCAAAGTACTATGCTCAGTAAGAAAAACATTAATCTTACTCATTATTTTCATTAGACAAAACTGGTTTCAAAATCTATCTTATATTGAATTTTAACCCATTTTTCAGCTTCTGAAGTAGAACCAAAGGTCAACCATATCAACAAATTTTTACATTGGAGTGAAATATTCTGCTATGTAATGACTCAAGCAGCCTCAGTTGGATTTCTTTTGCCTTCTTAACAGGGGTGAAATATTTTGCATATAACTGAATGTTGCACGAACTTTGAATGTTGCACGAACCATGTATAGCACTAAGTGCACCGCCCTTGTGCATCATGCACAGACCTACATGCAAGCATCTAAGTAATGCCACTGACCTTACTTGTAATATGCACTGACCTTATATGCACTAGCCGGAAACATGCACTGACCTTAGTGTGTGCATATGACTGTGCATTCAACTGATGAGGTTCTATTCAAATCTGAAAATGTAATGACCAGGCAAATGAAACTGGGACTTATTCTGACCTATAAAAAGATGGTGTTGCCAAAGTCAACGAGTGGTCAAACCATTGTTGGCAATCATTAAAATAAGACATGAATGACACCAAATCAGAGGAGACACAACAAGATTGGATCCCAAATTCACTCCATTTTCAGAAAACCAGTCCACCCCACCCCCTTTTTTTTTAAAAAAAGAAAAGGGACTCCCTGCATGAAATGGTGTTCAAGGAGTGCAAGAGCTAGCACAGACTTTAACCTAAGCCATAGCTAACTCGCATAGACCTAGTGCTCAAGGAATGCTCCACTAACATAGACCTTATGCTCAGAGCAGTGCAAGGTAACATAGACTCTAATGCCAAAGACTTTGTATGCAAACATACAGGCTATGCACCGACCTTCTATCAAAGGAATAGTAACATGCACTGACCTTCTAGCGTTGAAACCAAAATTGGAAATAAAGCAAGCAAAATAGAAAATTATGAATTCTGATCACAGGACTCACTGATTCAAGGGCGGAATTCTGGTTTAGGCTAATGCACATCAAGAAGAATCCAATGACTGAACACATCCCTGAATTAGTGAAATCAAGGAGGTGGCTGGTAGGAAATAAAGCCATGTGGAAGGCTGATGCTTAGGTAAAATTGAGAAGATCAAAGCCCGCTTTGAATGTGTACCTACTATGAACAATCATATGCAATCATGCATGGGTGAAAAGGGGAGGGAGTTCCCAGACCAAACATGAGCTTCTACAACATGAGATTTCATGATAATTGCACAGGATCATTTGAACGTGAAGTTCCAATTGATGAGGACTGATGTGTATGAAGCTCCAATAACCAGCACAATCTCTGAGATTGCTGAAATCACACTGGCTTGCAGCTGATACCAAAAGGAAGCTTCATTGACTATGCAATGGGATGTTGTGGCAAACCCAAATTCTCAGAAATATGGGTGAGCAAAGCAGAGAGTGGGGGGGGGGGAAGCAAAAAAAATGATGAAACCAGTAAAGGGTGATGAGCCTCTCAAAAAAAAAGTGGGATTTGCATAGAAGAAGTGGGATTTGAATAGAAAATGGCCTCACAGAGAGCACTGATTATATACAGAATGAGAAACTTTAATGTTGAGAACTCTTCTAAAGAGTCTGGGTCTTTACATTACATTTACGGAAGCAACCCCGCCAACAACAGAGCAAGATCAGGTCATTTTCCATACATAGCAGAATATTCTTGCTCTACTCAAACTTTTGGAGGGCCTGGCCAATGAAAACATGGAAGTGTCACAAAGGAAGATGAAAAACTACATTTGCAATATACACAATTCATGAATTATCTGTATGCATCATGGCCGTCATCAAGCAGTGGTGATTCTTATCAGAGAGACCAGGATGAGGTAGCAAGCAAGAAAATCATAGTTATTGATTCTGATGAACAAGATCAGCAAAGGCAGATAATGTGCCATGGCATCAGAAACGCTAGAGTGGATTCTAGCTCTTTTGTTGATCTGAATTATCAGCCGTCGGTCTAGTATCACCAGGCCATTTGTGTCAGCAAATCCATTATCTGCCCTAAGAGGCTTACTCACATTTGATCAGTGATGTTGACTTGCTATCAGTTGGCGTTGACTGTTGAGTTTCTTGCATTGAGTTGCGTTTATGCATATCAAAATAATCATCAACGACTCATGAATGCATTAAATTTATATCTAAAATGAGTCATTTAAAGTGTCATCATCAAAACCCAACAAGGTTACATGAAGGTTATCTAAAGAATGAGTCATAAAGATTGACATCATCAAAATCACAGGGACAGGGACACAACATAATCCAACCAACGTCGCTACATAACATTGCTGGATAGTGTGCATGTACCAGCAATCATCATAGCAGATTGTTCTGTAGTCCATACTTGCATAGGAAAGGTATGATCGAGATTATTTGCTCCTAAAACATCGACATTGACAGTAACATTGGACTTTAATTTGCAGCTACGAACGCACGTCCCATCATCATTGCCACATGCTTTACATTTCTTTGCTCTTTTAGATTTTCTTCGACACTTTTCAATTGTACTTTGTATTCTTTTTTCTCTCTTCCTTCCTTTCCTTGCAATAATTAATGGATCTTTCACAATCAATTCTAAGTTGGTACATCGAGGGTCTTTCACTGCACCTGAAGGACCAACATCTTTGATCATTTTTGATTGCATATGAGAAGTGTTTACATCCATTAATGTAGACATTAGGTTGTTGTGCCCCTTGTGCTTTGATGATAGTGTGTTGTTATTTTGATGATAGCAACTCAATGAGTCACCACATAAGAATGATGATGATATATGCTAACAGTTATGGGGAGTGTGTTAGGTCCAGGCCCCTTGTGCATTGATGATGAAATGATGTTTTGAGTGCATTATTCTGATTAAATGCCCATGCACAGGTTAAGTCAGTATAGAGGTTCGCCTAGACTGCATCAACTCAAGTCTGTACATTCTTTGGTGGCTAGTCTGTATAACCTCCATTGTTTCATTTGACCAAGTCAGTTCAGCCAGTGGTCTTCATGCATATACATAGTCAGTGCATTTGTTTGCTCAATGCATAGGCATAGTCACTGCATTCAGTTGTTTCATGTCTATACAAAGTCTGCACATTCTCTGCTGATATGTCCGTGCATCATTTTAGCAAAGTCTGTACATCGTCTTGTCGCATACATGCAAAGTCTGTACACTCCTTGATAGCATGCCTGAGCATTTCTCTTCAATGTGCATACTTTCCTATATGCATTCGTGCATCTTTCAAGATAAAGTCTGTACACTCTTCACCCGGCATTCAAAGTCTATACATTCTGTTGCATACATACGTAAGGCAGTGGCATGCACTCAAAGTCCACACATGCACACGCATAGTTTGTGCATTATGCATTCATGCTTAAACTCTAGGCATAGCAAGTCTGCACATTGGTTGTACATTGCACACAAAGTCTGTACACAGTTGATGGCATGTCTGTGCATTCACTTTCAATGTGCATACTTTACTATATGCATACTGCATTGAATTGTCTTGCACATACACTAAGTCTGCACACGACTGCCTTGATGTCTTAGCAAGTCTATACATGATGCATTCAGGCTTAAGCGTTAGGCACAGAAAGTCTGTACATCATTTGTACATTGCACGCAAACTCTGTACACTCGTTGATGGCATGTCTGTACATTCACTTTCAATGTGCATACTTCTCCATATGCAAAATGCATTACATGCATTCAAAGTCTGTACACTCGTTGATGACATGTTCGTGCATGCATTCTCGTTGTACATACTTTCTTATATGCACACTGCATTTTGGGCATCAAGTCTGTACATGCTCAGTTCAAATATCAAACTTACTCGATGCATCCTTTCTTTCCTTTCAGATTAACTCACACTGATAACAAGCCTGATCTGACAGGACTGCTGCTCGAGGAGCTTAAGAAGGGCACGTGATCCAAGAATGGAGGAAGTGCCATGATCGTGACACGTGTAGTGCAGCAGGCTGAAATACTGCCACGTGTTCAAGGCGTTAGGGCGGGAATTCGTGGAGGACACACGCCCACCTATCTGCTCCTGCTATAAAAAGAGACTTCTCCATCTGGAGAAGATGCTCATGCAGAGAGGATCAAAAGTTACATTAGAAGAGTAGAAGCAGACAGAAACTGCACGATCCAGGGAGAAGAAAAAAGAAGAAGAGTAGAGGAGGAGAGTGTTCGAAAGAGAAAGAGAGAAGAAGAGGAAGAAAGAAAGAGAGAGAGAGCTTTTGAGAGTAGTGATCGAGAGAAGAAAAGAGTGAGCAGCAGAGAAGTATAGAGAAGCAGAAGAAGAGAAAGAAAGGAAGAGAGTGGTAGAGAGCTCTAGGTGAAGAAGAAAAGCTTCATCGGAAGATTTGTTTTCACTGGACTTTAGATCAGATCCAAGCCAGTCAGCTCCATGAGAGCCACATCTATGTTCCATCGTTTACAGCTTTCTATCGCTGTGATTTATCATCTTTTGTTTTCTTTTGAACCTTTATTCAAGCTGTTAGTCAGCGGAGCAAGCTATGTTGCTCAGCGGTTGCAGAGGAGGATTCCTCTGGTCGGCTAAGTTGTATTACCCAGCGGGTCAAGCTGATTGGCAGCGGATGGCTAAGCTGTACTGCCCAGCGGAAGCAAGCTGTGATACTTAGCGGATGTAGGCAAGCTGTGAGGCCCAGCGGGTTAAGCTGTGTATCAGCGGAAGCCACACTCTGGTTGGAGTGTGGGGTGGACTTAGGTCTGTGGACCGAACCACCTAAAAATTCCTTTGTGCACTGTGGTTTGATTGCATAGTCTTATTTCGTTAGATGAATGCTTAGGGCCGATCAGTCTTTCTCTGGCTGGTGAGATGTATGGTTGCACCTTGAATGTTCGACATTGGTTTTAAGAGTTCTTCTGACACCGTTCTTCACGTCATCTTTCTGATATTCGGTAAGCACTTTAGATAACTAAGTGAACCTCTTCAATTCTGCATCCACTCACTAGTTAGAGATTTTAATTGGGTAAAATTTGAGGAGGGGATTCATTCACCCCCCCTCTGAATCCATCGCACCTATCCTATCAGTTGGTATCAGAGCGGGTGTCTGCACAGAGGGTCCAGCGACCTGCAGATCCGTTCCTTGATTTGGTTTCGGTGCGATTTGATTTGATCTGCTTTGTCTTGATCTCATGGCTGAAATTCCTGTATACACCGGTTCAGATTTCTATGACTGGTACGGTCGTTTTAGAGACTATGTGATCCATATGAATTCTGATTTATGGATACTCATAGCTCACAGTCCATATGAAGTTCCTGAGGACAAATCCAAATGGAAGTCCTCAGATAGACTGAAATCTGAGGAAAATCAAAAGGCCCTAGGGCTAACAAAAAGGGCAATAGACTCTAATTGTTTTCAATGGGTCAATAAGTGCAGGAGCGCAATGGAAATCATCAACAAAATATTGGAAAGATCGTGTAGAGATGAGGAAATGTGCTTTATGGTCAGAGATCAGTCCGAGGACTCATCCTCTCAGGTAAACTCTGAAACAGAAAATATCAGTTATGATGATTTAGTTGCCATGAATGAGTATTTATTGATTAAATATGATAGAGTCAAATCTAAAAAGAGAAAAATGAGAAAAGAAATGATTCATGAAGTTACTTGTCTGAAAGTTGAGTTGAATAATTTGAAATCTGAAAATGACAACCTTAGAAACAAACTCATTAGAAAAGATGATTCTTGCAATGAATGTGCTGTTTTAAGAGACTTGATTAATGACCTTGATTCTGATGATAACTTTCAAAAGGATTTAATCAAATCTCTGAAAGAAGAAAATAAATCATTGCTAGAAAAGAAAATTGAAGCTGGAGAATATGAAGACAAGCTGATTAAAGAAAACTCTAATATAAAAGATCAAAATAAAAAACTGATGATTCTGAATATTGTTCTATCTGAAAGACTGATGGCATTTGAAAAAGAAAAATCAGTTCTGAAAGAAAAGGAAACAAATGATGAAATAAAGCTTCAAAGGGAAAATGAAACACTGAAAAGTTTAAATGATGCTTTGCAACAGCATGTAATCCTTTGTGAATCTGAGCTATCTAAGTATGAAGTGAGCATTGCTTCTTTGAATTCTGAAATTGAAGATCTGAAAAACTCTTTGTCTAAATTTGTGAAAGGAAAGGACTGAACAAACTGTTTGGCACTAAGGTGAATTTTCAGAAAGAAGGGCTAGACTATGTGCCTGTCAATAAACAAACTAATGAAAATAAGAAGCCAACTGTATTCGTGAAAAGTTCTGAACAGGCTAACCAATCTAGGGCTTCTATCTTTCAATTCACTACAAAGAAAGTCAAAAAATCAGATAAAAATCAGAAAAAGTTTCAAAAATCAAAGAAAATTGTTAATATGAATAAGCCCAAACATGTCCCTGATTTACATGTGCATGCTGCTCACTGCTCAAACATACATTCACACTCTCATGCAAATGTTAATTCTATCAATCAAGTGACTGTGAATAAAAAGGTAGTAACATGTCACTATTGTGGGAAGGTTGGGCATATTATGCATGATTGTGTAACATTGATAAATGATGAAAGAAATATTGTTAGGATGTATCCTAGAAATCATCTTTCTAGGAAACCTTCTACTGATCAGAAAAAGAAAATTCAATGTTATTGCTGTGGGAATTTTGGTCACATTGCTGCCTTCTGCTGGTATGCTCAGGGAAATCATGTTAACTCCAAATCTGCTAAGTTCCCTAGAACAAGACCTGTAAATTCTTCATGCTTTGAATGTGGGAAGCCAGGCCATGGAGTTGCTGATTGTTGGTTGGCTGGTTTTAGTAAACAGAATTTTTAATTTACTAATAAATTTAATGACAACAGTAATTTGCATAAAAAGAATTTAAAATCTGCTGCATCATGCCATTACTGTGGTCAGATAGGTCATTGTATAGATAATTACTCCTTGATGATAAGTGATGATCTGAAGTCTCAAAAAATGTGGAAAGCACCATTCAGAGGTGTCACTTTTACTTCAGAACCCAAGGCGAATTGGGTTCCTGCAGAATCAAAATGATTAATGTGATGCAGGTGTGCCTTGGAAGTTGATGAATAAAGGGGTTAATAATCCATGGCACTTAAGAATGAAACCCCCAGGATTGCACTTTTCAGGTCAGTTCTGAAACCTTATTTTAAATTCTGTTATATGAAATTGTTCGCTTCAGATGTTTGCATATCATGTTAATCTGTATAAGCTTGATTGAAATCCTTTTGGATTATTTGCATTTAGTCACGAGGAGCTTGGCTGCCCCTGCATGATGATCATGTCTCTCATGTTCATGTTCAGGAAATACTCTTAGGAGAGTCATTGCATATGCATGCATGTAGAGCAGTGTATTGTATATCATCAAATTTGAAAAATCTAAAAAGAAATGACTCATTGCATCTAGACAGGGGGAGATTTGTCAGATACATTTGTTCCTCACTTCCTGAATCCCTCTTGTTTAGTTATTTGAATCACTCTACTGCTCTCTAGTGGATAACCTGAATGTTCTGCTATTCTCATCTTGCATAGCTGATCTATCTGTATTCCAGACTCAGCTACTGAAATTGATTCTGCTCTGCATATATTTGATGCTCTTCTCTCCTGCTATCATTTGCTCTACCAGCTTGCACCTATCAAACATTCACATCTTTTCAAGCTGGTCTGATTAATCTGGTTCTTGTTCCAGGAATGATAAGTTGTTCAGTAGCATTGATTGGACTGATCTGAGATTCTTATGTTGTGTACCATGTTTTAGTCTGAACTCTTAAAAGAAATTCCTATCATATAGGTTTAAGAATGACCACTGAATCAGACTGATATAAGGTTAATGTATTCTCAGATTTACATTTAAATGACTTGAAAATATCTGAATGATATGCTTTAATAAACTTTAACCATATGTGTCATGACAATCTTAGACTCACTCATCTGAAATCTGAAAATGTGATATCAAGGCTACTTTGGTAGAGATACATAGAGATAGCATTGCTTTTAAACATTAACTTGAAAAATGTTGACTAAAAAGAAAAATTGTGTTCGGGGTAATGACTTGGTAACTGAGTAACTGGGTTCTCTATCAATGAAATAGAGTAAACCTATGTCTGAAGTTCCACAGTTATATCTGGTAAAAATGTATTGAAATTCTGATAGAGCAATAGCATGTTTGTGTTGAGTAACTAGGGAGTCCGACCTCTGATCAAGGTGTCTCCTCATGTAAAAAGACACTCCTATTGCTAACTTTGTTCTCAAAATTGAGAGGCAATGACAGTCATCACACTGAAGTAACTGGGTCACTTCACCTAAGACGTGTTGTGCCTCATGTAAAAAGGTGTTGATCAACTTAAATTGCTCAGAGAATATTGTGCTTATTGAAAGAAAATTTCTTGCAAAAGCTGTCAACTCACATTTTTCTAAGTGTGTTTAATCTTGATACTATACTATGTAACTCTCAAAGTGGTCATTGAGTTCATTTGTGTAAGATGGAAGGTGATTGTTCTTGAGTATTGCTTGATTAATTGGTTCACCTTTATTAAAACATACCTTCAGATATGAGTATTAAATTTGATTGACAAATTTGGTATACATCATGATTAAATCAGTTGGGTCATGTCGCTTAATTCATAACACCCTATGATAGGAGAGTCTTTCCTTGTGAGGACTTATTACTGTGGTACCTGCCATATAATTTCCTCTGATCAGGTTCACCTTTGACAACTTAATCATCATGCTATCTTACCTGTTGGAGATCCTGTACCTTGCTTGCTGTTATTTACTCCTACCCTTGGCTACATCTACTTCATTTACATCATTGTTTCACTCTCCACAATGTTGGAATCTTCCATCTTGTTTCTGTAACCAGTTCTGGTTATGTGGACTTTCCACCTGCTTTATTCTATCCATACATATGTGAGGTGCCACAACCATTATTATTTTGGATTCCTTGTGATGGCAGATTTCAGATTGCTTCATTAAATAACCAGAGTTCATTCCTGCACTTCTGGGGGAGTTCTGGGTCATCTGCATTTAAGGGGAGAGTAGTCAAACATTCATGTTGATAGGGGGAGTTCTTATATTTTATTCTTCAGTGCTCACTTTGCATGTTTCTATGGGGGGGAATTGGTATCAGATTTCATACATGTCTTTCATTCCACTCGTAAACCATTTCCTTTTTGATCATGTCAAAGGGAGAGAATTATTTGCTGAGTCTGTGTGACTCATTGTGTTGACATCATCAAAAAGGGGGAGATTGTTGTGCCCCTTGTGCTTTGATGATAGTGTGTTGTTGTTTTGATGATAGCAACTCAATGAGTCACCACATAAGAATGATGATGATCTGTGCTAACTGCTATGGGGAGTGTGTTAGGTCCAGGCCCCTTGTGCATTGATGATGAAATGATGTTTTGAGTGCATTATTCTGATTAAATGCCCATGCACAGGTTAAGTCAGTACAGAGGTTTCCCTAGACTGCATCAACTCAAGTCTGTACATTCTTTGGTGGCTAGTCTGTACAACCTCCATTGTTTCATTCGACCAAGTCAGTTCAGCCAGTGGTTTTCATGCATATACATAGTCAGTGCATTTGTTTGCTCAATGCATAGGCATATATAGTCAGTGCATTCGGTTGTTTCATGTCTATACAAAGTCTGCACATTCTCTACTGATATGTCCGTGCATCATTTTAGCAAAGTCTGTACATCGTCTTGTCGCATGCATGCAAAGTCTGTACACTCCTTGATAGCATGCCTGAGCATTTCTCTTCAATGTGCATACTTTCCTATATGCATTCGTGCATCTTTCAAGACAAAGTCTGTACACTCTTCACCCGTCATTCAAAGTCTATACATTCTGTTGCATACATACGTAAGGCAGTGTCATGCACTCAAAGTCCACACATGCACACACATAGTTTGTGCATTATGCATTCATGCTTAAACTCTAGGCATAGCAAGTCTGCACATTGGTTGTACATTGCACACAAAGTCTGTACACAGTTGATGGCATGTCCGTGCATTCACTTTCAATGTGCATACTTTACTATATGCATACTGCATTGAATTGTCTCGCACATACACTAAGTCTGCACACGACTGCCTTGATATCTTAGCAAGTCTATACATGATGCATTCAGGCTTAAGCGTTAGGCACAGAAATTCTGTACATCGTTTGTACATTGCACGCAAAGTCTGTACACTCATTGATGGCATGTCTGTACATTCACTTTCAATGTGCATACTTCTCCATATGCAAAATGCATTACATGCATTCAAAGTTTGTACACTCGTGGATGACATGTCCGTGCATTCATTCTCGTTGTACATACTTTCTTATATGCACACTGCATTTTGTGCATCAAGTCTGTACATGCTCAGTTCAAATATCAAACTTACTCGATGCATACTTTCTTTCCTTTCAGATTAACTCACACTGATAACAAGCCTGATCTGACAGGACTGCTGCTCGAGGAGCTTAAGAAGGGCACGTGATCCAAGAATGGAGGAAGTGCCAGGATCGTGACACGTGTAGTGCAGTAGGCTGAAATGCTGCCACGTGTTCAAGGCGCTAGGGCGAGAATTCGTGGAGGACACATGCCCACCTATCTGCTCCTGCTATAAAAAGAAGACTTCTCCATCTTGAGAAGATGCTCGTGCAGAGAGGATCAAAAGTTACATTAGAAGAGTAGAAGCAGACAGAAATTGCACGATCCAGAGAGAAGAAAAAAGAAGAAGAGTAGAGGAGGAGAGTGTTCGAAAGAGAAAGAGAGAAGAAGAGGAAGAAAGAAAGAGAGAGAGAGAGCTTTTGAGAGTAGTGATCGAGAGAAGAAAAGAGTGAGCAGCAGAGAAGTATAGAGAAGTAGAAGAAGAGAAAGAAAGGAAGAGAGAGGTAGAGAGCTCTAGGGGAAGAAGAAAAGCTTCATCAGAATATTTGTTTTCACTGGACTTTGGATCAGATCCAAGCCAGTCAGCTCCATGAGAGCCACATCTATGTTCCATCGTTTACAACTTTCTGTCGCTGTGATTTATCATCTATTATTTTCTTTTGAACCTTTATTCAAGCTGTTAGTCAGCGGAGCAAGCTGTGTTGCTCAGCGGTTGCAGAGGAGGATTCCTCTGGTCGGCTAAGCTGTATTGCCCAGCGGGTCAAGCTATTAGGCAGCGGATGGCTAAGCTGTACTGCCCAGCGGAAGCAAGCTGTGATGCTCAGTGGATGTAGGCAAGCTGTGAGGCCCAGCGGGTTAAGCTGTGTTTCAGCGGAAGCCACACTCTGGTTGGAGTGTGGGGTGGACGTAGGTCTGCGGACCGAACAACCTAAAAATTTCTTTGTGCATTGTGGTTTGATTGCATAGTCTTATTTCGTTAGATGAATGCTTAGGGCCGATCAGTCTTTCTCTGGCTGGTGAGATGTATGGTTGCACCTTGACTGTTCGACATTGGTTTTAAGAGTTCTTCTGACACCGTTCTTCACGTCATCTTTCTGATATTCGGTAAGCACTTTAGATAACTAAGTGAACCTCTTCAATTCCGCATCCACTCACTAGTTAGAGATTTTAATTGGGCAAAATTTGAGAAGGGGATTCATTCACCCCCCCTCTGAATCCATCGCACCTATCCTATCATAGGTTTGACAGCTCAGCTAATAGGAGTTCATATGCTTCTTCTGACATTGATCCAACCTCAGCAACTTTTATCAGCCGGTAACACAAATGTGTATACCGACCTCCCCTTGAATCTTTTCCATCGCTTGGCTTGTTAAATTCATCTAGCATGTGACGCTGGCGCATCTCCTTCGTCCATCGCTTTAGAATATACCTCTCAGGAATTTGAAAAATTCCGTAGTATTGAAGTCACACTAGTGCATGCTTGCACAAGTATCCTTTAAATTCAAAGGATCGACAAGTGCATGAAACAACTTCACCAACTACATCACAATATACTGTATGTTGTTTCAGTAAATCCTTAACAATGTCAGCTCCAACTCCTTTGACTTTAATCTGTGCAAAAGATTTTACCTCGAATGTGGTTTTTGAACCTTCATTGTGAATTACCTTTGGGTGACATGTTGCAATCTCTACCAATTCGGTTTAGAATTTTTTGAAAATGGCCCTTGTGTATATATTGGCTGCCTGCTTCTCTAAGGGCGAAGATGTCTTCTGGTATGCTATTGTCTCCATGTTTTTAACACCCGCTTCATTCTCAGCATCATATCTACTCTCTAATGCAAGTTTAAACTTTTAAAAAAATTTAGAGAGAGTGATCTTTGCATGAACATATCCATCAAAGAAGTGATTAATGCTCTCACTTTGTTGAGAAGTTGACATTCTTGGCAAAAAAACATGAAACCAACTTATTAAGATTATAGAAAAATATTAGTGTACTATGCTCCATTCTAACGCAATGCATTTCTGTGCATTATGCTTCAATTTAGGACAAAGTCTATTCTAGCAGTGCAAAATATATCATTATAATGCAAAGATAAGTCCAGTAGAACATGTTTTACCTGCGAAAAATGTATCCTTCAAAAATAATAGTACCCATTTGACATGACATTCGTATAACTGATTCAACCATTCATTCTCTCTACATGCTTCATACTTGCACAATAACTCTTCTCACTTCTCTTCAAACTCGTGCACAGAAATTGAATCATAGATGCAGCTATCGAAGTCCTCCATAAAACCTTTGTTTGCTATACATATATGCCCAATCTTCTCTGATATTTTTTTTCAATATATGTCATAAACAAAACCGATGCCTAGCATTAGGAAAGACCTCCCTCACTGCTGATTCAATGGATTTGTCTTGATCAGTAATAATCGCAGTCGGTTGCTTTCCACCATTTGCCTTTAACCAACAATTGAATACCCAAACAAATGATTCCTTCTTCTCATTGGAAAGCAGTGCACAACCAAGTAGGGTTGACTGACCATGATGATTAACTTCGACAAATGGAGCAAATTGCATCTCATACGTGTTTGTCAAGTAAGTAGTATCAAAAGATATTACATCACTAAAATACGAACAAGCTAGTCTTGACCATGCATCCACCCAGAAACATGCCTTAGCTGTCTATCATTATTCAAATCCATCATGTAGAAGAATGTTGGACTACTCATTTGCTGTTTGGCAAAATGGTTATGTAATTTTTATGTATCTCCTTCTTTTAGTTGCGTCTGACGCTCTCGGGTTAAGAAATTTCTACAATCTTTTTATGTAAAGTCAACCTGTTGAATTCCACTTTTTCTTCTAGCAAGTGCAGACACTATCTGAGATGTTGGGATTCCTACCGTACGCATGTTCTTAATTTTTGTCTTTTTCGGCGTACATATTTTTCGATGTGACCTAAGATATGTCACCGATAGTGGATTTAGGTCATGGTTATGCTCAATGACTGCATCTGCTATTGTCCATTTCCCTTTTTTTGTGAGAAGTCTTGCCTTTATTGATGCAGGACAACCCACTTTTGGAGAGTCTCTTGGGCACTCACTGTTAGGATTTCTCCTTGACATCCCAGATTTCCAACAACCTAAATGCTTAAAATTTGGTATTCCTTTGTAGCTCCGACTGCATAATGTAGTGATGCCAAATTCAACTGATTTTGTATATGCATTATAAAATTTGTGGACATCTTCCCCTATATCAAATTCCATTCCTATTTCTGGTGAGAACACACACAGTGCAGGCTTCTCAACATTTTTCGTGGGTGTATTTAAAATTTCACATTCATTGATGTCAATGAAAGGTGTAGGCTTCTCCATCGCATCTGCAATATTAAAATATGTTGTTTATATATGAAATCCACTGTAATAAGAATGAAATATACTATACAATATTGTAATACATAATTAAGGAATTATCGGTGCACTGTATCAATGAAGTATTTTATACAGATAATAGATATAATGTACTAGCAATGAAATAAAATGAATTCGAATGACTATTAAAATGTTCATTATAGAGCAGAGTATTTCAGTTGTATGTAAAATATTTCACCCCTGTTAAGAAGGCAAAAGTAATATAACTGAGACGGTCTAAGTCATTACATAGCAGAATATTTCACTCAAGTTCAAAATATTTCACCATGTGCAAAACATTTCAGTTGGATGCAAAATATTTCACCCCTGTTAAGATGGCAAAAGAAGAATCTAACTGAGGCTGCCTGAGTCATTACAGAGCAGAATATTTCACCTCCAGTGTAAAATATTTCACCCCTATGCAAAACATTTCAGTTGTATGTAAAATATTTCACCCCTGTTAAGAAGGCAAAAGAAGAATCCAACTGAGGCTGCCTGAGTCATTACATAGCAGAATATTTCACTCTAGTGCAAAATATTTCACCCCTGTGCAAAACATTTCAGTTGTATGTAAAATATTTCACCCTTATTAAGAAGGCAAAAGAAATATCACTGAGGCTGCCTGAGTCATGCAAGAGCAGAATATTTCACTCCACTTCAAAATGTTTCACCCCTGTGTAAAAATTTTCAGTTGTATGAAAAATATTTCACCCATGTTAAGATGACAAAAGGGGGACATATGAGCGTTTAGAGTGAATAATGTCCAGTATGGCTCCAATTAATGAGATATGCTATCTTAACTGAAGCTTCATATTTAATGTGTAACAACAAAGACTCCATCTACATTGAATACGTTTCCTCCAGTTTCAGTTATACATTTACTTCGGAGAAAAATGGTAAACATAGTAAATAGAAGGAGAAGATGTTGCAGCAGGTACCGTTTTTCTCCTTTTACCTCACTCGCTCCGCAGAGCCTTGAATACGTCTCCTGATCAGACATCCATCCTGTCTCCACAGAGAGAAAGTGAAGCCCGCAGTAGCAATAAAATGAAGAGTAATACTTTTTACTCTAAACTGAAGGCTTTAATATATCAATCACAGAAGGGTATTTTTGGTATGCCAAAAATTGAGACTTGCGCGGGAATGACACCATTTAATGCCTTTGGGACAGTGCCATTAAATCTGTCAGAGCACGTCTCGATTCGTCCGACCGGTGAAGTGGTATATGCCAACGTGGATCAATCGTCTCGGTTCGTTGCAGAATGAGGTGACTTTGTGCACCGCATGCGGTGCACAGAGCATTACTCGTTATTGAATGGTAGTATTCAGTCTGATCAAGTTGATGGAGTACAACGAAAGATGGATGCAAATGTTACAAATTCACGTGGCAATTAATGAGAAGGTGTTTATTAATCTTAATTTGGTTTCTCATCTTTTTCGAGTGATGGCCAAGTTAAAACAATGAACATTATGGTTATAGAAGATTAGGCTCCATGCATGTCTGACTAGATTTGTTGTTGTTTCTTTGTCTTACTCTTTTCTTTCTACGTCGGATGCAAGATGTACTCTTGAACCTTATATATATCTAATATGCTATTTCCTCTCTGTTTGCTTCCTGACTTAGGTGCACTTTTATATAATAATGGGAATTATGAACATATTGTACGTAGGAACTGGTTTAACCAATCAATGGAAATGGCAGAGCTGTGCCACCAACGCTGTCTAAATATGCATCGGAGGTTAAAGAGCTGAAGATACAGCTTGACAGCGAACGTGAAAATTCAGCAAATGTAGAGCTAAAATATCAAGGTAACTTTGGATGCCAAGGAATGTCTGTAATACATCACCTGTCCCAGGTTCCAATCCCTTCTATGCTGTTCTACCCTTTTCAGAACAACAAAAGAAAAATGAAACTTTACGGAAAAAAACTTCATGATTTAAAATAATTAAACATGACATGTGATGGGTAAGCGTTCCTTCTGAGAGGGAATGAAATCAACTGAGCGTTCCTAAACATGCCATATGTTATGGAGTTGTACTCAAGCTCCTTAGGATGGTATAGAGCTGTAGAGTGGTTACACCTTCTTTTATGAGTAGTTATGGCACAGTTGCCTTTGTATGGTTATGCCCCTCTTTGTTTATATAATCTTTATAAAGTTTTGAAATCAGTCCTCCGATAGAAAAATCTGCGAGAATGTTGCTTCTTTTGCAAAGTGCATCTAGTCACTTTGTAGAATGGCTCATAGTGGCGCCCGCGAGTAATATAAAAACATATACAAAATTATCTTGTCTCCTTGAAAGATTAATTATGAGATTCTGAACTCTGAGAAAATCGTGATAACAATGTTGTTGTAAACAAATTAGTAGATGCTTCGTACATCAGATCTGATACATGATTGTTTATCTCTTTAGATACTATTCTTATTCAGATATTCCGAAAAATAAAATTTCATATTTTGAATGCTTCTCAAAACAGTGTCATGATTTTATACTGTCCAATGAATGCATCACAATTACATGAGAAGATAGTCAAAATATTAAATCCTGAAGGAGAGCACATGACGACTAGAGTTGTTATAAGTGTTGATAAAGGTAAAATCGTTACGAGTCGACAAATTGGAACAACATATTGCGAGATCTTTGTTATCTTTGCAAATATGTCTGATGATCCACTTGTTGTAAAAGATCAAAATAGAAAAAAATTAGAGATACCGTCCGGAGCTATATTCTTTGGCTGGTAGCTGTATCTAAAGTAGCATTCTTTTATTTCCAAGTTAAGATAGTCGTGTTTAAGTTCTAAGTGAAATTATTGATGGTCATTTTTCTATTTTGTCGTTAATCTCCGATGTCTCGAGAAGTCACTCTCTCTCTCTCATGATCAATCTTGATCTTCTTACTTTTTTGGTGATACGTTGAAATTCCTCACATTTTGACATGTATATATTGATGGCCAAATATTTATACTATTTTTGATTGTGTATTACCACAAAATTACATCCACATATTTTTTTTGTAGGTGGGGATGTACATCATAATATAATGTCACACAATGGGATTATAGATGAAAATATTTTACATTAGAATATCAATGTGATTAATTTATTAATCTATGATTAACATGTGAATGATGTCTTATCAATATATGATTAATATGTGTAGATGTACGTGTTGTGAATGTGTGTATGTTACGGGAGTTACCTATATATGGATGCATATTATAAGTTATTAATGGTGATTACACGTTACCTATGGATTTATGTTACAGATTATCTATTGTTCATATAGGTTACTTACGGTTATTATAGGTTACTGTAGTTATTATAGATTACTTACGGATGTGTATTACCTACAGTTCATACAAATTACTTACGTTGATTACAGGTTACTCACTGATGTAAGTTATAAGTTACATACCTACGATTTCATGAGAAATACACACAGCTTATTCATAGTTCACATAGGTTACTTACAGTTTTATGAAAAATATCACGGTCGAAGGTAAAAACTGCACATGTAAAGTCTTACCTACGTGACATAAACATGTGAGAATAGAGATGTTAACCCCTACAGTTTTATATCGCACGGTTAAAATTTTATCAATGTAAATTTTATCGACGACACACACATATATATATAAAGAGTCGTAGGTAAGGGTTATATTTACAATTTTTGACCTATACCTACGACATATGTGATAGGTATAAATTATTATTGGTGTAGTGTTGATTGAGAGAAAAGAGAGGAAAGAAAATTTTTATAATTACTTGTCCTTAGTTACATCTGACATGACCTTACATTCGAAAGAAGGAAACAACGAGTGAGAAGGAAAATTTGCATTTCAATTAAGAAGAAATTGTAAACTTCCCCTATCTTATCTTTCATAATTACATCTTAAGTGTTACGAAATCAAACCAGACCATTAGCATCCAAGTATCTAATATTCGAAATATATGACAAACTTTTCATTAGAGACAGCACGACTGCAACAAGAGCGAGAGGAGCAAGAATTATTTACCGAAAAAAGTTTATTACTTACATGATGGTATGGTAAATAAAACGGTGGTCGTTGCCAGGCGACAGAATGCTAACCTAACTTGCACCTCTCGCTCTTCGAACTCTAGACGTAAGGAGGCCGTCTGATGGGTGGGTTCATCTAATCCAACGGTCCATAACCGTACGCTTGCGGTGCCAAGTGTGTGGGGGTACACGATAAGGTCATAGTCACCATCAGGAGTAGCATACTATTTCCATTTTTACGTGTTATTCCGGAATGGCTCCCAACCAAGGACTAAAATTACGGCCGCTGCCACTGGCCTTCCCCTTCCTCCGTCTCCGCTCCACCACCACCGATCCAACCGAGAAACCCCCCACCGGCGCCGCCCTCCACCCTGCCTCTTCCCCCTTTCCTCCTCCCGCCGGCGTCCCTAACGTCGCCGCGGAGCCGCCCTCCAGAAGGGCGGCGCTGGCCATGACGGCAAGCGCCGCCATCTCCTCGGGGTGCAGCCGCTGCTTCAGCATGGACAACGGCAGGACGAAGTAGAGCTGCCCCAGGCGGAGATCCTCCTCCGCCCCCACTGCCCGCATGTAGCCGTCGAACTCCATGTCGTCGGCGTCGCAGACGAAGGACCCGGCGGCCCTGGGAAGCACCTGGGCGACCCTGGCGGGCCCGGCGAGCTCCAGCAGCTTCCCGTCCTCCAATATGACCTTTGTCGTCGGAGAGCTTTCTCCCTCCGACGGGCACGAGGCGCAGGTTCCCATTCCTGTTTTGGAGAAGCGGGGGTGTGGAGCAGCGAAGAAGAGAAGGCGCTCGGCAAATGGTCCGCTCTGTGTAGGGAGGAGATGGGGACGGGGGAGGGCCGGTTATGAAGGCATGAGTGTGGGGAGGGCAGCAAGGTTTGCCGTAACGGGTAACGGTATACAAACGTACGGCACCGTATTGAGACATGAGAAGATATATATATTAACGTACACGGAACTATATTTAGAGGGATGTTTATGCCTAAAAAATATTTTTTTTATCAAATTTTTGTTATCAAAATAATAATATCATATTGAGGTGGTACTGATGTAATGACACGTCAAATTTTGACTGACTCCACCCCGACAAACCCTAGAGGAGAGACCCGTGAGTACAGAGTAAATTTTAGCAGGCATACATTCAAACTTCAAAGCACCTACAAGGAAAATTACTAATGTTCTGAAAATATAAGAAGGATGTTCTTTGGAAATTCAATGTCGAAAATTAAGTTCAGCCTTCTACTTTTATGCCCCTCCTTTTGAGGGTACATTTGCAAAGATTTTTGAGGGTGGCTTATGACCTCAAAATTAATTCTTGACTCCCAAAATTCTTTCCAAATGTGCCATTTGTCACACTGGATTATGGAAAAGGTGAACTTTAGCCTCTAGAGATGATAGGGTGAAGAATTGTAGCGTCGCCCACTCTCACCCTCACCCGGGAAAGGTAGATCATGGCCATTAGATCGGGGGGAAGGATTGTCGGAAGAGTGGGGTTCCGTCCCCTCTCCCACCATCACCAATCCCCTCCCGCAATGGCGCCGGACGAAGCAGGGGATAAGGGTGGGGGAAAAAAAAGTATGGTAGTGTGACATTACTAAGTTTATTTATCACTAAATAATTAGCAATAGATAATTACCAATAGATAATACTAGATGATAGACAATAACCGATCGAGTTCAACTTAATTATCAAAAATTGTGTAGAAGATGATGATCTCAATTGTCGACAGGCTACTTGCATGTTCTGGAAACATCAGAATCGGATGAGACCGTGATGGTGCAGAATGAGACGATCATGTGAATCGATCTCCTTAATTAAGTACTGAATTGAAAAGCACGAAAAAGAGATCAGAGCTAGAGGAAACACTAGGGTTCCTCTGTTTTTTTTTTTTAAAAGAGCCTGGCTTGATTAATTTTGACATTGTAAGGAATGAAAAGTTAGAAACTTTCGAATAGTTGAAGGGACTCGATTTGTGGGTTCTGGTCTCACATGTCCGGTGGCCATTAAAGTTAATTTGTGATTTTATATCTCCTGGGGTTTTACGGTCATTATTAGGTGCATATAATATATATAACCAGTAGAAGAGGATATGTTATCGAGTGTTACATCCGCGCGCGGGACGTACCGTGCAGGGCCTGACAAAGTTGGACACATAGATTTGAACTTCCGAGTCTGGAGAGGCTGCTAGCTAGTGTATGGATCATTGATTGTGGTGGCCATTATTTATTGTTGCATATTTGTCAGGATTTATTTTGTTATATTTGTGAATAGTCCATATATATTATTTTTTTCCGAGTTCATATATATTCACCGGAATCATGTCATAGTCCACAAATCCTGATTAATTAAGCCCTGAAATTCCAATATTGGGAATGATGTTCAATATCGCTCTAGTCTTTGCAGGGCATTAAAACCCATCACTCGTGTGGCATGGGGCCGCATGGTCAACTTCTTGCACGTAGAGGGCCAACAGGTAGGTCAGCCATTGTTTTCACGTAGCTTTGGAGGTGCATGGTCACATGCAGGTCCCCGTGTTTGCGGTGGGCCTCTCCTACGTATGTACGTACTGATTTAGATATAAGATCGATGTCACTGATCTCATCAATTTCTATCCAGTTTGTCTGAATGTTATATATATGTACGTACGTAGTCCAACGCTTGGGACCATGCATTAGAGATATGCATGAACAAGATTCATGAACAGAACAAGTACGTGCTGTGTGAAGGCTTGGGAGTGCACGAGCTGCATGAAACCATGCATGGAGAGTGGAAGAAGACGGGGAGAGAATGGTGTCATATATGAGAGGAGATCGAGATTCGGACGTATAGGTGAGGATAGCTCATAAAGACATGGAGGTATATACTATATAGGAATTAAAAGAGGGATTTATTTTTTTGCTAATATACCCCCAATTATTGAACGATATATTAATTGCGGTAACTTTATACTCTTAAAATCATCGTGTCACTCTTTTATTTTCAAAGTTTCAATAAAGTATGCAATTATACCATTATTATGAGCATATATATTATGAATATTTTTCTGAGACTATTGATCTAGATTGTAAATCACAATCCCACTTTTTAGGTGGTAAGAAGGAAAGCGCCCACACTCCCCACTCCCCACCCCGGATTTTAATTAATTTTTCCAAAGCCTAATTAATAACACCATGTTAATTTCTATGATCCTATCCCTTTGTAATGGCTGCCCCACCTCTCATCACTGTATGTGGGTAAAGGTTTTAGTTCAATGTGTATTTCGTTCAATATTTCTCAATGTAAGTGAATAGATAGAGAAAAGCCCAAACGTAGTTTTAAGTCAAAGACAATGACATTGACGGTAAGAAAATGGAGGTGAAAATGTGATTGAGTCACCGGTAGATCTGATGTGCGATATCATGTTTTCTCAAAAAATGGCATTGTTCGCGCCCTAGGGCTTCTGTTGGGCGTGGCCCTCCCCAGCCATGGCTGGCCCGGGGGGGGGGGCTCCTCCCCATCCTCCATCGCTGGTCTCTTCTCCTGGTGATGGTCCGGTTGCTGGTCAGGCGGTGGTTTCTAAAGCCCAGGACCCTTCTTCTTCTGCGGGGGAGTCACCAGTAGATCTGATGTGCGATATCCTATTTTCTCAAAAAATGGCATCGTCCGTGCCCTAGGGCTTCTCCTGGGCGTGGCCCTCCCCAGCCATGGCTGGCCCTGGGGGGGATGTTGCATCCCTATGGTTTTGATGATGTCTCACACTATAAATCAATCTTCTATCTCTAGATTTATGCTGTTTCATCATGTGAGTGAGTACAGTTCATATGGTTGTCAGATAAGCATGCTATCTTGATACTGTCTACACTCTGCTTAGTTAGTATTGACAGCAGTGGGTCGACCCACCCTTGCTGATGCGTCGACTCATCTGTACATTGGCATATCTACTTCTAGTCTGTACATCGGGCACTTTCTAACTGAAGTCTACACACTGATCCTAATACTCTAAGTCTGTACACTGCCCGACCTGTTAAGTCTGCACATTGCCAAAGTCAGTTCAGCTCAACCCTATACATCCTTCCAATCTTCAACTCTATACATTGGAGTGTCAAGCTTAATATCTATACACTGGTTACTTCATTCTCATGAAGTCTACACATCCGATAGTGTAAGTCTATACAGCGCCCAGCGTCTGCTTGCATAGTCTGTACAACGCCTGCTTCACACACTCAAGTCTACACATTGCATGTCAGCAGGCTCGCACAAACTAAAGTTCATACATTGCACAATGTCTGAACATTGGTTCAGAGATAGCTTCAGCCAAGTCTATACATAGACTGGCAGTCTTCATACTAAGTATATACATTCCTTGAGTCCAAGTCTGTACAGCGTCCGTTGTCTAGAATCCTTGAAGTCTGTACATCGGACTGCTTCTTTTGAAGTCTACACATTGGCTCGTTCACTTCTGCAAAGCATGTACATTAGACTGTGGCAAGGTCTATACATTCGGTTCCTTGGGCAAAGTCTATACATCGCTTAGTCTGCACATTGCCTTCAGCCCAAGCGTTCCAAGCCAAGTCTATACAACGCCAAGTCTGTACACTCCTCATCTGTTCCTACGCTTGGCCAAGTCCATACACTCAACATTTCCCTACGCTTTCCTGGCCAAGTCTGTACATCACTAAGTGTATACATTGAACTGCTCTTCAAAGTCTGTACAGCGTTCGTCTCAGCCAGCGTCTCATGCTGCGTCTTAGGCAAGTCTGTACATCGCCCTCATTCGTTCAAGTCTATACATTGAACTGCTCTTCAAAGTCTGTACAGCGTCCGTCTCAGCCAGCGTCTCATGCTGCGTCTTAGGCAAGTCTGTACATCGGCTTCATTCGCTCAAGTCCACACATCCACAGTAGTTCATCAAGTCTATACATTCACTTGAGCTTCACCAAGTCTGTACAACGTTGAAGCCTTCACAAGTCCATACACTGCTTGAGCTTCACCAAGTCTGTACAACGCTGAAGTCTTCACAAGTCTGTACAGTGCTTGAGCTTCATCTAGTCTGTACATCGCTTCAAGCGATTCAAGTCTATACAGACTACCTTTACATCCAGAGTCTGTACATCGGTTCAACAACCGATTGTCTCATACAGAACTTTCCAAGTCTGTACAGCCGAGTGTCTAATGCATCGTCTCACTCTGGCATACTCTATACATTGGCTAAAGCTTGTCGAAGTCTATACATCTCCGTTGAGCATCAAGTCTACACACTGCTCACAGTCTTATTAAGAGTCTCACACAGGTTCCAAGTCTGTACACTGTTTAGGCATCGTGAAGTCTATACAGTGGCTGAAGCTTTGTTAAGTTTACACATTGGTAAAGCTCGTTTGCATTGTTCATCACATGTATATACACTGCCTTTCATGAGCCTATCCATCAAGTCTACACATTGGGTTGTCCGACCACAACCCTATACATTCTGGTGTTATAACTTGAGTCTTCAATGCTCACAGCACACTCTTTCCAAGCCTGTACACTGGTGAGGCTTCGTGAAGTCTACACAGTGGCTGGGCTATGTAAAGTGTACACATTAGTAAGGCTTGTTTGCTTTGTTCTTCATAAGTCTATACATTGCCTTCATATGCATTCTTCATAAGTCTATACACTGCCATTCGTTTGCACTGTTCATATGTCTATACACTGCCTTCACATGCGCTTTATTCATTAAGTCTGTACACTCTCTCACGTTGTACACACTTAATCAGTTGATGTTTCTGAAGTATATACATTCGTGTTTATAGCCTGAACTAACTAAGTCTATACATTCAATCTGTCTCTGTCTGCAGGCGATTCAGGCTGATGATTGGACATGTGAACCGAGGTTGGCACCTGGCACGTGATCCAAGACAACAGGCGCATGACACGTGGATGGTAACCTAGTCAGGATGCTGCCATGTGGTCAAAATTCAAATGATCTGGCAAAAAGTGCATGGGCGGGAACCTGGCAGCCACACGCCAATATCTGCTATAAATATAGAGCTTCATCCTTCAGTAGAAGCTTGATCGTGAAAAGAAAAAGCAGAAGCCATTGGTGAGAGTTTGCACGATCTAGAAAAGAAAAAGAGCAGAGAGTTCCAGATCTGAGAGGAGTTTGTTCGAGAGAGAGAGCAGTGTGTGTGGATTGATGAATTACTTCATTTGAAGCTACATTTGTATTGGATTTCAGAACCAATTTCTTCTTCATTGGTTTTTGTTTCTACTTTATTTTCGTTTCATTTTGTTCATCCTTCTGATTTGAATTGGTTTCCCTCCGGTGTATGGAGGAAGGGAGTATTACTCCAGTTTCCCTCTGAGTTGCAGAGGAAGAGAGATCGGTGATCTCTGGTGGTGTTAGTGACTGGTTGTCATTAACAGTTTCCCTCCGGTGTGTGGAGGAAGGGAGAGGATTCTCCGGTTGTGTTCTAGCTGGGAGCTAGAACAGGTTTCAACTTCTGTGGGTAGCAGAGCTTGGTTGAGGGATTTGTTTCCCTTGGGTGTTCAAGCTGTGTGGCAGCATGTTGTTCGCAGACTGAGTCTGTATTGATCTAGCATTGTCTAGTGGAATCCTCATTCTAGTTGGAGTGAGGGGTGGATGTAGATTGCGGACTACAATCGAACCACCTAAAAACCGAGTGCCTCCTCTGTGGTTTGCTATTGTTATTTGCGCTCTTCATCTGCTTGTCTCTTTGCTTCCATGTGATCAGTTCTTCATTCTCATTTACATTTCTCTGTGTACGGGTTAAGGAGGTGCGTTAGCAGTAGAATTTATTTTCTGCCTAAGTTTCTACAAATTGGGAGTGATATATTCATCCCCCCCTTCTATATCACTCTTGCTGCGCTAACACTTGGTATCAGAGCAGGTTTACGCCATGTGGACGAACGGTCAAGGAAATGCTAGTGATCCTAGAACCTTCATGGCCAAAGGTCAATCCATTAGTCGCCCTCCTTATTTCGATGGTAGTAACTATCTGTTTTGGAAGAACAGGATGGAAGTGTTCATCAGGGCTCAGAGTCATAAACTGTGGAGAGTAATCACGGTGGGGCCATATGATCTGCCACCAAACGAGGACGCTTGGACAGATGACCATGTCAAGCTCTCTTCACTCAACTGGACGGCGCTGAACATCATCCAGTGTGCTGTTCATCCAGAGGAATATGCCCGTATAACTGCATACAGAACTGCCAAGCGAATGTGGGATGAGCTGCAATTGATCTATGAAGGTACAGCTCAAGTGAAAGCCTCGAAGGTAAACCTCTACACTTCTAAGTATGAAATGTTCAAGATGAATGCAGATGAGAATATAACTGAAATGTATGCCAGGTTGTCCTTGATCACAAACACACTTAAAGGGCTAGGGAAGGATCTTGCTGAGGCAGATATAGTCAGGAAAATCCTTAGATCTTTATCCCCGGCATGGCACACTAAGGCCATTGTGATTGAGGAGTCAAAAGATCTGACTATCTTGACTGTGAATGAACTCATAGGATCTCTTATGACATATGAGATGAATTTCAAAGGAGGTGGAGAAGGAAGTGAGAGGAAGGGTAAGAATGTGGCTCTAAGAGCATCCCGCAATAAGGGTAGCAACAGCGGGAGCAGCAGCAGTAGCCCCGAGTCTGAGTCCGAGCTTGAAAGTTTGTCAAATCTCGACCAGGAGGAGCAGGCAATGCTCACTAGACAGTTCAGAAAATTTTTGAAGAAAAAGGGAAAGACCTTTAGGAAGAAGAAGCCACACTCTTTCAACAAGAGTGCTGAATTTACTAGTTACAGGGATAGAAATCCTAAGAGACTGACCTGTTTTAATTGTAACAAACAGGGACATATGAAAGGCGAATGTCCAGACCTCCAGAAGAAGGGTCCCTATCTTCAGAAGAAAAACATAAAGGTGCAGAAGAAGAAGAAGCCACAGGCGATGGTCTGCACATGGAGCGAGGAAGAAGAAGACCCCGAAGACACTTCCTCAGAAGAATATGAAGATGGAATTTGCCTCATGGCAAACAGTGAAGAGGAGGTAATAAACGTTTTTGAAAATTTCTCAATTGATGATTGGGAGGATGCTTATGGTGACTTGCTAGATAAATTTAATTCTCTTAGCAAAGAGCACAGAGTTCTGAAAAGAAAATTTAACACAAATGTTGAAGAACAAACTCTGGTCTGTGAGGAAAATGAGAAGCTAAAAGAACAACTAGAAGAAATGACCTCACTAAGGAAAGAAAATGATAAGCTCAAGGAAGAAACTCAAGAAAGCCAAAAACAGCTCAATGAATTCAAAACTAAAATTGAAGAAAGCATGAATGAAATTAGAGTGAATTCAGAGAAATATGAAGCTGTGAAGAAAGTAAATGTTGAACTCCTAAAAAATTATGAGTCCCTTCAAAAGGAGCTGGAAGACAAACAGAAAGTCTTAGAAAAGTTTGTCCAAGGAAAGACTAGCTTAGATGCTATACTAGGGACTAGGGTCAATTTCAATAAGGAAGGTCTAGGCTATGACCCAACTAACAAGAGACCCTTGCAATTCAAGACCATCACCTTCTGCCCAGAGAATGGAAAAGAAAAGCTGGACACACCATCCAGCTCAAACAGCTCTAAGGAAATTCAAAGTCCTAAAGAAAACACAAAAACCAGTACTGGACAACCATTTAAGATGGGAATGAATTTTATGAAGAATAACACTAAGCCTACTCACCAGAACACAAATGGTAGATGGACCAAGAAAGTAAATCAGAATAAGAGCTGGAATTACAACAATCAGATGGGTCCAAACAGGACCTACTGGAGAAATAACTTTCATGGTCAAAGATATGCTAATCAACAAGCCTACAGGAAATTTCCTAGGAATAGGAAGACTAATGAATGGAATAGAACTCACTTCTCCAGTTCAGCTGGATTCAACTTTAATAAACCAGAAAGGAAGGTGCCAGAGAAAACCATGCTAAAACAAATCTGGATACCTAAACACTTGATCAGAGATTTGAATAATGTCATTGGACCCAACTCATCTTGGGTTCCAAATCACTCTACTTGATGTATCTGTGTAGGTCGGCCTGGCAGCTGAAGACAACAAGTGGTACCTCGACAGTGGCTGCTCCAGGCATATGACAGGAGACCGATCCAAGTTTAGCAAGATAGAGATGAAGCCAGGGGGTCTGGTCAAGTTTGGAGGAAAGAACAAAGGTAAAATAATTGGAGTTGGAACAGTAGGTAAGTCTTCCACAAACTCCATTGAAAAAGTCTTACTTGTGGAAGGGCTTCAACACAACCTGATTAGCATTAGTCAATTATGTGACAGGGGTCACAGGGTTGTATTTGATGATAGTTCATGCAAAATCCTTGAAACAAATTCTGACATGGTTAAATTTGTAGCCAACAGGATTAATAATGTCTACATTGTAGACTTAGATGAGAAATCTGAATCTACAATTTACTTATCTGCCAATTCTGAAAATGATACCTTTGAATGGCATAGACGTCTAGGTCATGCTAGCTTTTCAACTTTAAATAAATTGATCAAGTATGATTTAGTTAGAGGCATGCCTAGAATTAAATTCAACTCAATATCAAAAGCATGTGATGCATGTGCTCTAGGCAAACAGACCAGAAATTCCTTTAAATTAAGATCTGAGCCATTATCTTCTAGACCAATGGAACTTCTTCATATGGACCTTTTCGGTCCCACTAGAACTCAGAGTCTTAATGGAAACAGGTTTGGCTATGTCATCATAGATGACTTCTCTAGATATTCATGGATATTTTTCTTAGCAAATAAGAGTGATGCATTTCAAAAGTTTAATCTGTTTTTCAATAAGGTCAAACAAGAAGGGAAATACAAGGTCTGTTCTATTCAATCTGACTATGGAGGTGAGTTTGAAAACTCCATGTTTACTGATTTTTGTGAAAAAGAGGGACTAACTCACAGGTTTTCTTCTCCCAGGACACCTGAACAGAATGGGATTGTGGAGAGAAGAAATAGAACTGTGGTGGAGATGGCCCGAACCATGTTGATTGAAAGTAAATTACCTAGAAGGTTTTGGGCAGAAGCGGCCAATACAGCAACCTACATAATCAACAGGGCCATGGTAAGACCCATACACAAGAAAACACCCTATGAGCTTCTAAAAGGTAAGAAACCAAACTTGTTTCATTTCAGAATTTTTGGAGCAAAATGTTTTATTCATAACAATGATAAGAAAGATTTAGACAAGTTTGAAGCCAAGAGTTCACCTGGAATATTCTTGGGTTACTCTGAAGTGTCAAGGGCATATATGGTATTTAACATATCAGATCAGAAAGTGGAAGAGTCTCCACACATCCTTTTTAGTGAAAAGAAAGATGTTTCTAATGTTGAAAATCTTGACAGGGATTCCAATCATGGTGGAGATTTTCTAGAAGACCAACAGGAAGAAGAGAAGACTCAGCCAAGTGGAGAAACAAATTCCCCCAATCAGGAAGGGCCAAGAGAAACAGGTGAGTCTTCAAAAAATATCAGATTTCTTAAAGACCATCCTTTAGATAAAGTCATAGGCAATCCTGAAGATCCTCTTCGGACTAGGTCTCATTTTAAAAATATGAATAATGATGACTTAATTGCATTAGTCTCACAAATTGAACCCAAAACAGTAGAAGAGGCCTTAGCTGATCAAGCTTGGGTCAATGCTATGAGTGAGGAATTAGTTCAGTTTGAAAGGAATAATGTCTGGGAGCTTGTCCCAAGACCAGATGGTATAAATATCATAGGAACCAAGTGGGTGTTCAAAAATAAGATGAATGAAGATGGAATCATCTCGAGGAATAAAGCCAGATTAGTAGCCAAAGGCTACTGTCAGGAATTTGGTGTAGACTTTGATGAATCCTATGCACTTGTTGCTAGGATGGAAGCTATAAGATTGTTGCTTGCCTTTGCATGTTCAAAGAATATAAAACTCCAACAAATAGATGTTAAAAGTGCCTTTTTAAATAGAGTCATTAAAGAAGAAGTTTTTGTTGAACAACCTCCTGGATTTCAATATTCTCCTCAACCTAACCAAGTGTTCAGGTTAAACAAAGCCTTGTATGGTCTAAAGCAGGCTCCAAGAGCATGGTATGAAAGGCTGTCTGAATTTCTGATCAGCAAGGGCTACAAAAGAGGTAAAGTTGATCAAACTTTATTCACCAAAGGCATAAACAGAGATCTCATCATAGTTCAGGTATATGTAGATGACATTGTATTTGGATCAACTAAACATGAACTATGTGATGAATTTTCTACCATGATGTCTGCTGAATTTGAAATGAGCTTGGTTCGTGAACTAAAATATTTTCTTGGATTGCAGGTACAGTAGCTAGAAGATGGGTGCTTCATCAACCAAACCAAATACACAATGGAACTGTTCAAGAGGTTTGGTATGGAAAATTTAAAGCACATTACAACACCCATGGGCACCAATACCTCATTGGATGCAGATGAGACAGGTAAAGAAGTAAATGCCAAATTTTATCGAGGTATGATTGGATCACTTCTTTACTTGACAGCCTCTAGACCAGATATACAATTCAGTGTAGGAATGTGTGCAAGGTATCAGTCTAGACCTACTGAATTACACTTAGCTACAGTTAAAAGAATCTTCAGATATTTGTCAGCTACTCATTCTCTTGGGTTATGGTTTCCTGCATCTCACACACTTAACTTAGTAGCATACACAGATGCTGATTATGCAGGCTGTAAACTTGACAGGAAAAGCACTAGTGGCCATTGTGAATTTTTGGGTGGGTGTTTAGTGTCTTGGGGCTCCAAGAAACAACATTCTGTGGCCCTCTCCACCGCAGAAGCTGAATATGTGACTGCAGGGAGTTGTGGAACACAAGTAATATGGATTAGACACCAGCTTCAGGACTACCAAGTAGACCTGGGGTGCACACCAATTTATTGTGATAATACTAGTGCCATCAATATTGCTAAAAATCCTGTTTTGCATTCACGAACCAAACACATAGAGATAAGACATCATTTTATAAGAGATGAGGTGTCTAAGAATAATTTTGAACTGATTCATGTAGGCACAGATAATCAGATTGCTGACATATTCACAAAACCTCTGGATAATGAAAAATTCACCACATTGAGAAGAGAATTAGGCTTATACAAATTGTCTTAATTATGAAGCATGTTCTTGTTGTGAGGGGGAGTTGTATTTGTCAGATGTTTAGCCTTCTTTCTTGCTGGTTTAAGGGGGAGTTCAGAATGCTTACTGGTTAGCTTTCAGGAATACTCTAAGTAAGGGGAAGCCTTGAGTTTATGCTGGAATGTTTTATTGAGGAATGCTATGTCTTAGGGGGAGCTGAGTTGTGATGTGAGAAGAGAAGTTCTTTGACAGATTCAAAAGGGGCTGTCCAGATGTGTAACTTTCCTGGTCTTGCATGACTGATCTAGAGTGGTTCTCTCAGACAGTAGAGTGTCACTTATCTCTTAAGTCTATAAGTCAGTGACTCTAATCTCCAGATTAGAATCTTTTCTTTAGTACTTCTTCAGAGATCTGGACTAATTGCATAAAATATATCTTCCTACATTGTCATTGATTCTGGTTCAGGCCAAAAACTTATATGTCTTGTTATCTGACCCAATCAACTTGAAATCTAGACTTCAAGACTCAATTCAAGAAATAGTCCTTTTTGGTATTGTTTTCAATTATTCTATCTCTTTAACTCAAGGGCTTAACTGAACAAAAATGTTCTGTTTTGATCACTGAGAAACTGGGAGCTTCATCAATGAAATGAATATTTCTCCCATGTCATGAGGTGTCAAACGCTTAAAATGAATGAAAAGACATGACAGAGCAATGGTGGCTTGCTGGTGAGTAACTGGGGACTCTGGCCTCTAATCAAGGTGTTTCCTCATGTCAAAAGCCACAGTTACTATCTCTGTTCCCTAATACAAAAAAGGGGGGAAGTAATGAGGTACTCACTCTGAGTAACTGGAGATTCAGGCCTCTAATCCAGGTGTCTCTCTAATGTCAAAGGAGTGAACTACCAATTTACTCATTGATCTTCTTGAAAATCATCTCCAACAAAAATTCCTTGTTGTTATGCAACTAATGGATTGCTTGTCTTCAATACCTTGAGAACACCTCTCTGATTTCGTCTCTTGCTGTCTTGTGGGATAGTTGAATGATCAGCTATATCTGACCATACTTGTGAACTCCTGTTCTAAATCATCCACTATGTATGCTGATAAACTTGTCAATCATTCTACTTCTCTATTGTGTACTGGAGTATAAAGAATCTTCTCTTGAGAATAGAAACTTACTTATTCTCTTAAGACCTACTTGTGACTTTCTGCACTAAGAAGTTACTGCCCTTATTCTTCATGTTTCCAGCACTGTCATACAGCATGTAGTTCTTTTTGCTGATGTCAAAGGGGGAGAGAAGTTTGCAATATCAGTGAGAAGTTCTGCAATATCAGTGAGTCTTGGATTTGTCTTGAGCTTTGGGGGAGTCATGTTGCTTTGGGGGAGTCATGTTGCTTCGGAGAAGATTTGGTTATGAGTTGTGGGGGAGATGAGAGTGTGTTGTAGGGAATGTTTAATTCATCTGCATGAGCATGCCTTGAATTTAATATGTTTGTTGCAGTTGATATAAATTTCTAGTTGAACCTTGATATTGCTTGATTCATAGTGTTGTCATCATCAAAAAGGGGGAGATTGTTGCATCCCTATGGTTTTGATGATGTCTCACACTATAAATCAATCTTCTATCTCTAGATTTATGCTGTTTCATCATGTGAGTGAGTACAGTTCATATGGTTGTCAGATAAGCATGCTATCTTGATACTGTCTACACTCTGCTTAGTTAGTATTGACAGCAGTGGGTCGACCCACCCTTGTTGATGCGTCGACTCATCTGTACATTGGCATATCTACTTCTAGTCTGTACATCGGGCACTTTCTAACTGAAGTCTACACACTGATCCTAATACTCTAAGTCTGTACACTGCCCGACCTGTTAAGTCTGCACATTGCCAAAGTCAGTTCAGCTCAACCCTATACATCCTTCCAATCTTCAACTCTATACATTGGAGTGTCAAGCTTAATGTCTATACACTGGTTACTGCATTCTCATGAAGTCTACACATCCGATAGTGTAAGTCTATACAGCGCCCAGCGTCTGCTTGCATAGTCTGTACAACACCTGCTTCACACACTCAAGTCTACACATTGCATGTCAGCAGGCTCGCACAAACTAAAGTTCATACATTGCACAATGTCTGAACATTGGTTCAGAGATAGCTTCAGCCAAGTCTATACATAGACTGGCAGTCTTCATGCTAAGTATATACATTCCTTGAGTCCAAGTCTGTACAGCGTCCGTTGTCTAGAATCCTTGAAGTTTGTACATCGGACTGCTTCTTTTGAAGTCTACACATTGGCTCGTTCACTTCTGCAAAGTATGTACATTAGACTGTGGCAAGGTCTATACATTCGGTTCCTTGGGCAAAGTCTATACATCGCTTAGTCTGCACATTGCCTTCAGCCCAAGCGTTCAAAGCCAAGTCTATACAACGCCAAGTCTGTACACTCCTCATCTGTTCCTACGCTTGGCCAAGTCCATACACTCAACATTTCCCTACGCTTTCCTGGCCATGTCTGTACATCACTAAGTGTATACATTGAACTGCTGTTCAAAGTCTGTACAGCGTCCGTCTCAGCCAGCGTCTCATGCTGCGTCTTAGGCAAGTCTGTATATCGGCCTCATTCGTTCAAGTCTATACATTGAACTGCTCTTCAAAGTCTGTACATCGTCCGTCTCAGCTGTGAACGCGTCACGTGGTGGACTGAGAGAGAGAGATGGGGTTTCTCCCTCTCCGAGTAATAAAGGGTGAAAGAAATGAGGACAAAAATAATGGAAACGCGCGCTGTAGGGGATATGGAAGAACGGTGGATAAGTACAACCTACAGATGACACTCTAATGGAGACGGAAAGAATTTAGACTGGCCGAACTCCGGTACGTGGCGGAGATAGGGGTCCGAAGACCCTCTCGCGCAAACTGAACCCCTTCCCGGTAGGCGTAACCCACCGTTCCGAGAGCAGCTTTTCAGATACCGAATTCGAGTTCGGGGACTTTATGTAATAGAATTTGACAGACGGGACGACACGTAGACTCGGAAATTGTAACGATATATCACTCCTCGAGTAGCTACAAGAACAATATGAATAAAAGCACACCACCGCAGGACATTGGTTTTTGCGGGGTTTTAACAACAATATTACAATATGTGCAATATGAGCAGTAATTAATATATGTACATATAGAAACTACCGCGAGACATTGGCCTTACGGGATTTTTAATGCAATATAAATAATACATATAAGTATATATATATACCACCACGAGACATTGGCCTCTGCGGGATTTTTAATGCAATATAAATAATAAATATAAATATATATACACACCACCACGAGATATTGGCCTCTGCGGAGTTTTTACTATAACATAGATAATAAATATAAGTATATAAATATATAAACCACCACGAGATTGTGGCCTCTGCAGGGTTTTTACTATGACATAAATAATAAGTATAAGTATATAAATATATAAACCACCACGAGACTGTGGCCTCTGCGGAGGTTTTACTGTGACATAAATAATAAGTATAAGTATATAAATATATAAACCACCACGAGACTGTGGCCTCTGCGGGGTTTTTACTATGACATAAATAATAAGTATATATATATATATATATATATATATATATATATATATATATATATATATATATAAACCACCACGAGACTGTGGCCTCTGCGGGGTTTTTAATGCGACATAAATAATATAAATAATATATATATATATATATATATATAGAAACCACCACGAGGTTTTGGCCTCTGAGGGGTCTTTAATGCGGCATAAATAATATAAATAATAAATATATATGTATATATATAAACCACCACGAGACTGTGGCCTCTGCGGGGTCTTTACTATAATATAAATACATGTGACAGGAAAGGAAAATGGATCAAATAAACCGCCGCGAGATGTTGATCTCCACGGGATTTTAAAGCGATGATAGGGGAATGCTGAAATTAAATAGTTAGGAGTTAGAAAGTAGGGTGCAGAAAAATAAAATGCTGAAATGGATCTCGGGAGGTGACCCACCGCACCAATTAGGAGTTAGATATACAGAGAGTAAATCACAGAAACCGCCGCGGGGAATAATCCTCCGCGCGGGTGAGGCCAGAGACAGAAGAAGATAACCGCTACGGGAAGCAACTCTCCGCGGGTGTTATTAAAACAAAGATGATCAAAATGGAGCACGCGTTAGGAGTGTTGTGATCGTCAGGGACCGAGGGTCCCGAGTGGATTGATCGCTTTCGCCTTTGACACGGGGTTATGCGGGCTCCAACTTCCTCTTCTTTCGACAGGCCGAAGAAGAGGGCCTTTAACTGGTTACCCCTACACAAAGAACAAACAGAGAAAAACAACTAAATGAGAATGACGGCGGTGTAGTACCAATCCTTAGATAATGAAACTGTAAATAACATAAACGAACACGTACCTGGTTGGTGTGTTTAAAACCCCTTTGGAACTAAAAGGGTGGGAGAATGAGATGATGAAATGCACGAACACAAAGACATTCACAAGCGATGCCCTCTCGGAGAGAAAGGCATGGCACATATACTAAATGATGCACGCAATATAATTAACTGACTAAATAAAAATAAGAGAGGGGAGAAAAGCTTATCGGTGGAGGCCAGCAACGAGCTTTGAGAAGGACTTTAATATCACGAGCACAGCACGACCGAATGACTTCAGAACGAACTTCAAAATCTGCTTAAAAGGGGAACGAGGAACACAAACACACTTAATATGAGGGATGTCTGTGGTGATATAGATGAAGAGAAGATTGATATATATAGTTATATATGTATATACATAATGGAAAAATGTTTAGAGTTATATATATGAAGATATAATAAAAGATATATACATATATGTGTGATGAGGAGGTTATTTATGATTAAAAAAAATAAAAAAAATAAATAGGAGAAAGAGGGAGAGAAAAGGACTCTTTTCTTTTGCTTTTTAGAGCTTTTTTTTTTAGTTTTTAATTTTAAACAAAATAGAATATAAGACTAAAAAGATAAAATATAAAACTATGAAGAGTAAAATAAGAAATATATATAATATATATATTTACATGTGGGAGAGAGAGAGGTGGGAAGAACGAGAGAGGAAGAGGGTGAGAGAAAGAGAGGATAAAAAAAGAATAAAAAAAAGAAGGAAGGTTGAGAGAGGGATCGAGAGAGAGATAAGAGAAGAGAGAATAAAAAAATTAAAAGAGAGAGAGAGTGAGACGGAGAGAGGAGAGAGAGATCGAGAGAGAAAGAAGAGAAGAGAGAATAAAAAATTAAAAAGAGAGAGAGAGACGGAGCGAGAGGAGAGAGGGTGAGTGAGAGAACGGGAGGGAGAGAGAACGAGAGTGAGAGAGAGGAAACGGGAGAGAGAGAGGGAGAGTGGGGATGCGAAAGGAGAGAGAAAGAGAGATGGGAGAGGGAGATGCAGAGACGAGAGAGATGAGAGGGGGAGCAGCGACCGCGGCGGTCACGACGGGGGGAGGAAGAGAAGACGGAGAGAGAGAGGGACCGGCAAGGAGAGGAGAAACAGAGCAGAGAGAGGGGGGAGGCCGGTGCGGTGGCGGAGGCGAGCGGCCGGTGCGGTGGCCGAGAGAGGTGGGGGCGGGGGCGCTGTGGACGTGGCCGGGGGGGTGACGGCGTGCTCACGGTGGTCGAGCGAGGTGGAGGCGGGGGCGCTGTGGACGTGGCCGGGGGGGTGACGGCATGCTCACGGTGGTCGAGCAGGTGGCCAACCGGAGGTGGCAACGTGGGCGACGTGGAGACCGGACGACGGCGACGGCAGAGCGGACGACGGCGACGCCGGTGACCGGCGGTGATGGACGACGACGGCCATGGCAGGGTGCAAGGGGTCGGCGACGGCCCAGGCGGTGTTGACGCGGTGGCGGTGCTGCCTGGGGGACTTTGCGGCGGGCTCTGCGGCAGACGGGCAGTGCATGCAAAGGGCTGCAGACGTGGACGGAGGGAGGAGGACGGCGCCGCGGCGTCGGTGGCGATGGCTTGTTGGAGGACGGTGGCGTCGAGGCGACGTGGAGAGGAGGGCTGCCGTGGCGGAGTTACATGCAGAGAGGGGTGGTGAGGGGATGGTTGCAGTGAGGAGGGGAGTGTGTTGCGGCGTGGGTGGTCCGCAGGGTGCACCAGAGGAAAAAGAAGAGTGTGATAGAGAAGGAGGAGGACGTGGCTCGCGGCAGGGTGAGCTGGGTTGCCGGCGGGCTTCACGGCGATGGCGGAGGGATGGTGCAGACGCAGGCGGTGACGTGGGTGGAAGTAGGATGGGTTGGTGCTGTCGTGGGAGTGCTACGAACGGTGGAGAGGAGGGGGCTTGCAGTGGCGACGTGGGTGCGGTCGGAGGAGGTTGCTGGGAGATGGGAGAGGCTCACGGGAGGTGGAGGGGGTACTGGTGGCTGTTTTCGGGAAAGAGGGAGAGCGGTATGCATGAGGGGATGATGCTCGAGAGAGGGAGTGGAAGAGAGTAACGGGGGTTGGCTACGGTAGTGGAAAGGGGGGAGAATGAATGTGCATGTGTGTGCCGTGGGGAAGAAGGGTGTGTGCAGTGAAATGAAAGGGAAAGAAAGAGACAGAGGGGGGGTGAGGGAGAATGTGTGCGGAGGGAAATGAACAGGGAGGAGGGGGTTACGTGAGAGAGAGGGAAGAAAATAGGGGGAGAGAAAAGGATGTGAGGATAATAAATATATTATTATATTTTATTTGTTTTTTATTATTTTTTTGTTTATTTTTATAGTTATCATATCTTTTTACTTTTTAATTAATATATTTATTTTATACATATAGTAATCACTTATATATATATATTTACAAAAATATTATTAAAGAAAAGCAATTACATTTTTGTTTATGTAAACATAATTATACACACATTTTTTTGCATTTCATTTTCTCTTTTTATTTATTTTATATGTACACATATTTTAATTTTCTCTCTTTCACAAAATAATGCAATTTAACCACAATTACGGAAGTCACTCAAATAAAAGAAAATGTAAGCCACTCCAGGGCATTACGATACAATATGGGATGTACTCATCGTAACGTCAGAAATGGCGTGTCTACAGCTGCCCCGCCTTGGCATCCACTTTGTAGGGGAAGGGCGTGTAATGGAATGAAACGAAGTGTATAGAAATGAAATGAAGTGGACTGAAAAGTCGATGCCAAGGTGTGATGAGATACGCTTCTAACGTCAAAGGACGGGAATCTTTCCCGAGTTTCACGAAGCAACCTTGAGGAATGTTATCCGAAATCAACGATTGTTTGGACGGTAAATAAACTAGGAAAGACAGTGTGTGCGCTGGGGTATGAACAAACTAAAAGGACCAACTTCACGGCGCGGAAGTACCTGGGTCGTAAACCTCAGGTTTCACCATTGGGGAGCGGTTACCAGCCATTGTGGAAGTGCTACAGCCAAGGTGGGTCCGAAGGAAATAAACGGATGATTGGAGACAGATCCGAACAATGGTTTCTTCCAGAGAACATCCCAAGGCAACCTCGGGAAAACTCAGTACTCGACTCAGAATGGAATATTCCATATTTAAGCAATTAAGCACAGTAGCTCACACAATCAAAGTAAGTGAATGATTTTCCACATTGAACTCAAAGTCCTACATGAATGCATGCTGGGTTTAAAAAGAAAAATAAAACAAACTAAAATAGAAACTAGCCAAGGATAATATTGCTAAGCTGTGGAGAGTGGGTCAGGATACGGATTCAATGAGCTGATACTGAGCCGGGGCCCGTTTATCCACGTACCGACTCATCGAATGGAACCATCGTCCCCATTCTATCACAACTTAACAGCCTATCCGTACGTCCTGAACTCCTCCGGGATCATCACTATTTTTGTTGAAGGGGAACTCAAATCCCAGATTCGTCCAAGGCGTAAGGTCCTTGGCATGCTCTAGTAGCGTAAATATCATATAATACAATGCATGATAAGGGGGGACCACAATGATTGAATGATTAGGGGACAAGGTGGGACATCGGTGGGACAATGGTACCCCACTCGATAATTAACATAACAAAACAAGATCACCACTATGCAAGCAAATTATCACACACAACAAAGCGAAACTGCCAACACTATTCCTAGATTCCTTTCCTCACTATAAGTATCACCCCTTTGGCCTTAAGAAAATACATTCAAGGGCAAGTTAAGAAAGTTGAAGCTTAGGAGGAGATCAGAGTTCGAGATGGAAGGCGAGTCTTCCCGTCCCGTAAAGAAAAGCAAGCCCAGCAACGAGTGCAAGCGGCTTACTGACTTCAAAGGGCATCTTAGCGGAAGAATCCAATCTCGAATGGTGAGTGACCATTTCTTTTTTGTGTTTCTGCAAGACCTTCTTACGCTCATTTTCACCTTCTCCACTTTTTCTATTTCCAGTCGTATCCTCTCTTTCCTGGCCCGAGGAAGTTTTCAAGGTTACCATGGCTATCGAAACTCACTTCGAACATCTCAATCAGTATGAGGGCCATCATCAGAAAGTGACATCTCCAAAAGCTCGTAACTCATGCCAAACATTACAACGAGATTCACATGGATTGGGCGGCTATGGGTGCACTGGTAGAGCTTTGGCACCCTCAAACGCACACGTTCATTTTCCCCACTTTCGAGGCAACTATTCTTCTCGAAGAAGCAGAACTTCTACTAGGCGTGAAGAAATTCCAGAGAAATGGCAAGGTAAAGGTTATGCGCATGCTAAGAAGGGTGACTTCCGAGGAGGTGCTCAGAAGCTTCATGCCGTCCGAAGCCATCAAGGGTGTCCAGACTCAGAAGGGAATCCATCTGCAAAAACTTGCAGATTGGGTCATAAATGCTCTTGAAAGGTTGACAAGTGATGATGATCGCATTGAAGGGCTTATGAAGGGATTCACCATCTGCTTAGCGGGTGCTCTCTTATTCCCTTATACTGACAACATAGTGGAGGAAGATCAGCTAAGTGCCATCTGTGGAATTTGGGAAGGAAAGAGAGTGGGACCTGCTATCCTTGCTTATCTCTATAGCGGATTCACGGCTTCCAGTATGGGTAAGCCTCCTTTTAGTTGCGCACTCCTTTTGAATTGCTGGACTGACTTGCATTTCAAATTTAACCATCGTGAGGGAATGTCGACTACTTCAAGACTCTTCCAACAAAGCCCGCTTCACCATATGGTCAATGTGTTAGGCTCTAGTGGTAGTATAGCAAATCGCGTTCCCTGGCTGAAGAAACGAGAAGACTGGCGGGCTCACTTCAGTACCTTTGAAGAGTATATGTTCACTCGTGCACCGACATGCTTACTCTCATATGAGCTTCTCACGAGGTCTTCTCTTAACATGGAGCTCCAGCTTGTTGGCGCGTCTGAATTCATCCTTTACAACACGCACCGGTGTCATAGTCAGATGGGCCTCCCTCGCCATTCATTCCCACTGCTATCCAACCTTCCTTTAATCAGGAAAAGGGAGCTGGGCACAGGGGGTGACGCAAGAAATGTGAAGACAATCAAAGCGTCATGGAAGGCCAGCATTACACTGAGGGCAACAGAATCTGTGAGTGAGGACGAAGAACTGCTGAAAGCTTATGTAATCGAGTTGGGGAAATTGAGGCCTGAGATGCCCAAACCCTAATGTATCTTATCTTGGAATGAATATGGAAACTTTAATGCATATTTAGATCCTAACTCTCTTCTGTTTTTTTATTTTTTTCCTTTTTTTATTTTTTTCCTTTTTTTTGTTTTTGGCACAAACATCTGCAATGACCAGTGCTAGATGGTAGCCAACCATTCCGGACAAGAGCCAAAAACTCAAGGCAACTAGCATGAGGAGTTGCCCTGAGATGCCCGGGAGCTGAAGATTTCTCTCCGAATGGCTAAGAGAGAGATAAAGCAAGAGATAGTAGAGAGAGAAAAGGCAAAAATAGAGCAGCACAAGAGGCGCAGGAGATGGAGCTCTGAGAGAAAGAGCATCCAGACATGGATCGCTCTGTAGATTGAAGGGGATTAGAGCTCGCAACAGAGGAGCTCCTGGAGTTGGTAGCATCTTCATCGGCAGAGCATAGGGCAGCTCAGCTAGCGGCCTCGACTTCAAGAGCTTCGCGGCCATCAGGGTCGCGAGAGACAGGAGGACGGTGAGGAGCACTGCTGAAGAACAGGTGGGAACGCATGACGCGACAAAGCGATTGCTGCGTCACGGAACTATAGAAGGCCTCCAAGGGACTTCTTACCTTGGGAGAGAGAAGAGAAGCGACCAGGAGGGTGATGAGGGTTAGTGAGTGGCTTGTTCACTCACTCCCTTCTCATGACGGGCACAAACCCTTATATAGATGTGCGAGTGAGATAGGTTGGTTTGAACACGGCTGGTTCACCCTGGATATGTTCCTTCTGCTCTACGCCTCTTCTCCACACATGGGTTCCCGCGAGACGTACTCGACGAGATGTCTCCTTAAAACATGGAGCGGTGACTCACCATAGCCATGATTTTCAAAGGGGATCTACCACCGACTTCAACAATATCGGCCCTTGGTGCTCTTTTCCCACATGAATGTCCCTCATTTCCTTATTTGCGCTAAAAGTAGTCGCAATAGGACAAGGGACACGCGAAATCTTTGGACCGAATAGGAGTGGCGGGTCAATAAATCACGGCTCCGCAATTACTCCACATGGCGAAGTGGCACGCGAATGTACCGTGGCCATGACTTTCCAAAAGGATCTACCACCAATTTCAAAAACGTCAGCCCCGGGTCCTTTTTTTTTCGTATAAATGTCCCCCATTTTCTTCTTTGCGCTAGCAGTAGTCGCAACAGGACAATAAACACGGGGAATCTTTAGACCGCATGGGGAGGACAAGTCAACAAATCACGCCTCCAAATTGATCACTCCAGATGGCAGAGTGACATGCAAGAGTAAAGAGAGGGTGACTTGTCGTAAAGGATGTTGCTGGGGTGATGGTGATAGATCCAGATCACCTTCTTTCCAATCCTATAAATACCTCCCCTTTCGCTCGACTTGGAAACACCGAAGTCCTGAGAGCATACTTGAGGAGTGCAAATTTGTAAGGAAGGGAGGTTGCGAGTGTTGGTCATTTTTTCAGGATGGAGGGTGAATCCAGCTTTAGAGCAGAAGGTGAGTCTTCCCGCTCCTCGAAGAGGAGCAGATCAGGTAGCAGTTCTAGGAGACTCTCAGAAGTCGAAGGACAACTGAGTGAGAGGACCCGATCACAGCTTGTAAGTGGCTTCTTTGGTTTTCTTCCTTCATCCTTTTCTTCTCCTTTCTTTCTTAGCAATGTTCCCCTTTTTCACCTCTTGTATATGTGCAGAGCATGATGCACTCGCACATCTCTTGGGAGCTGGTAGTGGCAGCATATCGAGGTATCCCAGACTTCCAAAAGGCCAGGCTAGACGTGATGGGGTTCGATGCCTTCCTCCGAATCGAGCCGATAAAGCTCGACCTTGCCCTGATCCAAGCATTACATGAAAGATGGGATCCGGCGAGTCGGGCATTCCTGATGCCTTGGGGGCACATGGTGCCCAGTTTGGAAGATATGGTCTGCATTACGGCCTCAAAGTGGATGGAGAGCCAGTGACCGGCGTCACTTATGCAGATTACCGAGAAGGTGCCCAGAAACTGTTAGGACTGGAACTTGATGGACGGAAGAATAGGTCAGTAGCCAAGACATCGATCCTGGAGGTGTTAGGGCTTACTGACATTCATCCACGGGATGACGAGTCCCTGGAGGAATTCATGGAAAGGGCAGAAAGAGGTGCCCGTGCTGTATACTGTGCGGATGCCAGCAACTGGGAGAGGACCAACATGGACCTGAGGAGGTTCCTCCTCTTTCTGCTGGGTAGGCTGCTACTGGGCTCCAAGGGAGACAACATACACTGCCGCTTCCTGGAGCTGCTCGTAGATTTGGAGAGAGTAGGACAGTACGCCTGGGGAGCTGCCATGCTGGCACATCTATTTACAGGTCTGTCGCAAAGGACAGGCCGAGAGGTGACAATAAATGGGTTTACGCCCTTCATCCAGGTAAAAGATTATTTTTTTGTGGTTTTTGTTTTATGCTTTTTTTTTTGTATTCGTTGATGCCAATGATGGTGTAGCTATGGAGCTACTATTATATTCCAATGGGGAGAGCTCGACACTGTCGGCCAGTGACGATCCCGTTGGCTAGGCGGTGGCAACCCATCATGAGTACAACACCACTATCCTACCAGCTGATGGTATCGAGATGGGAGCTACAAGAGTTCCCTGCAACGATGGTAGGATACTCTTTTCTATTTTTTTTATTTTATTCATTTTTTTTGTATTTTTTTTAGCAACTAAGAAGATATGTACAACCAACCTAGGTTAACTGGAAGCCTTACTCGAACATGGTCGATGCCGACCAGCCATGGGTAATCGGAAGCCGTGCTCGATTTGGACGGGACCTCTGGCTTCATTGTTTGAATGAAATTGAGCCACTAAGGCTACGATTAGCCATGAGGACTCTCGGGCTTGCCCAGGAATGGGTGGATATAACCTCCTCACCCAACATCGGGAAGAAGACGCGCGGGCCTGCAACCTGCATTGATTGGAGGGTGCGCTTCCCCGAACAGTATGAAGACTGGCAGCGGGGTGGCACGCTCCTGGAATCACAAGCGCAAGACAGTGAAGATTACCTACGGCTCTATAGGGTAATGTATGCGGAGAGGCTCCTGCTTGGAGGGCTTATAGAGGTAAAGTAAAACACCATTTTTTTGTCTTTTATAATTTCCAATTTTTTTTTATTTGTGAACTCAAGAGCCATGGCTGTAGGATGCCCGTGACACCATAATAACGAACTTACGAGCTCGTTTGGCGGACACGGAGCAAGAGTTAACTGATACCCGAGCGGCTCTGGGTTCATCAGTAAGTGTATATATACATACTCCTGGCATGATTTGAGATTCATGGCACTAACCATTTAACTGTCACCTCTCGTATGTGTACGCAGCGTGCCCAGCTCGATGTAGTTTCATCGGCAATGGGGGCAGACGGCGTTTCTTCCAGTCTATGGATTCCCACTTCAGAGTTAGATTTACTCCACGAGCAACTTGCTCATGCCACCCAGCGGGCTACGGAAGCAGAAGGGATACTTTCTGTACAGGTGAGAGTCTCACCATTTAATATCCCTTATTCAAGCATTGCCATATGCTTGAGATGATATGTATGGCAGGAGAAAGAAATAGAGGAGGCACTCGCGCATGTCACCCAGAAGGAGGCTAGAATAGCCGAGCTAGAAGAGGAACTGCGTCGTCGTCCAGATGATGACTCTTCTAGGGACGCTGTGGAGCTAAGGATCACCCTTCAGTTGGAGAGAGAAGACAGGGAGAGAGAACATGTCGAGAGAGAAAGGGACAGGGAAAGAGAGAAGGCTAAGAAATTGACCGAGAAAGAGGAGAAGAGGGCCATGGAGGCCCAACTATTTGAATTGAGGACCAGTCTTGGCCTCGCCGAGCAATGGCTGAAGGATGGCGAGGAACGCTACCGAAGAGCACGAGAGCGTGGCTTTCGTGTTAGTAGCTTCTTTGCTACCCCCGCAGATCAACGCCGGGGTGTGGAGATAGGAAGAGGAGCACTGAGCAGTAGAAGTACTACTTTTCGTAGTTGGGTAGCACCCTCTAGAGCGTCTTGTCCGGAGAGCGGTGGGACGAGTAATGTAGAGAGAGAAGGTGGAACTTAATGTACAACTTCTAGTTTTGGAATGGAATAAAAAGTTTGTTTTTTTTTGGTTTTTCATCTCTTTCTTGCTATCTGGAATCCCTGCACACATCACTAAAATAAACAAGTCAGAATTTCTGCTCTGACTTGGCCCCTTGCTCAATAAGCAGGTTTGCTTTGACTGTCCTTGATAATGGGTCAAGGGGCCAAGCCTTTATTAATAAAGGCAAGATAAAGATATGATGATGAATGCGGCACACAAACACACGGATGCAAGCGAAATTTAAAAGTGGGATGCTGCATGCAAATGCAATAATAGGAAATGTGTTTTTTTCTATTATTTTTATTTTTCTTGCATTTTTGTTGTTGATTTATTTTTATATCATTTTTTGTTTTGCATATATCTACATTTTTCTCTTTTTCCTTTTTTTTTGGTGTTTTTATCATTGTCATCTTTTTTTGTGTTGCTAATGCCTGGTAAGGACCCATAGGGCACCTAACCTGCATGAGAATAGGGATTTCTTACTAACCTCCCAGATATCCTAAGTGCACATCTAGGTTGATTTGGGCCTTTAGACTCCTCGAATGATAATTCTGCCGGTTAAGACTTATCCTGATGACAATGCCGTCATGCCATGCTTAGGCTCCCAGTTGCTTCCGACCACAGGGATTCACCCAAAAAGTGTTCGAGGTAAATGATTTGCCCGACCCGGGTCTATTTCCTCACAACTCTAGATGGTATGTAATGGAACACCTTGGAACCCAAATGACCAACCGCGCGACGCTGACCCAGAATCAGACGCCGTCGCACCTATAGGTGACGCGCTTGCATTGGTCTAAGCCCGAGGTTAAACTAAGCAGACATTAAGGTGGTAGATAAAGGTCTTGACCAGCCAGAAACACGGAGACTCCTTCACGACAATGACTTCTGCTTTCAAAATGGACAACCATATGTTTGCAAGCTTTGGTGAGTTTCACCATTCGGGAACTCCATTGAGCCTTTATCTTCCGGAGAAGAAGGAAGAGTATTGGGGGTAAACTTCCTGAGAGGACCGGCAAAGCTGTTAACCCGGCGAGCAAGTAGGGGCACACTTAACTTCCCTTTTCGGGTAACTTCAGACTAAATCTCGAGCATTTACATCTCATGACCCCCTTTTGTGTAATTTGACTTTCAGTCAAAGGGGTTTCATTTAGTGGAATCAGGCACGGTTACGACCAAGCCTTTCTTTTGACTTTGATTTTTTTGCTTTTCTTTTCTGATTTTTTTTTGATAGATTTTTGCAAGGGACATAATATTTTGATATTATGGAATCCCTCTTGGATGCATGCGGGGACACTGCCCTCTTCTCGTGCTCTGACCGATGCTCGAGGAATTGGATCATACTCTTACCCTGAGGGGTTGTGTTTGTGTTTCCCATGCTCAGCGTTTTAAGGGCGCTGGCTGTCTCATTTGGTCGATGAGAGAGAGAATAAAGATTACAACTTTCTTGGAGACCTTTTGAGTGATGCCCTACCATAAGCGATGCTATCAATTTTTTTATAACACAGATGTGTATACATGTTGTCTTCTTTTGAGGGGGCATAGGCCGAACTGGCCGGACAAGGGTCTCCACGCTTCTGGCAAACCAAGACCTGAGACCTACCAAGCCTTAATGGGCCCTATCTTGACATGGAGGTAAGATGCAGTAACTTGATTCCATGGTGGTCTCCAAACATCAGCATTTTGAATTTTCTTTCTTTTTTTTGGTCTTTTTTTTGTTTTATATACAATTTTTTGTGGTTTTCATTTTTTTTTCATTTTTTTTGTTTTTGTTTTCAATTTTTTTTTATCTTTGACAGTATGTACACCTATCTAAGGGTAATACTTCTTAAGGTAAAGCTCATTCCAAGGGTGGGATAACTCAACTCCTTCAGCATTGACTAGCCTGTAGGCATTGCCAGGATGCACAGCCTGAACCACATATGGTCCTTCCCAATTGGGTTGGAGTTTAGAACGCGGCCCCCCAGGTTTTACAAAAATTCTTTTCACTACCATTTCACCAACTTTAAATTTTCTCTCGACAACATTCTTTTGATAAAAACGTGCGAGTCTATTTTGGTATACACGAGCATGCTCGGCTGCGGCCATGCGCTTTTCATCTAAGAGTTCCAATTGGACAAGGAGTGAGTCACGACGTTCATCGAGGGGAAGTTCCTTATCCAATTGTACCCTAAGAGAAGGGACCAAAATCTCATATGGGACTACCGCCTCCATCCCGTAAGTAAGGGCGAATGGAGTTTGCCCAGTGAGAGTACGGACTGAAGTGCGATAAGCCCATAGAGCTTCAATAAGTTTTTCTGGCCAATCCGAGAATCTGCTAGACTCACAGGTTTTCTTTATGATTTTAATCAATGTTTTATTAGTGGCCTCCACTTGGTCATTGCCTTGTGGATAATATGGTGATGAATGATGCAATGCAATCTTATACCTTTGGCAGAGGTCCTTAAGGTCCTGAGAAATGAATTGTGGCCCATTGTCGATGATGATAGTTCTTGGGATGCCAAATCTGGCAATGATGTTCTTCATAATGAACTTGCACACTGTTGATGCCTTGATTTCCGTGTAAGCTTCGGCTTCAGCCCATTTGGTGAAGTACTCCGTTGCAGTGAGGATGAAGGACTTTTGTTTAGTAAGGGAGTTGGGATCACCAAGAGGACCAATGATGTCAAATGCCCACATGGAGAAAGGCCATGGGGAGGACACTGGATGGAGAGAGGAAGATGGGGAATGGATCTTATCGGCGTGAAGTTGACACTTGACACACCTACGGACATAGACAGCACAGTCTTCCTCCATGGTGGGCCAGTAAAAGCCTTGCCGAAGGATTTTCTTAGCAAGCATTTGGCTGTTCATATGGCCACCGCACACGCCTGAGTGTGCTTCCTCTACACACTTCCAGGACTCGTCATCATCAAGACACCTCAGGAGAACACCAGTGAGGCTTCTTTTGTATAGCAATCCTCCAACCAATGTATTTATTTTGAAGGAGTAGTAACAAGACCAGAATTAGGTGGGAGATGCCTAGAAGGATTTACAGGATGAGAAAGAAATCAAAGAAAAAGGTGAGGACTAAAGCCTCGAAAGCAGTGTGAGAACGGGCAGATGCCCGAGGCAGTTGATGTGGCAAGAATCGAGTCAGACTCGGGATCGGGCTCGGGAGGAATTAGAAATTGATGAATCGAAGGGAGCGGATCTGGAGGGTTCGGAAGTAAAGGAGGCAAATCATGGGGGAATGGATCTGGAGGTTCCGGAGGAAGAACATGATGAGGGACGCGATGCCTTGATAAAAGGTATGGAAAAAAGTAACTCAAAGGGAGGAAAAGAATGAAGGACACAATGACATGGAAGAACAAAAGGATAAATCGGAAGAAGGGAATGCTCGGAGGTTCCAGAGGGATATGAAGAGGGAGGGCGCGATGCCCTAGGAGGGATGGATAATAAGATGAGAAATCCGAAGGTTCCGGAGGGATATAGGAGGTGGATAAAGACGGGGAATTAAATAAAGAGGGGTCCGGAGATTCCGGACGAGGTGGAATGTGAGGGTAGGATAAAAACAAGGAACTAAACAGAGAGGGGTCCGGAGGCTCCGGACGAGGATGATAAATGGATAAAGATATGGAATTAAACGTGGAGGAGTCCGGAGGTTCTGGACGGGGATGAATATAGGGGTCCGGAGGCTCCGGACGAGGTGGAATGTAAGGATCCGGAGGCTCCGGAGGGGGTTGAATGTGAGGGTCCAAAGACCCTAGAATAGAGGAGGAGCTTGATTGCGTAGATCTAGATGATGGAAAGTCTCCCCTTAGCCAATAGATCACCCCTGAAAAGAAGCAGAAGAACAACACGAGTAGTGATGGAATAGGATATGAAGTAGATGGGCTACAAGATGGCTCCTCAACATGGGATTTCTCGCCCTTAAGCTTCACTTTATGCTTTCCTTTCTTCCTGGTGGATACTCTCTCACAGGATGACCTCTCAACCTTCAACATAACTTCTCATCCTCTTGGGTTCGCAGACCGATCCCAATGATGTGCCCAAACAGACGGCCTCATCTTTCTCTGACTAACCGGCTTAATCGGTGCGGTCAGGGCCCACGGGTCCAAGAGAGTTGCCGTTCGCTTTTGAACGTTCAAGGGGTCTTATTAAAAATCCGTCAAATTTTGAGAGTTCTGCTTGTGAAGTAAGGATCTTAACATGGAATGACTCCTTGCGAAATAACTCCCTTGATAAATAAATGGTATCTATAATTGGGAATTTGACCTTCGGCGTAAGGAGCTTCTTATTTGATGGACTGCTCAAGGGCGTTGGAATATTGTGTGTAAATATGCTTGGTAGCACATACGTTCGCCCCTTACATGGAAGTTGGTAGGGAGTAGACAAAATGTCAAAAGCTTCCAACAAGGAGTGACCTAACCCGACCTTGAGCATAGAATTCATCATCTCCTCGGCAGTAGAATGTGTCATTATTATGCTCGAGGAGAACCCCTTCTTTTGATTAGCCATTTGAACTATGACCGAACAAGGGGTAATAAGAGCCGTGAAAAAATGTTGGCCCATGAGTAACGTGCTCGCTATTGTTTTGGTCCCTGATTTGCTCAGCACCAATTCCTGAGAGTCCTTCTTGATGGGTATTGGTGCCAACGGAAATTCGGCCTTCTCAAAGGTGACTGGCACAAGAACCCGAATCGGCATTCGGCATATGAAATCTTGGATTTTGAATGACATAGCATTAACCGAATTCTTCTTGTCCGATTCTTGATCATCATCTTTGGCACATGTATTTATAAGAATACACCCACTCCGAGAGGTGATAGAAAGAGGTGAGTCGGAAACAACATGATCGGACAATGGAGGTTCAATGGAATGAGTTATAGAAAGGGTAGGTGGAAGTTGAAACACGACGAGCTTCTCCTCTTGCTCGGGAGCATATGAGGTTGACTCGGGTGCAAAAATGGATGGGCCCTGCTCAAGGTTAGCCACGGATTTGGGTGAGGAGTGAAGTGGAAGAGTAAGAGGGGTTGGGTTTGAAGTTATAGGGATGGTGGAGGCCTTAAGTGATGGAGGCGATATGGAGACAACAGGCTCAGCGGGTAATAGAGGTTAAATGGAAAGGGTTGTGGAAAGAGTAAGTGAGGGTTGAGACACGACGAGCTTCTCCTTGTGCTCGGGAGGAGACGAGATTGGCTCGGGTGTAAAAATCAATGGGCCCTGCTCAGGGTTAATCACGGGTTTAGGTAAGGGGAGTGGAGGAATAGGGATGGTTGGATTCGGGGTTATAGGGATGATGGAGGTTTTAAGCGGAGGTAATGGAGGGTTACTAGGTTGGGGACAAGGACTAATGGGAGGTTCAATGGAGGCTGATGGTGTGGAGATTACTTGTGTAGTTGGAGGGGTAACAGTAAGAGACTTGGTGCGTAGGAAGCGTCGGGTTTTAGTGGTACATGAAGGGTTCAAAATAGGGGGCGATTCATGGTGTATTGATGCGGGTTGTTGGGATACAGACCCGTCATCATAACACCATGTGGTTTCACAGGTAAGGGTAGAATCAGTAGGAGACTCATGGTACGTTGACGTAGGTTGCTGGAGCATCGACCCATCGTCATAATACCATGATGTCTCATAAGTGGGGGTAGAATCAGCAGGAGACTCATGGTACGTTGACGTAGGTTGCTGGAGCATTGACCCATCGTCATAATGCCATGATGTCCCATAGGTAGGGGTAGAATTAGTAGAAGACTCATGGTACGTTGACGTGGGTTGCTGGAGCATGGACCCATCGTCATAATACCATGATGTCTCATAGGTAGGGGTCGAGTTAGTGACTTCGTCCTGAGCAGGGGAGTCTTCTGGTGGTGGTGGAAGAGGGTGACGAAGTAAACTCGGAATGGGTGCGATAGTGGCTTCATCCTCAGCAAAGAGATCTTCTGGTGGTGGTGGAAGAGGGAAGGAACGAAGAAACCTCGGAGTGGGCATATCTTCAAAATTTTCGCAAATGTGATCAGGTGCCATTTGCAATTGCTCGTAATCATTAGGTTCAAATGGATGCTGTGACGGAGGCGTATTGATAAGATGAGAAGACGTATATTGGTATGGAGGATTTTGCGTATATAGATATGAGTGTGGAGATGGAGGGTCATATGAATTAGTGTGGTGAATGGGTAGTGGATAGATGGCATCCATTTGATCGTAACGATTTGAAAGAAGCTCTTGCTCATACTCATCTCTTACCTTCTTCCACTCCTTATCTATTTCAGCAATTTTAGCGTGAAGGGGGTTGACTTGAGGAGGAGAAGGAGGAAGAGATTTCTTCCTAAAATCATCTTTTATAGCTTCAAATTCAGAGCGTAGAGAGTCCATCTGAGAAGCCATGAAGGCATATGAAATACTAGTGGAGGAGGAGGCCCCACTAGTGAACGGACCCGTTTGAGGTACCGTATGAAGGATGGCTGGGATTTGAGATTGTGGAGAGGGAAATTGATAAGAGGCGGGATGTTGACTCGCCTGTCCTTGAAATGAGGAAGAAGGAACGTCATGTACATATGACGGAAAAGTGGTAGCCTGGAGCGGCTGTTGGTGGGATGTGGGAGCCGGGGTTGACTCCTGAAAAGGGGGAGAAACAGATTTCCCTTTTAAAATGGCCTGAAAGACCAGAAGTTGCTCAGGGCTGAGCTGTGTACTGGCGAGGACACCCAACAGGGAGAAAATGTCCTGGGGTGGGGACATTTCTCGTGGAATAGTGGGGACCTCCTGTGAGGTCTCACAGGAAAGGGCCTGAGTCTATTGCATGGACCCGTAGGTCAGCTGACTGACCACGACCTGATTGATTCTCTTCGGAAGAGTCGTGAGCCATTCCTGTAATTTTACCAGAACGTAAATGCATACACTAGCAAACAAGTATCAGAGATTAACAGACAAGTGGATGATCTTACGCCATTTTTTTTCGGTTTTTATTTTAACTTTTTTTTTGTGTTTTGATTTAATTAAATTTTTTTGATTTTTTTTCCTTTTTTTTGATTTTAACAAATATAAAATTCACACTTAGTAGGAGGGACCCTAATTGCACTTTGTTTTACCGCCGTGTCAGCTAGGGGCACTCGTCTCACCACGAATAGGTAACTAACTCTGGGGTACTTCAGTGGTACAACCAGCCCAGTGAACGAAAAGGGAATCCTTCACTGTCGGGGACTTACGGAGGTCCCAATGGAGGAGATCCTAGTCTGTCGAGAGGAATTCCCGACGGAGAGTCCTTCCTTCACCGAGAGGGGTTAATCCTTAAATAAGTAAAAGAAAGAAAAGAAAAGGGGTAAATGCATGAAATGCAGTGCTGAATAAAAGATGTATAACACACAAATACCAGAGATAAACACACAAATAGAACAGAGATAATCACAATGATATAATAGAGATATAAAAGCAATAAACAGATGGAGTAGGATACAACCGTTCCTCTTTCCGAGACACGTAGATCACTTGAAAAAAAGAGAAAGGGGCTCTAAGGGTGCACGTAGTGCACGAGGGGAATGACGTAGCGCACGTGGGTGCAACAAGGAGGGGCACACGTTGGTGCCGAGTAGAGGAGGCACACGTGGGTGCTAAATGGAAGGGCACACGTGGGTGCCAAATAGAGGAAAGCACACGTGGGTGCTAAATGGAGAGGCACACGTGGGTGCCTAATGGTAGGGGCACACGTGGGTGCCGAATGGAGGGAGGGCACACGTGGGTGCCGAATAGCGGAGGGTGCAGGTGGTGCACGAAACAACATTAACTTTCTCAAATAACCACAAAGGGCCGGGGGAGTGCACGAGGTGCACGAGGGGAGCGAGCGCACGGGGGCGCAATAAGGAAGGGCACACGTGGGTTTCGAAAAGAGGGACACACGTGGGTGTCAAAAGGAGGGGCACACGTGAGTGCCGAAAGCTTGTGGGTAACCAGAAAAAAGCAAAAAGTACGTCCCACCGTGATCGCCAGAGATGTGAACACGTCACGTGGTGGACTGAGAGAGAGAGATGGGGTTTCTCCCTCTCCGAGTAATAAAGGGTGAAAGAAATGAGGACAAAAATAATAGAAACGTGCGCTGTAGGGGATATGGAAGAACGGTGGATAAGTACAACCTACAGATGACACTCTAATGGAGACGGAAAGAATTTAGACTGGCCGAACTCCGGTACGTGGCGGAGATAGGGGTTCGAAGACCCTCTCGCGCAAACTGAACCCATTCCCGGTAGGCGTAACCCACCGTTCTGAGAGCAGCTTTTCAGATACCGAATTCGAGTTCTGGGACTTTATGTAATAGAATTTGACAGACGGGAAGACACGTAGACTCGGAAATTGTAACGATATATCACTCCTCGAGCAACTACAAGAACAATATGAATAAAAGCACACCACCGCAGGACATTGGTCTTTGCGGGGTTTTAACAACAATATTATAATATGTGCAATATGAGCAGTAATTAATATATGTACATATAGAAATCACCGCGAGACATTGGCCTTACGGGATTTTTAATGTAATATAAATAATACATATAAGTATATATATATACCACCATGAGACATTGGCCTATGCGGGGTTTTTAATGTAATATAAATAATAAATATAAATATATATACACACCACCACGAGACATTGGCCTCTGCGGAGTTTTTACTATAACATAGATAATAAATATAAGTATATAAATATATAAACCACCACGAGACTGTGGCCTCTGCGGGGTTTTTACTGTGACATAAATAATAAGTATAAGTATATAAATATATAAACCACCACGAGACTGTGGCCTCTGCGGGGTTTTTACTATGACATAAATAATAAGTATAAGTATATATATATAGAAACCACCACGAGACTGTGGCCTCTGCGGGGTTTTTAATGCGACATAAATAATATAAATAATATATATATATATATATATATATATATATATGTATATATAGAAACCACCATGAGGCTTTGGCCTCCGAGGGGTCTTTAATGCGGCATAAATAATATAAATAATAAATATATATGTATATATATAAACCACCACGAGACTGTGGCCTCTGCGGGGTCTTTACTATAATATAAGTACATGTGACAGGAAAGGAAAAGGGATCAAATAAACCGTCGCGAGATGTTGATCTCAACGGGATTTTAAAGCAATGATAGGGGAATGCTGAAATTAAATAGTTAGGAGTTAGAAAGTAGGGTGCAGAAAAATAAAATGCTGAAATGGAAACGGTCGCGGGAGGTGACCCACCGCACCAATTAGGAGTTAGATATACAGAGAGTAAATCACAGAAACCGCCGCGGGGAATAATCCTCCGCGCGGGTGAGGCCAGAGACAGAAGAAGATAACCGCTACGGGAAGTAACTCTCCGCGGTGTTATTAAAACAAAGATGATCAAAATGGAGCGCGCGTTAGGAGTGTTGTGATCGCCAGGGACCGAGGGTCCCGAGTGGATTGATCACTTTCGCCTTTGACACGGGGTTATGCGGGCTCCAACTTCCTCTTCTTTCGACAGGCCGAAGAAGAGGGCCTTTAACTGGTTACCCCTACACAAAGAACAAACAGAGAAAAATAACTAAATGAGAATGACGGCGGTGTAGTACCAATCCTTAGATAATAAAACTGTAAATAACATAAACGAACACGTACCTGGTTGGTGTGTTTAAAACCCCTTTGGAACTAAAAGGGTGGGAGAATGACATGATGAAATGCACGAACACAAAGACACTCACAAGCGAGGCCCTCTCGGAGAGAAAGGCATGGCACATATGCTAAATGATGCATGCAATATAATTAACTGACTAAATAAAAATAAGAGAGGGGAGAAAAGCTTATCGGTGGAGGCCAACAACGAGCTTTGAGAAGGGCTTCAATATCACGAGCACAGCACGACCGAAGGACTTCAGAACGGACTTCAAAAACTGCTTAAAAGGGGAACGAGGAACACAAACACACTTAATATGAGGGATGTATGTGGTGATATAGATGAAGAGAAGATTGATATATATAGTTATATATGTATATACATAATGGGAAAATGTTTAGAGTTATATATATGAAGATATAATAAAAGATATATAGTTAATGCATATATGTGTGATGAGGAGGTTATTTATGATTAAAAAAAATAAAAAAAATAAATAGGAGAAAGAGGGAGAGAAAAGGACTCTTTTCTTTTGCTTTTTAGAGCTTTTTTTTAGTTTTTAATTTTAAACAAAATAGAATATAAGACTAAAAAGATAAAATATAAAACTATGAAGAGTAAAATAAGAAATATATATAATATATATATTTACATGTGGGAGAGAGAGAGAGGTGGGAAGAACGAGAGAGGAAGAGGGTGAGAGAAAGAGAGGATAAAAAAATAATAAAAAATAGAAGGAAGGTTGAGAGAGGGATCGAGAGAGAGATAAGAGAAGAGAGAATAAAAAATTAAAAGAGAGAGAGAGAGAGTGAGACAGAGTGAGGAGAGAGAGATCGAGAGAGAAAGAAGAGAAGAGAGAATAAAAAATTAAAAAGAGAGAGAGAGACGGAGCGAGAGGAGAGAGGGTGAGTGAGAGAACGGGAGGGAGAGAGAACGAGAGTGAGAGAGAGGAAACGGGAGAGAGAGAGGGAGAGTGGGGATGCGAAAGGAGAGAGAAAGAGAGAGATGGGAGAGGGAGATGCAGAGACGAGAGAGATGAGAGGGGGAGCCGCGACCGCGACGGTCACGACGGGGGGAGGAAGAGAAGACGGAGAGAGAGAGGGACCGGCAGGGAGAGGAGAAAGAGAGCAGAGAGAGGGGGGAGACCGGCGCGGTGGCGGAGGCGAGCGGCCGGTGCGGTGGCCGAGCGAGGTGGAGGCGGGGGCGCTGCGGACGTGGCCGGGGGGGTGACGGCATGCTCACGGTGGTCGAGCGAGGTGGAGGCGGGGGCGCTGCGGACGTGGCCGGGGGGGGTGACGGCGTGCTCACGGTGGTCAAGCAGGTGGCCGGCCGGAGGTGGCAACGTGGGCGACGTGGAGGCCGGCCTGGTTGATGACGGCGTGGCAGAGCGGACGACGGCGACGCCGGTGACCGGCGGTAATGGACGACGACGGCCACGGCAGGGTGCAAGGGGTCGACGACGGCCCAGGCGGTGTTGACGCGGTGGCGGTGCTGCCTGGGGGACTTCGCGGCGGGCTCTGCGGCGGACGGGCAGTGCATGCAAAGGGCTGCGGACGTGGACGGAGGGAGGAGGACGGCGCCGCGGCGTCGGTGGCGATGGCTTGCTGGAGGACGGTGGCGTTGAGGCGACGTGGAGAGGAGGCCTGCCGTGGCGGAGTTACATGCAGAGAGGGGTGGTGAGGGGATGGTTGCAGTGAGGAGGGGAGTGTGTTGCGGCGTGGGTGGTCCGCAGGGTGCACCAGAGGAAAAAGAAGAGTGTGATAGAGAGGGAGGAGGACGTGGCTCGCGGCAGGGTGAGCTGGGTTGCCAGCGGGCTTCACGGCGATGGCGGAGGGATGGTGCAGACGCAGGCGGTGACGTGGGTGGAAGTAGGATGGGCCGGTGCTGTCGTGGGAGTGCTACGAACGGTGGAGAGGAGGGGGCTCGCAGTGGCGACGTGGGTGCGGTCGGAGGAGGTTGCTGGGAGATGGGAGAGGCTCACGAGAGGTGGAGGGGGTACTGGTGGCTGTTTTCGGGAAAGAGGGAGAGCGGTATGCATGAGGGGATGATGCTCGAGAGAGGGAGTGGAAGAGAGTAACGGGGGTTGGCTACGGTAGTGGAAAGGGGGGAGAATGAATGTGCATGTGTGTGCCGTGGGGAAGAAGGGTGTGTGCAGTGAAATGAAAGGGAAAGAAAGAGACGGAGGGGGGGTGAGGGAGAATGTGTGCGGAGGGAAATGAACAGGAAGGAGGGGGTTACGTGAGAGAGAGGGAAGAAAATAGGGGGAGAGAAAAGGATGTGAGGATAATAAATATATTATTATATATTATTTGTTTATTATTATTATTTTTGTTTATTTTTATAGTTATCATATCTTTTTACTTTTTAATTAATATATTTATTTTGTACATATAGTAATCACTTATATATATATATTTACAAAAATATTATTAAAGAAAAGCAATTACATTTTTGTTTATGTAAACATAATTATACACACATTTTTTTGGATTTCATTTTCTCTTTTTATTTATTTTATATGTACACATATTTTAATTTTCTCTCTTTCACAAAATAATGTAATTTAACCACAATTACGGAAGTCACTCAAATAAAAGAAAATATAAGCCACTTCAGGGCATTACGGTATAATATGGGATGTACTCATCGTAACGTCAGAAATGGCGTGTCTACATCAGCTAGCGTCTCATGCTGCGTCTTAGGCAAGTCTGTACATCGGCTTCATTCGCTCAAGTCCACACATCCACAGTAGTTCATCAAGTCTATACATTCACTTGAGCTTCACCAAGTCTGTACAACGTTGAAGCCTTCACAAGTCCATACACTGCTTGAGCTTCACCAAGTCTGTACAACGCTGAAGTCTTCACAAGTCTGTACAGTGCTTGAGCTTCATCTAGTCTGTACATCGCTTCAAGCGATTCAAGTCTATACAGACTACCTTTACATCCAGAGTCTGTACATCGGTTCAACAACCGATCGTCTCATACAGAACTTTCCAAGTCTGTACAGCCGAGTGTCTAATGCATCATCTCACTCTGGCATAGTCTATACATTGGCTAAAGCTTGTCGAAGTCTATACATCTCCGTTGAGCATCAAGTCTACACACTGCTCACAGTCTTATTAAGAGTCTCACACAGGTTCCAAGTCTGTACACTGGTTAGGCATCGTGAAGTCTATACAGTGGCTGAAGCTTTGTTAAGTTTACACATTGGTAAGGCTCGTTTGCATTGTTCATCACATGTATATACACTGCCTTTCATGAGCCTATCCATCAAGTCTACACATTGGGTTGTCCGACCACAACCCTATACATTCTGGTGTCATAACTTGAGTCTTCAATGCTCACAGCACACTCTTTCCAAGCCTGTACACTGGTGAGGCTTCGTGAAGTCTACACAGTGGCTGGGCTATGTAAAGTGTACACATTAGTAAGGCTTGTTTACTTTGTTCTTCATAAGTCTATACACTGCCTTCATATGCATTCTTCATAAGTCTATACACTGCCATTCGTTTGCACTGTTCATATGTCTATACACTGCCTTCACATGCGCTTTATTCATTAAGTCTGTACACTCTCTCACGTTGTACACACTTAATCAGTTGATGTTTCTGAAGTATATACATTCGTGTTTATATCCTGAACTAACTAAGTCTATACATTCAATCTGTCTCTGTCTGCAAGTAATTCAAGCTGATGATTGGGCACGTGAACCGAGGTTGGCACCTGGCACGTGATCCAAGACAACAGGCGCATGACACGTGGATGGCGACCTAGTTAGGATGCTGCCATGTGGTCGAAATTCAAATGATCTGGCAAAAAGTGCATGGGCGGGACCCTGGCAGCCACACGCCAATATCTGCTATAAATATAGAGCTTCATCCTTTAGTAGAAGCTTGATCGTGAAAAGAAAAAGCAGAAGCCATTGGTGAGAGTTTGCACGATCTAGAAAAGAAAAAGAGCAGAGAGTTCCAGATCTGAGAGGAGTTTGTTCGAGAGAGAGGGCAGTGTGTGTGGATTGATGAATTGCTTCATTTGAAGCTACATTTGTATTGGATTTTAGAACCGATTTCTTCTTCATTGGTTTTTGTTTCTACTTTGTTTTCGTTTCATTTTGTTCATCCTTCTGATTTGAATTTGTTTCCCTCCGATGTGTGGAGGAAGGGAGTATTACTCCAGTTTCCCTCTGAGTTGCAGAGGAAGAGAGATCGGTGATCTCTGGTGGTGTTAGTGACTGGTTGTCATTAACAGTTTCCCTCCGGTGTGTGGAGGAAGGGAGAGGATTCTCCGGTTGTGTTCTAGCTGGGAGCTAGAACAGGTTTCAAGTTATGTGGGTAGCAGAGCTTGGTTGAGGGATTTGTTTCCAATGGGTGTTCAAGCTGTGTGGCAGCATGTTGTTCGCAGACTGAGTCTGTATTGATCTAGCATTGTCTAGTGGAATCCTCATTCTAGTTGGAGTGAGGGGTGGATGTAGATTGCGGACTGTAATCGAACCACCTAAAAATCGAGTGCCTCCTCTGTGGTTTGCTATTGTTATCTGCGCTCTTCATCTGCTTGTGTCTTTACTTCCATGTGATCAGTTCTTCATTCTCATTTACATTTCTCTGTGTACGGGTTAAGGAGGTGCGTTAGCAGTAGAATTTATTTTCCGAATAAGTTTCTACAAATTGGGAGTGATCTATTCATCCCCCCCTTCTATATCACTCTTGCTGTGCTAACAGGGGATGCTCCTTCCCATCCTCCATCGCTGGTCTCTTTTCCTGGTGATGGTCCGGTTGCTAGCCAGGTGGTGGTTTCTAAAGCCCGCGACCCTTCTTCTTCTGCTCGCGCCCCTTCTTCCTTCCACCCTGTTGCTCCGGCCATTGCTACTGCAGATGACTCGCTTGCCCCTCCTTCCGCTGGTGCGGAGGCTACTGGCAAGGCCGCATCCCCTTCTTGTGCTGCTAGCGGCTCGGCCTTCCTTACTGCCTTGCCCCGCGCTGCTGCTGGCACTGTGCCGTCTCCTGCTGCTTGCGGTCCCCTGCTTGCTGCTCTAGTCACATGCCCTCCAACAGCTGGCGTGCAGGGTTGTGCTCCTACCCTTGCTGCTAGCGACACTCGTGCTTGTCCTGCGGCGTCTGGCCCTGCCAAGGCCACGGTGGGTGCTGGTTGTCCTGGCCCCCCTCTTGGTGCCCAGGCTACGTCTCCTTGGGCTGCTGCGTGTGGCCCTGGTCTGCCTCCCTCGTCATCTACAGCAGGGGATGCGTTCGCCAGCTTGCCTCATGCTGTGCCTCCATCCTTCGCCCAAGTGCTCCTTAACTCTGTCCCTCCTCCGGCCCTCCCTATTGCTGTCCATAGCCCTGCTTCTATAGATTTGGGAGAGTGTGCTGCTTTCTTCACTGTGGATGAGATTTTCCTGTCCTGCAAACCTTTGGAGCATGCTATTGTGGCCAAGACACCTCTGGGTAGGCCGCCATTCCAAGACATCAGACTACATCTTGCCCAGCGATTTTAACTGAAGCAAGACTTCCTCCTCAGTGCTTTGGATGGGCGCCACTTGTTGCTGCGATTTCAGAACCAGACTACTTGCTAGTTTTGCTAAAGGATTCTTTGTATGTGAGGGGCAAACCATTCTGGTTTTCTAAATGGTCTATGGCTTTCTCTCCGGATGAAGATTCTCCCCTCGTTCCTGTGTCGCTGGAGATGCCGGATCTTCCGACCAATTTCTATAGTGAAGCCATGATTCGTTCTATTGCCGGTAGCATTGGCTCGATTCTTCAAGTTGACAGAAATACAATGTGCTTAACACGCACGCTAGCTGCTCGTGTGTGTGTCCAGTTGGACGTTTCCAAGAGGCTCCCGCACCGTGTTTGGATTGGCATTGGGTTTGGTGGTGTGTGGCAGCCCCTTCATTATCCTTCCCCTCCCATGTTCTGTTCTACGTGCAAGCAGGCTTGGTCATATGCCGCCTAAATGCAAGAAGTCCGGTGATGTTACTGGCTCTGCAAGTAATCCTGCTACTCCAGCCACTACTGCACCTCCTACTGCTCAGACTGGCCCCTCCCAACCCGCAGCCCCAGCTGGCCCTAAGCGTGTGCGGCGCCCTGTGAAGCCTCTTGAAGATGATGCTGCTACTGACCCTGCAGTGGCCACTTTGCCCCTTGCTGCCGAGGAGCCCCTAGCCTCTGTTGGTGACCTACCTATTGTCATTGGCCTTGCGGTTGCTGCGCAGGAGGCTCCTGCTGCCTCTCCAACTGTCGCACCACAACCTCTTGTTGCTACTGTGCTTGGTGTAGATGTACCTCCCCAGGTCGGTGCTTCGGTTGCGGGCCACGGCCCTCCAGCCACCTTCGAGCATGCGGTTACCAACCTTCCGGTTGGTGGTGTCACGTTTGCTGCTCCCCCGATCGTCTCGCCGCTTGTTGGCCCTCCAACTGCCCCACGTAAGCCCCTTGTGGCTCCTCCATCCACCTTTGGTGCTACTCCAACCGCCATTGCCTCTGCTGCTTCCTTGGCGCCTTCTCTACCGCGGTGGTTGACCCCTCTTGCTGCTCTGCTGAGCCTGCTGCCCCTTCGGGCGTCGAGGTTCAGCCACCACCCGCTTCTCCGCTCGCCACGGCTGCTCCTGCAGTAGTCCCTGCCACCTCCCCTACGGTGCACCAGGTGGTTCCTTCCCCTGCAATGTTTGCTTCTTCTGAAGGTGGTGACAAGGTGGGGGTCGAGTGAGCCTCCGACCAGCCAGCAGTCTCCCCTGACAGTGCTTCTTCGGCCTTCTCGACTGATCTGATGGGCCCTGACTGTCGTCATCCTCCCTAAGGAAGCAGAGCGGTTGGCCTGTTTGGCTGCTCTTCGCGCGATGAGGGATGCAGTCAACGCTCTTCCAGCCTTTTCTTGGCATGGGGCTTCTGGCCTCCTTCGGCCCTGCATTGCTACAGCGCCCTTGGCGCCGTCTCCGCTGGCCTTGCAGCCCCCTCACTACGTGATCCTGACTTTGCAAGCTGAGCATCGTGATGACGTTCCTCCATCACCTGCTACCTCCGTTCAGGCTATCGGTGGTTCCGCCAGTGACGTCCCCGGCCATCAGCCTCCCCCGACTACCTCGCTTGATGCTCCCCGGGGCTCCCCTGCGCTACCACTGCAATAGGATATCCACCCTCCGGTTCATGATACTGCCCCCGACGAGTTTGATGGTTCGGTTGATGAGCAGGGCCTGGAGTTTGATACTTCTTTCTAGCCCGCCCGCAGGAGCAAAAGAAAGAATCGACGCAGGCACAATCACCTTGAGTTCTATAATCTCATGCTTTAGCTGACGGTCTCTTTGATTTGGCTACCTTGGCCTTGTTTCTGTTTCTTTAGGCCTTTTTTGGGTTCGTAGATTTCTCTTAGGGGATTTGTAGGTCTATCTTTCTTCTGTTGTATGTGGCCCCTTTTGTCTCTTTTAGTTTAGGTGCCTTTCTCTCCTCCCTGTACTATTTCTGCCATTTAGTACTTTACTTAATGAAAATCGCTTGCCTGGTGTCCAATGTGGAGCGCCCACTCCCTTCCGCAATGAAAAGATGAACGGGAAATCTCGTCCCACCTTGTAAGTATTGCCTTTGAGTAAAAAAAAAAATGCAGCTAGCGACAAACAAGATGATTTCAGGTATATAATATTATATATATAACACACGTTTTAATAATAAATAAGAAGCTTTATAAAAAAATGGAAAATCTGGTTTGTCGTCTGATCGCTCTGGACTGTAGACACCAGGCTGGAGCATGGGCCACCACCCTTGGGGAGAGCATGCGTGCATGGATGGGACTGTAGCAGGGTGACCAGTCTGGTCCAGTTTCTTTGAACACATGAGATGGGGGGACTGGTCTGTGTCTGTATGCTTCGCAATGAAAGATGCCCACTTGTACTTGTCATTTTCTTCCCAATCCGGATCACGCTACCCTTGAAAAGGGTAACCCGTTGGATGCTAATTATACGGTTGTAGGAGCTGGGATGGAAGCCGGAGCACCAGATATATATATATATATATATATATATAGGTGAGGAGGTGAGAGGAGTTGATCTAGTAATTAAGTCTAATCTTTTATTACCACCTGTTTCACTAAAACGCTCGGCCATCCTTTTCGCTTAACCCCTTGATGAGTTGGTTCTCCTTAACGGACAATGCAACGTTGAGTAAATTTATGTTTTTCTATTTAATATTGTATTTAATTGTTCCACGTTATATATATTCCAAATTATTTAAAAATAGTGGAATAGAAAAAAAAACTAAATTAATTATAACACAGACGTCTAGTGAAGATCGTAGAATGTAAGTCTTCAGCGCTGGACTAAAGAAGACCCGGACTTTTTGAGACGACGGGTACGTAGAGAGACGGAGAACAAAGAAACACAATTCTTTTGACAACATGTTGTAAACATCTACCGTGTTGAGCACGGTACTAATCGAACAGGTGGGAGCAGAATACCTGTCGGCGGGGAAGCGGGACATCCTTAGAGATGTAAATAGATTGAGTTCGATTCGGGTAGATTAATATTATATCATATTCATAAAAATTTTATAAATATCATATCTGAATAGTATCATATTATTTTCACGAATATAGATATAAGTATATCTGTCATGAGTATAGATATACTCACGAATATATGTATCTCTCTATAAATTATGAGTCCACGTCCACGTCCAAGAGAACGTGAGATTTATGAGAAGTGAAAAAAAAAGAAGTCAGGTTAATATTTTTCTTTTCAAAATAAATTTTATTTTTTATAAAAATATCTTTATAATTTTATTCATAATGTCAAACTCACAAACCTAATAAGAAGTGAAAAGGGTTGAGTTCATATATCAAAATCATAGGTCTAACGTGCACAATAAATTATTAAGAACGATTTCGGATCGGGTATAAGTTTGGATGCACTAAATCTATACCCTATCCGAATATGAAACGGATATTTTAAACATATCCAAACTTGAATCCATATTTATTTATGCGGATATTATCTGACTCATCACGGGTCAGATGATACGGATAATTAGATATTTTTGACATCCCTAATTATTATGTCCGCTGAGATGGGGATGAAGTACATTAACCAGGAGAGAGGATATATGGCAAGGTGTTCCTTGGAGACCTCATCCAATAATGCTCGGAGGTGCATGCCATGGGCGGTGGGGGGGGCGGGGGGGACGTGAACCCATTGCCCACGAGTATCAAGAACCAACCCATATGGGCTCAGGACACGGCTGATGGCTGCCGAGTATGGGTTAAGCCCGCTTCGGAAAAAAAACAAAAAAGAGTATGGTTAATTACCAAGCTTAAGTTCATTTTTTAACTTTTTAATTATAACAAAAAAGGGTTAAATAAATATCTCACAGACGAAATATTAACTTGCTTTTTGTAACAATATATTTATAAATAATCAAATATATAGTTGTCGAGAATGTGAGGTTGTATGGCAACATATTTGACAGTACAAACGGACAAGGGACCATACAAATTAATATATAATCGAAATTAACTGGAAGGGCTGGGAAAGATCGAGATTGCCCTTCCCCAATTTATAGATGACGGTGGCTGGCTGAGACTGTTTATGGATAATCCACCACAGTTTGTACGTTTAGGCGTGTCCATCATCATCACTAGCTAACCCATTTGGGTAGTCCATATATATATATATATATATTCAACCTGCAGGCTTGTTCTTCACGTCGCGTTTTCTGATGAGATCAGATAATGTGGATATCTCCTTCAGTCTTGAGAATGTCATTTTCAGTGTGGATTAATCAAGATCTTGCAGATGTGGGATATATCTCCTTGAAAATGAGACGCTCATATATATATATATATATATATATATATATATGTATTCACGAAGATGGCTGTGGTAGACTCATAGTCCATGTACATATTCTTGATCGAACCCTGCGTTTCCAACGGTGATGATGCTCATCGATTTTGCTATAATTTAAGATACCATTTGAAAATAAGTATATACTAGAGATTGGTATCTATAAAATGTTATAATTGTTTCTAAAAAGAAAAAAAGATAAATTATAAAGTTATTAATGTTTGTCGTTTCTACAAGGAAAAGTTAGGGGCCAGCGATAAAGTGAACAGTGGCTTCACAATCTATGATCCAATAAAACTCCCGAATGAAACTTCGATTTTGAAATGTTGCCATCATCATTATAAAAAATATCTATTTTTTAATTCGATGGGATTAATCCATAATGATATGACAAACCGAGTACAATCATGTCTTCTGATACTCTCATGTGTTTACTGTAGAACATTACAACCCATAACTCTCGCACGTATGGCATGGGGTCGTCGCCCGGTCACCACAAGGCATGTCGATCTCACGGGCAGGTCCGCACCGCAGTTGTTGTTTACCGGTCGTTTTAGAGGTGGTCACAGACTCACACGTCCAACTGTTTCCAGTGGGCCTCTCAACTGGACTTGCATGCCCATGCCCCATTCTCATCCATTCATACGTTGTACAAGGGATGGCCCCCACCCACGGCACCGCATGTAAGTACACGATAACGCCACTGTCTGCAATCACCGTGCGACGCAGCGTACCGTCTTCCATCATTCCGGAATGTGCCCCAACGTAGGAGTGAAATTACGTTCCTTGCCACTCGCCTTCCCCTGCCGTCTCCGCTCCACCACCACCGGTCCAACCGAGAAGCCCCCAACCGGCGGCGTCTGTTAAACGCAAATGATATAATTTTTTTTTAAAATCTCAGACTGTTGCAACGTTCACAAAATGAACTATATAACACGTGTAACGTTTCCGATAAATGAAAATGTTACGCACCTCTTTGTAAAAATATTAAAAGGAGAATATCAATAGATGAACGTTGAGGAGGGTCTCCTAGAGCCTATATATAGATTCATTGGTCAACCTAAGCACTGCACAACTACAATAACAACAACACATGAAAACTTTTCAATTTCTCTCTTCTCTTTTTATTTTCTTCACAATTTTTATTTTCTTTGTGTTGAGCCCTTAAAAGTTAGATTGAGATTCGTTAAGACTCTTTCGAGGACGTACCGACGAGAGAGAGGAAGTCACCTACCCGAGGGTCGTCCTATCTCTAGAGATCTTTATCGCAAGACCCGCACGTCGGGTGACAATAGTTCTCTTATATTGTTATGAATATTATGCTGAAATAAGAAGAACTAACAGTAAATAATTAGATCTAAAAATAAAGTTAGAAACATAGTCTGTCGGGTCGAAACTCATAGTCAGAATCTATTTACTTGAAAATAGAAATTATTTGTTTAAGAAAAATAATTTTATCTATTTTTTGATTTTTCGAGGATAGAAATAATTTATTTAAATAGCAACAGTAACATGAATTTTTAAAAAAATCAGAAATGATTTATTTTTCTGAAAATATAGAGATTAAATGTTCAAAAACATCTGTAAACAGAAATTGTTTAAAATAAAATTGATTTTTAGAATTGTATTTTCTGAAAAATAACAATAGATATTTTTTATAAATGAAAATTATAAAAACTATTTTCTGTGAAACAATAGTGTATTTTAAACATTATACCTTTGTTTTTAGAAAAGAAAAAAACAAAAATAATTTTCTCTAAGCTGTTATGTTTAATTAGAAATACTTTTCAGAATATTAATTTCAAAAATATAATTTTAGATATAATAGAATTTTTTAAATTATTACCTTTGATTAGTTTGCATGAACTAAATAATCTTAATTGCTGAAAATAAAATTTAATAATTTCTACTTAATGGAAATATATATATATCATTATTATTTCCTGCTTTTATTAAAATTATGCTTTCATTAGTTACTATGTGATAATTTAAATTTAAAGTGATTATTTGTTGACTTTATATATTCAAGTGTTTTGACAAAAACTCAACACATCTCGTTAACAGATTTTGTCGACCCTCAAACATTCTCAACAGCTAACTTAATAACTAAAGAAACTTTAAGTGCTAAACCAGATAAATTTGATGGTGGAAATTTTAAAAGATGGCAAAATCAACCAAGGTTTTGGCTAACTATCCTGGCCAAATCTCAGCAATTAGTAATAGCACCACGGAAAATCAGGGGCCAGACACTTCGCAATACTCCACCCCACGAGTCCAAACCCGAGCGTCTCGGGCCCAAACCGAGCTCGAGTCTTCCTCCTCCACTATAACACCGGAAGAAATAGACTATCACTATCTTCATCGGATACTAGGAGTCTTATCTGACAATCTTTATGACTTATATTATAATTCAAAGAGTGCTAGTGAATTATGGGATATCCTATAAGCTAAATATGGACTTGACGATGTAGAAATCAAACGATTGAAGACGTCAGATTTTCACAAATTCAAATTTGTGGACAACAAACCAATGAATGATCAAATATATGAATTTGAGAACCTTGTTCATGAGTTAAGAGCCACCAGATCCCAACTGGATGAAAGCTTCCAAATAGCCTGTCTATTAGATAAATTGCCTCTTCTTGGTCTGATATCACTAGTACATTAAGTCACACCTAAGGTACTCTCACCTTAACCCAATTAGTTAGAGCAATTAGGGTAGAGGAATAACATAGACTAAGAGAGGCCACCACCTAAAACTATAGGCCTAAGACAAACATGGTCAAAAATAAACCATTCAAATCTCATAAGAAATCATTTCCTCCAAAGCGTAAAAACTCTAGAAACTTTAAGAAAAATCACCGACCATTCAATAATGATAAACCTAAAAAATTAAATCCTCAAAATAAAAAGTCAAATGAGAACAATGAGGAACGTTGCTACTATATGTGCAGACAGACCAACCATCTCGTCTTCCAATGCTATTACCAGAAGAAGCCTAATCGAAAGGTAAAAACAAATGGTCCTCCTCCAACTGATCCTCAAGTCAACATGATGACTGGAGACGCTAGTGCACCTGATCTCGTATTTAGGTTAGTTCTCTTAAACCCTGAAGTGAACCTATTTTTAAAATTTATACCAACATGTTTGGGGATCTTCCTCCAAGCTTCATTGGACGCAGGGGGAGGGGGGAGAGGCCGGCGAGGGAGATGGGGGAGGGGGGCCGCAGGGGGCAGGGGGACCGGCGGGGGAGGACGCTGGGGGAGGGGGGACCGGCGAGGGAGATGGGGGAGGGGGGCCGCAGGGGGAGGGGGGACCGGCGGGGAAGGGGGGAGAGGGGCCGGCGGGGGAGGGGGGACCGGCGGGGGGACCGGCGGGGAAGGGGGGAGAGGCGATGGCGCAGGGGGAGGGGGGGTCGGCGGGGGAGGGGGACCGGAGGGGGGACCGGCGGGGGAGGGGGGAGAGGCGGGGGACCGGAGGGGGAGGGGGGAGAGGCGAGGGCGCAGGGGGAGGGAGGCCGGCGGGGGAGGGGGACCGGCAGGGGGACCGGCGGGGGAGGGGGGAGAGGCGAGGGTGCAGGGGGAGGGGGGCCGGCGGGGGAGGGGGACAGGCGGGGGGACCGGCGGGTGAGGGGGACCGGCGGGGGAGGACGCAGGGGGAGGGGGGAGAGGCGAGGGAGATGGGGGAGGGGGGCCGGCGGGGGAGGATGCATGGGGAGGGGGGAGAGGCGAGGGAGATGGGGGAGGGGGGCGGCAGGGGGAGGGGGGACCGGCGGGGGGACCGGCGGGGAAGGGGGGAGAGGCGAGGGCGCAGGGGGAGGGGGGCCGGCGGGGGAGGACGCAGGGGGAGGGGGGAGAGGCAAGGGAGATGGGGGAGGGGGGCCGCAGGGGGAGGGGGGAGACACGGGGGAGGGGAGGGGGTCGCGAGTGGGAGAGAGCGAGTGTTTTTTTAAAAAAAATTGGTCCGACGTTATTTTTTTTTCGGGGAAAGTTTACACGGGAGTTGATTCTCTCCCTAAAAATTAGGAGAGACATACCAAGTAGGATTTATAGATCTCTTACTCTTTTTTTTTTAAATTAAGAGAAAAAAGAGGTAAGAAAGAGCAACCAAACACCCCATTAAACCCTAAAGTGAACATGACCAACAAGCTTATTGGTTGGTGGATTGACACCAGAGCCAATATTCACGTATGTGATGATTGCTCTTGGTTCTCCACTTATCAGGACTCAGGTGCAGAAGCTGTAATGATAGGGAACAATGTGGAGGCGCAAGTGCTAGGGATTAGAAGAATAGATCTGAAGTTGACTTCAGGCAAAATGTTGACCCTTTACAGCATTCACCATGTTCCTGACATCCGGCGGAACCTCATCAGTGGGTCCCTCTTAGTGCATCATGGCTACAAGTTGGTTTTTAAATCAAATAAAGTTGAAATAACTAAAGGATTGTCCTTTATTGGAAAAGGGTTCATGTGTGATGGTCTATTCAAACTTAATGTGTGCACACCGTCATTTGAACAATCAATTGTTTTAAATGTTGAGTCTTCTTACATACGGCATTCAAGATTAGGGCACGTTAATTATAACTCAATCAAGATACTAATGAGATTAAACTTGATCCCTAAAATGGATATTCAGCACCATAAAAGATGTGAAATTTGTGTTGAAGCCAAACTACCTAAACAACCGTTCAAATCAGTTGATAGAGATTGTGATGTCTTAGAACTTATACACAGTGATGTGTATGATTCTGGACGAATCTCTAGAGGTGGGAACAAAAACTTTATAATATTTATTGATGATTTATCAAAATATTGTTATCTCTACCTAATCAAAACCAAAGATCAAGTACTAAACAAGTTTGAACTTATAAGGCTGAAGCAGAAAATCAACAAGAAAAGAAAATTAAAATACTTAAGTTTGATAGAGGAGGACAGTATACCTCTATCGCACTCACCCAGTTCTGTCAAGAACATGGGATAATTCATGAGGTAACTGTCCCTTACTCTCCACAATCTAATGGTGTAGCAGAAAGGAAAAATAAAGCACTAATGGATATGGTAAATTCAATGTTAATTAGTTCAGGAGCACCTGAGAACTTGTGGGGGGAGATCATTTTAACTGCATGTTATATCCTAAATAGAATTTCTTTTAAACAAAATGATTCTACTCCATTTGAAATTTGGAAACATAGAAGACCTAACTTGAATTATTTCAAAGTGTGGAGGTGCTTTGCAAAAATAAAAATACCTGAAACTAAAAGAAAGAAAATTAGACTTAAAACTATAGACACCATTTTCATTAGATATACCACGAACAACAATGCCAATAAATTCTCCAGCAATACAAATAGATTTTTGGTAATTAATTCTGAAATAAGTGATATACCTAATAACACGATTATTGAAGCTAGAGATGCAATTTACTTTGAAAATATATTTCCATTTAAACCCAGAATTGAAACCACTATAGGAAATAATGAACCTAGTACAAGCTCTAACCCAGCTGTCCCTAGAGAAGAAGAAGAAATCCTACAAAACCTAGAAGAAGTAAAAGGGCTAGAACAGAAAAAGTGTTTGAGGACTTTTATGCACTTTTAGTGGAGGATTCTCTAACTTCATTCTCTGACACCATGAGCTCTATAGACTCACCCTTTTGGAAAGAAGTCATATATAGTGAAATGAATTCTATAATTCAAAATAACACTTGGATCTTAACTGATCTACCTCCCAGTTGTAAAAGTATTGGTTGTAAGTGGGTCTTCAAGAAGAAATTGAGACCTGATGGGTCAGTTGACAAATTCAAGACTAGACTAGTAGCCAAAGGTTTTACACAAAAAGCCAACATAGATTATTTTGATGTATACCAAGATCACTACCATTAGAATCTTGATTGCATTAACATCCATACATAAACTAGTTATACACCAAATAGATGTAAAAATCACTTTCTTGAATGGTGAACTAGATGAAGAAATTTATATGGATCAACTCAAGGGTTTCATAGTCCCAGGCCAAGAAAAGAAAGTTTGTAAACAAATTAGGTCACTTTATAGTTTAAAACAAGCACCTAAACAATGGCACGAGAAATTTGATGAAACTATTCTTTCTTATAACTTTAAAATCAATCAAACTGATACATATGTATATCATAAAATATTTGGTGAAAATATTGTCATATTATGTTTATATGTTGATGACATATTAATTTTTGGATCCAATATGCATGTTGTTAAAGAAGTAAAGAAATTCTATCTCAAAAATTTGACATGAAAGACTTAGGTAAAGCTGATCTAATCCTCAACACTAGAATCATAGCAAAATCCGATGGAATAACTTTATCACAATCTCACTATGTAGAAAAAAATCTTAAAAAATTCTACCATATAGACTGTCAACCCATATCTACCCCTTACGACACCAGTGTTTATCTAAAGAAGAACCTAGGAAATCCAGTGCTCTAAAGTGAATACGCACAAATCATAGGATCACTTGGATTTCTTACAAACTATACAAGGCCAAATATTATATATGCAGTCAATAGACTTAGCAGATACACCATTAACGCAAGTGAAAGTAATTAGAATGCCCTAGAAAGAGTAATTAGATACTTAAAAGGCACTATGTCATATGGCTTACACTACACTACTTATCCATCTGTTTTGAAGACTATAGTGATGCTAATTGGATCAGTGATTCTGTAGATATAAAATCCACATCAGGCTTTATTTTCCTCTTGGGAGGAGGAGCAGTGTCATGAAACTCCACTAAACAAACAATATTAGTTAGAAGTACAATGGAATCTGAAATAATTGCACTAGACACTATATGTATAGAAGCTGAATGGTTGAGAGATCTTTTAGCCGACATTTCATTAATGACAAATCCTTTGCCTCCTATATCTATTTTGAGCGATTGTAAATCTCCAATTGACAAATGCATGCAGGCAAACGCTGATGTGAAAATGAACAAACACTTGAAAATGCGATACAAATCAATAAGAGAAAAAATGAAACAACAGTTGATAACCTTGAAATTTGTGAAATTAGAAAGAAATCTTGCAGACGTATTCACAAAAAGCTTATCTAGAACGGTGGTTCTAGAAGCATCAAGGGAGATGTGATTGAGTCCATAAAAGAAAATGTTATCACGGCGGTAACCCAACCTCACAGAAGTTCAATGGGCAGAAACAAGCTTGATATATAGGTAACTTTGTGGAGCACTAATAATTTTATGCTCTCATCCTTATGGCGCTAGTGCTCATTTAAAAATAAGAGGGAAGGATGAGTTTTATACTCTTAATGAATCAAAGACCCATGAGACATGGTGGTAACCTTGATCACACCCTTTGAAGGATTAACCGACATGTGTGGACTGCGACACACATGAGATACACCCATTGCGTAGTATAAGGGACTCATCAGCCTTTATTAATTTACTTATTTTTTTATTTAAATTTTTTTAAAAAATTTTAAATCATGTGGGAGATTATTATTTTTCGGTAGGTAATTTTATTTTTTTATTTTAAATGGGGAGGGAAAAATTAGGTATTGAACCTAAAATCTCCGCCTTGCAAAGGAGGAGGATGTCCACTCTACCACTGGCGAGGGACTATGTGTTAGTATGGTGTGCTACAGGCCAATTTTGGGTCGGGTAGGCCCGATAGATGTACGATCTTGTTCATTATTAATAAAGTAGTATTTGAGCGTAAATGAGTGGTTGTATATTACTTTACGATATTTCTAGGATATGTAGTTGTAAAGTCAACTCGAGATGGGATCTCGATAATGAGACTGACTTTACATGGACACATACCTTAAATTATTCCTGGTTGGAGGGTAATCACTCGGGGACTTTGATTACATATTAAACCAGTATACATGATGTGTGACTGACCAGTCTCATGGTCATTGGTGCGGGACACCAACACATATGTGTAGGTGTACGTCATGGGAGGAAGTGCACTGAACTGATCCGCTATTGGATCTTCAGATGGTTGATTATATCTAATGTCAACTGAAGATCCAACGGTCTCAGTAGCATCGTTGGTTCTTTGACCTGAGACATTGATCAGATCTTACACGAGGACTGGAATGGTTTAATTACTTAGCTAAGTGACTTTAACCATAAGTCATGAGTTGTCGAGTCATTAACCACTCCAGGATACGTGTGAAGATCATCAATGGTCAAGAGGGGATCGCTCACTGTCGGGTATATATCAGACAGTTAATGGGTCATGACATTGACGCTCCGTTAAATCCCTGGCCAGGGTCGTGTGAGTTCGTTTAGAACGGACGTCATACACTTTAAGGAGGTCATGGTCAAATGGCACGATCATGGGGTTTGACGGAAACTATACCCTAGATCGTACTAGACTCATTGAAGGAGCGAGGGATTATATTGATGCGGTAACTGTAGACTTATAGGTACCAGACAGGCTGGTTTAAACCCGACGTCCTCTAGGATCACGCGGATTTGCTTGACCCAACGTGATCAAAGGTTCAAAAATAAATTAAACGATTATTCGACTCTAGTAGAAGCGAAGAATAAGTTTAATTTACTTCTAATTGGGAATTAGAAGTTAATGGGCCTTAAACTGGAGTGACTATGGGCCTAGAGGATCACACACAATGGATTCTTGGGTGACAGATTATTATTATACAAATACATATATTAATTCCTTTTAATTCCTTTTGGAAAGGCATATAAAAGGGGCTTAATATATATGTATAATGATGGGAATGACATATATATAGTTTTGGTCCTTTGGAGCTCTTTTAGAAATGGACCAAATCCTATATATATGGATGCTACAAGACTTCTCCCCCTCTCTTGGCCTAATCAAGTATTAAGGCAAGGGAAGAAGAGATTAACTCTTCCCCCCCTTCCTCCCTCTTGCTCTCTCTCTCCAAAAGGTGAAAGGGTTGGGGAAGGTCGTGCCGGGGGGTACCGTCACTGCGCAAGGATCCGTGTGGATCTGCTCTAGAGGCCGTACTTCTGTACGGCTCGGTGTCTGTGAGATTATGCATCGGGCATAGCGGACAACGTCGTTCCGCGTAAAGTGAAATCTGTAACCCGTAGTTAGGGGTTGGGTAATTAATGCATCGATTAGAGCATAGATCTAGGATTCCATCTAACCGGGTTTGGGTAAATAATTTTTGTTATCCGCTGCGTTGCCCGTACTGTGCTGTGTGGAACCTTACACTATGTGCAAGATTGTTAAATACAAATGATATAAAAAACATTTTAAACCTCACAAACTGTTGCAACGTAAAGTGAACGTTGCAACGTGTAACGTTTCCTGTAAATGGAAACGTTACACACCTCAACGTAAAAATATTAAAAGGAGGCTATCAATGGATGAACGTTGAGGAGGGTCGTCTAATGTCTATATATAGATCCCTTGGCCAACCTAAAAACTACAATAGTAACAACACGTGAAAGCTCTCTAATTTCTCTCCTCTTTTTCTTTCCTCTACAATTTTTTTTTCTTTGTGCTGAGTTCTTGAAAATTGGATTGAGATTCGTTAAGGCTCTTTTCGAGGACTTGCCATCGAGAGAGAGAGAAGGAGTCACCTACCTGAGGATCGTCGTATCTCTAGAAGGTCTTTGCCGTAAAATCCGTACGTCGGCTGACAATAATTCTCTTAATTCTAGCGACTATGCACTTCGACTCGACAATACATATTTCTAATTTTTTTTTAGATCTAATTATTTGTTACTAGTACTTCTTATTTTCAACGTAATATTCATAACACCATCTTCCTCCCTCTCTCTTCCCGACCTCCTCCTCTTTCCTCTTGGTTCCCAAACGTCGCCTCGGACCCGCCGTCCAGGAGGGTGGCGCTGGCCGTGACGGCTAGGGCCGCCATCTCCTCTGAGTGCAGCCGCATCTTTAGCATGGACAGCGACAGGACGAATTAGTAGAGCTGCCTCGGGCGGAGCTCCTCCTCCGCTCCCATTGCCGTCAAGTAGCCGTCAAACTCCATGCCGTCGGCGTCGCAGATGAGGGAGTGGGAACACTTTGAGAGCACTTGGGCTGCGCGGATGGGCCCGTCCAGCTCCAGCAGCTTCCCGTCCTCTAGTATCACCTTCGTCATAGTGGGAGATGAGCGATCTCCCTCCCAGGTGCCGTGTTCCCCTCTTTGCCCATCTCCCATCAAAGATGGCTGGCGAATTCAGCGGCATGCAGATGTGGGAGAGCTCCGGCGCGAGAGGGGGGGGAGGAGATAGAAATTAATGGTGAGAGGAGGACAAAAAGGGGAGTGTAGACACGTCAAAATTGACGTTACTGTGAGTGCATCTCGCATTACCTTGTAATATCCCAATTTGACCCTCCAATTAACTTTGTTTGAGTTATTTTCTCGAATTTTCTTGGATTTCTCCCTTTTTTTCCCTCTTCTTATTTTTCCCTATTTTTCTGGATTTTTTGGGCAGTTTTCTCTATTTTTTGGAATTCACGACTTGAAGTGGGGCGTGTTTTAATTAACGGCCTGGTCTGAGGCGCGTTTTGAAGAAAGGACGACTAGAGGCAAAGGCGTCAGTTTCTGGAATTTTCTGGTTTCCAAAATAGAAAAATAAGAATTAACGACCCTCCTTGGGTCGTGTTTTTAAATAACGCCTCTCCCTCAGGCGTCTCTTCATCATTTTTAAATACATAAAGTTTTTATTGCTAAAATTAAATCAGTGAATTAACGTCTTTGTCATAGTCGTGATTTCAATTAACGCCTTGAGCAAGGTCGTCAATTCTTGTTCAATTCCGAACTCCGGCAGCACCCCTTCCTTTCCTCACTTACACTCCTTTTTCACTTGCAAGAGGGTTCCTATGGCTTCCTAATATTGAAAGGACACTTGGAGGAAGGATCCCCCTTTCCATCCTACCAAAACTAAGTTTTCTAATTTTTTATAGAATTAATTCCGAATTTCCCTTCCTTTCCTCATTTAACCTCCTTTTCCACTTGGGAAAGGGTTCCTATGACTTTCTAAGGTTGAAGGGACACTTGCCTAAGGTTTATCTCTTCCAAATCCAACTAAAACATGTTTTCTTATTTTCTCTTGGAATTAATTCCGAATTTCCCTTCTTTTCCTCATTTAACCTCCTTTTCCACTTGGGAAAGGGTTCCTATGACTTTCCAAGGTTGAAGGGTTTTTCACTTGGGAAAGGGTTCCTATGACTTTCCAATGTTGAAGGGACACTTGCCTAATGTTTATCTCTTCCAAATCCCACTAAAACATATTTTCCTAATTTCCCTTAGAATTAATTCCGAATTTCAACCCTATAAATAGAATCTCTCTCTCCCTTGTGAAAGAACATCAAGATCAATTCAAGAGGAGGTACTGCCGGACCAAAGGCTCAAGGAGGAAGACTCCCATGCACCTAAAAGCTTCATCCATGGAGTTATTCTTCCTCTATTGAAGAATTGAAGCCTCTACATCTATGGAGTTCTACATCCTCTTCTTCTTCCATTGAAGATCTTCATCCTAGCTTGAAGCCAAATTGGAGAAAACCACTAAGCTTTCACCCTCCTATCTCTTATTTTTGCTTTAGTTAATTGCATGCATCATATCATATTTTTCTTTTATCTCTTTTTATCTCAATATTGAGATCTTCCCATGTTGTGCACTCTAGCACATCTCCCTTAGTGCAACACTTGCACATCTCCCTCTATTCTTCATCATACATCATCTTTTACCTACCTTTTTGCATAGGGGTTTTAAAGGCCAAACACCAATAAGGTGTGTTCATATCCATGCTTTCTATGTCTATATTTACATTTGGATTTGATGCTACACATCTTGGTTTCTAATCCATGTTTGTTTATTGGTGTTTGTTAATTTTGCAAGGGTAAAATGTGGCACAGCCCAAAGACCACTAAGTATGATGAGATGACCGTAGGACTTAGACCTGCAAGCATACAAGCGCTCAATGATTCTCACAATGACGATTTTTGCTCACTCGGCTCACACGTTCACCCGATGGGTCCGGGAGATGATGGTGAGGGTCCGAGGCGGGACCCAATTGTCCTAATGGACTTAAAATGCTAAGGCTGACCCCCAATGGGCCTGGGAGACCCAGCTTTGTGGGTGGCTGGCCCGCAAGGCGGGGTGTTGGGTGGCACTCACTCACGGGCCGCGGTGGGCACGATATCGCTTAAAATTAAGTCCGAGCGCTCTCTTACCGTCCGACGGGCATTCAAGGCAATACTACATTTGTAGAAATGAAGCTACAAGGGTGTGATCAGAAGCTCACCTGATCGGTGTGAAGACACCGATCCCGTTCGGAGACGAGGGCGCGCCGGGAAGCGTGGGTAAAGACCCGACGCCGCGGCGATGGTGCTTGACCTGAAAATTTAAAGAGTTTACAGCACTACACCTCACGCAGGAGGGGTGATCTTGGGGTGGGGATTGATCTTAATACACCCAAAACTACCTCCACGCAGGGAGGGGCCTTCAGCCGGCCAAGCGGGGAGGGGAATGAGCGAGATAGAATCGACTTTCCGAGCTTCCTCGGTTCAGCCTTGCTGCAGAGCTGCTGGACAGGTGACCGGAGACGTTGCTGTCACGGGGTCCACGGAGCTCGGATCTCAACGAGACCTGCGCCAAAAGTTTCCTAACTGGAGAGGGGTAAGGCTTGAATTTTTGGGCGACCTCCAGATCTGGGGGCTGACTGCTCCGGCGACTGGAAGGTGGCTGCAGTTCTGGTCTCTGGCCGAACACAATCTGAAACAGCAGGTTGCAGAAGCTGCCACGACCGTTCCTGAGCTCCAAATCTGGTACCACTGGACTCGTTGGAACCGTGGACGAGTCTACTTTGCAGCAAAATAAACGGGGAAGTCTTCTGATGTCGGAGATGAACTGGGTGTCTAGAGGAGTGGGAGGTGGTCGGTGCAGACTATGAGGAGGCAGATTGGCGTGGTTGTGGTAAAAAATTGATATCTCTGGTTGTCGGACGCCGAACGGGGTTCCGCCTTCTGTTCCTGGACGCTGACAGGGGGAGGAAGATCTTTGTAGAAGGCCTTGAAGGCTGATTCCTTCAAGGTTCATCGTGGGAGAGCCTGCCTTGTCGTTCTGGCTCCTGGCCTGAGAGGTCCTGCGCAGTCGAGGGAGAATGGTTGCTGCGGACAGCACGGAGCTCGGATGCCGACGAAACTGTCTCGCCTTGAAAGCTAACTCACAGACGAATCCAGCAATGTAGGCCTCGCCTCCTGAGTCGTTGAGGGATGGTCTAGGCCTCCTCTGCAAGTGGATGTACTCTGCTTCCTGAAACAGGGTTAGAATGAGGAGGAGAAGAAGAGATGGGGAAGGGAATGGCCAAGAGAGAAAAAGGTGGAAGGTGGTTCTAATGGCTGTGGGAGGGAGATGAGAGGTGTTTTAGGGGTTGTGGAGGCTAGGGAGATGGAGGTGGGGAGGGCGAAGTGGGGCTGGAGAGGGGGCTGGTCTACTAGAGAGGGTGGTGGGAAGGGGTGAGCACAAGGGAGAGAGGGAGTGGGAGGGAAGGTGGGGGGCGAACTAGGCCTAAGGGAGGAGGAATGGGGCGGTCAGAGCAATGGAGGGAAGATTTCAAATTCAAAATAGGTCTTGGAAGTTGAGAGATGGTGTGGGGAATAGAGGTGATTGTGTTGGAATGGTGGAAAGAGTGTTGGAATGGGGAAGATTCTCCCTTGGGACTAGGAGAGGGAAGTAAAGATGGCTATGGGAAGTGGGGAGCTTTAATGGGGTTAGGTGGGAGTTGGAGGTGGTTGGGAGGAGAGGAGAGAGAGGAAGGGGGCAAACTTCTCCTTGGGGGAGAGAGAGAGAGAAAGAGAGAGAGAGAGAGGGAGAGAGAGAGAGATATTGAGAGGGAGATGGCAAATATTTTCAATATTCATCAAAAGTTAGTACATGGAGGGAGATGGGGGCTATATATAGGCAACCCATCTTTACAAGATAAAAATAACCCTGCCATTTAAGGCAAAAGATCAAACATGTCCTAGACTCAGTCCAATAGGCCCAAACTAAGGTATTAGGGCCCAATTAGATCAAATAGGGGAAATGGACTAGTACAACATGACATAATAAAAGGAAATACATGCGACATGACCCAATAAAAGGAAAATTGCATATGATAAGACTCAATAAAAGGAGGATACATAAGATGAGAATGAGTCGACCCAAATCAAGGGTGTGCAGGCGACCCGAGCCATAGCGAGTGTCGTGAGATGTCCTCATCAAATCCCCCGGGGTGGGGAGAACTCGACCCTGTCGAGTGTGGGTCTGCCTGGCTGTTATAGTGCTCCAGAATGTCGGGATCCAACCGCAGCAGGTCCTCCCGGCTCACCCAAGCATCCTCCGTCGGGGGACGGTTCTTCCACCTAACCAAGTAGCGCTGATACACCTTGTGCCTCGTAATGATGCTCTGCTCATCCAGTATTGCCTCTATCTGCTCTCGTCGGTCTCTTAAGCTGGGAAGTGGAGTCCCTCCGGGAGTGTCTCTCATAAGGGGGGGTAACGGCTCAAGCTCCTCACTGGGTTCCACCGCGGGGCCTTTGTAGGGTACCAGGTCCGCCACGTTGAAGGTAGGGTGCACCCCATAGCTCTCTGGTAGGTCAAGCTCATAAGCATTACTGCCAAGTTGTCGTAGAACGCGAAAGGGTCCCGACCCTCGTGCCCTCAACTTGGAGGCAGGCCCGGGAAGGAGCCGCTCCGTCCTCACCATCACCGGGTCTCCCACTTGGAATTCACAGTGGCGCCGGTGAGCATCTGCCCGTCTTTTGTAAGCCTCATTGCTTTTCCCTATATGCTTGCGGATGTCATCATGCAACTCTTTGATATGCTGTGCAAAGGACTCAGCTGAGACTGACACCCTAGCATGTGGGGGAAGAGGAATGAGATCCGAGGGCTTTCTAGGCCTAAAACCATGCACTACCTCAAATGGACTTTTGCTTATTGACCTATTGACGGAATCATTGTAGGCAAACTCGGCCTGAGACAAGAGGAGATCCCAATTCCCAGGGTGGTCCCCCACAAGACAACAGAGCAAGTTCCCAAGGCTTCGGTTGACGACCTCAGTCTGGCCGTCGGTTTGAGGATGGTAAGCAGTGGAGAATTTGAGGAGGGTCCCCATCAAGTGCCATAGAGTCTTCCAAAAGTAACTAGTGAATTTTACATCTCTATCGGACACAATAGTCTTAGGTAATCCATGGAGTCGGACTACCTCATCAAAGAATAACCGGGCGACCCTAGAAGCATCGGAGGTCTTGGAACATGGGATAAAGTGAGCCATTTTAGAGAACCTATCAACCACTACAAAGATGGAATCATGTTTGCGCAAGTTCCTAGGTAGGCCAAGGATGAAATCCATGCTCAAATCCTCCCAAGGTCGGTCTGGTATGGGTAGAGGTGTGTAAAGTCCGGTATTCTGCTTCACCTGTTTGGCGGAGGCACAAATGCGACATTGTCCCACAACGTGGGCCACATCCTTCTTGAGACTAGGCCAATGGAATTGTCTCTCAACCAACTCTATGGTCTTTTGGACCCCAAAGTGTCCAGCTAGGCCCCCACTGTGTAACTCCCAAACTAAGAAGTCCCGAAGTGAAGTCCGGGGTATGCAAAGCCTAGCTCCCTTGAATAGATACCCTTCTTGAAGTATGAACCCCTCATGTTCCTTGTGGGGCTGAGTGGAAAGGGTGTTGTAGTGAGTCCCAAAGTCAGGGCAATTTGGATATTCTCCTTTGATTCTCTCAAACCCGTTTACTTCCACTTGGATGGTGGAGAGTAAGGCTACTCGTCTACTTAGCGCATCGGCTGCGCGGTTCTCACTACCCATCTTGTACTTGAGGACAAAGGTGTAGGCTTGAATGTATTCTACCCATCGGGCATGTCGGGCATTGAGTTTTTGTTGGGTGTTGAGATATTTCAAGGCCTCATGGTCCGAGAAGATCACAAACTCCTTGGGTAGGAGATAGTGCCTCCAATGCCGAAGGGATTGAACCACGGCATAAAGCTCTTTGTCATATGTGGAGTACCTAGTCATAGCCTCACAAAGTTTCTCACTAAAATAGGCTACCGGGTGACCCTCTTGGCTAAGAATGCCCCCAATCCCTACCCCGGATGCATCACAAGTGACTTCGAAGACTTTTGAGAAGTCGGGTAGGCAAAGGACCGGGGCTTGGGTCATCTTTTCCTTAAACTCTAGGAAGGCTTTTGAGGCTGCCCTAGTCCACACAAAGGTGCCTTTCTTGAGGCAATCCGTGATAGGAGTGGTGATTGTGCTAAACCCACGGATGAATCTCCTATAGAAGGTAGCTAGCCCGTGAAAGTTTCGGGCCTCATGAAGGGTCTTGGGTTCGGGCCACTCAAGAATAGCTTGGACCTTTTCAGGGTCCATGGATACTCCTTGGGATGAGACAATAAATCCTAGGAAGGCTAGTTGATTGGTCAAGAAATGACACTTCCCGGGGTTGGCAAAGAGACTCACCTTCCTAAGAATGGTGCACACTTGTTTGAGGTGATCGAGGTGGGCTTCCTTGGATTGGTTATATATGAGGATGTCGTCAAAGTAGACAACTAGAAAGATGCCAATGAAGGGCCGGAGGACCTCGGTCATGAGGCGCATGAAGGTGCTTGGTGCATTAGAAAGGCCAAAAGGCATAACAAGCCATTCATAGAGACCGTCCTTAGTTTTAAAGGCGATTTTCCACTCATCCCCGGGCCTAATGCGGACTTGATGGTAGCCACTTTTGAGGTCAATTTTGGAGAAGATGGTGGCTCCTGCTAGCATGTCTAGCATGTCATCAAGCCGAGGGATGGGGAACCTATATTTGACCGTTATCTTGTTGATGGCTCGGCTATCCACACACATGTGCCAAGTTCCGTCCTTTTTGGTTGTAAGAAGAGCCGGGACGGCACAAGGGCTTTTGCTAATTCGGAGGAAGCTCTTCTTGATGAGTTCCTCAATTTGCCTCCTGAGCTCGGCATGCTCGGTGGGGTTGAGGCGGTAGTGTGGGAGGTTGGGTAAGGTAGCTCCGGGCACAAGGTCGGTGGCATGTTGCACATCGCGCATGGGTGGTAGCTTGTCCGGAAGCTCCTCGGGAAACACATCATGGAAGTCCTCCAAGAGTTGTTGAATTTCTATTGGGTGTGGGTCGGTTGGGGAGGATTCCCCAAGGCAAATAACAATGGCACACACATGTTCCCCTTGGTTGACTTCTTCCTCAAGCTCTTTCCTAGTGATGAGGTGTAGGCTCCTAGGAGGCTTGTTGACCATACTAGGGTTAGGGCTTGGTGGGGTGGGGTTTGGTGGGTTTGGAATAGTGGGAGGGGTAGGGGATCCCTCAAGGGAGGGAGATGCCTTCTTGGGAAGGGGGCGAGATGGAGAGGGGTTGAGTTGGATCTTCTTCCCTTCATGAATGAAGATGCAAGTGTTTGTCTTTCCTAGAAAGGTGGCATCTACATCGTAGATCCAAGGTCGTCCTAGGAGTATACTCCCAACTTCCATAGGTAGGATGTCACACCACACTTGGCTTTGATAAGATTGGAATGCAATGGGGACAAGGCAACGAGCACTAACAGGTATGGAGGTGGTATCAATCCATGCTACCCGATATGGGTGGGGATGTGGGGAGGTGGTAAGGCCCAAAAGTTTGACGGTGTCGGGTGACACCACATTCACACTACTTCCATTGTCCAAGATGACCTTCCTAACATGACTCCCTATCCGTATGTAGGTATGGAATATGGTGTTTCTCCTCCAATCATGCTCTTGGGTTTGAGTGAGGGTGCATCTAACCACTCCGAGGTGGGAGTCGGTGGGTGGAGGAGGTTGTTCTTGGTTGCTCTCCATGTAGTGGTTCTCATACTTCTCCTCCCATTCATGAGAGGGTTCATATACCTCAACTTCTTCTTCAAATTCAACTTGGGGTTGGGGGTTGGTCTCCTCTATGAGTAAGTTTGATGCTCCCTTGGTGGGGCATTGATTGGCAAAGTGTCCATACCCATAACACCTAAAGTATTGCTGCCCACTTTGATGGTTTGGGGTCATCTTAGTGTGAGGGAGAGTGGGTGTCGGACTGGGCCTATTGGGAGTTGTGTTTAGGGGCCCACTTGTGGGGCGGAGTGGTGGAGTGGCATTAGGAGGGGTGACCCGTATGGGTGGAGCTCCCATGGGCGTAGGAAGGAGACCTCTTTGGGGTGGTGGGGGGTTGGCCCGAGGTGTCATGGTTTTAGGATCCATCCCCCGAGGGGGAACCATTCGTGTGTACCGAGAGAATTTCTAGGCATCCCGAGCGACTTGGTAGGCTTGCTCTAAAGTGGTTACTTGACGCATGAATAATTCCTTTTTTATATGGAATTGAAGCCCATTCCTAAAGCGGGAGAGTGTGACGGAGGGGTCCTCTTGGACTCCACACTTGAGGAGGTAGTAGTCAAACTTTTCAATGTACTCCATAACGGTCTTTCCTTCTTGGGTCAAGGCTTGCCATTCATCTAGGAGATTTTGATGGTAGGAGGGTGGGACATATTTGAGTTTGAGTTGGTCTTTCATGGCCCCCCATGTGGTGATTGGAGCTTCCCTCCTAACTATCCTTAAGGCCTCAACATTCATCCAATGAGTATTGGCTAGTTTGGTTAATTGCATCTTTGCAAGCCGGACTTTCCTATCCTCGGTCATTGGGTACCAATTAAAATATTGATCCATGGCTGCCTCCCAATCTAAGTAGATGGTCGGATGATGAGATCCATCAAAAGTGGGAGCATCGACTTTCACAAGTCTCATTAGTTGGTCATCCGGGTTGTCCCGGGGAGGTCTCTCATTCCTTCTAGGGGGTGGGTCCCTTTCCGGTTCGGGAGGGTGGTCAACGTTGAGTCCTCCTATGGCTGGCTCCATATGTGGAGGGGGATCTCTCCTATCTCCTTCCCTTGGGTTAGGCCTATTTTCCTCAATTTGTTCTAGCCAGGCCGTAATATCGTCAAGCCTTCCCATAATATTGGTCATGTATTCCATAAGAAACCTCATTTGGTCGGGAAACTCATGCTCATTGTGAGGGGGATTTCCTTGGGGATTGGGATTCATGGTGTTATTGGAAGAAGATGAATTGCCTTGATAATGAGTTCCACTACGAGTGGTCATGCAAAGTTGGGTGGGCTATGCAAGGGTGTGCGAATGCACCTATGAAAGACTTAGTGTGACCCAAGACTAGACTTGTAAGGACAAGTCTATGACCGCTCTGATACCATTTGATGTGGCACAGCCCAAAGACCACTAAGTATGATGAGATGACCCTAGGACTTAGACCTGCAAGCATACAAGCGCTCAATGATTCTCACAATGACGATTTTTGCTCACTCGGTTCACACGTTCACCCGATGGGTCCGGGAGATGATGGTGAGGGTCCGAGGCGGGACCCAATTGTCCTAATGGACTTACAATGCTAAGGCTGACCCCCAATGGGCCTGGGAGACCCAGCTTTGTGGGTGGCTGGCCCGCAAGGCGGGGTGTTGGGTGGCACTCACTCACGGGCCGCGGTGGGCACGATATCGCTTAAAATTAAGTCCGAGCGCTCTCTTACCGTCCGACGGGCATTCAAGGCAATACTACATTTGCAGAAATGAAGCTACAAGGGTGTGATCAGAAGCTCACCTGATCGGTGTGAAGACACCGATCCCGTTCGGAGACGAGGGCGCGCCGGGAAGCGTGGGTAAAGACCCGACGCCGCGGCGATGGTGCTTGACCTGAAAATTTAAAGAGTTTACAGCACTACACCTCACGCAGGAGGGGTGATCTTGGGGTGGGGATTGATCTTAATACACCCAAAACTACCTCCACGTAGGGAGGGGCCTTCAGCCGGCCAAGCGGAGAGGGGAATGAGCGAGATAGAATCGACTTTCCGAGCTTCCTCGGTTCAGCCTTGCTGCAGAGCTGCTGGACAGGTGACCGGAGACGTTGCTGTCACGGGATCCACGGAGCTCGGATCTCAACGAGACCTGCGTCAAAAGTTTCCTAACTGGAGAGGGGTAAGGCTTGAATTTTTGGGCGACCTCCAGATCTGGGGGCTGACTGCTCCGGCGACTGGAAGGTGGCTGCAGTTCTGGTCTCTGGCCGAACACAATCTGAAACAGCAGGTTGCAGAAGCTGCCACGACCGCTCCTGAGCTCCAAATCTGGCACCACTAGACTCGTTGGAACCGTGGACAAGTCTACTTTGCAGCAAAACAAACGGGGAAGTCTTCTGATGTCGGAGATGAACTGGGTGTCTAGAGGAGTGGAAGGTGGTCGGTGCAGACTGTGAGGAGGCAGATTGGCGTGGTTGTGGTAGAAAATTGATATCTCTGGTTGTCGGACGCCGAACGGGGTTCCGCCTTCTGTTCCTGGACGCTGACAGGGGGATGAATATCTTTGGAAGGCCTTGAAGGCTGATTCCTTCAAGGTTCATCATGGAAGAGCCTGCCTTGTCGTTCTGGCTCCTGGCCTGAGAGGTCCTGCGCAGTCGAGGGAGAATGGTTGCTGCGGACAGCACGGAGCTCGGATGCCGACGAAAACGCCTCGCCTTGAAAGCTAACTCACAGAAGAATCCAGCAATGTAGGCCTCGCCTCCTGAGTCGTTGAGGGATGGTCTAGGCCTCCTCTGCAAGTTGCTGTACTCTGCTTCCTGAAACAGGGTTAGAATGAGGAGGAGAAGAAGAGATGGGGAAGGGAATGGCCAAGAGAGAAAAAGGTGGAAGGTGGTTCTAATGGCTGTGGGAGGGAGATGAGAGGTGTTTTAGGGGTTGTGGAGGCTAGGGAGATGGAGGTGGGGAGGGCGAAGTGGGGCTGGAGAGGGGGCTGGTCTGCTAGAGAGGGTGGTGGGAAGGGGTGAGCACAAGGGAGAGAGGGAGTGGGAGGGAAGGTGGGGGGCGAACTAGGCCTAAGGGAGGAGGAATGGGGCGATCAGAGCAATGGAGAGAAGATTTCAAATTCAAAATAGGTCTTGGAAGTTGAGAGATGGTGTGGGGAATAGAGGTGATTGTGTTGGAATGGTGGAAAGAGTGTTGGAATGGGGAAGATTCTCCCTTGGGACTAGGAGAGGGAAGTAAAGATGGCTATGGGAAGTGGGGAGCTTTAATGGGGTTAGGTGGGAGTTGGAGGTGGTTGGGAGGAGAGGAGAGAGAGGAAGGGGGCAAACTTCTCCTTGGGGGGGAGAGAGAGAGAGAGAGAGAGAGAGAGAGAGAGAGAGAGAGAGAGAGAGAGAGAGAGAGAGAGAGATATTAAGAGGGAGATGGCAAATGTTTTCAATATTCATCAAAAGTTAGTACATGGAGGGAGATGGGGGCTATATATAGGCAACCCATCTTTACAAGATAAAAATAACCCTGTCATTTAAGGCAAAAGACCAAACATGTCCTAGACTCAGTCCAATAGGCCCAAACTAAGGTATTAGGGCCCAATTAGACCAAATAGGGGAAATGGACTAGTACAACATGACATAATAAAAGGAAATACATGCGACATGACCCAATAAAAGGAAAATTACATATGATAAGACTCAATAAAAGGAGGATACATAAGATGAGAATGAGTCGACCCAAATCAAGGGTGTGCAGGCGACCCGAGCCATAGCGAGTGTCGTGAGATGTCCTCATCAGGTAATCAATCAAGGAAAACTCTCTTCATCGGCCGGCCGATAGAAAGAGAAGGTGCACTCACAATCTCCCCCGCATTTAAGGTATTTATATCGCGATCCCTCCATTGATTATTTGTTATATCCTTTAAGGCCCTCGCGTCTCTAGCGTTCACATTCCCCTTAGCATCCTCTCATGCTCCCCTTTTCTCCATCTTTTCCCATTCTTCTATTCATTTCTTTTCCTTTTAATTGTTCTAAGTGGATTTCTTAGAATCTACAGGGAGGGCAACTTAATTATAAAAAGAGTGGACCGGTGGGAAGATATATGAATGGTAGGTCTGACAATTATCTATTTAAAATTCGAACCGAATTCGAATTCGTATTCGTTTAATCGAATAATTATCCGAATAAAATATCCGACGGATAATTTAATCGGATATCGGATATCCGATTATTAATCGGATACGAATTCGGATACTGAGGTATCCGTATTGGATATTATCCGACCGAATATGAACCCTTAGATAAAAATCTAAGGATACACATATTCTATATATAATTAACTTAAATCTTAATATATTGTTTGATTACTTTTTTATCTTTTTTGTCTCAAAATATAATTTAAAAATAAGAAATCCACTTACACCCATTTGGTAATTTATCGCCTATTTTTTAAGATGAAGTCTAATCTTTTGATAATATCTCCCAAAATAAAAATAACTTTCACTCTTTCTTTTTTTTGAGAAAATAACATACGCCGCTCTAACACGGCTCACACGACTCACCTCTAAGTAGGTCTAGAAATTATCTATTTAAAATTCGAACCGAATTCAAATTCATATTAATCTGATAATTATTTGAATAAAGTATCCGACGGATAATTCGATTATTAGTCGGATATGAATTCGGACATCACACTGCTCGTTCCGTATCCGATTCATTTACAGGTCTAATGAATGGGATGATACTAGGACATATCATCCAATAACAAAGAATTAGGGGTATGTGAACCAAAAATATCAAGAAAAATAATCGGATATGTAGGGGGGCCGGGCCGCCAGGCTGGACATTTCTGCGGCGGAGGCGTATGACTGGGTGGTGGCCGACGGCCACTATTCCGTCCAGGTTATGTTTATGTTTATTAATAATGGGCACGTTACCTGTCCTTCGCAATTAAAGGAGCCCACGTGTACTTGTTTTTTTCCCAATCTCTAACCTAGCCTCAAAAGCAACGTGTGTATGCCTTTTTTTTTTTTTGGAAGCAAGGATATATCATTTCATTTCAAACTAAAGACGAGATACATGACCTTAAAGGAAGATAACCCAGTCGATAGAGCGACATACATTAAGAAGTAGAAAACTCAAACCGAACATAAAAGTCCATACATAACCCCTGTTGTCATCAGAGCGACGAACAAACAAGGATAAAGCCACGACAGCCGCCATCGGAGAGAACTCCAGGGGATCGGAAGACGAGCTAACCGGTGCTGCAGGAGATATAGATCTTCCTCGGGGCTTCCATGGTAGCCGAACCGCTCTAGCACCAAGTGGTGAGAAGAGAATGCTCGGGAGGCCGATATCCGATAGGATACGGGGAGAATGGGCAGTTTCTCCGAGCTTCTACGAAATCGAGGGAAGAAATCCGTAATCTGCGACACCAAGCTGTACCCAAACTCCGACGATGCCCGAGAGGAATCCCAAACCGGCGGGGGGAAGACGGGGCAAAGGGCTTCAAAAAAAGGTTTGGGAGGGGGAGCAAGGAGACGAGGGTGGGAGAAGGGGCAGAGATCGGGGAGGGAGGGGAGGAAGAGAGGAGGCGAAGGGGCGGGGAGATGGAGGAAAGGGGTGGAGGGCGGAGGTAGGCTCGGAGGGAGCTGGCCGATGGCGTGCTCGGGGTGCGGGGAGTAAGGTGAGAGGCGGAAGACCGACGGCGGAAGGGGAGGGAAATGGGGGCCGGCGGCGGAAGGGGAGGAAAATGGGGAACGGCGGTATCGAAGGGGACTGGGGGGAGGAGGGGAGGGCGGGGGATCGGCGGCTAGAAAGGGAACGGGAGGGGGGCGAAGGGCCGCAGGGTGGGGGGAGATGGAGAGAGAGGGAGGGGGGTGGGAGGGCGAAGGGCGGCGGGGAGGGGGGGGAGGGGGAGGGGGGGAACCGAGGAAGGATGGGAAAGGGGCGGGGGGCGGCGACTGAAGATGGGAACGGGGGGAGGGCTGGGGACCGCAGAGAGGGGGGAGCAGGAGCCGGGGGAAAAAGGAGGAGGAGGGCAGGGAGGGGGAGAAGGCCAGAAGGGGGGGAAGGTCGGGGAATAGGCGGGGAGGGCGGAAGGTCAGCAGGGGGGGAAGGTTAGGGAGGTCGGGGCCGGCGGAGAGAGAAGAGCTGGGGGGAAGGAGCCGGGGATGGAGGAGAGGGCGGAACGGGGGGGGGGGGGGGACACAGAGAGAAAAAGGGGGGGAGACGGGGAGAGGAAGGCAGAGAGGGGAGGGAAGGGCCGGAGGAAGACGGAGGTCGGCGGAGGGGGGGGACCGGAAACGTACCTGGGGAGGGAGGGATCCCTACGGGGGCTCCCCCACCCGACAAAAGCCACCGCGGCCGGGGCCGACGATGAAGGTTCTGCTGGACGAACCAGCGTGCAGGGCCACCACCGGAGGGTGGTGAAGGAGAGGGGGGGGGGAGTTCCCGGCGGGAGCTCCCCCCCACCAACAGTTCCGCGGGGTTCCCGCGACCGGAGGGGGCAGAGCTTGGCTCGCAGTGGAGCCTCCGCCGAGGCCTTGGTACGTGTGTATGCCTTTGGATGTTAATATTAAGTCACGTTTTATATCATGATTAGAGTTGTCAACGAGTCATATCTGAGTCGAGTTTAAGTCGGTTCAGTCTAGATTTGATTCCTCAAAATTAAAGATCGAGTCTGGTCAGAGCCCGAGTTATGTTGGGTCGGGCTCAACATTATTAAAAAATTATAAAGTCTGATTAAAATTCGACTCGATCTGAAAATTTAAATAAAAATAAAATAATAAATAATAAATAATAAATAATATATTTAATAATATAAAACTTATAATATCACTAAATTAATTACAAGTTTGATGTTAATTAATTAATTTGTTGGAAAAAAGAATTTTTAATTTTTTAATTAGGTAAAATAATATAATTTTAATTAAGTATTTTTTAAAATTTGAAGGGAGAAAAAAAAAAGAACGGGTCGGCTCGTGGGCCAAACTCAGCCCAAACCCTCAACCCTATCGTGCCGGCCTAACTCATTGACAGCCCTAATTATAATAAGTTTTGAGTTGAATGGACTGTAATTCCTTCTAATTTAATTTATTTTTATCTTTATTATCATGTATATTTGATATATAATAAGATACGTACGAGAATATTTACATTTTTCATACGATAAAAATTGGGGATACGAATGAGAATAAGTTGATTTTTTTATCTTCTCATTCAAAGTTAAAGGATATGATATCTTTCTCCATTTAATTGAGATTAAGAGAACTTAGACAAATTTTTCATGTCATGGACATAGGAAAATGGCTTATTTAACTATTGTCAACGATCATTGTGACCACTAATAAATGTCCTAATTAATTGTTATTGACACTTATAATTAATACTAATGAAAATATTATTTAATAACTTTTCTTAATAAACATGAGTAGTACAAATGATGACCTTATTAATTTGAGATATTATTTAAATATTATTAATATTTTGTAACAATAAGAGTAATATTTAATAATTATGTTGCCGTAACGATGAATAGTTAGTAGTTTTGTAGTTATTTTCTAATTTTGTATCTTTCGTAAGTATGATTAACTCTAATATTGATGAAATGATTACCCTTCACTATGTTAATTACTAGTAACAAGGCTCTTGATTTATTTTTTTCATTCATATGATTTTTTTTTATACCGGATCACTCACTTGGATCCAAAAAATTCAGGGTCTTGCACTCCTCTAAGTAATGAGTCAAAATTTGAACTAAGATCTCATGGTTTCTCACGAGACGAAGAACTAACTGAACTATCCCGTTGATTCATCGTATGATTAAAATAACATTAACGATCATGTTCTTTTTAATTTTACTTCTCTTTTACATTTATCATTAGTAATAGTTTGACTCCTAATTAAGGGGACTTATGCAAATTCTTACATAGTCAAATGACTTAATTAATTTTGCTTAAATATCATATTTATCACTAATGAAAATCTTAATTAATTTGTTATTAAAAACTTTGATAAGTGCTAATGAAAATTAATTTTGATATTTTTTCTTAATAATCATGAGTAGTACAAATGAAGTTATTTGAACTGAACTTTTATTTTTTTCGTAATCATCATTCACTTTACTATTTTGATAAATATATATTTTGAGGGGAGAGAGATAGATGAGACCATGTGATGTTATTTAATTATTCATGACTATTCATAGTTTTAAAAGTAAATATAACTACATGCAAACAAAGAAAGATGTAAAAGAACAGAGTATATAGTTTGTACTATTATCAAAAAAATTACTTCTTAGCATAGTTTTCAAGTTATTTGAAGTTCAATAATATTAACAAAGTCAATGTATTATTACCGTCATTATATCAAAAATAATTACATTGACATATAACCATTATGGGCTGGGAGTAGAGAGGGTGGTTTTGTTAACATTTCATCTTTAAAAAATAATAATATGTTCTTACTAAGACTAGCTCATTTCAAAATATGAATATGAATATTAAAATGTCAAATATTCAAGATAATAGAAGGGTTTATATTCTCTCACAAAGACTTGATCACCTTGAGCCAATAAAACTATGAACCCATAAAGTTTTACCTTTTACATGTTAAAAGATATAAAACAGAAGTTTCACTTCTTACATAATTTCAACTCATCAAAATTTGTCAATAAAATTTTACATAATTGAACAATTTAATCGGCTGAGAATTTCTCTTTCTTAATTGTTCGTCTTAGATCTTCCAATAAAATTAGATCTCCGTACTCTCATTTTTCAGCACATATGGTGAATTTGTTGGGGTTGGTGGTGTGGCTAGAGAAGTGGGGATGAAAATTAGCGAATGAGCGCGGGTCCTCTCCCGTGTAGAGAAGAGAGAGAGAGAGAATTCAAACTATTAGAACTCGTTTAGTTCAATTTGTGAGAAGATTCTAATTATTAAAATCTTCTCTAAAATTTAAATTTCAAATAAATAGTGCAAAATATACCAAGTTACATGTAGAGACCCATTTCCCCCGGTGAGAGAAATGAGAAACAAATGTCATAATTTCAAACGGAGAGACGCGTGGCAAATATGACAGTGAGAGAAATGACCTATTGCAAAGTTTGATTTTTTATTTTCTTATACTATTGTCACGCGTCTCTGTGTGCCATGGGATTTTATTGACAGTTCAAGTGTCATAATTTCAAACAAACTATTGCTTAGCTGATGTATAGGCCATAAAGTCAACTTATACTTGTTGATTAGTGAAGAAGTTCATTTAAAAGGGTGGGTTTAGTTCAATCCAACTAGCCGTTGTCTTAAACCATGCGAAAAAGTCATTGTTATGTGGAACCCACCTCTTGTAATTCAATGTATACGAAATCACGAGTACAAGTTAAAAAATATTTCCTTCACATCGTACTACATCTTTAAAATTTATTTGATAGGGAATAACAGTCGGTCATCCTAAAAAATCTGAAACTACTAGAAAGAATGTCAGAAGGAATCATAAGAAAGATATCAGAGGATAACTCTCCGATACTTAAGTACGTCAGGACTGTACGAGGAAATAAATGGAGAGTTAAAGAGAAAGAAAATAGTAGAGGGGGAGAGTCAAGAACCTGTGACGTGACAATGATATTTGGGGAGTACTCGGAGAGTGTTCCGAGAGTGTTCGGAGAAGAGGAGAATGCTCGGGAGGAGAACCAAGAGGTAACCTCCTTCACACTGCTATCCTATTAGAGTATCCTTCTATAGCTGCATGTGGGAACACCTGAGGGTGCCCCTCTCTCCGTTTCTATAAATCTCGCTCTATTTGTGTATGCCTTTCTGTGTCTTCTTGGAGTCCACCTTTTAGGTCTGTCTAGGGACCTATTTATAGGGGGCGCAACGATGTCGCCTCGTTCCTAGATTTATGACTGACGTCAATCGTGGAGTAGTGTCCTACTTGATCGTGGAGATCTCTCATCGCCCACTCGTCTCACGACGGGTATCTCGACGATTTGAGTGTGACGCACTCCTGGTAGGAGTAAGTTTCATAATGACGGTCTCAACGTTCATCTGTTGGCGAGTTATGTGACGTCTGGAATACACGCACGCAGATGTCCCCCCCGTGGGTTGGTGGAGCTTTCTTGGGCCTTGATCGGGCCTCGTTTATAAGACCACTGGTTGGCCGGGGACGAACGGCATGAGCTTCGTCGTCATAAATAGCAATGGGCATAGTGTTACTGGACTGTGCGGGGCCTAACGTCATTAGACTGTGTTGAGTCTGACATCATCAGGTTGCGTTATACCTGACGAGTTTTCCCCTCCCACCACGGAAACTTACAAAATTTAATTCGACTCATCCACCTATCTCAATCCAATCTTTGAAAAAATAACATAAGGTAAATCATGTTTATTAGATCTATCTACGATTCATTACCAACGCTTGGACCATATACAGATGAGCCTCAAACATCATCTAGAGTACGGCCACCCGCCAACAAGAATCATGGGTCAGCCAACTCCAGATAACCCGTCCATGCCGGACCGGACATTTAGGATGAAGGGTAGATCCGCAAAATTAAACCGGGGGCCTCCTTATTACGATGTCTGGTTGGTCTACTTGTATCATGTCAGTGAGTTTGGTTGATTTGTATCGTACGACAAAAATTTTGAGATAATTTGAAACCCCTTTTAATTTATTAGTGCACCTAGTTTACTAATTGCAGTTACCGATATAATTGGTGTAACATTTATTATTTTTTAAATTTTATTTGAGTGACTCTCATCTTCAATTTATTTGATCCGCACATCTCGTCATCCCAAATAAAAATAAAAATCAAGTCCAAGGATTAAAAAATAAAAATAGTACACTAATTACATTAATAATGTCGTTAATACATTAGGTGCATTAATCATTACTCGAGAAACTAAGCATGCGAGTAATACTTTTGTTGTTGAGAGAAAGTTTAGTATATACTCCCTCTGAAACCCTCTTTAATTTCCCAGTTTTTCATGATTGACCTATATATAACTCCATATGTTTTGTAGGGAGATCTTATTTCCCTTTCCCTCGTCCTAATTATTTGCCATTAATATCTTAACATATTAATAAATTAACGGAATAATGCACGGCGATATTAACGGGTTAATATATTAACAAAGCAAGAGATAGACGTAGTGTGACATATATATATATATATATTAACAAAGCAAGAGATGTTCCCCTGGTGCCGGCACCCCCCCCCCCTATATTAGGGTAGTGACAGACTAACGTTATTAATTAATGTCTTAACATATTGGCCCTCGTATTAATTAATGTAGTAAGATATTAGCAAAATTCATGTAGCTAGTGACATGATGCAATATTAAAACAACCATACTTTATAATATTAATATATTAAAATCATAATATCTTATTATATATTCTCATGTTAACATGTTACCATATCAATGCAATAATATATCGACAAGTTAGATAAGGTTCGTCAATAAGATATATAACAAAAAAGACAAGGAGTGAAAAATAAGACATGATCTGATGGAAGGATATAGTTAATTTTCTCTATTATATATTCAAGGTTGCAGTCTTGCAGATACAGATAATAAGACTTTTGTGCTCTTTACAAACTTGAATGCTCGGCTTTTGGTGCGGTTTAAAATTTAAAAGATTTTTACATATATATCTTCATAAATATGGGTTTTTACACATATACCCTTAATTTAAACATATTATCGTATATACCCTCAATTTAGATATATGTTTAACAGTTATATCCTCGTGGTTCCCTGCCGTCGTCGTCAGGTGCACGGAAACCGTCTATCCCTTGAAATACTGAAAATCGCCTCCTAAGGCTAGTGGGTTTAAGTGGATGAGGGTCGTCTTCCTCCTGCCTTCTCATTCCTATCTCTACGTAAACCCTAAATGGACAGATAGGAGATCCGGTGATCGTCTGCCTATCCCTTGTCATTTCCCTCTGCCCGTTCCAATCCCTAAACCCTAAACGGTGGAATAGAACGATGAGCACGTCGATCATCTGTCTAGTGATCGGTGGCCGGTGACCGGTGGCCGGTGACCGGTGAGCACGGGCGATCGTCTGCCTAGCGACCGGTGGGGACGTCGATCGTCTGCCTTTCCATCCACTTTTACATCTTAGACTCTATCGTCTCCCTCTATCTTCTTCACTCGCATACAAAATTTTCACAAACAGTCGCTTCCAAAGGTGAGGACGGACGACATTCAGCAACATAGGGCAGCAACAAATGTCCGATGAGGACAGTCAAGTAGCACGGGCCTAGTGATCGGTGAGCACGGGCGAGCAACAACCCGACCACCCACCAAGAGGTTTCTAAGAGGGCAGAAGATGAGTGACACGAGCACATGACAATCTAGTGTGAGACATTCACTAAATATGATGGAGTGTTACGATGTGCCAGAATGTTATTGTCGAAATAGGTGCATGGTATACATCTCGAATCAGGAAACAAGTAGAGGACGAAGGTTCTATCGGTGTCCCAGTTGGAAGGTATGTTGTTCACAAATTGTTTGATAAAATGCCCCTAAGAACTGTGACACCATCAATTTCAAACTAACAGGATAAGTTAATGTGCATGTTTGCAGGAAGATAATTGTTGTGATTTTTTTGTCTGGGTTGATGATGCACATCATAATACCGTCGACTTGAAGCATCAGTTAAATTCCATGGAGTCATTGCTTGAAAATAAGTTAATTTTACTTGAGCAAAAGATTGACATTCTACAAGCGAAGGTGGACACGAGACTGGCAACAAATGATAGAGCCAATGAATTATGCCTGAAAGTGTGTCTGAAGAGACTGTTCTTGTGCCTAATGGGGCTGGGAGTCTTGTTCTATTTCAGTCACTACCTAGGGTGAAGGGTACTTTAAGAATAGAATATATGCACATTCAGTTTTTGTACTGGGTTAGGGGATTATACCTATAGTCTTGAATCTCTTAATGTAACGGAGAGCAAGTTTAATCATCCTTGTAATGGGGAAGAAGTTTAATCTTCCTAGTAATACAATGTCTACTTTTTTTTCTATGTATATTAATACAGTATCAAAGCAGGCGCAATGTCTTCCATTACACACTTGCATAGTCCATGAATAAGTGCTGCACAAGATTTATTTGGAGCACATTCCTATGAATAATTTTGCTTCAATATCAACAAATTCAGAAAAGCACAGTAGTACAACATCAATGTTATCATCCTTACACCATGCATTCACAGGATTTAAACCACCTAATCACAGGATTTAGTTGTAGGCTGTTGTCCTAGGCAAATTGATGTAAACCACCTAATCACCATCTTTTATTTCTCATGAAGAGTTCCCAGCAACAAATGTCCAGCGTACCTGTGCCTTGCACAAAGGAGCTAATCAATGAGCATCAAGAAGCTAATGACTATGGGTGATTTTGCATCAGTATCAACAATTTCAGAAAAGCACAGTAGTACAACATCAATATTATGATCCTTAAACCATGCACTCATCATTTAATTGTAAGTTGTTGTCCCATGCAAATGGCAAATTGATGTGAACCACCTAATCACAGGATTTAAACAGAACCATGGGAAGATGGGTGTCGACCCTTGGGAAGAGGGGTGTCGACCCCAGGTGAGTTTGCACAGCCACAAGTGTGTGGACATCCCACGTGAGTATAAATAATAGTTTCATTCACAAAAAATTCATCCAATCAAACACATACCATTCTCATCATCTGTCAACCTTAAATAAGAGATTTCATTATAAAAAAGGCCATCCAAACAAATTCAATTCCCACAAAACAGGAATTGCCATTCACAAAACAGGATTTGCCATCCAACAAGAGTATCAATAACAAAAGGTCATCCAAACAAAATCTTCCACATTGGCCAATGTACTAGACTTAAACATACACAAAATATTAGTCTTAAACAAACATAGACAATAGGCTAAAACTTTCTAAACCTAGCAGCCACCATCTGGCCGCGACCCCTTGAGGAGGATGCTTGAGATAAACTGTCCAGGCCACCAACTGCACTTTGGGAGCCCATAGTTGTGCCTCCTTCTGCTTGCACCTGAACATTAACTGTTGAAGGGGCTTGTCCACCTGTGCTGTGCACTTGCACTTGGGTCATCATCTCCCTACGACTGGCTTCATTATTTGTGCTGACCTGTAAATTTTAGCACAAACATAGTAAACACATGAAGCTTGATTAGCTGCCAACTTAATGTGTACAAAATTAACCACAACCTGAGACAAACTGTCCAGGCCACCAACTATAGTTTGGGAACCCCTAGTTGTGCCTCTTTCTGCTTGCACTTGAGTCATTATCTCCCTAGAACTGGCTTCCATATTTGTGCTGACTTGTAAATTTAAGCACGAACATAGTAAATACATTAAGCACAAACATAGTAAGTAAATTAAGCTTCATAGGACTAGCTTCAATATTGTCACAGAATTAAGCTTGATAGCACAACCTGTTCACTTTTGGGAACCCCTGGTTGTACCAGCTTCATTATTTATGGGGTGATGACCTGTTGATTGGCCACCTATTGCTTGCACTTGTGGGGTGCTGACCTGTTAACATGTAGCACGAAGATTATAATTACATTTCACCAACAAGTTAATTGCTAAAAAATATACAGTTAATCTGAGATATGAAGTACTGCCCACAACCTGTGAATAACTTGACAGAGTTGATGCTTGACCACCACCTCTACTCTTCCTAGGCCTACTAGGAGGCCTCCTACATTACAATAATAATCATCAATACATGCTAAATGAAGGAAATGACAAAAATTGAGGGTACATTTACTTACCTTGTTTGTGTCACAGAAGATTCACCCTTATTTGACATCGGGTTCTTGCAAGTCTTTGCATGGTGACCAAAACCTCCACATCTCTTGCACTTGTGGGGTTTCTTAATCATGTTCTCTCATCTGGGTCTCGGATTCTTTTCTTCCTCGGCCTCCCAGGTGGCCTTCTCACACTAGGGGGGAGGACTTTCAATCCAAGTTTAATCCACTGTGTTTTATCAGGCATAGGGGCGATGCCCAAACCATATGTCTGTTTATAAGCGGCCACTGTGTAAGATCTGTCAATGTACTCTTCCCATTATATACCCCTTCTTGTTTCTAAAAAAGCACATGCATGTGAGCACGGTAATCCTGTTATCTGCCAAGCCCTGCAGGTACATGTTTGCTCCTTCAAGTCCACAACTTCCCTCTCATCTGGGCCAGTAACCTGAGCAGTACCATTGAACCCTTTCTCTACCAGATAGCCACCTAATTTCTTGCTCATGACACAAATATACTTCCTGGCCCTAGGCACCAAAGTATCTTTGCATTTCTCAGCTCTTGACCTTCTAATATGCATTGTCTTCATCATTTTTGACCGGATTAGGTCAATGCAGTCAAGTATGGGCCTCCAGCATGCGTCTGAGATATATGCATTAAAAGATTCACTCAAATTATTGATAATGTGATGACACTTTGTCCCAGTCTCGAATTTCGACCTACTCCACACAATACCCTCCATGGCCGGTGATGTCGAGTAAGCATGTGTCTCTGGGGAATTATCCATAATTTGCATCATGCAATCTAGAAAATTTACCTCTGTGTAGGCCCTTGCTGCATTCAAAAGTAATCTTTTCATGAACTCACCTGGAAACTACTTCTTATAGTTCTTATATAGATGTCTAAGACACATCCTGTGCTGAACCCCTCGGAAAATAAGTGAGAGGTATTCTTCTAATCTCTTTTGCCTGTCTGACATGAATGACAGGCCATCCGGTACACCAATGGCCTCTTTTAGGCCATCCAAGAACTAGGTCCAACTATTTACATTCTCTCCCTCAATAATAGCAATGGCTAATGAAAAAATTTTATTGTTCCCATCAAACGCAGTAGCAGCTAGTAAAGCACCCATGAAATATCCTTTTAAGTGGCACCCATCCTGCCCTACTAAGTGTCTGCATCCAAATTTAAAACCCTTAATAGAAGCCTTTAAACATACAAACATCCTCATAAATCTGGATTGTTCATATGTCTGATATCTGACAACACTGCTTGGATTTTTTAACATCAATTCATGCTGCAGATCTGGAACCCTGCCATACATAGCTTCCCATGACCCATGAATTTTCTCCAATGCTAGCATCTTTCCTCTATAAATCTGATGATAAGGTATGTCTATATGATATTGATTATTTAATCTCCTTGAAATCTCCCTGATAGACACATCTCCTTCTGTCCTTAGCAACCCTATGCACTTATTTGCTACCCATGATTGGGTGGCCATATGTTTCCCAACCTTATTTATCCCTATGCAAGTGTGTTCAGGTTCAAGTTTCTTTACTTGGAATGTGTAGCCATCTGGTAAACGGGAAGCATGCAATCTCCATTTGCACTTCTTTTCATGACATACTACTGTTACATGTGTAGGTTCAGACTTCTTATACTTCACACCAAATTCATTTTTCACTGCATGTTGGGCTAGGGCTATTCTGAATGCCTCTACATTCTCAAACATGCTGCCTAAAGACATATCTGGATCATGCAAATGTCTCACAATAGGAGTACCCTCATGGTCTCCTTCATCTACACAAATATCACAATCAGAGTCTGAAGAATATAAACTGTCACGGGTGTCATCAGTGTACACCTCATTGTCAGATAGGTCCCCCACCCTAAAAAGTGTCTCAACCTCATTGTTCCCTTCAGGCTCAACTTCAACAAACTCACAGTCATCTGCTAGAGGATTCCAATCCGGATCATCATCAGTTGGGTTAACTTTCTTGGCCCTGGACCTTCTTCTAGTGTTTGATCCTACTATGGCCAACCCTGGATGAGAAGATGCTAAGGGCACACCTATGTATTGTGTCATGACATACAAGCTTATGTTCAAATTCACACTGTACTTATCAAACAAAGACATGACATCCTCATCTGAAGAAATCTTTACAAATTTTCTAGGTTTGACATTAGGTACTAGAGCATAGAAGTCAATGGTTTGGTCATGTCCCCACTTGGTGACTTGACTAGCAAGTACTCTAAGCTCCCTCAAATTAGCATAGTCCCTTTCAAAATCATAACACTTCTGTCTAAATCCGATGGGGACCATTCTCTCATCATCACCTTGTGTCTTAAAATGCCCTCCATAATGCAACTTCAATATATATGAATCAGCCATATTTCTGCTACACATGTATACAAGAGAATAGAAAGAAAATATGAGGGGTTATCAATAGTTAACCCAATCAAAAAAAGCTCATCAACATATATGTCACTAGCTTCCACCTTACCTTATAAAGGATGACAGTAGGGGACCACAGTCACGTTCCCACCACAAAAATCTTTTAAAGCCACGTTCTCACCTACTGTAGCTGTCTGACCCTGCACATAAACAAAAGTCGTAAATCCCACGATTGCCAGCATACATCCCTAAATCCTAATCCCACCCAAATGCCATCACTGTTTCCTCGACCCCACAGACGAGGGACAGAGGCATCTTTTTCAGTGATATAAATCTGAGAGAAAGAGAGAGGGAGAGTGAAGGATACATTACGACCGTGAAAGAGATCGATGAGTAAAGCACGAGAAATCGAGACCATGAGAGAGAGAGAGTGTGATGAATGTGTGATGAAGAAAGCGTGTGAGACTCACCATAAAGAGAGATCTTCTGTCACGACGAGAGAGGAAAGCACAGACCATCGGGATGTAGTTGCAGACGATGAAGATGCCCTTCCCTCCGACGTAGGTGACGGGAGTATGGTTTGGTCGAAAGGGAGGGAAGAGCGATTAGGGCTTGACAGTTTCGTGATTGGAAATACGAGGGTAGGTTAGTCATTCAGCCATTTAACCAAACCTTAACCCAAGTAAAACTAACGAGAGTTACGGCGAGGATATAACTGTTAAACATATAGTTAAATGGAGGGTATATATGATAATATGCTCAGATTAAGGGTATATATGCAAAAACCCATATTTATGAGGGTCTATATGCAAAAATCCTAAAATTTAATGGAGGGATTTGTGAGCCACTTTGTATCCATATTGTTGGATATTATGTTTTGATGATGACAAACACTATGACTCATATGTATGATGTCATAAGTGTTCTTATTATTCCATATGTGCTTATTACATACAACATGTGTCTTGTTACATACAGTGTTTTGTTGTGTGCATACAATGCTCATATTGCTGTGTAGAATGAATTACATGGAATGAATTGCAGCACATGTGCATCTTAGTTCATATGTGGTTGTCTGTATATATTCGTGCTTGTCTGTGCATGTTTGTGGATGTCTCTGTACAAGCATTGCATAAAGTCTGGTACAACCGTTCATATGAGTCAATGCATCTCAGGTCAACCAAAAGTCAAAGCAAAGTCAATACTGTGCCCATAAAGTCAACGCGTCTGCATAAATTCTGTGCACATGACAGTTTACTGAATAACCTGTGTGTATGGCATTTGGTCGAACAGGTGGTGTGCATGATCCTCATATTGCAGTATGCTTATATAGAGTCAACGCCAGTTACATCATGCATAACTAGGGTCGGTGCTAGTTGTGATTTCACACAGCTAAGGTCGATGTTAGTTGATGTTGGTTAAGTGTATGAGTCAGTGCATCACATGTAGAGTCGATGCTAGCATCACACATATTGCATTCAGGGTCGGTGCTAGTTGCACCTTATGCATACATAGTCGGTGCTAGTCACTATTGACTGAATAGTCAAGTCGGTGCACTTGTACGCATTTTGCATATAAGGTCAGTGCACGTTCCAATTTTTACTGGACTAGAGTCAGTGCATATCTACTTTAGCCTTACTAAGATCGGTGCATGTCTCGTTCTTCACATATAGAAGTCAGAGCATATCGGCCTAAGTCTTTGATATAGTCGATGCACGTTTGCATTGAGCACATAGTCGGTGCAGGTTTTGCATATAGTCGGTGCATGATTGCATTGAGCATATAGTCGGTGCAGGTTTGCATTTTGCATGTAGTCGGTGCACAATTTCTATCTTGCATATGAAGGTCTGTGCATGTTACTGCTTGACGTTTAGGTGGTCGGTGCATATACTATAGTCGATTGGTGCATGTTTGCATACAAGCATGTAAGGTCGGTGCATCATCTGTCTTGTGCATATAGGTCTGTGCATATTTTAACTTGAGTGACTAAGGTCGATGCACATTCTCTGGCATGACATACAAGTCTGTGCATGTACTGTAGCACACTCAACTTAAGGTCAGTGCACATCTTGTTTGACTGAACCTAAGGTCTGTGCATGTTTGCACGTTACACTATAAAGTGTGTGCACCCCTTATGACTCATGTGAAGTCCCGCGATCAATGACACCCAAGAGGGGGGTGAATTGGGTGTTTAAAAATTTTACGAAAGCTTTTGGCCTTTTTTGAAATATGTGATAGAATGCTAGTAAAGAGATTCAAAACTATTTGAACACAAATTGGATTTATCAAACTTTGTATGATGAGATATAGAAAATGCAAGATATACGTAGATAAATCCGTAACAACAATTAGCACATACACTCACTTAGAATGAGGTAGAAGAAAAGGGCAAAACCACACAAATCAACCATAGTGACATGTGGTTTTTAAGGTGGTTCGGATGCAACGACGGCAATCCTACGTCCACCTCTCACCAAACCCGGTGAGGCTTCACTCGGAGATAAATCCCCAAACGGAGACGACGCTCCAACCACACACGCAGGACGACACCTGCCCACACACACGGGGACGCGGCCCAACACACACACACACACGGAGATGAGGTCTCCAGCACGATCCAACAAGCGGATCACCAACACAAACACCCGCTACTACAAGTGTAGCAATCCACACACACGAGACAGAACGGATCTAAAAGACCCACACACACACACAAACGCAGATCTAGGAAGATCCACGCACACACACGAATCAAGTACAACACACACACACGACCACCGATCCAACAACGATCCACACACACACAAATGTTTCCAGATTATAAAGAACACAAATATAAAGCCCAAAATATAAAAACAATGAAGCACAGTTTAGAAGACTCCTGATTTGGCTTCCACTGAGTGTATGATGTAGAACTTGGAACGATGCTTCCTGCTTCACTTGAATGGCTTTAGATGGAGCTTGAAAGGCTTGTGCAAGGATGAAGAGATCTTCCACGTGGTACTGTTCACGGCTACTGTACAGCTTCTTCTTCCTTGGACAGCTTTCTTGATCTCCTTGATGTTTGCTTGCTTCTCCTCTTCCTCTTTGGTTGCTGGCTTCAGATGGAGCTTGAATACCTTCAGATGAATGAAGAAGTTGCTGGACGGAGTACTGTTCACGGAGGGTTGCAGCAGCCTTCTTCTTCCTTTGATAGCTCTCTCCCTTGATCTCCCCGTGGATCTCTTGGATAGTTAGGGTTATGACTCTAATATGATGTTTTATAACCCTTGGAAGGTCTATGGACAAGCCCTAGACCAGATCCACAAATTCTGGAGGGTTTGGTGGCTTTGGGATTAAACAATATCAAGAGGAAGGGCTTTCCTCAAAGTGACAAAAAGTCAACAAAGATGGGCAGATCGGGGCTGGCGGTCGACCTGCAGAGGCCAGCGGTCGACCGCTCTGAGAATTCCTGTAGCCATTTGGCTGTTGGAAAAATCGGTCGACCGCTAGGGGTCTGGCGGTCGATCGCCAATTTTACAGGATGTCTTCTTTCAGTTCTGTGATTTCAGGTCGACCGCCAATGGTCCAGAGGTCGACTGAAAATCTCCAAACCTGCAAAATCCAAGTGTTAGCTCAAAGAAACATGTCCATAATTCAAGGGCTTCATGTCCATATCAAATCCATGCATTTTGGGATTGGATTCACTTGGTTTATGCATTTAAAATGTCTAAACCATTTGAGCATTTCTAAATTTTATTCCGGGGGTTCTGCCCCCGGAAACCTCCGTAAGGGGTGCTGCCCCCTTGACCCCCGCGACCTGACCTCGCAGGTCGATCCGCGGGCGAGGGCGCACGATGGCCAGAAGGATTTCATGTTTAATGTGCATGAATGAGGTGTATTAAGGAGAGGTATATGAGATACAGATGGTGAGATCGATGCTAAGACAATGTAAGAGTCTCACCAATGGTTCTTGACAGTAAATGACATATACCACCCATTTTGGATAGTAGAGGAGCAGGGTGCTTATCCACACGTTTGGTTCACTAGGTGACTGTCATGAGTTTAATCATGCAAGTAAGATAGTCAAGGTTAATACCATGCTTGTTCACATTGAAGAGGTTATGAAACCTCTTGCCTCTTGTAAAACCAACATATGCAAAACAAGCTTCAAGACCATGTAACCTTTGCCATTTGCCATCTCGAACATACATAGATAACAAGAGCACGAGCAATCAACCACAAGTTTAGTTATCATCGCTTAATCACACATTAAGTTTAGTTATCATCAAAACTAAAACTTAACAATCACAACAATCATCAAAACCATAACTCAACATCATGTTCACAAGGTATTTGATGAAACATCCTTCTTCCAACTAACAGGATCAAAGCAGCACGTGAGCTCGAACTGAAGCAGGCACTTGTTCGCAGAAAGGCTGGAAGCTGGGATGTGGACCCACGGAGCTTAGGACTGGGCATGTGTTCCCAGGATGGAAGATCTAGGTGCACGTGATCCAATAAGGAAAGCAGCCTGGAGTATATGACATGTGGAAAGTGAACCTCTTCCATCTGACACGTGGTTTTCCAATTATTGGCGGGAACATTCCCTCCACATTACCAGGCGATTAGTTTTGGAGATCGCTGGGATCCTACCACGTGGAACCATCTGATGGAGGGAGCATCATCGTCTCTATCAAATTACCTCCGGCGCCCCTGTTATCTGTATAAAAGCACCTGCAGAGAAGAACAAGAGATAACGAGGTGAAGGCAGAAGAAGAAAAGAAGTATGAGCAGCAGAGAGCTAGCAGAAAATAGAGAAAGAGAAAAAGAAAGAGAGGAAGATAGAATTGAAGGAAGTGAGAAAAAGAGATCAGAAAGAAAAAGCAGACTGAGAAGAATTAGAGAGAGTTTTGAGAGCAGAGATCGTAAGAGAGTGAAGTAGCAAGATCGAAGGAGAAAGAAGATCTGTAGCTTCTGGATCAAATCCAAGCTACATTGCTCCAAGAGGGAGCTATATTTTCTGAGCTTTATTTCCAGCTTTCTGTTGTTGAATTTTATCATACTTGTTTTCCATTTTACATACCTTTTCATAAGCTGTGAATCAGCGGTTTGAAGCTGTGAATCAGCGGTGGCTAAGCTGTAATGCCCAGCGGAGCAAGCTGTAAGTCAGCGGTTGTAGGCAAGCTGTAAGGCCCAACAGATTAAGTTGTGTATCAGCAGAATTCACACTCTAGTTGGAGTGTGGGGTGGATGTAGGTCTGGAGGACCGAACCACCTAAAAATCTTCTATGCACTATGGTTTGATTGGTCATTCGTTTTACGCTAGATGAATGTCTAGGTTTGCTTTCAATCAAGTCTGATTGAGTGTCTCTTGAATGCATTGCTGACCTAGATTGGTTCTATAAACTGCACAGTTGCTGCTAAGTAGTCCAATGCTTAGACCGACGATCTGTTTGTTAGTGTGCCTCAACATAGCTCACAGTCAGTCACCAAGTATTTGATCTTGTGCTTCACATTTAGTTAAAGTCAATCCGTTTTAATTTCACATAGTTTACTGATTGTAGCTTAACTTTCAAATTGGGCAGAATTTTTAAAGGGGATTCATTCACCCCCCTCTGAATCCTTGTGTGTGCACCATTGCACCTAGTCCTCATAGACTAACAATTGGTATTAGAGCAGGTCTTTGACTGTTCAGATCCAACGATCTGCAGAGGATTCTGCTATCTTATTTTGGTGCATTGTTGATTTCAGTTCACAGGTTTAAATCTGCCTGATAAATGTTTTTCAATGGCTTCTCCGTTGGTGTTTGATGGCTTCAACTTCAGTACATGGCTGGGAGGCCTATGTGTCCACATGAATTCCATTGATCCAAATCTATCGAATCTTGTATCAAAAGGCCCACATAAATTGCCTCAGAATGAGACCAGATGGTCTAAAGAGGATAGAATAAAGTATAGCGAGAACGCTAGAGTTCTGAATATTTTAAGAGATGCAGTTAACACTGAAATATTTTCGTGTATTACAGGATGTGGTTCTGGAAAGGAAATCATGGATAAAATAACTATCATTCATCAGGAGCAAGAACGAATCTGTCTGATGGCCAACCAGAGAGATCATAGTGAAGAAACAGCGTCTCAGGTAAGCTCCGGATTAGAAGATATTTCATTTGATGAACTGGTAGTGATGTATGATGAACTGCTAGAGAAATCTAGGAAAATAAAATCTAAAAATAAAAAGTTGAAGAAAAAGATTGATCAAAATAACTCTGAATTTTCTTGTGAAAACTGTCCAAAACTGAGACAATCTTATGATTTGTGCGTGGCAGATGCTCACAAGCATAAGGAACAGATCTATCTGCTAAAAAATGAAAATGAAGAATTTCAGTATATAATTTCTGAACTAGAAGAAAAACTGAGTTCATCTGATAATCATCAGACGTTTATCAAAAACTCTATTCAGAATGAAAAATTATTGAAAGATCTTGATCATACTAACCTGGAGTTAAAACAACTAAAGTCTGAAAATGAAATTCTCAACAGGAAGATTGAAGATAATGAAGAAAAATTAGGAAGACTTCAGGAAGAAAACAATTTAATGTCTGAAAAACTGGAGGCCATTAAAGTTGTTAATATTGAACTATAAAAGAATATGAATGAGGCAAGATTTGATTTGAAAAAGGGGATGAACTTAAATGATCAGGTTCTAATAAATGAACTCGTCCAAAATGAGAAGCTAATGGAGGAAATGGAGAAATTGAAGGAGCTTAACAGTATCATGTCTGAAAGACTTCTTACTTTAGAAAAGGGGAAAAACCGTTTGTAATGAAGAATCTAACAAACTGAGCAATCTGAAACAAGAAATTGAGAAATATAAAACTGCAAACCAAATGCTAAGTGAATGTGTTAATTGCAGTGAACAAGAAATTGCCAGTTATGAGATTCACATTGCCTCTCTAGAAAATGAAATTTATGATCTAAAAGACTCTCTGTCAAAAACTCTCAAAGATAAAGAGAAGTCAAAAGATCCCGTGAATGATGAAGCAACTGAACAAAGGAAAGGGGTAGGATGTGATTCTAGAATTAAAGGGGTTATGAGGAATCAACTGTATACAACCTTTGTGCGAAGTTCAGAAGGAGCTAGCACTTCTAATGTTTTCCTGAAAAAATTGTCACCCCATAAAATTCAAACAGAAAACAAAAACCTGACAACCAAGAATCCATCTGTTTTTGAATTCACTGCTAAGAAGAATCCTAAGCAAGCTACTGTTCAGACAAATCAGAAATAAACTAAAAAGGGCAGAAAGAATGGTAGTCTGTAGAAAAAGCTCATTCACTCTCATGTTGAGAATTTGCATGCTGTAAATAGGATGAACACAGACATACATGCACATGAAAAGGAGAATCTGACATGTGGAAAAATGCATGCTAAAAATTCACTTGATAGAAACCATGCTACAAGGAAATCTAGTAGTTCTTGTCATTACTGTGATAAGCATAGTCACTTAATGGATGATTGCTCTATGCTGACAAAGGATGATCTGAATGTTAATAAAATGCATGCTAGGGATTTTCATGTTAAAAAATTTCTTGTCACTAAGAAAAAGAATAACACATGTTTTAATTATGGTAAGATAGGACATGTTGCTGCACGGTGTTGGTTTGCAAATGGTAAGAAAAACTCACGGTCAAATCATGCTAAATTCCCATCAAACCATGAAAGTCTTAATAAGAAAAAATCTGTTTCGATAAACCAGCATACCACATGTTTCAATTGTAACAAGCCTGGTCACAAGACTATTGAATGCTAGTTAGGTTCTCATAGAAGAAATCCTTCTTCTTGCTCTCACTGTGGAAGCATGGCCATCATAGTTGTCAAGGCGGGCGCCTAGGGGTCGCCTAGGCGCTCTTGAAAGGGCTAGGCGTTGCAGTGCCTTGTTGACACTGGAAAAGGTGAGTTGGGCAGTCACCTAGGCGGGCTAGGCGCCAAGGCGGGTGCCTAGGCGCCAAGGCGGGCCAACCGTGACCCGTCTAAACTAGATCCGACCTAGTTATGTACATTTAACTCTTTCTTTTTTATAATTTTCTTGATGTTATTATATTCTTTTATAATTTTTCTAAATTTTTTACATTTACTTTTGAATCTTTTGCATTTACTTCTGAATTTTTTGTAATTTTTTGATATAATTTAGTTTTCTATAATTGTCAAATAATTTAATTACAACAATTTCTTCATGTAATTTATTTTTTTACATTTTTCATATTTTTTATTCTTGATTTATATATTGGAGGATATATATTTTAGATTTTTTAATTAGTGGCCGAAGTGTCGCCTAGGCGACGCCTAAGCAGACGCCTTGTCGCCTAAGCGCTTAGGGACCCCGTGAACGCCTTGGGTCGCCTTGTCGCCTTGACAACTATGATGGCCATACAGTCAAGAACTGTTGTCATGCTCAGGGAAAGAACCTTAAATCTGAATGTGTTAAATTCCCTGTAAATCAAAGTGTCTTTTGGAATAAATTAGTTTTTAAAGAAAAATTCATTATATGTTTTAATTGTGGTAAGCCAGGCCATAGAGCTGCTAATTGTTGGCTGGCTAGTTTCAATAAATAGAATGCTCATTATGTTAACAGAAATTTCCATGAAAATGCACATAGATTCCATGATTACAGTAATGTGCATAGGAAAAGTTCTAAAACTGCTGCTTCATGCTATTATTGTGGACAGTTAGGACATTCTATGTCTAATTGTTATCTGATGAGATTTGATGACTCTCAAGCATAAAAACTGCTTAGAGCACCTGATAAAGGTGTCTCTGTTACTTCAGGACCCAAGATATCTCGGGTGCCCGTTTGTGTCAAATGATTTGGTGTTTTGCAGGTGTGCCTTAGGTTGAAGAATAAAGAGGGGTAATAAATCAAGGCACCTGTTGCGTGGGTTTTTATGCCGAATAACCGGGGTAAAGGAAGGGATACAGCGGGGAAGGAAAATATGGGAGTTTGATATATCTCGGGTATCCTCCTTACGGTTGCATGCCTCTCACGGCGGTATCGGGCACTCTCCTTTCACGGAAAGTCGAAAAATGGTCGAATGGCACGGAAATGTCGGGATAAGGGTTAACCGGACAGGGTGCGGGTGTGACAGTCGATTTCTCGACAATCACTCATGGAAGCAAGGGTTGATCGGGGAAGCGCCACCAGGGCGCGGCACGTGGGCTCGAGCGATCGGGCGGCACGTAGAGAGAAGAGGTTCCATGGGTGCGAGTGCGTAGGCGATTGCGGGAATCGTGTACTGGACGTCTTTCCCCACCGGCCGCAAGCAACCAGTGTTTATTTACATCGGATTGAATCGAATCCTTCGTTCCGAGCTGAAGAAAAGTCTATATATAAGTCTGAAGCCATGGGTAAAGGGCTGGGGGCATTCAGCAGCTATGGGTGCGCATTAGACTGAGGGTGTGTTTACTGGGGTTAGGGGGTTAGGCACGGATGCCAAGTGGTGTAGATAGAAAACTGAGGGCCTGAACGTGGGTGTGAGGGCACTCGTCCAATCGACAGTGTTATACTGGGGTCTATACTTCTTTACAGGAAAGCCATAATGGCCAAGGTATAACTGGTGCATGCCACGGGACAACTCCAACGTGCTAGTCGGTCCCCGGGTCGATGCGTGATGAATGAACACATATGCATTTTACAGAGAGCTCATCCAGTGGCGTGGGCCAGGGCCGTGGTGCCGAACGGGGGCCTTTGACTGAATGACTGGAGGGATACATCAATCCGGTATCTGGGCGAGGGTCGATCACGATTCGAATTGAGCGGTCAGACATGACCTCGTGACTGCGAGAGTGCATGACGTCATGGTACGCGTGTGGTTGCAACCGACGGGCACGGGAGAGGAAATCCCGGCATGAGGGGACGTCCGCCCATGTCGTAATGCCTCACATATGGTGGGTGTTGACTTGTGTGTGACGGCTACATACGGCGCGAGGGGAGTGCAATCGACATACCCCCGGCGTATTAGGCCGCCGAACAAGTCACCCACGCATAATTCTCTTTGCTCGTTGCTTGGAGCCGCGGTTGAAGTCCTGTGCTTGCTGGATGCCGGAGCTTGGAGGGATGATCCTCTATCTTGCACATATCTGCCCCTTGAGCCCCTAAGGGGTTTTTATAGGGGAAGTTGAAGGGTCACAAGGGGTTTACGTGGACCAGCTAAGGGGGGTGAGCTGGTCTGCATAAACCCAAGTGAATAGTGTCATTTGGAGTTACACGGGTTGAGAGAGGGGGAAGGGGTTTACACGGACCAGCTCAGGGGGCTGAGTTGGTTTGCGTAAACCCCCCCTTGGATGGGGGTTTACGTGGACCAGCCAGGGGGCCTGGGCTGGTCCGCTTAAACCCCCCCCTCAGGGGGTTTAGGCGGACCAACCCAGGGGGCTGGGCTAGTCCGCCTAAACCCCCTTCCCCAGGGGGTTTAGGCGGACCCCCAGGCTGGTCCGCCTAAACCCCATCCCGGGGGGGTTTAGGCGGGCCGATTCTTTTTCTTTTTTTATAAAAAATTAATTTTTTTTAATTGAATGGGGGGTTTACGCAAACCAGCCAGGGGGGGGTGAGCTGGTCCGCCTAAACCCCCCCTAAGGGGGTTTAGGCGGATTCGCTCCAAGGAGAGAGGGGGGTGTGGTCCCACCCTATAAAATCCAATTTTTTGGCTAATTATCTTCCTAAATTGACTAAGAAGAAAAGTACAATTGTGTGGTAGGATACTTGGAGCTTGCGGAGGCTTGTGTGCGCGTCGACTTGCGGGATCCCCGCGTGCTGTCGCTTTGCACTCCCGCGTCCACGTGTCGCCTTCTCGAACTGGTACGACACACGAATCGCGTCGTAGGACCGTAAATCGGACGAACCGAGGCTGAGTGGGGTCATGGGACCACCGGGCTGGAGGGAGGGCACGGCCCCCAGGGAGTTCACCCTCCCTGGGGCGCACGACCATGCCCTGGGGCGAACTGGCCCTGGGCCGGCCGTGACCCCGAGGGATGGCCCCCGGGGGTCTTCTTGTGTTATCTGGGGATGTCCTTTGACGGACTTTGAACTTCAGGAGGCTGGCATGGGCCCGTAGGGCCGTTGTTCTTCGAGTCGTAGTGGCCGCTCGCAAGGCGTTCGGGTGAATGCCTGATACACTCCAGGTTGCCGAACGAGCCGTGTAGGTGACCGACGGGCCTTGGATTTGACCTAGGGTCAAGGGTAGAAGTCCATAAGGACTGGGAGGAGGTACCTTGGGCCCATGGGCCTTACCTTGTGTTGCGTGGTGCATTGTACGGCGGGTTGGCAGGGTAGCCTCGGGTTGGCCCGAGCTAAAGTTGAGTGGCATGTTGCCACGTGCCTGAGGGTCGGGGGTGTTCCCGACTTGCTGGGGGGCATTGTAGAGACCAATTAGTGTGCTGGAACCATGGGGTGGCCCGTGGTTTCGTGTAGAAGGGATGGAACATATGCGCCCACAAGGTGTTCGGAAATATGCCGAACACACGTGTGTGGGCCGTATGCACGTGCTGCGGACCTCCAAAGTCTGTAGTTGACTTGCTTGGGTCTCCCTTTGACCTTGGAGGGTTGAATGAAGTGTCTCGGAGTGAGCCCGCGGCTCTTTCACTAGATGCCACGTGGCGTGGCTTAACGTTGGGGCGCCCCCAGGTGGTCCCGGGCGGCCATGTAGGGTACGGTCAAAGCCCATATGAGAGTGGCCGGAGTTGACCCTGACAATTGCTTGTGTCGCTGCGTGTCACGGCAAGTCGGTCGGGACCCTTGTGGGGACCCGCAAGGTTGTAGAAAGGGCTAGATAGCCTGTGCCTTGAAGGTGTTCGGGGAAATTCCCGAACCCTCATTTCTTATTATTTTGGCTGGGAAATAGTCGGGGTACAACAAATGCCCCCCACGGGGCGTGCGTCGGAGGCGGAGACGAGGGCATACGGCCCATGAAACCCTCCTTCTAAGTTGTTGTAGTTGTATTTTGACACTTCATGTGCCTTTATCTTGCTGTGTTGTGCATGTGAATTTTCTGGTATACTGACTCTCTTCTTGGACGCCCTGTCTTGCAGCCATGGCACGCTTCGGCAGAGACGGGCGGGTACCGAGGCGGATGGCTCCGGAGGAGGATCACTGGGTGCGGCGGACCGAGCGGCTGATGCCTCCTATGGGCGCACCTGTGATTACTGTGGCTGGCATAGAGCAGCTGGACCGGGACCATACGGCAGTGACTGAGGGTCCGATGGGTGAGAGGACAGCTGGAGCAGGGGCTGTGGAAGTGGCCAGGATTCTGGAGGCGGGTGGTTTGTACAGTTACGACCAGAGTAGGGGCTATCCATTGGAGTTCCCCCTGGATGGTCACCTGTTTGAATTCATCCGCGGCTATGTCCCCCCTGGCATGGAGGAGGGCGACTCGCAGATCCCAAGGGCCCGCCGCCGGCTTGAGAGGGCCATCTTGATTGACAGGGACAGCCCGCATGGTACCGCGTTCTGTAGCTATCCGAGCTTTTTGGAGGACTACTAGATGCAGCGCCAGTTTCCCAATGTTGACTGCCTGGGGTTCTTCGGCATGGCGGAGCAGTCCGGAGTCAGGGTTGGGCCGATGGCCCCCGCTAGCTGGGACTTGCATGGTCACCACCGCAAGGAAACAGAGGGGATTGCCAGGTTGGTATTGGAGCCTACTGGTGTGCAGTACGCTGGAGAGGGTTATGATTGTCATAGTATGCTGAATGGAGTCATGCGACAGACTGTCACTAGCTGGTATGGTCACTGGACAGTGATCCTGTCACACTACTACCGCCAGGGTGCCACTGAGTGGTTGATGGGGATTGTCCACCACTACCAGGCATTGCTGGATCGCACTGAGATCAGGTACGCAGTGACTGCCGCTCTGTACGCGTACCCGTGCTATACCGGACTGTTGCAGAGCTTGGTTGAGCGTTTCAACCGTCGTTGGAACACGGTGGCAATAGCAGAGGGGGAGACCAGCCTCGACTTGTGGTCTCTGTTCAGGATTTCTGGCTTGCCGGTCGTCGGCGAAGGATACGAGGAGGTAGTGCTGGATGACCTCCACCACAGTCATACCGACGGACTGGGAAGATACCGAATGCCTCACAGTTATCAGTATCTCATGAAGACATGGAGAGATTTAGCTCTGGCAGGGAGAGAGAGAGCCGCACAGACTCCCCGGGTACCAATGAATGTATGGGTCCGTCATTTCTACAACGGGCCATTTTGCTTCTACCAGGAGTTCGCCAGGGACCAGACTCCATGGGAGGAGTACACTGAGGTGGAGCTATGCTTCCGGACGTACTCCAGATATGTGTATGCACCACAGGAGGGGTGGAATCCCCACGATCTACCAGATGTGACACACCTTGCAGCGTATCTTACATATTGGCTGGCGACTTTCGTAGTTCCTCACGGAGAGGACGGGCTATTGAGAGCTGAGTTGTTGTGGCCGGCTTGCTCTTTGGCTGAGGGGAGACAGTTAGCTCTAGCTCCCGTTGCACTGGCCAACATCTACCAGGGGTTTGGAGTTCTGGTGGCACACTCAGCGCCGAGGGAGAGGAGTATACTCCTGCCAACCCACTACCTTAGCGTGTGGGCTGGGTTGCTGTTCTCGGGGCTGGTGACGCGAGGTACCGTGGCGAACCCGACGGCACCACTTCTGTTCAGCTTTACGGAGCAGCCGGATGGGGATGCAGAGAAGCAGCTTGAGGGGGTCAGGAGGGCCCTTTGTTACCTGCCTGCCCGAGGCGAGGAGGGACTGCCCTTTGATAGTGCAGTGAGGGACTCTGGCCTCTTTTTGGGGGTTTCAAGTGGAGGGTTGACCAGCGCCCACCCCGGTTAGGGGGTGGCCGATACAGGACCACGGACTGAGTGGATACTGAGCACCCGAGTAGCTGTGTTGGCATTGCACCGGTCGGCGACGAGTTCCTTGGAGCCGTACTACCCACATCGCTTTGCCAGAAACTCCGGGTACGACCAGGGGATTCCACCGAACAGGGAGTTCCCTCTGACGGGCAGATAGTACAAGGGCAAGGATACCCACCTACTTGCAGCGGCCTGGTGGGACTTTTACTGTCGCTGGGAGCCGGAGTGATTCCCGATGCCGGGTCAGGGACGTCAGGGACGATTTGATGTGCACTACGCTCAGTGGTGGTTCGGGCACAATCACCTCTACCGACAGAAGGCCTCCACGATCAGGAAGGCGGAGGAGAGTCGCTTGCTGAGGGAGGATCTGCCTCTATCGCACTGGATGAGGGGTACCTAAGGACTCGTGTTGCTCAGATCCACTGAGAGATCGAGCGGATTGTAGCACAGTGGCCCCGGAGTGGCCGGGGTTCGTCTTCTGGGAGCCGAAGCAACGGAGGGGCACTGAAGCCCCTGGGACGGGCATCGGCTACAGCGACTGGAGCGAAGGTGTCTCGACCGAGGGCACCTAAGGCCTGGTGGACTCAGTTCTTGGCTGATTGTGGCATCCGGGGCAGAGGGTCGCTGGGCCGGGAACTCCCGCACGGGAGCTTCGCCGATACAACGGTCGATGACTGGAGACGACACATCGCCCACGCGATCGGGTCAGCGGGACCTGTGGAGTTTGTGTCCCAGGTTGGGTGTGCACGCACTCCACGGGATATTCGGGAGGCCGTCACGATGGCGGCCCAAGCCCTGGCGTTAGGGATGGAGCAGCTGGTGCCTTTACCATTGACCCCCTTTGGGGCTTCAGGTTAGGGCTTCCTTCTTTAGACGGCTCTCTCCCTTTCATTCTGTAGATCTTAGATATAGAACTGAGGTGTTGTATAATGCTGTGTTTGTTAGTAGGTTCTGCGGCAGAGGGGGACCAGCCCTCCACGAGAACATCCTCAGGGAATGGAGACGGAGGTCTGTAGCCTCGGAGGAAACGCCCTCGTGTGGAGGATGCAGCGACTGAGGCTGGTGAGTCCCCTGGGGGACTTGAGACCGGTGAGCAAGCTGAGGTGGGGACAACCTTGAGTGAGTGTTGCTTTGCCTTCTTTGCTCCTGCTAGGTTTAGCCATGGTAGACGGCTAATCTTGTTTTGCTGGATTTGTGTTTTGTAGCCCCGTCGGAGACTAGAGTGGAGGCGGCTTTCTCGCCCCCTCGGAAGGTGGCTCCTCCGCTTGAAGAAGGGGACGAGTTCGAGATAGACATGGAGGGGCTCCTTCGTATGATGGACAAGCATGCACCCCATGCTAGGACCTTCCCCGACTTTTAGTTGTGGGAGGCTACTGGCGGAGCTCCTTCGAGTAAGGGCTTCTGATACTAAGTGTGAGCTACGATTCACTTGCTTTCGGTTACTGACATAACCATTTGGATTGTGTAGAGGAGGCAGAGATGTCGGGGGCCAAGGCCCCTGTTGAGATACTGAGGGGAGCCCCTGAGCAGGCGGGAGAGCCAGCACCCACGGTGGCTAGTAGTTGTCCGGGTAAGTGTCCAATTGTTGTTGAGGGGATCTTCCCGTCGTTGTTGGACTCTTTTAGCAAGCCAGAATTATTGACTTGACTTATGTTGCTGGTTCAACAAGTGAGGATGCGACGGCTACTCTGGAGATGATCCAAGAGCTAGTTGATGTCGGCCCGTCAGTGGCCCGGCCATCTTTCGGAGATGAGCCCGGACCGGTGACTTCTGTGCCCCCAGGTACTGTTGGGGACACGTTGAGTAGACCATCGCCGCTACTGACGAAGGTGCCTTTCCCACCTTTGCCGACCGTGGTGTCGGCCTGTACGGTGGGGCGGGTGGAGTCCTCCAGTGTGGGACCATCGGGTATGTAACTGAGCACTTGATCGCTTTAGGGTGGATTGTTTGACCTTCCCACCCGTGCTGAGCTTTGACTGGGGTGGATTGCAGGTGCCTCTTCCCCTTTGGAGGAGGGAGAGCTTCCTCGGGACACGGATCGATTCTTAGGAAATGAGCCTCCCGTCGCCACTACTGCTGAGGGCGACGAGGAGTTTGTTGACATTGAGGGAATTTCCGAAGGGGACGCCCCGACTGGTGAGCTTCTTCCCTAGCATCTTCGACTAGGGAGCTATCTTCATGTGAGGCTGGACTTGATAGTAGCCTAATCTGGTTTCCCGATGTACAGGTGATGGGGACATCCCCAGCCACTTCACTTTTTGGATACTCTTGTTGCTTGCCATCAGCACGTCATCATTTTCGGCCATTAATCTTGAGTCATAGCATGTAATTTTTATTTCATTTGGGTCTTGTATGTGTAATCTTTCTTTATTTGAGTCAGTTGATAGGTTAATGGGTCAGTTTGTTAGTCAATTGGGCCCAACTAGTGGGCTAGGCCCAAGGGCGCCCCTCCCTTGGAGTTATGGTTCATTTACTTGTTTGTCAAGGTCATTTTGGTCTTAGGAATTATGTAAGCCTATAAATAGGCCCCCACTCCTCTCACATGTTACAACTTTTATGATCAATCTAAAATCAAGTGTGTTTAGTGTCATTGGAGAGGATTCTCCACTTCTCTCTCTCTCTATTGGGGTGGATTCCCCTTCTCTCTCTATCTCATTTCTCTCTCTTCAAGGAGGAGGGCACCCCCCTCTCTCTCTCCTCCCCTCCCTCTCTCTCCTCCACATCATCAACTCTCTCTCTCCCCCTCATTACTCATCCTCACAACTTCCCATAACCCCTCATTACTACCCCCTAGTTCCAAGACAACTCCACCCAATCCACACCCCACACCCCACCCTCCAACCCCCAACTACCCACTACCCACTACCCTTCCCCAAGCATCTCCCCACCTTCCCAAGGCACCTCTTCCCATCCCCAAGACCACCATTGATCACCCTCCATTAAGGAAAATTCAAACTCACATTCCCTCCACCCACTTGTGCCCCCCTCACCTTCCCCCTCTCCCTCCAAGCCCCAAATTCGTAGCTCCTCTCTCACCCACTGCAAACACCACCTTCCAGACCCCATTCTCCCCCATCCACACCTTGGAACACCCCCTCCTAGACCCCCTCACAGCCAGGGCTCTCCCCACACTCATCCACCCCCACTTCCCCTCCCATATACCCCATTTCCCCCCATCATCTTCAACCTACAATTTTCAGTTCGTAGGCAGCATAGGAGTGCCCAGTTGCAGAGGCTGCCACATCTTCACCTGGAAGCTTCAGAGGGCATACCATATATCGTTGGAAGCGTCTCCCAGTCAGCTCTCCAGCGGTGGTGGTCCCGCCGACTTTCAAGATCGGAGCTGCTCGGAGGAGGCGATCTACTACGACTGAGCAAGACTTCTCAGGCAGAGGACCAGAACCTGAGTGGAAGCTCTTCCACAGCAATTCTATCTTGAATCTGTGCAAGAGTTCTTCTACAAACTACTTCCTCGACCTATCTACTTTCAGGATCAAGAAGCGGAACTCTGATTGGCACTCAGAATCAAGAGTTATCAATTTCTTCCTCCAGGTGCTTGGTTCTGTTTCTTGTCAGTTTGCTCCGACCTCCCCTGCTTGTTCGAGTTCTACCGGTCCACTCTGACATCATCTAGCATCCCCATTGCTTGCGTTTCGAAGAGGACTCGACAACGAATCCATCGGTACCAGCCATGCTCAAATTGGAGTTCTAAAGCGCTCGTGGTACCCTTATCTTTCAGCTGCTAAGGTTCTGCGACAGTCAAGAACATGAACCTACTTCCCTGTTCAACCCTCTACCCCGACCAGAACCGGCGACCAAAGAAATCAAGAAAATTCTGCCATCATTCCACTCTAGTTACGAAGAATTCCCCACTGGTCCCGTCATCAAAAAAATTCGTGAGCGGCCGCAGGGCCAACATCTTCGACTGACTGTCCTCAGTTTCAGAGAGCAGGCAGAACCGACTTCATCCACCGCTCGGCTTCCAATTGTGTTTTCCCCCTCCCCGCCTGGCCGGCTGAGCGCCCCTCCCTGCGTGGAGGTATATTTTGTTGTAATCACATAAATCTCTACCCTGAGATCCCCCCTCCTGCGAGAGGTGTAGTGGTGTAGCATTTCAATTTTCAGGTTAAAGCAACTCCGACGCGGCGTGCGGGTGCGTCCCACGCCTCCCCGCTCGCCCTCGTCTCCGGCCGGGATTAGCGTCTTCACGCTGATCAGGTGAGCTACTGAACACCACTCATTGCTGGGATTTAATTGCTTAGTTTAGTATTGCTTTTAGTTGCTCCGTCGGCGGTGAGAGAGTGTCCGGTCTCAAATTGCCATCAAATTGAGTGACCACCGCGGGGCGAGTTGTGAGAGCGACCACTTAACCCACGCCCTTGGCGTACCGGCAGCTCGTGAATTGGGCATCCCTGGCCCATTTTGGTTCCTCCATAAGCTAGCCAACCATTGGAGTATCGAGGTCCCGACTCGGACCCTCTCCGTCATCGCTAAGTCGCCTACGGGCACTAGTGTGTGCTTCGCGATCGTGTTCACTAATGTGAGTCCGCTGCTCAATTTGATTGCTTGCAATATAGGTCTATAGGTGGTTTCACATCAAGTGGTATCAGAGCAAGTTCACAACTTGTCTCTATCAAGTTGGTCCTAGGGCATGTTTATGCATTTAGAGTCCTCGGTTGCATCTCTTTGTCCACTAGCATGGCCAC